>JAQQAC010002837.1:83545460-83736326 GCA_029783875.1 Phataginus tricuspis | reverse complement strand
ACAAAAAGCAAATAATCCAATTAAGAAATGGGCAGAGGACATGAATACACACTTCTCTAAAGAAGAAATTCAGATGGCCAACAGGCACATGAAAAGATGCTCCACATCGCTGGTCATCAGAGAAATGCAGATTAAAACCACAATGAGATATCACCTCACACCAGTGAGGATGGCCAACATCCAAAACACAAACAACAACAAATGTTGGCGAGGATGTGGAGAAAAGGGAACCCTCCTACACTGCTGGTGGGAATGCAAATTAGTTCAACCATTGTGGAAAGAAGTATGGAGGTTCCTCAATAAACTCAAAATAGAAATACCATTTGACCCAGGAATCCTACTCCTAGGAATTTACCATAAGAATGCAGCAGCCCAGTTTCAAAAAGACAGATGCACCCCTATGTTTATTGCAGCACTATTTACAATAGCCAAGAAATGGAAGCAACCTAAGTGTCCATCAGTAGATGAATGGATAAAGAAGACGTGGTGCATATACACAATGGAATATTATTCAGCCATAAGAAGAAAACAAATCCTACCATTTGCAACAACATGGATGGAGCTGGAGGGTATTATGCTCAGTGAAATAAGCCAAGCCGAAAAAGACAAGTATCAAATGATTTCACTCATCTGTGGAGTATAAGAACAAAGAAAAAAACTGAAGGAACAAAACAGCAGCAGACTCACAGAACCCAACAATGGACTAACAGTTACCAAAGGGAAAGGGACTGGGGAAGATGGGTGGGAAGGGAGGGACAAGGGGGAAAATGGGGCATTACGATTAGCAGATGTAATGTTGGGGGGGCACGGGGAGGGCTGTACAACTCAGAGAAGACAAGTAGTGAATCTATAGTATCTCACTACACTGATGGACAGTGACTGTAATGGTGTTGGAGGGCAGGATCTGATGAAGGGAGTAGTTTAATAACCATAACATTGCACATGTAATTGTAGATTAATGATACCAAAATAAATTTAAAAAAAAAGAAAAGAAAAGAAAAGTAATGAAACTCTTAGGTAAGTGGCATGTGGCTGAGATGGCCATTTTTAGCACCTAATCATCTCTGAGAAGTGAGGCAGCGGTTAGGATAAGACCTGTCCTTTTGGACAGAGACTCCTTGGAGAATCACCAAAGAAAAAACAAGCAGCTATTTTAGGAAAGCCTCATCTTTATAGAAAAACAACAGCCCATCTTACTAACTATAGGTCTGAACATCATCTGGTTGCTTCTACTAACTGATCCGCCCCCATCAGACTCATAATTACCAAATGGTTAGCCCTAATTAGAGGCTTGCTGGAAAGGGCAGTCATATATAATTGGTGCTCTAACAGCCAAAAAGGTGCAGTGCCATCCAAATTTTAGGAGACCTCCACCCTTCAGTGTCATTTTATAAACCACTGGATTGGTTAGTATCTTCCACTCAGTACCTGGAGCCATACTTTAAGGGATATTAAAAAGGGAAGAGGTTTCTTTAGAGATACACAATGAAAATGATTCACGAGCAGATAACCAAACAGGATTTATGAGCTGATTCCATGAAAGACTAGCTGAAAAAACTAGTCAATGTATTTTTTGGAAACGAGAAGATTAAAGGGAATATGCAGCTGAAAAATAGATCTTCTCTGACTCTCTTTTTTGGGGCCTTAAGTAGTAAAAGTAGGATGGATGAGTTGAAGCCATAAGGGAGAAGGAAGGACTGCTGTTTGGGAATGCGAGGTTGGAGAAGACTGTCTGGGAAGGGAGCCATCTCTCAATTACTAGCCGTGGGCAGGCGAGTCAGAATGGCGCTTGATTAATTCAAGTAGACACTCAAAAAACAGTCACTGATTGTCTAGTCTGTAACAGCTTACCAGAGAGATACGAAGGTCCATGAGATGGGTATTTGGGCAAAAAGATCGTCAAGTTCCCTCATAAAACTGAGTTTCTATAGTGTCATATACCTGTCACTGAGGCTCAGATATCAAAATACAAGGTAAATTTCTGTAACTCTAAAAAAGAAGACATAGTCTCTTTAAAAGATGTTAGCCATCTACCTTCTACCATCCTATGTAGCTTAGAAACAAAAGGGAGAGCGCAACAGGAACAGAAAAGGATCTACGAACTCCGGGTGAGCTCTGACCCACTCGGTTTTGGAAAGGTGGTCCCTCACCCCCCACCTTCGGGGTGTGAGCAAGAGCCAGGACATCTTACGGGCTGAGAGCCAGAGGCTGTGAAGGAAGCTGTGCAGAGCTGCTCCACTGGGGTCATTTCAAAAGTTTCTAGCTTCACAATTAGGTGTATTTTTGGTATTTGGGGACCACCAGTGCCAGTTCCTGGATTTCCTCTCAAGGCTGGCATCCTAGTCATTGGCATCTTTTCATTCCCATCTCCACTCACTTTCCTTAGGTTCTGGGCTCTCTGCCAGGCACACGGGCTCTGAGATGTAATTTTCCACTGGGCATGTGTTGGTTTGGTTTCCCTCAAGCAGCATATCCTGAGAAAATAATAAGCGGACTAGCTGTTTGTCTGGGAGGAAATCCAGTAGTGGATGGAGAAGTGACACAGAGAAAAACAGGCGGACAGCAGAGGAAATATCATCAAGAAAGTCACTTGTGGGAGTGCGTTTGTGGAGTACAAACACAGTCTCACTAGGGAACTCTCAGAACCAATATAGAATGGAGCCCCAAAGGTATCGAGCAGGCAAGGGAGTCCCCGTCACTCCTTTGTTGGGGGCTGGTCTCAGGAAGCATTAATTTTCTGGTACTTCTGTCTGCTATGCACAGAAGCAGAATGGGCTTGGCCATGAGAAAAGGATCTCTGTGCAGGGAAGCAGGTGCTGAGCATGCTACAGTGGCAGCGCCCCGGGACTGTGGGCAGAACCCAATGGCTTCAGCTACAGGGCATTCCAGGTAGAGCTCACGCTCCTTCCTGCCGTCATCTTAGCCGGTCTACAGAGGTGACTGTGTGCTGTAACTATGTATTTTCTACTACTAGAAATAACTTCCTGCTTTATAATATACATGTTCAACCATCCATGTTGATAAACTATTGCACTAGCACCACAGAAACTGAATGCAATACAGTAGTTAAGAGCGGAAGTAAAAAAAAAAATAAAGAAAATGTGAGAGAAAGCTTCAAAGATAAAGATTTCTCCTCCAAATCCATCCCCATTACACCTACCCGTTCATGGTACTCTTTCAGGTATAAAATATAAAAAGTCTTATTTTATCCATTTGTATAAAGGCCATTTGACTGACTTTTGTGACACATTTACAGGATCAAAGATGTTTCGATGACTCACTTGCTTTGGGTTTATAGATACAAATGATGGAGGCAATAACCATAGAGATGCGTGTGGAGACAGGCGGGATGAACGCCCCAGGTCCTTTCTCTGGGTTGCTTGGCAACGAGCTCTAAGGGGTGCTGGTTCTCCCACGTCACGTGGAGGGGCCACCGCCTAACTCAGCTTCCACAGGACTGCGGCATGTCAAGCGGCCATCTTGCTTTAACAGGCCAACGTGCTACAGGATATTTTAGCCTGGGTTTCCAGATACCGAGCAGCTGGTATCTCCTCAAACTTGCCTAAAAATAAGGCACCTATGCTTCTGCTGCCTGGAGTCCCACCAATTTGATTCTCTCCCGCCCTATGAGACCCCTCTTAGACTTGGTCCTTTAGAGAGGAGGGAATCCTTCTGATTCTACACAGCCAGGAGAAACACGTGAGACCACGCGTGTCTGAAGGGTGTGGCGAGACTACAGGCCTGTGGGGACTGCCAGCCTTCTGCCTACAGGTCCAGTTTGCACCAAGTGACTCACACTGGTGTCCACTCCCCAGTCGTTTCACGTGGCAATGAAAAGCAAAACGTTTAAAAAAAAAATAAAACAAACCTCAGCTGCATTTACAATAATCTATGTGAAGAAAAATGACACGGCCCTCCAAAACTGGTTAGCAGGGAAGGCAGAGTTCCTAAATGAAACTATATCTCAACCTGTTGTTTTCATACACACCATGTAGGTGGGAGACACACAGCAAGCAAAGATGAACCACAACGCAGGTTCTCAAGTCTGATACCTGCAAACGATGCGAGTTTGTTATGTCTCCACCATTCCCTTCCTTGCAAGGAAGGTGCTGAGTCATTTGGGGGGTTAAGTGGAACTGGACCCGGATTTGTCCTTGGCTGTCCCCCCATGAAAACCTAACTCATAGCGGGAACGGCTTCATCACAGTCACCGCCAGTGGGGATGGGACAAGGGACCACCTCTGGTACGGGGTTTCTACACATTATCACGTCCCAAAACTGAAGGAGGACTTTTATGGCTGTGTTTTCTTTCTATTTAAGTATTTCCTTCCATGGGTGGTGAGCTGTCTTAACCAAAAAAAACAAAACAGTAACCAGTCAGGGGAAGTAAGATGATTAGAAAGAACAACACACTGGACACTTAACTACCGAGCACCTCGTCTCTGCCAGGCGCTGTGGAGAGCCCAGAAACAGAGGCGAAATGTTTGCCTGAGAGCCGCTCCGAGTGCGACGTTGGAGGCATGGAAGGGAAAACAGTCAACCACAAACAGGAAGTGAAGGCTGCAAAGATTCTTTACAAAGGCCTTTTTGTTAGCATGTGCCAGCTGCCTCCATGCAGTCCATGCCGTTTGGGCCTCACAATAACCCTGTGGGTAGGCAAGAGTAGCCCCATTTCTCAGACGAGAAGCAGTGGGGCTTAGAGAAGCAAAACTAATCTCTAGAAGATAAATTCTAACCAAATTGTGGTTAACTACTGTAGCAGATGTATACATGCCTGGACAGACTCCCTCTGAGGGGTCTGAAAACATACCAGAGGGGACGCGTTACGAGTTGGAAATGACAGGATGAGAAGACATGCACCAGATGGGAAAGCGGGGACGTGCATTCAGGGAAGAGGCAGTAGCATGTGCAAAGTCATGAGATAGGAGAGGGTGTGGTGTGTTCCAGGGACAACAAAGCTTGGTGACATGGTAAGCTGGGGTTAGACTGTAGCAGGGCATAGGTGACAGTTGAAGAAATGAGATGTTCTGTAAAGACTTGTAATCAGGAATGTGGCAAATTGAAGTCAGCCACCAGGGCACCCTGGTGCTTGTAAAGAACTTAGGCAGCAGAACTGTCACCAACCAGCAGAAAACACCAACTATCCAGGAATGAAGGAAGGATGCCCTCCTGAATTTGAAATGAACATACACAGGGCACTATCACTGAGCATCTGTTAGGTGCTGGGCTTTGGTGCATATACAGAGATCTTTTTCCCCTTATTGGATAACTCCCTAAAGAGATTTTGCTGCAACTTGAGAGCAGAGGTTCAGCTTTTTGAAATCTCAGCTCCTAGACAGTAGTATAGGCTGTAAGATATAGTTGGAGATATGAGATTAAGGGACTCTGAGGCTTGGGCTACTATCTTGCCTCAGCAGGTATCTCACACAGTCCTCCGTGTATGATGGTACTGCAGAAAATAATTCTATTACCAGGCTAAACCTCACCACTTCACACCACTTGTGGAATGGTCTCTGCAAACTAATAAAAACACCAAATTGTGAAGACAGAGTTACATCCTCCGAGTGAGTGTCACGCGATGCCCGTCCTGGAGACTGTCTGCAAAGTGATGATGGCGGTGACGGGGATGAGCCTGAGGGCTGTTCCAATCATCTACTGCTGTGTCATAAATCACCCCCAGGCTCAGTAGCTTACAATGTCACCTATTTTACTATCGTATCTCATGATTGTGTGGGTAGGGCTGAACTGGCCAGTTCCTCTGCTCCAAGTGGCGTCAGCTTGGGTCATGTGTGGACATTCTGCTGGCATCCGGGCTAGGGACTGGGGTCTAGGCTGGTGTCCCTAACACCGGGTACCTCGATCAGATGGCTGGAAGGTTGGGCTCATCGAGGCTGCTCTCTCTCTTCAAGAGGTTTTAGGGCCGGTCAGTGGGGTCTCTCCAGGAGGGTAGTTGCTATTTTTATATGGTGCCTCAAGATTACAGGAGACTATGGTGGAAATGGGTCTCTGGGGGGTCATGTCCAAAACTTGCCATGTCACTGGTGCCATCTCACATTGGTCAAAAAACTTGCAGGCCAACCCAGACTCAGGCGTGGAAGGACCAACACCGCCTTGCGATGGGAGATTTGCCTGCACGTGCACAAGGGGAAGGGTTGGTGACAGGCCTCTCGACGGCCAAGTGACCGTGATGGCGGCCATGACGAAGGGGGTGTCAATACCTGAAGGCAACGTGTGGTTCCACAAATCTGTTCAGCGGAAGGTCACAGAGGAAATAGTTTAGGCTTTACAAACCATACGGTTGCATATCCTTCTTCATTTGCAACAACCTGTTAAAAAACAACTTTAGCTCACAGGCAAAACAAAATAAGCCACAGGCTAGATTTGGCCCCTGGGCTGTAGTTTGCCAACCCCTGTTCCAGGGAGTCAGGGAACCAAGTAAATTTGTGAGGCTGTATGTTCATTCATTTCCAGAGCTTCCTAGTCCATGTTGACATAGTAAAGGATCTGGAAAGTCTGAAGTAAAGATATTTAATACCATATTTTACAAAGTTATATGGATCAAGTTTTCGCCCATAACCTATTTTAAGCACCTTTACATAAATAGAAAGCATGGCTCTGCAGCCCATGAAATTAGACTGTGACCACAGGAGACAGACTTAGGACCTAAAGATTTTGTTTAATTAACTGATTTTAAAATTTGATTCTATAAAATGTCCGTTGAATATAACAGGCAATGAGCTCTCCAAAGCATCTAAAAATATTCTGTCCTAAGTAGGTTAAACCTCTTTTTTTCTGTTGAATTTTAAGCCTATATGCATCTAAAGAATGCCTGTTGTCCTAAACTATCAAATTCTGTTCCAGCATAAACCTAAAATCTCACAGACTGAAAGTTAGAGATACTCAAATCAATAAGCCAATGTGAGTACGTAAGCACAGCGCTGTCAGAAGGGGGTAGGACTTGGACTTGGTGCCTCTGGATTGTGTCAAAGTCACTTAATAGCTGCAAAATGTAAAATGAAGTGACTGCATTTCTCCCATCTCTGGCTCCCCGTACCCAGGAAGAGGAAGGCCGCTCACCCCCCAAGCCTGTCATGAGGACTCCCGTGGATGACTGAGCACATGTACAGATGTTTCGCCAACTCCTAAGTCTTATGCAAAGGTTAAGTTTCCAGCGTCCCACAGAAATCGCATTGTCAATAAAAGGGATTTCTTTCAGGTGACTCCTAACTTACTACATTTGGTTTCCCTTATGGATAATCAAGAGGTAGAACTGGGTGGTATACTGAGCCGGCCTACTCAGTTGGAATCCTGGCTTACTGTCTGTGCAACCTTAAGCAAGATTCTTAACCTCTCTGAACTTGACTTTGTCATCTATAAAAAAAGGACAACAAGCTGCCTACTTCATGGGGTTGTGACAAGGACTCAGTAGGTAGGAACATAGAGTGTTTTAGCACCCAGTCTACTACAAGGTAAATAGTCATCAAATATGAGTATCATCTTTATTAAAATTAGTAATTATTAATGACCCTATTATAGAAAATGACAACCAACTTTAGATTCTAAGACTGATATTCCTCTTTTGTCCAAACTTATATGACTGATGTTGGATGATGACAATAATAGTATCACCAGTTAGCACTTACATAGTGTTTACTATAGTCCTAGGCTCTGGTCCGGGAGTTCTATATGCTTTAGATCATCTCTTTTCACAATAACCTTGCAGGCAAGAACTATCGCTATCCCACTGGTGCTCAGAAACGCTAAGGGGTTTGCCTGACGTCACACAGGTAGCAGGAGTGCTCGCATGTCAACTCCAGAAATCAATATAAGGTGAAGATTCTCAACAATGATATTATTCACTTCTAGAAAAAGAAAGATTTGGATCAGAAGGTTAAATGCAGGTACCCTAAAGAAGAGACACATTGTCAGGAACATTCAGCCATCAGAGTAAAGCAGAATGAGTCCACAGCATTTAATGTTCTTGTCTAGGACAAGTCCTGCCATGAGATTCCTTTCTCAATGTACAAAAGGAAAGAAACATTACCTGTGGACAGAGTGTCACACACAGTGGGCTCCCTGGAAAATATGAAACTCTGACTACAAGTTTTATTTATTTATTTATTTCAAATTTTTAATCAGAATTGTTTTTTGTTTGTTTTTTTACAATTTATTTTGGTATCATTAACCTACAATTACATGTGCAATATTATGGTAATTAAACTACCCCCTTCATCAGGTCCCCCCCACAAACCCCACCAGTCACTGTCCATCAGCGTAGTGAGATGCTGTAGAGTCACTACTTGTCTTCTCTGAGTTGTACAGCCCTCCCTGTGCCCCCCCACCTTACGTCTGCTAATCGTAATACCCCTTTTACCCTCTTATCCCTCCCTTCCCACTCATCTTCCCCAGTCCCTTTCCCTTTGGTAACTATTAGTCCATTGTTGGGTTCTGTGAGTCTATTGCTGTTTTGTTCCTTCAGTTTTTTTCTTTGTTCTTATACTCCACATATGAGTGAAATCATTTGATACTTGTCTTTTTCGGCTTGGCTTATTTCACTGAGCATAATACCCTCTAACTCCATCCATGTTGATGCAAATGGTAGGATTTGTTCTCTTCTTATGGCTGAATAATATTCCATTGTGTATATGTACCACCTCTTCTTAATCCATTCATCTACTGATGGACACTTAGGTTGCTTCCATTTCTTGGCTATAGTAAATAGTGCTGCAATAAACATAAGGGTGCATCTGTCTTTTTGAAACTGGGCTGCTGCAATCTTAGGGTAAATTCCTAGGAGTGGGATTCATGGGTCAAATTGTATTTCTATTTTGAGATTTTGAGGAACCTCCATACTGCTTTCCACAATGGTTGAAATAATTTGCATTCCCACCAGCAGTGTAGGAGGGTTCCCTTTTCTCCACATCCTCTCCAACATTTGTTGTTAGTGTTTTGGATGTTGGCCATCCTCCCTGGTGTGAGGTGATATCTCATTGTGGTTTTAATCTGCATTTCTCTGATGACCAGTGATGTGGAGCATCTTTTCATGTGCCTGTTGGCCATCTGAATTTCTTCTTTAGAGAATTGTCTATTCATGTCCTCTGCCCATTTCTTAATTGGATTATTTGCTTTTTGTTTGTTAAGGTGCGTGAGTTCTTTATATATTTTGGATGTCAACCCCTTATCGGATACATCATTTATGAATATATTCTCCCATACTGTAGGATGGCTTTTTGTTCTACTGATGGTGTTCTTTGCTGTACAGAAGCTTTTCAACTTGATATAGTCCCACTTGTTCATTTTTGCTTTTGCTTCCCTTGTCTGGGGAGATATGTTCATGAAGAAGTCGCTCATGATTTTGTCCAAGAGATTTTTGCCTATGCTTTTTTCTAAGAATTTCATGGTTTCATGACTTACATTCAGGTCTTTGATCCACCTTGAGTTGACTTTTGTGTATGGGGTAGACAGTAGTCCAGTTTCATTCTCTTACATGTAGCTGTCCAGTTTTTCCAACACCAGCTACTGAAGAGGCTGTCATCTCCCCATTGTATATCCTAGGCTCTTTTATCAAATATTAATTGACTGTATATGTTTGGGTTAATGTTTGAATTTTCTATTCTGTTCCACTGGTCTGTGGGTCTGTTTTTGTGCCAATACCAAATTGTCTTGATTGCTGTGGCTTTTATCTCTTCAAAGACACTTCCTAACCCTTTTTATCTCTCTTCTTCTTCTGGTACTCCTATAATGCGAATATTGTTCCATTTGGGTTGGTCACACAGTTCTCTTAATATTCTTTCATTCCTAGAGATCCTTTATCTCTCTCTGCCTCAGCTTCTCTGTATTCCTGTTCTCTATTTTCTAATCCATTAACAGTCTCTGAGACCTCATCCAGTCTACTGTTAAGCCCGTCGATGGCTTGTCTCATTTCTGCATATTCTTTCCTCACTTCCCTCACTTCCTCCCTCATCTCTTACACATTTTTCTGTAAATCCGTCAGCATGGCTATGACTTTTATTCTGAATTCTTTTTCAGGAAGACTGTGCATGTCCATCCCTTCAGGTTCCCTCTCTGGGGTTGCCTAGGTCTGAAGCTTTGTCTGTACCATATTCCTCTGTCTTTTCATGGCTATAGAATTGGTTGCTGTAGTTGCCACGTATGTCAACTGGGCTGTTTATGACTTTAAAATGGAAAAAAAAAAAAAAGAAAAGAAAAGAAAAGGAAAAATAATAATAGAAAAAAAGGGAAAGAAAAAAAGAAAAGGAAGAAAAAAGAACAACTAAAACAAAAACAAAAACAAAAACAAAACGCCCACTGGGAGTGGGTTCTGTGTGAATGCTGTAGGTGGCACTGTTGCTCCACTATTCCAGAGCTGTGGCCGCACTGCTCCGCCAGCCCGTTTATAGCTCTGGCCGGGTTGGGAACGAATGGGAGGCTGTTGATCTCTGTGGGGGTCTTAAGTGCATCCACCCTTTCCCAGTCACCAGCTAAGGGGTCCAAAGCTCCCCAGGACTCCCAGCTTGCTGGGCTCAGTGTGCCGGGGCGATCTGGCCCCTCTGCTGGGCTCCTGTCTCTTTAAGACTGCTGAGAAAAAGCCTGCGCTTTTCTTCTCTTTTTTTTTCCTTTCTTTTTCCTTCCTGGAGCCTGCCGTAGGCAACTGGCGCATTCCCTACTGAGACCCTGTGCCCTCTGTCTCTCCAATGTCCACTACACCGCGCACTGTGTGTCAGCGTTCCGGCGCAGACTTCCACTCTCTCCCGGCTCTGAATCCTCTCCTCCCACCAGCGGAGCACTCGGGTCCCACTGGGTCGCGGCTTACCCGCCTCACCAGGTGCTGAGTCCTCTCTCAGGTGTAGCTGCCTGCCAGAGTGCTGGGGTGGAGGAGTGCTCGGTCCCGCCAGGTCACGACTCCATATCTTACCCGCCTCACCGGGTGCCGAGTCCTCTTTCAGGTGTAGCTGCATGCTGCGCACTTTCCTGTGTATTCTGGTCTCTCTTTTAGGAATAGTTGTATTTGCTGTGTTTTTGTGAATAAATATAATGTTGGGAGGAATTTTTCTGCCAGTCTGTTCACGTCGTCATCTTCCCGGAAGTCTGTGACTACAAGTTTTAATATCTCTAAAATATCTCCCCAACCTCCTAAGGCTTAATGGCAGCCGATGCAGCAGAAAGAACTTGGGACTAACATAGAATATGGCATGACCCACTTGAGATACTAGTTGTGCAGACACAATGTAGTTATCATGACAGGCTTTGTGCACCCACAGTAGCTTATTTAATCTCCCCAGATGGCACCCATGGCATACACTAGATAAAACACATCTCACTACTTCCCATTATACATCCCTGAGAGTAAATTTTAGCTCTACTGATAAGCCTTGGGAATACAGGGTTAAGGAGCTAAATCTATAAAGGATGCCTATATGAAATGTATTCACTGATTCAATAAATATGTACTGAGTGTCTGCTATCAGGCAGGCCCTGCTCTAGGCACTAGAGATTCATCAGCAAACAAGACAGAAAGAAACTCTACTCTCACTGCATTTACATTCTTATGGAGAAAATCAGGTTAAAACAAATGTAATTTCAAATAATTAAAACAAAATAGAAGATTATACAAAATAGTGATATAGTAAGATGAGGCCTTTTGAAAAGATGGCTCTGTGAGTTAGCTCTTGCTGTATAACAAAGCACCCCAAAATATACTGATGTAAAGTAGCAAGTATTTCTCTTAATACAGTGGCTTAAGACAGCAAGTATTATTTTTCATGAATTGAGGGGTAAGCTAAGCTGTTCTGCTGATCTGAACTTGTTATGACTCAATGTGGGCTCATTCATGCATTTGCAGTTTAGCTGAGAGCTCAGCTTGTGGATGGCTGGTGTACAATAGTTTCAACACCTATGTCTGATACTGGCTGACTGCCAGCTGGGAGGAGCTGACTGGGCCACATGTCTCTCACCATCCAGCAGGTTAGCCTGGGCTTATGTGTATGGTAGGGCGAGTGTTCCAAGAGAACAGGAGAAGCATGCAAGGCCTGTAGCTAATACAGCAGAATTTTGGTTGCATTCTATTAGTCAGAGTAAGTGTATGTGGCCAGCCCAGATTCAAGGGGAGAGGAAATAAGAACTCTACTTCTTGAGGAAAGAAGCTATAAAGTCACATTGCAAAAGGCATAGATACCAAAAGGAATAATGGACTAGGGACACGTTTGCCAAATCTACCATAATAGTCAAGATAGGCCCTTTCAGGAGAGTGACATTTGAGCAGATTATGATGAGAAGCTATACAAAGAGCTTGTTCTAGGCAGAGGGAGGTCAAGTGCAAATGTGCTCGGTCACATGAAATATACTCAAGTATGCACATGCATGTGCAAGTAAGCATGTCTGTGCATGGAAATAACACAAGCTAAATATGAATGGAACATTCTGCCAGCTGAACATGCCTTGGTGCCTCTTTGCCCTACTGCTCTTCCAACACAGGACCATTCACACATCATTAGAAAAATATGACTTGATATACTCCATTCTCACAACTTAGTGCACATAAGAACCTCCTATACAGCATTAAAAAAACATTCCCGAGGCCTCCTCCCTACAAATTCTGACCCAACAGATCTGAGGAAGGACCCAAAAATCTGCAAGGTAGCAAGGACCCCTAATGATTCTGAAGGAGTTGTTGGGCATCTAATCATTAAGAAATCAATGTTTGATTTTTTACACATTTTGGATTATCCATTATTTTTCTCCCTCCCTGGGTAACTGATGCTTAATTGTGTCTAATGTACTTTGCCAATCTACACGATTTGGTCCTTTACCCTAAAGATAATCAAGCGAATGTGGACCAGCCAATAAAGAAGAACAGAAATGGATGCATAGTAGGAAATAAAAACCTCAAGATAAGATATGCAATTCCCTTTTTGTTCATTCAAGTAGAAATTCTTAACTGCCTGCTGCCAGCAAGACCATCACCCAGGGGTGTGTCTTCAAATATCAAATCGATGGTAAAAGCATTATTTGCAGAGTTTCTCAATACTACCTATACACTAGAATAATCTTGGGGGGAAAAAAAGTGAATGAGCAATTAATATGGGGGGGGCAGGTTGGGTCTAGTTTTTTTATTTTTAAGGGTTCTCTACTACAATGTCTATGATGCACTATAATCCTACTACATCATAAAGATTGCGAGCCACTGAACTAAAGGATCAAACTGGAAGTTTTAAACCAACACAAAACATCTGCCTGAGTGAAGTATTTGGTGTAATCAGCACCAAGTGCAAACACACGGGTATGCCTGGGGAGAGGCCAGGCTCTGGGCACAAATTCCCACTGGGCAATCAGTTCTTTCATCGCCTACCAGTCAAATCTTAGGCTCTCGCAAAAAGCGTGGAACAATAAAATCCACTTGGCAACATAATCATTTCATTAACTTAGCAATTGCCATGAAACATGATTTACTTTTAAAAGCAAATGTGCCACTATGATGTGATTATCCTGTAGGGGCCAGTTCTCATGATTTGGTCTTAAAATGTCACTTTATTTTCTGTAAAGGAGAAAAGAAATGTCACCATATTATAATCCACTATATGACTTTAACAAGACATGATCCATACAATTAGCCAAGTTAATCACGGATATGAGAAAGTACAAAAATTGCCTAACAAAAATTTTGGAGGCAGACAGACTTCAGTCTGGATCCCATCTCAATGGTGTGTATGGGTTGGGGGCACTTTTCTCCCTGAGCCTCTCTATCCTCGTCAGCAAAACGGCCTCATAATGCTGACTCCACAGGCTGATGCCAGGAACGGCTCAGAGACGGTCAGTTTCTGTCACTACTCAACTCTGTCTTTGCAGCCCCAAACAGTCAAAAATGATATACAAATGCATGAGCATGGCTGCGTCCTAATGAAACTTTATTTACCAAGTTGGGACACAGGCCGCTGTTCACGGACCCCTAACTTAGAGGACAGAAGTTAAGCACTAACCATACTTGTGGACAAACTATAAGCTCAATAAATGGTATCCAGCACTATAGTTCATGAAGATGATAATCAGGGCTGACAAGACACATGGAATCCTATTCTATTTTGAACACTAACTTCCTACAATTTTTAGTCAAGTTACTTCCCTTCTATGGATATTGTGTTCAAAGGATGATCAGCAGACAGCCTGCATCCCTTCCTGGGCTCTGAATATCATCAGTAAATCAAACCGTCAAGTAGGAATCCCCTAACATCTGGAGCACTTTCAACTCCTCACGTGGCCTCCATCTTCCTATGAGCAACAGCAGAGAATCTGGCTGGCTGGGGAATATCTGCCAGACGTAAGACTGAGGAACACCTTTCTCCTTAGAGAATAAGGCCCAGCCAAAACATTTCCAGGGACACAGGCCTCCGTCCTCTAGTTATTTGGGATCTGACTGCAGCTGTCAACGTGGATAGTCTCCAACACACTATAGGGTTTGATTTTCATGACAGGTTTTAACACAAACATTGGGTACTCCCTCGAGGAGATAAAGTAAGGTTATTAAGAGATAATTTAATAGACATCGCGCTGTCACCCCAAAATCATTCCAAAGTTGAAGACATACAGTTAATAGCTGAATCATCATGAGGAAGGTAGTAAGTACAGATTTTTCAGAGCAGAAGTATGGATGCATTATTGCCGGAAAACAGAATTACCAACAATCTACAAAAAGGAGACCATGACATAGGACTGTGTGTCTCAAATTCTGGGTCCCAAACCAGCAGCGTTACCACCTTCAGAATTTGCTAGAAAAGCCGAATCTCGGGACCTCACCCAATGGCTACTGCATCAGAACCTAGGTGAGGAGTCCAGCAATCCTTGTTGTAAGAAGCCTTCCAGGTCACCCTGCATGCGCAGTGAAGTTTGAGAAGTGCTGCTTTAAGTGATAAAAGTGTCACTGAGCATGGCCCCATGCATCCAAGCAGAGTCTCATAAAAGACAACTGTTGTTTTCCTGTGGGTCATTCTTCCTCCCTCCTTTGGGTAGATATTCCGTGGTTTTGCTCTGGATAACCACCCATTCCCCATTGCATATGGTCCTGGACAGTCTGTTCAGCAAAGCCCTCGCATCTCTCATGACCAAGGAGTGAACACAAACCCCACCCTGGGCCACAGTCTCCTTTCTCTAGGGAATTTGGAATTTGAGTGGAGACGCAGGGCACAAGACATTGGAGTAGCTTCATTTCCACAGTTGTATCCCAACAGCATGTCCACTCATTCTTACTTACTAGCCCTTGAGAGCTGCCAGGATCCTGTCCTTCCTGATTCAGCATTTCCCTCCATTATATGAGCTACCCTGAATCCTTCCTTTTTTTTTTTTTGCCAAAAACTGTCAAGCTTAGTTGCTGCTCTTTACAACCACAGACTAATTAACAAAGACATTTTAACTGCATAAAGGACCAAGTACCTGAAGAGTGAAGGCTGTTGCTAAGCTGCTCAACAAGACCAGCCCACCAGAGGAACATTCGAACACTGACCAGCACAAACCCCAGCATCCGTGATGCAGGCCAGCAGCAACTCTGACATAAAGGGATGGAGGCCAAAGCAGAGGGCGTGAGAGCTGAGCCAGGAGAAGCTGGGTGAGGATGGCTCCGGGTGGAGAAGCCTGCCAGCCACTGGCCAGGGGATGTGGCTCCCCGGGATGAGCAGTTAGGGACACAGATAAGTAACCAGGTTAGAACAAGTCCTTTTGGACTTCTTCCGTTGCCTGTAGCAGTGTCCTAGTTCAAAATGACTTAAATGACAAAGGAAGTCATTTGTTTACATAACCATGGAGCCCTGAGGCTGGGGACGATTCAGGTCAATCCCAGGTTTCTGATGGTTCATTCAGGAATCCTGGCTCCGTCTCCTTAAAATCTTTCAACCTGTACTTCATCCTTCCTCAGTCTGGGATCTCTCATCTCCTTATGGGTTAAACCCTTCCGCATTCATACACAAGGGAAGAAAGAATGTTCCTCTACTCTCCTCAAACACTGAAAGTGCTATGGGTTAAGAGCTGATTCTAATTAGGAACAACGGCAAAGGACTCGGGTCAACCCCACTCGCATAGGTAAAGGACGGGTGGATGATGGGGGGTACGTCCCTGCTTCCTGCAGACAAGCTGGGGGATTTAACCTGCAGAGAACATTAAATATGACTGCTTATAATGAAGAACATGCTGGCAAGAATGAATAGATGGATACTGGGATGGAGGTGGGTACAAGGGTCTTTAAGGACTCTTCAAGCCACACACTGGTGCAGACACTGATGAACTGGAGGAGGGGTCAGCAAATACCTTCTGCGAAGGGCCAGACAGTAAACCTTGCAGGTTTTGTGGCCATACGGTCCCTATAATAACTCTGCTGGTATAGCACAGGGGATGGGGTGGGTCTGGCCTACTGGCCATAGTCTGCCAGCCCCTGCGCTGGAGGACTGAACTTGGTATTTCGCTACAGTGAGTGACAGCAGGCGAGGAGAAGCACCGTGAACCAGCACCCGCCCTGAGTGAGCATCCAGAGTTCTCGGGCATTTACCTTAAGGTTTCCTCACTGAAGACCTACATTATAAAGGACAGCCTCTGTTTTCACTGGCCTGACCTCTGCCATCCTGGAACTGTTCAGAAGTCGGAAAACCAAAGTTCATCCTTGTTTATCCTGGTGAGTCGGCCCTACTCTAGTTCACCGCAAGCTAGACCAACACTGAGCACAAACAGCAAACGCCTGGAGTTTAATTTGGATATATCTCGGCCTTGGCTGTTGCTCTGACGACATCCTTGGGACTCCACCTCAGGTCTCCAGTACCCAGCTGCTATTCGGCCTGCATGGGTACTTCCTACCCACCACCATCTCCAACTAAACACGCCCCAAACCCAACTCCATCTTTCTGCCAAAACCTACTCCCCCTCCTGCCGTCCTGTGTTCAGTCCTGTTCACACCACTATCCCGTGTCCCCCTGCCGTGGCCTCCTTCACCTCCACGGCCCTCTGCTTTCAACCAGCCATCTGGTCCTGTTGGTTTTTCCCTCATAACTTCCCCTGTAACTCCTGCCTTCCTTACAGCCCCACCGCCATCACTCTGATTCTGTAATTACTCCACACCTTCACTATTATAATTAGCCTCCTCACAGATCTCTTCTTTTTCAGTTTCCCCATTCCTAATTATCCTCCCTCCATTCCAGTGGGCACCCTGCCTCTTAACAAGCACAGCTGATAGAGCACCGTCCCCGTGTCGCTCTGCATGTCTTGATAATTTCACAGAAAGCCCTAGGATGAAGACTCCCCCTGGGCACACCTCACGTCCCCTAAAGCACCTGCACCGGCTCCTTGTTGTAGAATCAGAGGCCTCAGGGGTGGCATCCTGGTCCCTTTCATCAGATTCTGGATTTGTACTGGTCCAGCTTGATCTTTCTCACTATTTTCTTCATTGATGAATCAAGCTCCACTGTCAATTTTAGAATTATTTTGCCACCACCTCTCTCCTCCCTCCTCTGGTACTTGGCTGTCCAGGACTCCTTTCTTGCAGTCTCATTCCATCCAAGTAGTAGGTCTTGCCAGTCATAAAATTTAGAAATTCACATACTCATCGCCACCATCCCCTTTTGTAAGGCACCGCTGTCACCGCCCACACGGATGACCGCAGGCGCCTCCTGTTTCCTTCTTTGTTCTCCACCTTTATCCAATCCGGTTTCTCCCGAGAGCCAGAGCGATTTTAAAACAGAAAGCTGATCGAGTCACATCCCCGGTCAGAAACGTTCTGTGGCTTTCCACTGCCCTTCTTCGTTGGCTTTTAACTCCGGGTCAATATTAGAATGACCAGGGGTCTCAGAAGTATATGACGGTGGGGTAAGAAAACACGAGCTATAGTTGATGGACCGCTGGAGGCTCAGGGCAGACAACCGTCAGATCTGAACTCTCAGGGGCACCCCGTCACAGGGGCCCATACAATATTTTAAGATTTACCTTCGGGAGTTTGACTAGGTTCCCAAAGTAAGTAACAAGAAAAATCCCCTCAGGCTTCTGGCAGTAGGAGAAGCAAAGGCAACATTTTTAAATACACCATAGCACTCTGTTTCCTTATATCCCTTGCCCTCGGGGACAACTACCTAGAGCCTAACCTGATGGCGTTATCAACTGACGGAACAGAGGGAAATACCCAACTCCAGCCCTCTTTAGCCATCCTGTCCCACCCAAAGGGAGAAAAAAGCCTGAGAAATTCTTGTGAAGTTCCAAGTCCAGGGCCATAGGCTCTCTAAAAGTCTGAGAGCCAGTCACAGAAACTGAGAACCCTTCTCCCCAGTGGGAGGGAGAGAGCAAAAGGGAACAGGACAAATATTTAAAACAAAAATGACTGAGAATTTCCCCAAATTAATGCCAGACACTGACCATAGATCTGGAGGCGCAGAGAACACTAAACAGGATAAAGAACACAAAACAAAGACTACCCTTAGGCATAGCATCTTCAAACGACGAAGATAAAGAGAAAATCATGAAGGAAGCAAGAAGCCGGAGAGGGACAAAAGCAAAACAAAACTGGAAACTTACCTATAGAATAACAAAGATAGGAATTAAATCTAATTTCTCAGAAACCACGCAGGCAAGATGAGAATGGAATGGAGTATTTAAAGTGTTGAAAACAAACAAACAAAAAACCCCAACCTGGAATTCTGTGCCCTGCAACATTACCCTTCAGAAAAGGAGGAGAAGTAAAGCCTTCTCAAACAAACAAAAAAGGAGGTAATTTTTTTGCCAGCAGGCCTGTCTTGCAAAAAATGTTAAAGGAAGTTCTTTGGAGCAAAGAAAAATAGTATAGGTCAGAAATTCATGTATACAAAATGAAAGAGAATCTAACAAAGATAGGCGAAGGTACAGTAACTTTTTTAAAAGTTTCTTATTCTTCATTGATCTACTATGTAACAGATTGTCCAAAGTAATACCAACAATGTATTTGATCATATATGCTTATATTTATATTTTATGTATGTGTGTGTGTGGATATATGTTTATATACTCTTACATGCAATTAAGCAATGATACAAGGGACAGGAGGGAGGAATTATTATTTTTGTTCTTAGAATGTACTCAGACTACCTGTGAAGTAGTATATACTGTTATTTGAAAGTGGACTTGGGTTAGTTGTAAAAGTACACTGCAAATTCTAGGATAACCACTAAACAAGGTAAAAAAACTAAGGATAACTGATTTGCTATGAAAAGAGAGAACATAGAATTACATAAATGCTCAGTTAAAGCCACAAAAGGCAGAAAAAGAATGGAAGACAAAAAATATGAACAAAGAACAAGTGCAACCAATAGAAAAGAGTAATGACTATCACAGATATTAATCCAACTATATCAATAATCACTTTGACTGTCAATGGTCTAAATGTACCACTAAAAGAGACTGTTCAAGTAGATCAAAAAACACAACACAACCTATATTTTTTTTACTAGAAACCCACTTAAAATATAAAGATACATACAGATTAAAAGTAAATGGCTGAGCTCAATTTAAAATTAAAAAAAATTTTTTTAAATAGTAAATGGCTGGAGAAAAACATAGTATGCTAACACTAATCTAAGGAAGCAAAAGCAGCTCTATTGATGTCAGACAGAGCAGACTTCAAATTAAGCAAAGTTATCAGGGATAAAGAGGGTATTACATAATGATAAAGGAGTTAATTCTTCAAGAAGACAACAGCAATTCTTAACTCGTATGCACCTAACAACAGGGTGTCAAACAACATGAAGCAAAAACTGACAGAACTGCAAGGAGAATGGATACATTCAGCAGGCAAAAAATCAGTAAGAACGCAGTTGAACTCAACAACACCATCAATCAACTCTATATAATTGACATCCGTAAGAAACTTGATCTAACAGCAAAATACACATTTTTCTCAAGCTCTCATGAAATATTCACCAAGACAGACTACATTCTCTATATAAAATCCACCTGAACACATTTGAAAGAACAGAAATCATATGTCTGCACTCAGAACACAATGGAATTAAATTAGATATCAACAATGGAAGATAATTGGAAAAAATCTCAAAATATGTAGAGACTAAACAATACACATCTAAATAACAAACTGGTCAAAGAAGAAATTTCAAAAGAAATTTTAACTATTGTGAACTAAACGAAAACAAAAACACAATCATTAAAATTTGCGGGTTGCAGTGAAAGCAATATTTTGAGGGAAATTTATAGCTTTGAATGCATATATCAGAAAAGAATAAAGATTTAAAATCAGTAATCTAAGTTTCTACATTAGGAAACTAGATAAAGAAGAGCAAATTAAATGCAAAGAAAGCACAAGAAAAAAAATAATTAGAGTAGATATCAATGCAATTTTAAAAGGGAAAATTGATTAGCCTTTAGCCAGGCCTGCTAAGAAAAAAAGAGGAAGGATGCAAATTAATATCATAAATGAAAGAGAAGTCATCATTACATGATGCCATGGAAATTAAAAGGATAATAAAGTAATACTATGACCAACTCTAGCCCACAAATTTGATAACCTAAATGAAATGGACCAGTTCCTTGAAAGACATATTCTTCCAAAACTCACAAAGAAGAAACAGATTATCTGAATAGGTCAGTATCTATTAAATAAATTGAATCAATAATTAATAACCTTCCAAAATAGGAAGGACTTAAAACAAACGGGTTTGCTGAGTTCTACCAAACGTTTAAGGAAGAAATCATATCAATTCTCTGTAATCTCCTTCAGAGGATAGAAGCGGAGGAAATACTTCCTAACTTATATATGAGGACAATATTCCCCTAAAAAACAAAGCCATAAAAAGAATTACAAATAAGTAAACTACAAATATCTCTCATGAACACAGATGAAAATATCCCCAACAAAATATTAGCAAATTGAATCCAAAAAACAGATAAAGACGATTATACAACACAACCAAGTAAGATTTATTTTAGGTATGCAAGGCTGGTCCAGGATTCAACAGTCAATGTGATCCATCACATCAACGGGCTGAGAAAGAAAAATAATTCAATCACATCAAAGATGCATAAATGCATTTGACAAAACCCAATACCCATTCATTATGAAAACTTTCAGTAAACTAGTAGTACAGGGGAACTTTCTCAACTTGATAAATACTATCTACAAAGAACCTGCAGCTACTTAACGGTGAGAAACTCAAAGCTTTCCCACTAAGTTTAGGTGCAAGGCAATGCTGTCCCCTCAGTACTCCTTTTCAACATCGTATTAGAAATCCTTGTTAATGCAATAAGGCAAGATAAGGAAATACAAGTTAAAGACATTAGGAAAAAGACATAAAACTGTATTTGTTTGCATATGACATTATCATCTATGTAGAAAATCATTATGCAATAATTGACAAAATTCCTGGAACTAAGTAATTATGGCAAAGTTGCAGGATACAAGGTTAATATAACAAAAGTGAAATGCATTCCTATATAGTAACAATGAACAAGTAGAATTTGGAATTAATAATACATTATCACTTATAGTAGCACCTCCAAAAAGGTAATACTTAAGTATAAACCTCACAAAATTTGTGCAAGATCTCCATGAAGAATACTACAAAACTCCAATTAATGAAATCAAAGATGAGCTAAATAAATCCATGTTCATGGATAGGAAGATTCAATACTGTCAAGATGTCAGTTCTTCCCAACTTGATCTCCAGATTCAATACAAACCCAATCAAAATCCCAGCAAGGTATTTTATGGATATCAACAAACTAATTCTAAAGTTTGTAGGAAGAGAACAAATATCCAGAATAGGCAATACAATGTTGACTAAGAACGAAGTTGGAGGACTGACACTACTTGACTTCAGGACTTCCTATTAAGCTACAGTAATCAAGACAGTGTGGTATTGGTGAAAAGATACACAAAGAGATCGATGGAACAGAATGGAGAGCCCAGAAATAGACCCCCATGAATACAGTCAACTAATCTTTGTCAATGGAGCAAAGACAGTCTCTTTAGTAAATGGTGCTAGTATAACTGGATATCCACAGCCAAAAATAAACCTAGACCAACCTTACACCCTTAAGAAAAACGGACTCAAAATGGATCACAGACTCAAATGTAAATGTAAAAATGCAAAACTATAAAACTCCAAGAAGTTAACATAGGAGAAAATCTAAATGACATGTGGTGCAGTGATGCCTTTTTAGATACATCACAAGCAAGGTCCACAAAAGAAATAATTGATAAGCTGGACTTCATTAAAATTAAAAACTTCTACTCTGTGAAAGACAAAATCAAAAGAACTAGAAGATAAGACACAGACTAGGAGAAAATATTTGCAAGAGAAATATCTGATAAAGGATTGTTATCCAAATTATACAAAGAACTCTTAAAACTCAACAATAACAAAGCAAACAACTGATTAAAATATGGGCAAGTGGCCTTCAAAGACACTTTATGAAAGAAGACACACAGGTGGTAAATGAGCACGTGAAAAGATTCTGCACAGCATAGGTTATTAGGAAAATGCATATTAAAACAATGAGATAACTACTAAACACCTATTAAAATAGCCAAAATCCAGAACATTGACAACACCAAATGCTAGAGAGGACGTGGAGCGAGAGGAACTCTCATTCATTGCTGGTGGGAATGCAAAATGATACAGCCGTTTGGAATACACTTTGACAGATCCTTACAAAATTAAACATACTGTTACTCTACAGTGCAGCAATCATGCTTCTTGATATTTATCCAAAGGAGTTGAAAACTCATGTCTGCACAAAAACCTGCACATGGGTATTTATAGCAGCTTCATTCATAATTGCCAAAACTTGGAAGCAACAAGAATGTTTTTTGGTGGGTGAACGGATAAGTGGACTGTGGTACATATAGACGATAGAATATTACCCATTGCTAAAAAGAAATGAGCTATGAAGCCATGGAATTACATGGAGGAATCTTAAATGCTTATCACATAATGAAAGAAGCCAATCTGAAAACCACTGTGAGAGTTCCATTATATTACATTCTGGAAAAGGTCAAACTATGGACACAATAAAAAGATCAGTGATTTCCAGGAATTGGGGGATGGGCGAGTGATGAATACGTAGAGGACAGAGGATATTTAGAGCAGTGAAATAACTGTCTATGATATTGTTACGATGGACATATGTCACACATTTGCCCAATCCCATGGGATGGGTAACACCAAGTGTGAGCCCTAAGGTAAGTGATGGATTTTGGATAATTATGATCTGTCGATGCACGTTCATCTTTGGTTAAAAAAAAAAATCCTGATGAAGGTACATAATAGGGATATTGTTAATGAGGGAGGCTATGCATGTGCGGGGGAAGGGGTTTATGGGAAATCTCTTTAATTTTGTTATAAACCTAAAATTGCTCTTCTAAGAAAAACCTAAAAACTGCTCTAAAAAAAATGATGCCCAGTTCCACCTGACTCGGAGAATCTTGAGAGGGAGGACCTGCCCACAGAGATTTTTTTTTAAGCTCTTCAGAGGCTGCTATCGCTCCCTAAAGGTATCTCAGGTTCCAAAATAGATGGCGGCCCATTCCTCCAACCTCATCTCCAGTCATAAAGGCTTCTTTCTATGTCTTAAGACTGCCAAGCTCTGGTCCTTGAGCCTTCACAGGTACCACCCTTCCTGCAGGGGGTACTTTCTTCCACTCCATCCCCACCAGTAACCACCTAGCTCGGTGGCTGTGATACTTTGGTGGGTATTAGAATCCTCCGAAAAGCCAGGAAAGCACAGAGGCCCAAGATGATTGGAGTAGGAGAGGGCCTGACTTGTCCATTTTGGTGGGGGGAGAGGGGTTTGTTTTTTAAAACTGGTATCATTGCAGATTCACACATAGTTGTAAAAAATAATACAGAAAGCTTCTGTACACTTTGTCCAATTTCTCCCAGTGGTAACACTTACACTATATTGTGTAACAGCACCACCAGGATACTGACACCCACTTTATTTAGATGTCCCCAGCTTTGCCTCTATGTGTGCACATACATACAAATATTCCATTCTCCATTATCTTAGCCCCTGTGTAGGACTGTGTACCCACCACCCATCACACTTAGGATACTGATGAGTTGTATGGCCACAGCAGCACTTTTGCCCTTTTAGATTCATAGTTGCGGAAGGTCCGTGACCGGGTGGGGGAAGCGGGAGGCGGTCAGTCCTCTGCATTTCTAACATACAGTCCAGAAGACTCTGATACTCTTCAAAGGTGGACAGCCGCTGACCTAGCTAAGTCCCACTCATCTTCCAACACACAGTCTATTCAGGTTTAAGTCACTTCCAGCTTTGTAATTCATTCCCCCTTCATGCAATCCAATAGCTACCTCACTTTTTAACAGTTCATACACCTAGAGTTCTCTGTCCTTCCTCTGTCTTTCCTGAATAAGCTGTCTGTGAGTAGTGTCTCAGTAGCTTAACCTACCCAGGCCCACATACTCTTCAGGGAAGAATCCAACCCCCCAGACTGTCTCAACCTACAGCATATGTAGTCAACTCCTATGCAACACCACACCCCAAGGCTGCAAGCAGCCACTAGCAATATCCCCTAAGTCCTCTCCCAATTCTATATCCCAATCTGGAGTATGGAAAAAAGGAAATGCAAAAAATATTTTTTGGATTCTGTCAACATTCTTCATTTCAGACCCTGAGACCTTTTCTGGTTTGAGGGGTTTACATCAATAGCAAGTGCTTATAATTCTTAGAGTATATTCTACATGCTTTGCCCACATACATACATTTACATATGCTGTATGCATGTCTGTGTGTATGCATTTAACCCGGGAAATTAATATACTGAAATTATGGAGTATGGAGCAGACGTTCCATATGACTTTCACTTTTAATATTTTAGTACTTAGCCACCTTTCCGTGGCTCACATCCTTCACAGCACAAATCACCTTCCCTACTCTAACCATACTCGCAGTCCTTCTCCCCTTCTCTTCGTAGTTCCTATAGTCGCACAGGTAAGAAAGGGGCTTCATGCAAATCCTCTAGTAGGCTGAATTCATAGATCTTTCAAGATGCAAATAGCAGAGATGGGACCCAAACAAATTAAAGTGCCACAAAATCAGCACAACTTCCCTGATTGGGACTCAAACCTGGGTTTAAAGAATCTGTTTCTCCTGCAACTCCTTACTTCCACAGACTCATAGCTGAGTTAAATACTGATGTTCTGAATATTGTTTGTCTGTTCTCCTCCACAGGTCCCCTCTGCTCTTGTGGACTATCCATGGAACAGGAGAAAGGAGGAAATGAGAGAATGATATAATCCAGGGCTTCTCAAACCTGAGGGTACACCAGCATCTCCCAGAAGGCTAGTTACACAAAGATACTGGGCTGTCCTCACAGGGTCAGATTCAGCAGGTCTGGGCCTGGGTCTAAGGGTTTACATCTCTAGTAAGTACCTAGATGCTGCTGCCCATCTGCCATACTTAGAGAGAACCGCTGTTCTAATCTAATCAAGAACCAGCTGGACAGTGCTGAACTCTCCAACTTGATTCCAAACATACTGGCTGCAAAGCACCAGCTCAACGGTGAGCTCCCAGGGGTCTGGATATCATTGAAAAACCGAGAATTTGGAGTTCGGAAATGTCACATTGTAACTCAAACACTCTGCTTCATTTTTGGTAAAAAGAAAAAATAGATCCTCCCTCATGGCACAAATGGGATGGAGCAGATAAGCATGCCTTTTAGAGCTGTGCTTCTCCACCTTGGCTTCCCATTTGAATTACCTACAAGGCTTTTACAAACTGAAGTGCCCAGGCTGCATCTCAGCCCAATTATATCACAATGCCTGGGGTGGCACCTGACGCTTGTATAAAATGGCAGGCACAGAACCCTACTTCCTGGAGCTGCTGTGAGAAATAAACAAAACAGAGCAACAGACATCACTTCCACTACTTAGTGGCAGTTCCAGCCACTGAGGTCCAGGACACGGAAGCCAGAGGCAAAGCCCCATATCTAGCCTATGTCCCCATAAGGCTTCCTGAGGGACAGTACTCAGGATTCGCCTGGGCCCTCACCCCCACAGGAGGACGACTGAGGTGGAGGTCAAAGCCCCCACCTTGAGGGACATGGTGGGGACTGGAAGCCACATGCAGAGTTAGCAATTCATTGGTCCCCTGTGAATGTACACCATGTCCTGGCACTGGTAGACACAGGAGCTGAATGTTCTCTGATTTATGGCAACCCTGAGCATTTTCCTGGGACCCCTGCTGTGATAGATGGCTACGGGGGTAAGGAAATTAGAGTGACAAAAAAAAAAACAAATCCCACTGGGGATAGGGTGTTTACCTCAGAGGAGTATATTGTGTACATTTCTCCCATCCCGGAATATATTTTGGGGATCGATACCCAGCAGGACCTATGGTTACAGACCACTACAGGTGAGTTCAGCCTGAGAGTACGTATGGTAAAAGCAATTCTGAGGGGACATGCTCAGCACCCACCTGTAGCTCTGCCTGTACCTTGGTGGGTGACAAATACTAAGCAGTATGAATTGCCTGGGGGACACAAGGAAATTGGAGAAATTATACAAGAGTTGGAGAAGGTGGGCATGATAAAGCCCACTCATACTCCTCTTAATTCCTCGGTGTGGCCAGTGAAAATGCTGGGCGGCTCTTGGTGTATGACTGTGGATTACATAGAATTGAATAAAGTCACACCCCCTTTGCATGCTGCTGTCCCCTCTATAGCAGCCCTTATGGACATAATCATGAACTAGGAATGTATCACTATATGTTGTGGACCTTGGTAATGCTTTCTTCTCTACTGACACAGCACAGGAAAGTCAGGAAGAGTTTGCTTTCACATGGGAAGGCCGGCAGTGGACATTCACTGTCTTCCCACAGGGATACCTCCACAGTCCCACCATTTGTCATGGACTTGTAGCCCAGGACTTGGCCACATGGAAGAAACCACAAATGGTGTGGCTGTATCAATACATTGATGATATCATGCTCATGTCTGATTCTCTCGCAGATTTAGAAGGGGCAGTTCCTAGACTACTGCATCATCTACAGGAAAAAGGTGGGCTGTGAACACACCAAGGTTCAGGGACCTTGTTTGTCAGTAAAGTTCTTGGGGGTTGTATTAAAGTTATCCCAGAAGCAGTCATAGACAAGGTCCAGGCTTTCCCTACTCCTACCACTGTGGCAATATTACAGGAGTTCAGGGGTATTTTGGGCTACTGGAGAGTGTTTAGCCCACACTTGGCACAAATTCTGAAGCCCTTGTACCGGTTGGTATGAAAGGGCATCAGGTGGGACTGGGATGAGACATGTACAGCTGCTTTTACTGCTGCTAAGCAAGCAGTCAAGGCTGTACAGGCTTTGAGTGTAATGGACTCATCAAAGCCCTATGAGCTAGATGTTCATGTAACCGAAGATGATTATGGCTGGGGTCTTTGGCAGTGGCTTCAATGGACGCTCCAACCTACTGGATTCTGGTCAAAAGTATGGAAAGGAGCAGGGGTCTGGTACACCTTGATAGCAAAGAAACTGCCTGCTATGTACCACACCTTGCTGGCTACGGAGCCCAACACCAAAACAGCTCTGACCAAGGTAATAACCACCTATCCCATCACGGGGTGGGTACAAGACTGGACCCAAAGGCCACGGAATGGCATGGCACAGGTGCCTACATTGGTCAGATGGGGTGCATATTTACAGCAGCATAGTGCCCTCTATACTAGCCCTTTAAGTGGAGAACTCCAATGCTTATTGTGCCCAGTGACCTATACCAGTGGAAAGCAGAAACAACTTGCTTTTAAGCCATTGGTAGCTGAGAGTCCTTATCAGGAGGGAAAAGCCCCTATACCCGAAGATGCTTGGTATACAGACGGCTCCAGTCACTAGCAGCTCCTGAAGTGGAGGGCTGTGGCTTTCCATCCTTAGACTGAGACAATATGGATGGAGGACAGAGAAGAGAAGCGCAGTCAATGGGCTGAGCTGTGGGCAGTATGGCTCGTGATCACCCAGGAGCCTTCCCGCATAGTTGTCTGCACTGACAGCGGGGCCATCTATCAGGGCTTGACCCTGTGGCTACCGACATGGTACCATGCCAACAGGATGGTTGGTCACCAGCCCCTTTGGGGGCAAAGAGTTGTGGCAAGACTTACAGGCCTCTGGTCAGACTAAGACAGTTACCATATATCCTGTGACTGGCCATTTGCGTTTGGCAGCCCCAGGGAATGAAACAGACACATGGGTCCAGGTGCGCTGGCTAGAAGGACAGCCTGCCTCTGATGTAGCGCAATGTTTACTTCAGTGTTTGGTGCACATGGGGCAAAAGACAATGTGGGCTGCAGCCCGTCAGTGGGTCTTGCCGCTGACCTTTGACGAAGTCAGCAAAGCCCAACAGGAGCGCCTTGTGTGCTCTAAGAGGGACTTCCACCAAGTCCCACGGCAACATGGGACAATAGTAAGGGGGCCGACACCCCTTGTTGGTGGCAGATAGACTATATTGGGCCTCTGCCCATATCAGAAGGGTATCGGTATGCCATGACTTGTGTGGACACAGAGAATGGACTGTTGGTTACTGTTCCTGCATGTCATGCAGATCAGCAAACCACCAAGAGGGGCCTGGAGTGTCTCTTTGCAGCCTATGCCCGGCCACAGGTGACTGAGAGCGATCAAGGCACCCACTTCATTGGACATATGTTACAATAATGGTGCAGCAATTAGGAATAAAGTGGAAGTTTCACATACCATATAACCGTACTGGGGTAGGCATGATAGAGAGGTACAATGGTTTGTGAAATCTGGACTGAAATCGGGCACTAACCGTCTACACAGCTGGTCACTTCGCTTATGGATAGTACTACAGTGTTTGAATAAGAAGCCCCAAAAAGGAGCCTTGAGCCTTGTGCACATGCTAACACACATTGCTGCGTCTCCTGTACAACTGTATGTGCAAACCAAAGAGGAATTATTGAAGCCAAGATGTGACCAGCAGAGCAACATCCTGCTGCCAGCCCCAATTCCAACCCTGGAGGCTCTGTTGAGTGGACACGGCCCTGGACATTTTGACACATGGACCAGTGATGGCTGGCCCTTCTGGCACCTTGGGGGAAAGCCTGGAAGCTGGCCTCCTGTGTGTTCCTGGAGTAACAGCAGAGTGGCCCCCTAAGGTCACATACCCAAAATGTCTCCGAGGTAAGAGCACCTTACATGGAAGTTTTGTTTTATCTTTATGGCCAGTGCATGTGCCTCCTGTAGCCCTATATATTGACCTGTGGAGAGCGGTTAGGACAGAAGGAGCAAGAGTACCGGACAGGATTGATTGTGTTTTGGTGCCTAGTCTCCATATAGGGCCTGAACCGGGCCTGACTCTGAAAGAAACCTTGAAAAATTTCCTAAAATTCCAGAAACAAGTATCTCAGGAATGCAGGGAGGTCTTAGCTTAAGACCGGCCAGCTGGACCAGATGCCCCCAGGCGTATGTGACTTAAGTGATTGGATTAATGACTGATTGGATCAATCTGTAGGCAATACTGAAGTGATTGGATTAAGGTCCTTGAAAAGGGCGTATGAATCCAATCTGTAGGCAATTCATGTGTATATAAGCCATGCCAGAATAAAGCTTCTTTGCATTCTGCACCAGACAGTTTGCCCTCCTGTCATCTTGTATATACAGCCCGATGCCCCCACTCAGGAACTGTTCAACTCCTGCCGGCAGGCTCTGGCATTGACCCATCTGTAACTCTCACTGGGAGGGGGGTGAAAATCTGGTATAATAGACCAGGACAAGATCCCATTCCTGCCACTGTCCTATCACAAGACCACGTATTTTACCTGATGGACAAGATTTGCCTATGCTGATGTCATTAAAACATGTATCTTATCACCCTTAAGGTTATTTTCTTCTACAATCCCTGTGGCCTGGACCTGCCCTGGCTGCAGCTGCCACGTGATGACTGCTTTGAACTCCTTACCTGTTCAGCTACTGAGCACCTGTGGAATGGGTGAGCTATGGACTAAATCTGCACAGGATGTTGAACTTAGCTGAATCCTCCAGCTCAAGGATCATCATGATTTTACTGCTGTTGTTACTGTATGTTAATAGTCTGGTTACAGTGCTCCAGTTTTCTTGCACAGGGGCCATTTCAGAAGATGGGGAGCGAGTAGATTGTGAGACGAGATTTCCGGAGGGGTGAGCTGTGGTAAAACTGCAGTATTTCCAGAATCTCTCTCACCTGACCTTGTTGCATCTCCACTTAAATAGGTGTTTCCAAGGGGTGGAGAGAAGTAGTGTATCTCCATATCAATAGGTAATTACAAGGGGGAGCAAGGGCATATCTGGTCTGGAGACGTTGGCTGGGGTCCCTTTTTGCAGCCAGGTCACGAGAGACATGGGTGAGCAGAAGTGTACGACTGCTTACAGGGAATAAATGGCTTTCACCCACTTTATTTCTCCCTTTGACTGATTTGGGTTTTAAAGGTATTCCCCCCTCCACCCTCTGCCCTGGAGTTACAAGAGGTAGTGAAGGATAAATGAGGACACAAAAGTGAGATCCTAATACGATAGGACTGGTGCCCTTGTAAGAAGAAGAAATGCCAGGGATGCACATGCACACAGGAAAAAGCCACACAAGGACACAACAAGAGAGCAGCCACCTGCAAGCCCAGGAGAGGACTCAGAGAAACCAGCCCAACCAACACCTTCATCTTAGACTTTCAGCCCTTAGATCTGTGAGAAAATAACTTTCTGTTGTTTAAGCCCCTGGGTGTGCGGTACTTTGTTATGGCAGCCCTGGTAGACCAATGCATTCAAGAAAGGCTTAAATACTATCCCCAGTTGCCCTGGGTCCATATGTTAGGACACTTATTTATGAGAAGGATGATGAAAATAAAGGTAAGAGACACTAGAGGCTGGTCCGTACCCAATCTAGCAAGCTCCATTTAGGACGGGAGTCTGAGTGGTGTTTGTCTGAAGAATAAATAAATAAGTGAAGATATGACTAACTGAAAAGGAGCTAAATTGAGTCTGGTGCACAGAAACAAGAAAACAACGAGACAGAATGTGTATTTAAAACAATTGTGTAAGAATTGTTTCCGGAAATGTAAGATCTGTATCTACATATTAAAAGGGCCCATAAGGTACCTGTTAAATTTAACTAAGAATAATCAGCTCCAAGATACACCCTAGTTTGAAATAGCCTGATGGGATTTTGATAGTGGTCACACTGCATCTATAGATGAATTTGAGAATTGCCATGTTAACGATACTGAGCACTTCAATCCGTAAACATAGTGTCTATTTATTTAGATCTTCTTTCTTTCTGTAATGTTTTGAAGTTCTTCAGTGATTAGGTCTTGCACTTTTCTTAAACATATACCTATTTATTTTGTTCCTTTGACATGTGAACTGAACTGTTAATTTTTGAATTGGATATTTTTTTGGTTAGTACATGGGAAGACAATAGATTTTTGCTTATGTATCTTGAATTGTGTTACCTTGCTAAGCTTGATTAACTGTAGTCATTTGGTAGATTCCTTATAAGATTATGTCACCTGCAAGTAATGACACTTTTATTTCTTCCCTTCCAACCTATATGGCTTCAATTTCTTTTCCTTTCCTTTTTCCACTGACACTGTTTAGTAGAAGTAATCAGAGTGGATGGCTTGTTTGTTTCTGATCTTAAGAGGAAAGATTCCGCTTTTTATCATTACAAATCAGGTTAGCAGTGCTTTTTTTCAGACACTCTTATCAGTTAGAAGAAGTGCTCTTCTACATTTGGTTGAGAATCTTTGTTTTTCTCTTATCATGAAGCGGTGTTGGATCTTATCAAATGTTTTGTCTGCATGCATTGAGATTGTGTGTTTTTTGTCCTTTACCTTAGTAACATGATAAATTAATGGCTTTTCAAATGTTGAATCAACCTTGAATTCCTGAGATAAACTTATTTGGTCATGGTGTGCAAGTCCTTTTTATATATTACTGGATTAGATTTGCTCATTTGCTTAAGAATTTCTGTGTTTATGTTCATGAGAGATATTGGGGTATAGTTTTATTTTCTTGTAGTGTCTTTGCTTTTGGCATCATGGTAACACTGGAATTGTAAAGTGAGCTGAGAAGTGTTCCCTCCTTCTCTTTTTCCTGAAAAAGTTTGTGCAAGATTAGGATTCTTCTTTAAGGAAGAAAAAAAAGACAGAATTCCACAGGAAACCCATACAGCCCTAGTCTTATTTGTGAAAAGGTGTTCGTTTGTATTTCTAATTCGAAGTCTCCATTTGATGTGAGTCAATTCATATTTCCTATTTTTTTCCTTGAAACATTTTTGGCAATGGGATTTCTCCTAGGAGCTTGTCTATTTGGTCTAAACTGTCTGATTTGTTAGCATCAAATTTGTAGTGGCCCTTCCTTACGGTCCTGATCATTTCTGTGGGGTTGAAAATAACGCCCTGATTTCATTCCTGATGTGGTGGGTGATCTGTGATTTCTTGTCTTTTTCCTGACAAGAGAGGGGATGTCTAGAGGTTGTAATAGTCCAGATTAGAAGAGAAGGGACTCTGAAGTCAGCCAATGGAGAGGACATGGCAGTGGACATACGGACTGAGGACGACCTCAGGACGAGAGGAGTCAGCACTTGGTGTGGAATCTGGAAACGGGGAGGGAGAAGGAAGGGTCAAATGTGTTTGGTAAAATGACTGGGTTGACTCTCTGGGAAGATGGTGATTGATGACATTTTGAAAATCTCTGGAACCTAAGAGAGGAAGTCAATTTGAGGGCAAAGATCAGTGGGTTTCCCATTCAAAATGCAAACATCTTATCTGAGAGGCAACATATTAACACAAAATTGCAGATTAAACCACTAGTTTTCTTTCAGGGAGCAAGTGATGATATCAATGTAATAGGAGAGTCTAGAGGACACTTTGGAGGGGAGAAACCCGAGGGACACCTGTAGGAAGCAGGGCATCCGCCTGCCCCCAGAGCTTTCCCCCTGGAGACACTGCTGACACCCAATCCATGGCATTTTACACTCCTGCTCGGTGGGACAGCAGCTTATTAAATCCTTCAGAGCAGGGCACAAAACACAGCATGTGGACAGCTGGGACCAAGTCACATTCTAGGGAAATATCGCCACAGAGAAGATCATTGTATTAACCATCCTTTTTATTTTCTGTATTCTAATGCTTTGATGTCTGGGGCTTGGACACTCTATGGCACCACACTCCAGGCCTCTGCCCACCTGCCCCCATCACTGCTGGGCAGGGGCCAGACAACAAAGGACAGCCCCTCCACTCCAGAGCCCGCCCGAACTACGTAAACGAGTCCATCAGAAGCCTGCTCTCCCTGCCTCATCCCTTCCTTCTCACAAAAACCACAAACAAGGCTCCTGCGCACACGTCTCCCACTCCCTCCGTCTCCTGACCTTCCCCGTGGTGTGGTGCGAGGAACAAACTCTCTCTTCAATAACAATCATCTCCTGATCTATGGGCCTTGCCATACCTAAATAAAAAAGAAAACGTCTATTTTAAAACAATCAATGAGCCATCTCTCCCAAACTGTGAGAACAAATTAGGTCTATGTGTGCCTGAGGCACAGAGGGAGAAATATGCCTGAAACTATTTTGGGCAGTTTTTCCCACCATTAACTAATTCCCCTGCGAGGCTGCCTCCTGGAACCTTTAAATAAATGGCCCCCATAACAGCAGAGGGCCAGCGACCTTTACAAAACTGTTTGGGACCTAATTATTTCCACCAAAGTCCAGAGATCATTAGGAGATTGATTACATAAAAGCTACTCTAATGCTACGGTTGCTGGACCCGGTCTGATCCTTCCTTTCACGGGGGCCAAGGAGAGTGAGCCCTGGCCGAGGAGGCAAGAGTTTATTCTCCTGTCACCGGGCTGATCATTTACTTTACCCAAGTATTTTTTAACATATTCAGTGAGGTCCCATCACAAAGCACACCAAGTACAGATGTGTGTTTTGGGGTGTGGGAGAGATGAAGGGGAGGCATTTCACTGAGAAAGGGCAATTCCTTCTGATTCAGTCAATGAGCATAAACGTCCCAACGACACAAGGATGACATGAGCCCATTTGTCTGCCACAGCCACTGTCACTTACATTTCCTACGTGCTTCTCACAACAGGAATACGCGTCACCTGCCGAGCGAAATGTGTTTAAAAATCACAGCACGTACCCATCATAGGTAGGGTCCATCACCTCCATCTGCTGACCAACCAAAAAGCAGCATTGATTAGGTACAATGCCGCAAAAAACTGTCTGAGGGACTTAGCAACAGCAGATTATGGGTAATTCAAAAAAAATCAAGGGTGATTTTGACTATCCTGGATGGTCATCTTTCAACTGACTTTAGAACCTTCAGGCAAGATTAGACTTTGCTACTACTTGGCACTCACCATGGGCCAGAGACGACACTTGCTTGGCACTGCAGACCACAAAGGAGTATGCAGGCGGTGTGCCTTCTATGCTTCTTTACTCACTCTGACCGAGGCATGAACGGGTAAAACAAAAAGAGTCAAAACCCAGAGTAAATGTCAAATGAGAGGAATATCCAATGTGTGGTACTTCAGTTGAATCTCAGTATGCAGACTGGGTTTCCACAAGGGAAGAGAAGAATAAAGGGAAATCTTAGGCTTGGGAGATTTAAGGGAAGAGGAAAAAAATAGCTGGGAAATGTCTCTTCCCACCCAAACTATTTGGGCACCTAAACTAGTAAAAGGATAGGGTAATTTACCAGCCTCCATGAATACCGAAAATGTGTAGGTACGACGACCTGCAATACTGCTTCTGGGCACACTAGAGAAACACTTGCCTGTGTGCATGAAAAATCACATTCATATTTTCTGCAGCTTGGCAGAAACATGCAAAGAGCGCTAATACCCACCAGCAGGCGAAAGGGTAAACACTGTACAGTGGGGAGCCATGGGTAAGGATAATGAACTTAAATACTTGGAACAACGTAGCTACATATCAACAAATACAGTTGAGGGAAAAAGAAAATAATGAAATGGTACACACTGCATAATGTTATTTATGTGAATTAAAACATAAAATAATTCTATATATTATTAAGTTAACTATCTGCAACAAAAACGAAACACTTATGTCTGGGAAGATAAGAGGGAATGAGGACTGGCAAGGGAAATTAAATCTAGTTTTATCTGTAATAGTCTCTCTTTTGGAGTATATGTTTCTTTAATCACTTTTATAATTCGAAAAATCATAGACACAATAATTATACACAGACTTGCTTATTTTTAAAAACTGGAAGCATTATGACAACTACCAACAGGGGTTAATTCTGGATAGTACTATAAATGCCATCATTTTTGAACTTTTCAGAGTTCCACCCCATCAATCAAAATTCTATCCTTCTCTAACCAAAAAAAGTAATTAAATTTTGAAACCACAAAGCTTAGCTGGGGGCCAGTGGGAAGGACAATTTAACAGGGTCACCGGGGAGAGAACACTAGAAGATGGGGTCAAAAAGATAAACCGGTGCTTGGCTCCAGAAGCTTTTACATGCAAGGTTAAGAAGAAGTTTGGACTTCACCCTCAGCCCACTGGGAAGCCCTGCTTGTCTCTGAGCAGGAGAACATCACAGATCAATAGGATCAATCACTATCTATTCTTTGCCCCTACCTCTCAAAGGCTATCTTTTCACCATCATCTCCAGCTTGATAAACTCTGAAGGGTTTCAGATGCTAGGCAGGAATTTTAAAGACATGTTCTCTTCTCTCCCAGGGGGTCACTGTTTAAGAAAGGATTTAGATAGACATTTAAGACTTTAAAAAACACATTAAGAACTGCCCCCTTCCTCCCCTGGCTCGCCCTCATTACGCAGCATGAATGCTCCTAAAAGGCACTTGAAGATGACGATGCTTTTTCAACTGTAAGTAACGAGCACATTCAGCCATCTGCAGGGACAAGCATGATCACATTTCTTTCATCTCTGTGACCTCCCAGGTCCTGCCTTTCAAAGCTGAAGTGAGCAGTAAGCCCTGTGGTGAAAGGGGCAGAACAATTATGAATAGGATGATGGGGGGAAAAAAAATCAGCATCCTTTCTGAAAGCCCAGGATGTTGTTGAGTGAAGCTACTATGACCTGTGGACAGCTGTGAGACAGACTTGGTCAGAGTTCCAGGATTCAACACATGCCATGGGACTCAGCCCCAGAGAAGGATGGACAGTTTGCAGAAGGTTTAAACATGGAATGTCATCAACCAGAAGGAAGGTCTAACTGACTCCTCGTCTTTCAGACCTGTACCAGCCCTGTCCTTGACTCTCTTGTCTGTGTCTCTTCCAAACTGCTGCTCAAAATGGCCAAAGAAAGCATCACAAGAAAACAGTCCAAAGAAGTAAGCCTAACTAAGATAAAAACGACAAGCAGGGATCATGGCCAGAGAAGGCCTGTCACCGTCAGCAGTGACTGCCTGACCACACGCTAAGGATGTTCATGAGGGAGCTTAGGCTGGTCACCATTCATTCATTCTTACACAACGTATGAAGTGCCTGATACAAGCCAGGTACTGTTCTGGGCACTGGGGACCAGTGGTGAAGCACAGTCCCTGCAGAGGTTATGTTCTAGTGGGAGTAACAGAGAAGTAAACACACCCCATCCCGGTGAACACACTTCCCAGGTGATGAGATCCTATCCTAAATGGCTTGCCTGAGGTCCCAGGCCATTATCCCTGCCCTGATGACCTCTCTTATCGTCTGGAAGGGACCGCACTAGCCCATGGTAAAGACACGTCAAGGAGACCACTGCTGCCTATCCCTTTAGCAGAGTTATACACACAGCAGGCCTCCTTCCTATAAGAAGAAAATGATGCCACTGGAGGAGACAGCGTGCCACTCATGTGCTGAACCTGAGTGAAATACAAGATACTGTCACGAAAGGGCAAGTTGATATATGCCTCTTTTTAAAAGACAGTATCACATTTTTGGAAACAGAATATGTTGAAAGGGCCTATATTTATTATACCAATTTCATTTGTTCTAAAAATACACACAGGACTGTGACTGGAAAGTGGTGTCCTAACGTATCTCTTACCAAGCATTATACAAAGTTTAGATGTCAAATTACAGCAGGTAGCCTCTTTCCCTCGAAACCACAGGTATATTGGTTCCCCACACACTGTAAATATAAGGATTATAATGCATTAGGCTTAATGGAAATCAGGTTTCTATCCATCTCCTTGTCTGCCTGTGAAATGCCCACTGTTCTTTCAAGGTTCAGCTCCCCATCCTCTTCCCAGCCTTTCCCATCTCCCCTGTCCTGAGGCCCTTGCTCCCTCCCACCAGCTGGGTGCCCTGGGCGCAGCTGTCAGTCACAGCACCCTCAGGTCTGGAACAACTTCCCATGCCTGAGCATTTCCCTGCCCTGGGCGCTCCTCATCTCCTGACTCTTCTAATCCTCACCCCCACCAACCAAGGACGAAATTACAGCATCCCCCACCTGATGCCTGAGTGAACTGAAGCCCAGAGTGGTCGGGAGGCTGCAGCCCTGCCATGGAGCTAGTACGGTCGGTCACCTGTGAGCAGATCTTTACTAGACCGTGTGCAACTTAAGGGCATGGCTCCTCAACACATGCCTATAGCCTAGGGTTTTGTGTGAAATAGGTTACATGTTCCATAAAGGTAAGAGTGACTGAATACTCTAAGAATTCTCAGTCTCTCCTTTCCCAGTGAGGAGAGTCAGAAGTACTTGGCTGCATGCCTGGCCAGGAGTAGATGCTTAAGAAATTCTAATTATTAGTAGTAGGGTGTTGTTGGTCTTAATGGTGTGACAGTGTGTTGGTCAGCTGTTAACATGAGTTAAAAGTCAACCTTCTCTCTGTGGCCCTGTAAGATGTAGCCTCTGCCTAAACCTCCAACTCTGTCTCCTGCCTTAACCCAATGCCCAGGCCACACTAGCCCTCCAATGTGCCAAGCTGCTCTGTGCCTCAGGACCTTTACGCTTGCTATTCCTCTAGCCAGAGCCACTATTTTCTAGCTTCCCATGGACATCACTTCTCTTACTTTCTGTCTCATTTCAGCTGTGACCTCCTTGGAGAAACCTTCACTCACTGCCCGCGAATACTGCTTTCCCACTCCCGACCCCCATCTCCCTCTTTCATGATACCAAGTACAGATTGCGATTCTTTCCTCTGTCTGCTGATTTGTTTTTCTCTCTCTCTGTCTCCCTTCCAGGTTCACAGGGCAGGGTCCCTGTTTGCCTGCATGTACCATTATAGGTTCAACACTTTATACACAGTAGACCATCCCTAAGTGTCTGTTTTAATTGGATGGATGCACAGATAGAAGAAACAATTATCAAATGTGAAACCTAAAGCCTGGGAAGTGAAAGGGAACCTGAAGAAAGAATAGGTGGCATTATGGGTTGAATCGTGTTCCCCAAAGTGGTGTCTTGAAGTCCTAATCCCAGGTCCCGGTTAATGTGATCCTATCTGGAAATAGGGTCTTTGCCATGTAACCAAGTTAACATGAGTTAGAATGGGCCCTGGCCAATGTGACTGCTGTCCTTGTAAGGGGGAGGAAATCTGGACACAGTCCCTGCAGAGAGAAGAAAGCCACAGTAAGACGCAGACACGGCAGGACGATGGCAACACAGAGGCAGAGACTGGAGTCGTGCTGCCACGAACCATGGAACACCGAGGGCTACAGAAGTCTGCCCCTCCCCGAGCCTTCAGAGGGCGCAAGGCCATGCCAGCACTTTGACTCTGGACTTCTAGCCTCTACTACTATGGGAGAACACATTTCTGCTTTAAAGCCACCTTCTCTGTGGTACTTTGTTACTGCAGCCCTAGGAAACTCCCACCGGTGGCCAGAACGTTGTAGGGAGATACAGGTCTGGAATCAAGCACAGCAGTTTTGTGCCGCAGCTGTATAATTCAAGATGTCTTCTGCTGTTTTCAGTACATAGCAACACAGTCTCTTAGAAAAGTTTACATTTGGTTCCCTGCCCCAAAACTCTAACTAAACAAGGAACAGAGTTCTAGGAGTCAGGATAATAGTGGGCTCTCCTCCTTCATAATGATGACCTCTTCTGAGCTCCATCCTTGGGGCGAGGTGGTGGGAACTCAGGCAGACTCCCCGCCCCAGGCTATGCAACCTGACTGGCTCTCTGGGCTTCCCAGGCCCGCAGCCAACTGCACTAAGGCTGTGTGGGCGCCGCACCAGGCTTGGCACTTCCTGGTCAGGGGGTAGTTTAAGGCATTCCAATTCAACACTTAAAAGACTTAGTATCAAACCTCCTATTCTGGTCTTGTTGCCAGTGGCGTAACAGGCTTAGCTGCTTCGCCCATGCTCATTCATGTTACTCTGTGAAGTCATTTCAGTTACTAGGCCCTTTTCCTACTACGGAGACCTCATTTGCCTTACTGATAATATATGTGAAATTTAATATTCCATGCCCCCCTGAGCAGGAGAAAGTAGAGGCTTGAGAGCCACATATGGAAGTCAGACAGACCAGCATTCAAACCCAAGCTCTGCTCAGTTAATGTCCCTGCGCCACATTCATTCTCATCTGTAAATGGATGTAACACTCACATCGTAGAATCGTCCTGCAACAAGCACGTACCGTGGCTCCTCACCAAGACACGACGGCGGCCTTCTGCTGTACGCCAGTCTTCCTAATGGCGCTGAAACAGCTGCCTGTGAGTTTAAAACCTAAAGTGTTTTTGCAAGCCGTCAAGTGTTTTACGAATGCTGTTATTGTAAGGACGGCTGGAAACACCAAAAAGAATCCCTGGCATCTCCAATGGAAAGCACTGCATGGCTCTGAGCACACCCTCCTGAGGCATTTGCTTCTAGCCTTTTCTATCCCCTGAGTTACATCACAACTCTGTGAGTCACACATAACCGGCGGGACTGCAAAATAAATCTCAACTACAGACTTAGAAATTTGTTGGTAGAAATCCAGTTGACTCTACCCCCTTTTTCCCATGAAGAAAAGATCTGGTGTCCGACTGTACCCTCACGTCCACCACTCTTTTGCCCCATATAAATTTGTCTTTAGACATCTCTTGTGAGGCTGTTAGAACAACTCTCTGATTCACTCAATAATAATGAGTTAAGTAAAATCTTTAGGACATGGTCATTTTATATCTGTATTTTCCTTTTTTGTATAAGAAAATTATCCTTTAAAACTATTTATTATTACTATGGAAGAATTTTTAAAATCTCATTTTGGGGGCTAATTCTGTATGCACATGAGTCATCAATGGCTCATGAAGGCACTCACTTCCCTTTGCATTATATTCAATGATTTTTATCATTTTTCTCTTAGTCCATGAAAGCAGGTGACATGCATTGTGTAATATCTCCGAGTTGCTGCATCCTGGGTTAAAAAAAAGTGGGTCAATCTGCTGAGACTTGGGGATTCTGTGAGAACGTAGAACCATATTAACTGTGAACAGGTTTTGCCCTACAAATCTAAACAAAACGACTCACTGCAACTGTCAGGACAGATGCCACAGAAACAGGTTTCAGAGATGGCACCTAAGCAAATCTGTACTGACTGGCTAGAGAAAAAAACTAAGCAAAGACTCCACTCTACATGCAAGATGGCCAGATGAGATATTGACAACAAATCCTCTAATAAAACACAGCTTGAAGTAGAAGAATGAAGTAAGTGAAATGGATAAGTCCATGCTTTCTGCACATAGCTGATAAAACCCAGAGAGAGAATGGCAAAATTCTGAAGAGATGTTCCACCAAAAATCAACTTGAAAATGAAAAATGGAATTGAAAGTCCGGGTGGTAACAAGCTGGCATAACAAGACAGATTGAAAAGGTGGCAGTGAGGAGATGCCCTTGGTTGAAAAGAAAAAATACAATCCAGGAGATGGTTGTAATATGATCTATTTTACTTGTAAGGAATATGTAAGCCCAAAGCTGTTTTTGGAAGGCTTTAGAAAAGACATATGATTTACCCCTTTCATGTCTTTGGAATGGAAAGACCCATAAAGGCACAAAGAATAGGCATACAATCAAACACACACACACTGTGGGCACTTCTACAAGATAACTAGCAAGACAAGAGTCAATGTCATTAAATAAAAGGATAGGAGGACATTTTCAGAAGAACAGAAACTAAAGCAGGGCTCTTCAGTCCGGGCTGCACAGTGGAAACACCCGAGGAGCTTCAGAAATACTGACGCCTGAGTTGCACACCCACATACTAATTTAACTGGCCTGGCAGGTGGGTCTTCTTCAGTGATTTCTAGGTGATTCTATTATGTAGCCAGGACTGACAGTCAGGTCGGCACTAAACCAGTGGTTTTCAAACATCTCCAGAGTTTCTACTTCAGTGGATCTGGGGTGGGATTTGAGAATTTGTATTTCTAACAAACTCCCACATGATGCTGATGGTCCAAAGGATTACATTTTTTAGGACACTGGACTCCAAGAGGTAATGACCAAGCACAACGTATAAAGTTTGATCAGGTCCTTATTTTAAAACAAACTATACAAGATTTTTTTACAGGGACTATGGGGAAAGTGGCAGTAAACTGGAAATGAAATGTTATTATAGGATTTTTCTTTTTCATAGGTTTCATAATGGTATTGACTCATGGACAAGTAGGCCCTTATTAGCAATGCTTAAAGTAGGTAACCAGTGTTTCCTAAATTTTTAACTGCAGAACTAATTCTTTTAACTTCCTGTAGGACTCACATGGCATAACACTACATTGTGATATAATTTAACCCTTTTATTATTTCTTTATTTTTAATTTTTATTTTGTTATCATTAATGTACAATTACATGAACAACATTATGGTTACTAAACTCCCCCTATTATCAAGTCCCCACCACATACCCCATTACAGTCACTGTCCATCAGTGTACTAAGATGCTATAGAGTCACTACTTGTCTTCTCTCTGTTACACTGCCTTCCCCGTGCCCCCCCCACCCTATGTTATGTGTGCTAATCGTAATGCCCCTTTTTCCCCCTTATCTCTCCCCTCCCACCCATCCTCCCCAGTCCCTTTCCCTTTGGTAACTGTTATTCCATTTTGCGGTTCTGTGAGTCTGCTGCTGTTTTGTTCCTTCAGTTTTTCCTTTCTTCTTATGCTCCACAGATCAGTGAAGTCATTTGATACTTGTCTTTCTCTGCCTGGCTTATTTCACTGAGCATAATACCCTCTAGCTCCATCCATGTTGTTGCAAATGGTAGGATTTGTTTTCTTCTTATGGCTGAATAGTATTCCATTGTGTATATGTACCACATCTTCTTTATCCATTCATCTACTGATGGACACTTAGGCTGTTTCTTCTTGGCTATTGTAAATAGTGCTGCAATAAACATAGGGGTACATATATCTTTTTGAATCTGAGATCTTGTTTCCTTTGGGTAAATTCCTAGGAGTGGGATTCCTGGGTCAAATGGTATTTCTATTTTTAGTTTTTTGAGGAACCTCCATACTGCTTTCCACAATGGTGTCACTAGTTTACATTCCCACCAGCAGTGTAGGAGGGTTCCCCTTTCTCCATATCCTTGCCAACACTTCTTGTTGTTTGTCTTTTGGATGTTGGCCATCCTAACTGCTGTAAGGTGATATCTCATTCTGGTTTTAATTTGCATTTCTCTGATGATAAGCGATGTGGAGCATCTTTTCATGTGCCTCTTGACCATCTGAATTTCTTCTTTGGAGAAGTGTCTCTTCAGCTCCTCTGCCCATTTTTTAACTGGCTTATTTGCTTTTTGTTTGTTGAGGTGCCTGAGCCCTTTATATAATTTGGATGTCAACCCCTTATCGGATATGTCATTTATGAATATATTCTCCCATACTGTAGGATGTCTTTTTGTTCTACTGATGGTGTCCTTTGCTGTACTGAAGCTTTTTAGTTGGATATAGTCCCACTTGTTCATTTTTGCTTTTGTTTCCCTTGCCCCGGGAGATACATTTATTAACAAGTTGCTCATGTTTATGTCCAACATACTTTTGCCTATGTTTTTTCTAAGAGTTTTATGGTTTCATGATTTACATTCAGGTCTTTGTTCCATTTTGAGTTTACTTTTGTGTATGGGGTTAGATAATGATCCAGTTCCATTCTCTTACATGTAGCTGACAAGTTTTGTCAACAACAGATGTTGAAGAGGCTGTCATTTCGCCCATTGTATATCCATGGCTCCTTTATCGTATATTAATTGACCATATACGCTTGGGTTTTTATCTGCACTCTCTAGTCTGTTCCATTGGTCTACGGGTCTGTTCTTGTGCCAGTATCAAACTGTCTTGATTACTGTGACTTTGTAGTAGAGCTTGAAGTCAAGGAGCATATTCCCCCCACTTCATTCTCCCTTCTCAGGATTGCTTTGGCTATTCGGGGTCTTTTGTGGTTCCATATGAATTTTAGAACGACTTTCTCTAGTTTGTTTAAGAATGCTGCAGGCATTTTGATAGGAATTGCATTGAATCTGTAGATTGCTTTAGGCAGGATGGCCATTTTGACAATATTAATTCTTCCTATCCATGTACATGGGATGTGTTTCCTTTTATTGGAATCTAATTTCTCTCATGAGTGTCTTGTAGTTTTCAGAGTATAGGTCTTTCACTTGCTTGGTTAGGTTTATTCCCAGGTATTTTATTCTTTTTGATGCAATTGTGAATGGAATTATTTTCCTGATTTCCCTTTCTGCTACTTCATTGTTAGTGTATAGGAATGCAACAGATTTCTTTGTATTAATTTTGTATCCTGAAACTTTGTGGAATTCAGATATTAGATCTAGTAGTTTTGGAGTGGATTCTTTAGGGTTTTTCATATACAATATCATGTCATCTGCAAACAGGGAGAGTTTGACTTCTTCCTTACCAATATGGATGCCTTTTATTTCTTTGTGTTGTCCGATTGCCGTGGCTAGGACCTCCAGAACTAATAAAAGTGGGGAGAGTGGGCATCCTTGTTTTGTTCCCAATCTTAAAGTTTTCGAAAAGCTTTCGGCTTCTCACTGTTAAGTATAATGTTGGCTGTGGGTTTGTCATATATGGCCTTTATTATGTTGAGGTACTGGCCCTCTATACCCATTTTGTTGAGAGTTTTTATCATGAACGGCTGTTGAATTTTGTCAAATGCTTTTTTAGCATCAATGGAGATAATCATGTGGTTTTTGTCCTTCTTTTCGTTAATGTGGTGGATGATGTTGATGAATTTTCGAATGTTGTACCATCCTTGCATCCCTGGGATGAATCCCACTTGGTCATGATGGATGATCTTTTTGATGTATTTTTCAATTCAGTTTGCTAATATTTTGTTGAGTATTTTTGCATCTATGTTCATCAGGGATATTGGTCTGTAATTTTCTTTTTTTGTGGTGTCTTTGCCTGGTTTTGGTATTAGAGTGATGTTGGCCTCATAAAATGAGTTTGGGAGTATTCCCTCTTCTACTTTTTGGAAAACTTTAATGAGGTTGGGTATTAGGCTTTTACTAAGTGTTTGATAAAATTCAGCAGTGAAACCATCTGGTACAGGGGTTTTGTTCTTAGGTAGTTTTTTGATTACCAATTCAATTTCCTTGCCGGTAATTGGTCTATTCATATTTTCTGTTTCTTCCTGGGTCAGCCTTGGAAGGTTATATTTTTCTAGAAAGTTGTCCATTTCTTCTAGGTTATCCAGTTTGTCAGCATATAATTTTTCACAGTATTCTCTCATAATTCTTTGTATTTCTGTGGTGTCTATAGTGATTTTTCCTTTCTCATTTCTGATTCTGTTTATGTGTGTAAACTCTCTTTTTTTCTTGATAAGTCTTGCTCGGGGTTTATCTATTTTGTTTATTTTCTCAAAGAACAAGCTCTTGCTTCCATTGATTCTTTCTATTGTTTTATTCTTCTTTATTTTATTTATTTCTGCTCTAATCTTTATTATGTCCCTCCTACGGACTTTGGGCCTCATTTGTTCTTCCTTTTCTAGTTTCATTAATTGTGAGTTTAGACTGTTCGTTTGGGATTGTTGTTCTTTCCTGACATAGGCCTGTATTGCAGTATGCTTTGCTCTAAGCACGGCCTTAGCTGCATCCACAGATTTTTGTGGTGTTGAATTATTATTGTCATTTGTCTCCATATATTGCTTGATCTCTGTTTTTATTTGGTCATCAAACCATTGATTATTTAGGAGCATGTTATTAAGCCCCCATGTATTTGTGGGCTTTCTCATTTTCTTTGTGTAATTTATTTCTAGTTTCATACCTTTGTGATCTGAGAAGCTGGTTGGTACTATTTCAATTTTTTTAAATTTACTGAGGCTCTTTCTGTGGCCTAGTATATGATCTATTCTTGAAAATATTCAATGTGCACTTGAGAAGAATGTGTATTCTGTTGCTTTTGGATGGAGTGTTCTGCAGATATCCATTAGGTCCATCTGCTCTAATATGTTGTTCAGTGCCTCTGTCTCTTTACTTATTTTCTGTCTGGTTGATCTGTCCTTTGGAGTGAGTGGTGTGTTGAAGTCTCCCAAAATGAATGCATTGCATTCTATTTCCCCCTTTAATTCTGTTAGTATTTGTTTCACATATGTAGGTGATTCTGTGTTGGGTGCATAGATATTTATAATAGTTATATCCTCTTGTTGGACTGACCCCTTTATCACTATGTAATGTCCTTCTCTGTCTCTTGTGACTTTCTTTGTTTTGAAGTCTAATTTATCTAATACAAGTACTGAATCTCCTGCTTTTTTCTCCCTATTAGTTGCATGTAATATCTTTTTCTCTTCCTTTACTTTCAGTCTGTGTATGTCTTTGGGTTTGACGTGAGTGTCTTGTATGCAGCATATAGATGGGTCTTGTTTTTATCCATTCAGTGACTCTATGTCTTTTGATTGGTGCTTTCAGACTGATTACATTTAGGGTGATTATCGATAGGTATGTACTTATTGCCATTGCAGGCTCTTCATGGGTACCAAAGGTTCAAGGGTAATTCCCTTACTATCTAACAGTCTAATTTAACTCACTTCATATGCTATTACAAACAGAACCTAAAGGTTCTTTTTTCTTTTTCTTTTTCTTCCTTTTCCATTCTTTATGTTAGGTATCATATTCTGTACTCTTTGTCTATCCCTTGATTGACTTTGGGGGTAGTTGATTTGATTTTACATCTGCTGAGTAATTAATTGTTCTACCTTGCTGTGGTTTTATTTCCCCTGGTGACATCTATTTACCCTTAGGAATACTTCCATCTATAGCAGTCCCTCTGAAATGCACTGTTGAGGTGGTTTGTGGGAGGTAAATTCTCTCAGCTTTTGGTTATCTGAAAATTGTTTAATCACTCCTTCAAATTTAAATGATAACCTTGCTGGGTAGAGTATTCTTGGTTCAAGGCCCTTCTGATTCATTGCATTAAATATATCATGCCACTCCCTTCTGGCCTGTAAGGTTTCTGTTGAGAAATCTGATAGCCTTATGGGTTTTCCTTTGTATGCGATCTTTTTTCTCTCTCTAGCTGCTTTTAAAAGTCTGTCTTCATCCTTGATCTTTGGCATTTTAATTATTAAATGTCTTGATGTTGTCTTCCTTGGGTCCCTTGTGTTGGGAGATCTGTGCACTTCTATGGCTTGAGAGACTATCTCCTTCCCCAGATTGGGGAAGTTTTCTGCAATAACCTCCTCAGTAACTCTTTCTATCCCTTTTTCTCTCTCTTCTTCTTCTGGTACCCCTATAATGCAGATATTGTTCCATTTGGATTGGTCACACAGTTCTCTCAATATTCTTTCATTCTTAGAGATCCTTTTTTCTTTCTGTACCTCAGTTTCTTTGTATTCTCCTTCTCTAATTTCTTTGTCATTTACCATCTCTTCTACTACATCTAATCTGCTTTTAAATCCCTACACTGTATGTTTCATTTGAGATATGGAATTTCTTAATGATTGAATCTCCATCTTAAATTCGTCCCTGAGTTCTTGAATATTTTTCTGTACCTCCATGAGCACGTTTATGATTTTTATTTTGAACTCTCTTTCAGGAAGATTGGTGAGTTCAGTTTCATTTGGTCCTTTTTCTGGGGTTTGTGATATTTTGGTCTGAACCATTCCTTTGACGTTTCGTAATTCTATGTGGTGCCTTTTAATGCCCAGAAACTCCAGTCTCTGGAGCTGCTCACCCCCTAGAGTGAAGTTGGGGGTTGTAGGGGAGCAGAGCTAGTGCCTTGGAAGAAAGAGCTGTTCCCTGATTCCCGGCTGCAGTGCCTGTCTCCAGTATCAGAGCCAGAGGGCCAAGCACACAGGTGTAAGCCTCTGTGCTTGGCATTTCTAGCTGTTGTAGGCAGACCTCCGGCTGGCCTGATGCCAGTGCAGTGACTTCCAGTTTGCGAGCAGGTGCCAGCAGGCCAGGAGGAAGGTGCAGCAGGCGAGTGTCACAGTGGGGGTCCTCAGAGCTGAGTAGGCAGCCACGGGGATGGGGCACCTGAAGTTCCTCAAAGTTCCCGACCTGCTGGGCAGAGCACACCCAGACAACCTTGTCCAGCTATCCCTTCTCCCCCATAGCAAGCTCCATGCAAATCCCGCCCCTTCAGCAGCCCACTCGCTGCTAGGAAGCCTCTCAGACCGCCTGCCTTTCCTTTATCTCAGAGCAGCCAGATGTAGATCCCATCCTCCGCAAAAGGCTGGAATCTCAGTCTTTCAAGCACTCCGCCTGTCCCTGCTCCCCAACTCCATCAACCTCCAGAGCACCACACAATGTAGGTCTGTGGTCCAAAGCAGACCTCCAGGGCTGGGTGTTCAGCAGTTCTAGGCTTCCACCCCCTCCCCACTCCATTTCTCTTCCTTGTGCTGGTGAGCTGGGGTGGGGGAAGTGCTCGGGTCCCGCCGGATCAAGGCTTTGGTATGTTACTCTGTTTCATGAGGTCTGCTCTGTTCTCCAGGTGTATGCAGTCTGGTGCAGCCTTCGTTTTTGTTGCTCTTTTAGGATTAGTTGTATTAACTATATTTTCACACTGTATGTGGTTTTGGGAGGAATTCTCTGTCTCACCTCTCACGCCGCCATCTTGAACCATCCTAACTCTTTTATTATTAAACTTAAGGGTATTTCCTTTATACTCCCTCCAAAGCCAATCAGTTCTGTCTGAGGTATGTCTTTCAAGGTCACTTTTTAATCACAAATATCTACCAGAGATAAGTAATAATGATGGTTCTTGAGTGCACCTCATCACCTACCAGAGGCCCCTGAATAGAAACTCAATTATTTAATAACTAGCATACAATTTGTTAGCTCTAAAAATTACAATTACTGTAAAAAAAAAATCTTCTCATATTTCAGTAGAAAGAGGACTTAATTGAAATGAGATTTTTTTTCCTTGAAACCTCCTATAAAATTTTTCAATTTTACATCATTAATGGGAGCATAAAGATGTCTGGGCCATCCTAAAATCTGAAGGGCATTAGTAACAAAAGCTGTCAGACCTGGAAACAAAAGACCAAAAACCAACCCTCCCAAAATGTGCCCATAAAATTCACGCTTATTTCGTTACTTGAGGACCCAAAAACCCATCCAATATTAATGTCAGCTATGCATATTTGCTGATCCCTGTCGAGTCCTATCAACTCTACTTTTCACTTTCGATTTCCCGTCCCTCCACCCTGGTCTAAGCATTTATTAGTTCCCATTGAAATTCCTTCTACTTAAATGGGCTACCTGTCCCCAATCTCTTCATCCTTTCACTCCATCTAATCTACACACTTCTGAATGATTTTTCTAAACAAGGGGATTAAATCATGGCTTGTAGGCCTATTCTAAAATTTTGTCTGTTTTTTAAATAATGTTTATTGGAACACAGCCACACCCATTTATTTATATGCTGTTGGTGGCTACTTTCATGCTGTAATGGTAGAGTTAACTCAATGGCAGAGCAAAAGAGACCATCTGATCCAAAAACTAGAAAAGTTTTGCTATCTTGGCCTTGACAGAAAATTTTTCAGAACTCTGTTTTAATCCCTGGATACACAAAGTGCAATCCAGGAACCAGCAGCTAATTGAATCACCTGAAATCTTGTTAGAATTGCAGATTATCAGCCCCACCTCAGGACTGCTGAATCAGATTGTGTGTTTTAATAAAATCCTTAGGTTCACACAGACAATAAAGTACCACAAGCCTTGGCCTAAGTATGCATCTGGTCCTATCACTCCTTTGTGCAAACATCTTTCTGAAACTTTCCTTAACTGATACATCAGTAAAAAGTGTGCCATGCATGTGTGTGCCAGAGAGCTTTATTTCACCCCACAGACAGGCCTCAGCACAGGAAAGACCTAACCAGAAAGTCACACTCCAGGGGTCCCCGTGGAAAGGGCTTCCATTTCCTTTATCTAAACTGGCAACAAAGGGGTTATCAGGCAGCCTGAGGGATGGCAGTGAATTTTTCTTGGTGAAGTGAGGAGTGCCTGAGCACATGGGTGGCTCGAAAGACTGAACCAGGACTTCTGCCCCAGATGAACAACATGTAAGGACTTGGTGAGCCCTACACTTCCAAGTAGGATCCTGGGTCAGGGCGATCTATTCAGTCCTGCATCCTGCCTCTTTCACAGAGAATGTGTCATTAATCCAACCGACAGGCCGGCTGATCCAGCCACGAGAATGTCAGTGCCTCTGCTTCAGGGTGTTTGACCAGATGGATTCTTCAGTCTTCAGGAACTGGCTATTCCTTCTTGTTTACCAGCACACTCCATCTGGGACTTGCGGTCACTAAACCAGCTGGAGGAGACCAGCTATCCCTTGCATTTAATTACTGGAGACAATTGGATATTTACCAAAAGAAAATGACAATCAAGTAGCTCAAGTGTCTTAGGTTAAGTCTGCAATGGGCTTTGTGTGTGCTACTGCCCAGGCACACTGGCTGTGTCAGGTCCCTATCCTGTTGTTAAATGATAAATTTCATAAAAGGTTAGAATTACAACTCTCCCTTTTGAACAGATACAAAATGAAGACTTGTTAGAGATCTTACTTAATCCATTATTAATGAGGAGATTGGTAAGATATTACAAGTCTGAAAGAGAAATCCAAGAAGCATACATTTATAGGCAGTCAAGTAACACTGAAGAGAATTTACAAATAGATGCCAGGGGTGGGGAGAGAAGTCAATTGCTCCTCCACTGGACAGACTTTATTTGCATGTATGTAGACAACAATTACTCTGCATTACTGTTAGTTACAATTTATTGAGGTGCAAAATAGCTCAAAGGTAATAAAAGGCTAGAATCACTGAACCTGGACATTTATATGCAGTTTTTCATCGGAGTTGCCTCGCACTTTTTTCTGCTTACTCCCGATTTCCTTTCCTGTGGGGACTTGTTCATCTCCCCAGGGCAACATCAGGGAGCAAGTGATGGGTCTCCACCGCTTACAGGCTCTGCAGACCCCTAATTCTCTCTTTTTCTCTGGGGGCATCTCTTCTCTCAGCTTGGCATCATTCCCCCTTGGTCATTCATAATCTTACCAAAGACTTGGCTTTAAGAGGGAAAAAACTGGCATGTAACCTATGCTGTTGTTTCAGTAACATAACTTCTCTTGAAGTAAAAAGAATTCAACAGAAGGTTTGCAAAGAATGGGTTCTTTAGGAAGAGAAAACAAACACCCCAATAAATTATCTCACCACATTGAGATGTCTGTGGAAGAAAAGCAACTGGGAGGAGGATCTTACTAGAATCCACCTAATGTCTTTACCCCTTAGTTCCTGTTAACCAGTACAATGAAGAGCAGAGAGAGATTCACAGACACCTAGCTCAATGGCTCAACGTCATGTACCCATTCTGAGCTGACAAGCTCAGGATAACTGAGCTTCAGCCATTTTCATGGACACATCTCACCTGGGACCTTAGGTCTAGTAATGAGCCTGGAGTCCCAGATTTTTGCTTTCTCCCTCCCTCTTACCCTATAAATTCCTTCAATAACCAAATGTCATTATTGAGTACGAATAGAGAGGTGCTTGCTAGTAGGATTTTTCTCCAAATACACGGCATTCTCCTGATGGGATTCTTGGGGCCTGGAACAGCTTTACCGGACTGCTCTCCCAGAGAACCTAAACTATCCACCCCACACTGGCCCCTCATCCCCCCAAGTTATTCCCTTTTTGTAAAGCTCCACTTTGCACACCATGTTAGACTTCCCTCAGCCAGCTGCATGTTGCATCTGCCATCCATGTCCATCACGATGTGGTGTCTTCAATAAAGTCCCATGGGGGACCACCTGCCACCCCCTTCCCTCTCTCTTATCCCCGTTTCCCTCTGCCAGAAGGGCCTAATTCCTCAGGGTCAGCCCCTCACACAGCCAGCCCTTCCATCGGTCAGCAGTGCTGCTGAGAACTGACCTAAGCCTATCTGTGCACAATTCTGAGGTCCTTTCTCGGTGGTCTTACCTACCACTGGAAGGTCAGAAGTGAGTATTGGCTTCTCACCTGTAATATCATTACTAAGTTGCAACAGAAATGAGTCTGAGCTCGAATTTTGCCATACCCCATAAAAATTTGTCTGCATCCTGATTCAGGCAAATAAATTATAAAAATATGTCTTTGAGACATTTGAGGTAATCAGAATATAAATTTTTAAACAAGATTTTATAAGCAAATAGGCCAAACCCATTTGTATAGCTGTCCTGTAAATTCCTGCAGCCCCAGATCACCACTCTTTCAGAGATCCTGACCACTAGGTTGCCAGAAAGATTTACTAGAAGCAGATACCACAGTGTCCCAGAGATACAGTGAATCAGCCTGGAGTCGACATCAGAGCCCAGAAATCCCCTGGGCCAGACCCCGGATCTTCACACCTTCTCTGAGAACTCAGATTCAGCCCTGGTAGCTAGTTTTTAATAGGAGTTTAAAAATACATTTAAATGTAGAGAGAATAGTTTAATCAATCCCTGTATACCCACTGCCAACTACCATTTATATTTTGTCCATTTCATTTCACCTACCAACCCTGGTGTTTTCTTGTTCTGTTTCTGCTTTATTTTTGTCATCTTTTTTGTTTTTGTTAATGTGGCTGAAGTTTTTAAATGCAAATCCCAAATATAAGAGAATATTTTATCAGTAATATATATATATATATATATATATATATATATATATATATATATATATAGGGACTCAATGAAAATCAATCCATAATACATTAAACCCAACAATTAATAATATTTATCATTAATGTTCAATTTATATTCCGATTACCTCAAATGTCTCAAAGACACAGCTTTATAATTTATTTGCTTGAATGAGGATGCAGACAAGCCTCACACATATTCTTACACCCTGCTTATACAAGGGGAGACTGTGTGTGTGTGCAAACGTGGCTTGGATAAAATATGATACATACATGTATATATATATGTATGTATCATATATTATAAATATCATATATATGATATTTCAGCCAAGCCACATAATTTGAATTCTGTTAATTTCACAAATGAGAGTCCCTTTGTATCAACCCTCGTGCTGATTAATAGGCAACTAGTTTCACCAGTAAACTCATTTCTTAGGCACACTGGCAAAATGTTTGGGTCATTCAGAAATAAAGAGTGAAGCCTTTGCAACAGCGCCTTTAGCGTAGAGCTCATTCTAGAAACCAAGCCAGCTGACATCCCCAGGGTATAAATCCCTAATCAAAATGCTAACTACACCTAACATGTTCCCTACACTAACTGACACGTGGTGGATATTATGCTACCTCTGAAATATCCCAGAGAGAAGCATGCACCCCATAAGAGGAGCACCACGGGATACACCATGGGATATGTGGCTTCTTTGGCCATCAGTCACTGGACTGTGCAGGTGTGGAAGTCAAGAGCCAAGACTCGGCAAGTCACCAGTGGCCAAGGCCGAACCTCGGTTCCTGTGGTAGGAGAGCTGAGAAGGGAGATCTGTGAGCCAGCCGAAGGCCGCGCTGGACACCCTGCAGAGGATTCTCCTTTTGATTCCCACACTGGGCAAGGCAAGAATTATCCCCATCAGATGGACACATGAACTCAGACTCAGAGAGGTTAAGAAACTTGCCCAAAGTCTGTAGCCACAGGAAATCAAGTTCTGCTTGGCTCCAAAGTCCTCACACTTAACTATGATTCTGCATGGAAATGTGAAAGGAAAGAAGAAAGGTGGGTTCTGAAAAGAGGGGGACAAGCAAAGGCTTCACCATTTCACATCAAACAGTCCACAGGGGACTGGGCTTCCTGCACCTGCTCCTCACTGCGTCCTAACTATTGCCACACGTACAAAGAAAAGGGAAGTGAATACTGATGAGCAGAAGCAAACATTTACTGGAAATACCTCAGCAACTAAGGCAAAGTGGGCTGCTGGGAATAGTCTGACTTATCTAAACACCACCTGAAAAAAGCAGATGCTGCAAAGAAAATTCTGAAACCACAAATTTTCTAGAAAATTGTTCACCTGTTTACATCCCTCCAGTGGAGAGAACATGACATGAGAAAACTTGCAGATCAAAAAGATATGACACCTAAGGACTGCAGCTCAGTGCCGCCCACTTTGTGGACATTACATGCACAGCCCTACCTGCCCCTCACAACCACCCCGTCAGCTAGATGATATTTTCAGATAGAAATAATTCTCACATTTTACAGACAGGGGAACTGATGTCAGAAGCTTAGTTAGGTCGCCCCAAGTCATGTAGCTAACAGGCACCAGAGCAGGGCTGCGGACTGATGAACACAAAAGCACCACTACTTAGTGTTCCAGAAGTTCGTAACAGGTCGGACCTACACTCACACCTGGTGGGAAATCATTCCCCAAACCACAAGCCTATGACTCTCTGGGCATCCTACCCTACCCTCAATTCCAAATCCTCTCTCATTTTCTGCTGACTCCCTTCACTTTCACAGAAATCATTGAGGGTTCTGAACCTACATTAGGCCACCGATTCAACCTCGTGCCTGGTTTAATCTTACTTAACCTGAAAACTCCTATTTTCTTTTTCCCCTCACTGCTTCTGCTGACAGAGGCAGCATTTTAGGTATTCCAACCAGTAATTTGGGAATCAAAAAAGTGTATAGCAACCACTTCTTGACAGCAACCTTCTTTTTGAGGACACCAAAATAAATATAAAAAAACCCAACTTAATTTATGGGAGTTTTCTGGAAGTATTAATAGGTGGTATTTCTTTCTTCCTGAAAGCATGCAATGAGTGTAAACTGTCAATAACTAATTACAAGAGGAAAAGGCTGAAATGCCATTTTTCAGTCATTTTATAGAGCTGATGTCCCTTCATCAACATGGGGCTGACATTGGAAGACCTAGTAAAAGATTTACGTACTTCACCTCCATTATTGTAATTAATTCTGCTTAACAATGCAGTATCTCTGTGAGGCACTGGATGTCTACTTGCTAAGAAGGTTGAATTTCTGGCCATAGTCTGAGACAACATGTCTAACTGAAGAGTTAAATGCACAATTATTCTACTGACACATTTTTATGAAGCCCTCACTTAAGTGCCAACTTCTACGCTAGGCCTGGGAACTCATTTATCCCACACTTGAAGAGAATCACTACCTGCTAGGCACTGCTACAGGCACTAGGGATAGAGAAGGTTCTATGTCATAAAGAGCCTGACTGCTCTTATACCAGCTCCTGGGAGGAGCTTCTAAACCCTTAGAATTTCCTGTGTGACAGGGGGTAGGCTCCTGAGATCTTGCCTGACCTTATGTTAACAAGGTGACTCAGAATGGGGGTGACTTGGGGTTGGCGCTTTGAGCCACATGGTATCAGCCAACCTTTGGGAAGAATGAAGGAAGGAGTTAGAAACTGAGTTCAACTTCCTGGCCAACGATTCGATTCATCATGCCTACATAAAGGAACACCAATAAAAATTCTGGATACTGAAGCTCAGGAGGGCTTTCCTGGTTGGCATTACACTCGGGAGATCGTCACCCACTGATGTGCCAGAAGGGTGCTGTGTCCCTACTTGGAGGACAAGGAAGCTTCATGCTTGAAACCCTCTCAGACCTCACTCCATGGGCCTCTTCTTTTGGCTGGTTCCAGTTTGTATCCTTTCACTATAATAAAACTGCAGTCATAAATATAGCACTTCCCTGAGTTTGGTGAATCATTTGCGGTATTATCAAACCTGAGGTGGTGGTGGGAGCCCCCAAATTTGTAGCCAGCCCATCAGAAGTGGGGGCAGTTAAGAGGGGACTGGGCGCTTCACCTGCAATGTTTGGCTTAACGTGGGAGAGCTGTTGTCTGGAGTCACTGCAGAGGTGAACAAGAAAAAGTCCTTGTCCCCCTGGAACTCGTATTCTGGTGGATGAAGAAGGCAGACAATAAGCACGTAAAGAAGGAACAGGACCTCAGCAAGGGAGTGGAGCCATGAAGGTCAGACAGGTGAATGAGATGGGGAGAGACAGGCTGCAGGAGGAGGGAGGATGTCATCTGGGAAGGCCTTTCTCACCTCGGAATTGAGACTCAGAGATCAAAGGGGGAAAATGGGGAGGAAGGAGACCTGGATCTGCCCTTTTTGATCACCATCAAGCAGGACAATCCAGGAAAGAGGCAAATTGAAATCAGCTACAGAAAAATTCTGCCTTCCAGAAGAGCTACTCATAAGAAGTTGACTGTGAAGTGAATTTTCTGCTACTTGAATTACGCTTTCCAACTGATTATAAAATCATAGGCAAGGTGTCACGGAAGCCCTATGTAAGCAAGGATAATTGAGACACACCAAGGAAATGTGAAGTCATAATACTACATATGAAACAAGGGTAAAAAACTTTTCAAGTAGCCCTTTCCTCTTAATCAATTCACTCTAGTTCTACTGCACTCTGACCCGATGATTCTCATACTTTAATGCGCATATGAATTAACTGGGAATCTTGCTAAAATGACAATTCTAATTCAGCAGGTCTTGGACAAGCCTGGAGTTCTGCATTTCTAGTAAGTTCCCAGAGGATGCTGATGTCTCTGGTAGGAGGCCCTCTAGCCCAGTACTGTCCAAAACAAAGAAAATGTGTCAAAAATGCAAGCCAAATATTTAATTTGAATTTTCTGGTAGCCACACACAAAAAAAGTAAAAAGTATCTTTTGAAATAAACATTTTTTATTTAGCCTAATATATCCAAAATAGTATCATTTCAAAATCAACAGAATATTAATGAGGTATTTTCAATCTGATCTTTGTAGTAAGTCTACAAAATCCAGTGTGCATTTTACACTTACATTTCAATGTGAGGCGGCCACATTCCAAGGGCTCAGCCGCATTCTACGGCCAGTGGCTGCCACGCCGGTCAGTATGACTGTAATACAGTGCGGTTCTACATGAGCAGGCTTAGAATTAAGGCACTACACTTATAAGGTCCAAGCTTTCAGTCACTGTTGTTTAAGCAATTCGATTTTAGTATTTTACTTCTTCTAAGCAACCTTAGGACTGTGTAACAATCATGCTGTTTTTATAGTACCATTTGTAAATTGATTTCCACCTAAGCTATTTAAATATACGATTACAATTCATATATATGAATTGAATATGATGTATGAGTATATATGACATATATAATGACACGCTTAGAAACATACATGTATCAATATATATCAGAACAGCAGCTGTTACTCAAGAGATTGTTATGGTAGTTTCTTAGTGGTACAAAGTAGGAATTTTCAGTTGTTCCTCTAAGCAGGGTAGTTGGACAGAGGAAATAGATTTTTAATTCTAACTGAATTCTCCTGATTCCTAGCCTACATTAACAAAAGTCAGCAGGTGATAACTCAGATGACCTGGCTTCCCAGTGATGCTATTAGCATCTTTCATCCATGTCTCCCAAGCACAATAGGAACACAGCTAAAGCTCTGAAATGCCCTGTAACTCAAATAGGCCCAATTTACAAACAAAATTGATAAGGTAGCCAACGGCTGGATGATTTGTTTCCAATCCCACGACCACTCTAGTGGACTGGTAATTGGAAGCCATTGCTTTGGGCACTGTCCACCATTAGTCTGACCTCCCACGGACACTTCATCTTCTCCCTTCAATTGATTTTTCTAAGTCACCTAAAGCAATGGTCTGGTGAAGAATGATGTTGGCAAAAAGGAAGAAAGCGAGCTGTTATGATCATTAAAATAATGATTTTTCAGATAAAGTCAGAGCTGGAAGTAGCTATCTTCGCATGCTGGGAATTATCGATTACTCCAACAAGACAAAATAAGGTTACAATCCATGGTAATTAGGCCTGGACCAAAATAACAATAACGTATTTTTATAGACAGAAGGGAAAGCAGATTTTGTTTTTTATGGAAGTGCCAGAGGCAACTGTAACAGGGTGGAAGAAAATCTCCAATCACACAGACAGGTGTCATTCACCCCTAAAACATGAAATATTAGCATTCTTACCATCAGGTATTTCACCAACTATATTATCTACAGAGGCCTTTAGTCAGTTTTAGGCACATAGATATTTTTATTATTAACTAATAACCATTTTGAGCACTTACTTTGCCAACCACCACAATGAAAACTTTCAAATATGCTACCATTGAATCCTCAAACAACACTAGAAAGTATCAACATTTATTGGTCCCCTTGAATCGCTGAGGGAGGTTCACTGACTGGTCCAGGAACACAGACAGGACGCATGAGAGGTGGAACTTGGACTCAGGTCAGTGTGACTCCAAATTTACTCTGTACCTAGAGATGACCGAGACCTCTCTTAGGTCTAAAGACAGCTGAGCCACCTCTTCCCTGAATGACCAGATCCTACGTTCCTTCTACTGCCACTCGCTTCTCATGGGCCCCAGACCCTTAGCCAGGCCAACGACTCGTCTTCACTCATTTTTACACGGTTTCCATTGCACCTGAAGCAGTCCTTTTATATTCTCGTCAGCCACTCCGGTGGGGTGGAGGAGGAGGTTGAAATTATGGTAGGATTACGTGTACATTATCATGTAATCGTAGACACCACTAGGCAGTAAAGGATTATAAAAAGGGTTGCTCACTTGGGAAACTATTGTCTTTGTGTTCTTTAACCTCTTTCCTACACATGAAAAAATCTTATGGTACATGCTCTAACTGAATAAACTAATGAATGGTACCAAGAAGGAACAGGAAAAAAGGGAAGCTCAAAGGCAACTGAAAGGCTAAGTGTGTTTGATTGCAAATGGCCACTGATCTCCACCCCTTTCCGTACCCTTGTTGTTGGCAGTGAATATTTGAGGCTCTTCCCATCAAACGATGGAGTCCACTTACCTTCCCCTCGAATATGAGCTGGTACTGTGACTGGTTTCAGCCAAAACAAGGGGGCATAAATGACAGAGTGGCAGCTCTGAGGCTAAGCCTAAGGAAGCTTGCAAGTCTCTTAGAAACCTATCCAGCAGCCATATGGAAACTGGAAGAATATGAAAGAGTATATGGAACAGAGGTGAGTTGTCACTGCTGAGGCCGTCTGAGATGAGCCAGCCTCTGGCAAACCCAGAAGTTGACCACAGGCACATGAGTGAGACCAACTGAGACCAGAATGACATTCAGCTAAAATTAGCCCACACTGCCAGTCTGCAGAGCCATGAACAAAATAGCTATGTGTCATTTTAAAGCCATTAAGTGGTAGGATGGTTTGTTACAGTAAGAGCTAACGGGTATACCATGTCTGCAGCTAACGCATAATATCCTCAAGGAACTAGATGCAGCATTAATAACTATACAATAAAATACAAATTAGACAACTGAAAAAAAATTGCGAACATCCTTTTAAAAGTATATGACACTTGTTTGCAAATATCTGGGAAAATGGAGAAAACAGGCCACATGGATGAAGAGGGAGAATTTCTTTTCCTTTAAAGGCCACACAAATGGTCACAGACCAAAGCATATCTCAAAAAATCATGCCAGTTAATGTAAATTCTTACATTAAAGGCAGTTCATGCCAGTGGTCATTTGTATAGTATTTATTGACACAAAGACATCCAATTCTGCCACAGTCTCACTCTGTCCCACTGTCTTGATAGTTGTTTAAAGCCAAGAAGTTCTTAACAAGGAGAAGCAGCAAAGACCTTACTGTCACCTTCCCTCTTCCCTCATTAATAGATGCTAAGTTTTGACATCTATCACCCTCAGAAATTCTCTGGAGGGTCTTCAGAGTTTGCATTCCAACCCTTCCACAGGCTGTTCTGAATCTCTTTTCTATGTAATATTCACTCCACTCATTTCCCAAAGTGAAAAAAATCTAAATGAGAGAACAGCAATGGACCTACTTATTATAAATTAATCACTAGTGAAGACAGAATATTTCCCATCACATTATGGATTCAGAAGACTCAATTCCCACTTGCATTTTCTGAGATTCAATGTGTTTCATGTGCTTGTCAATCTTCCACAGTCTTAAGGTGACACGGTGGCAGTATGTGGTAAAAATGGCAGGGGGTATTGATCAGAAATCAAGCCAATTTACTATGCAATTTGCTAAGGGATAAGAATTTGGTAATGACCTTTGGCAAATTTTAATTGTGCAGTATTAACAGTATGTTTGTTGTAGGCATTATAGCTGTTGGTTGGAGCGGGAACTCTTCAAACTCTACTACCTGTGTGTGAATACGGACCACACGACTTAGCTGTTTGCTCTTGAACAAGTTCTTTGGCATCTCTATGCCTGAGTTTCCACACCTCAAAAGTACAGATGATACGTCCCCATGGGTTTATATGAGGATTAAAATGAGTTGCCAATTTCTTTGTATCCAATATGCTAGAGGCACTGCTACTTTATATACCAGAGGGGGAAAAAAAGGCATTAAATGACATCTTGGTTTTGGAGAGGCTAAATGTGGGGGGAAAAAAGAACATCTTAGAATTGATGAGATTTAGTAGTATTTACAATGTACATATGAGCTATGAAAGTGTTTTGTGAAACAAATATATGCAGTGTTTCCTAATTGATGTTTATTCCTTGCTTAAAAAGAAAAGTGTCACAGAATTCCTGCAACACTGTGTTTATCACTTGAAAAATGGATACAAAAGGGATGAAAGCAGATATTATTTGCATACTTTACCAATTAGAATTCATTCCTCAGCTTCTAGGGAATAAAAGAAAAAAAGAGTCACTTCCGCAGGCAGTACACTGATTCCCCACCTGCCAATTCACTGAGTGAACCCATGTCACAGTGTTAAGAGTCAGGGGACAGGCCCAAGGTTGACTATTCCTATAGTTGGGGTCAGTTGCTACTTATTTTTATACAATCTCAGGCTGCGGAGGGCACCACACACTCGGGGATGGGTATGCATGGGCTCCCGGCCAGCAGACTCAATGTTCTCCTCACATGTTTTCAAGAATGAAAGCTAAACAAGTAACTGTACCTGGTACTTATATGGGGAAACACAATCAGTTCCAGTACTACTGGGAAAATGAGCTGTTGGACTAATAGAGATGTTGTGTCAACCTCTAATATGATACGTAAATACGTGTACTAAATTTTACAAGCAACTTAAGGGATAACTTATGGATCTACCTAAGAATCTAGCTCTTGCTAAAGATGTGGTTTTGTTTTGGCTAATGAAAGGAAATGCCCATTACAGGAAGGCGGTCATCAACTTTGGAACAGAGAGTGAGGATGGCTCGGAGCCTTCTCCCAGGGACTCCTCCTCAGCCTGACTGCCAGAGAGCCATCTGCCTCTCGGTTTAACTTTTTCCATTTTTTTAATTTAACTATAATTGATATACAATATTATATGGGCTTCAAGTATACCACATAGTGATTCAACAGTTATATACATTATTAAATCCTCACACAAACTAGCGAAATTACTGTCAACATAGAAAGATGTTCCAGAACTACTGACTCTATTCCCCATGCTCTACTTTCATCCCCAGGACTAATTTATATCATGACTGAGATTCTGTGCCTGCTTACGCCCCTCCCCCTACTAACCCCTCCCCCATGGTAACCACCAGTCACTTCTCAGAGTCTATGAGTCTACTGCTGTTTGGTTCATTCTGTTTCGTCTTGTCTTTAGATCGCACATATATAAGTGAACTCAGGTGGTATCTGCCTCTTCTCAGGAAGAGCATGCATCAGCCTGTCTCAGTCCAGGACCTTAGCCTCTGCAATCATGGCCCTCGCTGCCCCACTCGGTCTCACCCGTCACTCTGGAAGGAGGTGGAACGACCTTCCAAACACTGGGGGTTTGCAGGTGAGCATCTATAGGGAAAGATATCTGGTGTCCGCTTGTAATTTTCAAATAATTCTTGTGATCTTATTTAAATTGAGATTATACCTGGATGATAATATGCCTCCAGGGGTAAAGAAAATCCATTTTCCAAGTTCATGAGACTGCGTGTACAGTGCAGGGCTGTGAAAAAATCCCCAAGCCTTTGGATGTCATCTTTCACATGTACTTGGGAGGCAGGTGGCTATGGGTTCTGGTGTCAGAGGGAACTGGAGTCAAATCCCTGCCTATAAGCATGGGACAACGGCTTAGCCTATCTAGTCCTTGGTTTCCTCATCCGTAAAATACAAGTAATAGTAAATACCCAGGCTGTAGTATGTATTAAATGCAATAAAGCTTGTAGGGTGCTCATCAGACTATGTGTTACATAGCAAGCACTCAGTAAATCTGATGTGATAGGAGTGGAATTACTAATCTCTCCTTCAATGTGGTCCTACGACCATGTCTTGTGATAATCCCTTTTCATTCCTAGTTTAATTTCTACAAAACCATAGGGAACAATAATTACAATCTAATAAAGTTCCTATCACAGTGCCTGGTACACAACAGCTGCTCTATAAACTGCAGCTCTTTTAAAATGGCAATACAATGCTCCGATGATGAACCATCTTCCAAAGATGCATTCATCCTCCCCCTACTCTGAGAATAAGCCTCATCGGGCCGAAGATCAATTTTATAATAACTACCATAATGCACTTCTCACTTAAAAGCAACATCATCAGTTCTATCCAGGACCCTTGCCAAACTGGTTTCAGTTAGCACAGAAGATACTGAACTTGAACTCAACAAGGATTTGAAAACAATAATTCTTCAGTAGGCTTCTGGAGCAGAAAGTGATTCCAAGGTAAGCTTCTCTAGGAGGGGGGACTGGATATCTGTTAAGTATTTTTCCTGTGCCTGGGCTACACCGCATCCTCCTTTCCTCCCAGCACGAACTGAAGTAGATAATACAACTTTATCTGTTTTACAGATAAGGAAATTCATAGTGTGAGAGTTTAAGTTATCTGTTCAGGGTCACACTTAAAGGGTCAGTACATGAACCCAAGACTGTGTCAAAGACTCATGCAATAAGCTACATGCTAGGAGAGCTGTTCCACCACATTACCCTTTCCTCATAAAATATTCACTTCAGTTTCTTCTGGATAATGAAGAAGAACACTATGGGGATGGAAAAGATCAAAGCAGGAATCTTCTAGCCTGATGGCTCTGTGAGGCTCTGAAAAAATATGGAATGAATAACTATCAAACATTTCATACATTCCTCATTGCTATACATCAAGCAACTTATAAGGAAGTGAAGAGAAAAACTTGAGAAGCCAAATTGAAATCAAGAAGGCTTGGACTCTGTTCTGTTAGGACTGGCTGCAAAAATGAAGGCTTTGATGACTGACGTCTGTACAGTGATGAACCATTATGATTTTCTAAATCCTGGCATTTGAAGAGAAGACAGCCTATACATACACGACAGAGGGATTTTTAGAGAATGAAATGAACACTTTGCACTATGGGAAATAAAGTGTATGATGGTTTCTCAAAACATTGAAAACAGGGATAATTCTGAATATACTAAATGTCTATTATATGTCAGGCCATGCTGGATACTTTGCGTAGACTACCTCATTAGTTCTTACAACTGTAAAGACTTCACATTCATTTTGTGAATAAGAAAGACGAGGTTCAAAAACAGTCAATATCTTGTCTAAGATTATAGAACAAATAGTAGAAGTCTAGATTTCAGTCCAGACTCTAAAACTCCAAATACTGAGTCTAATATTCACTCTGTGCTAATATTGGCTTAAAAGGGATTTTATTATTCCTCTTCAGTGTTTTCCTATTAGTAACAGAGTTTCTTTTAAAGCTTGGGAAAAGCTGGGTTAAATAAAATCAGACTGGCTTCCTCAATGTGGTATTTATTAGAAGTTCTGTTAAATTTCAGAAGAGGTATAGAGCATGTATCCTTGAGGGAATTTGTTTTTCAAGGGAAATTTCTTAGACAAAGGTTCTGAACTGCAAGTATGGGGAAGCACCGGCTAGATACAGTCCCAATGAGATATTCACTAAGATACATAAGATACATAGAGAAATTATATAACCTCGGGGCGATGAAGGACAGTAATGCCTAGCTTTTGGTCCAACAATGAGAGATGTGGTGTTTTTCCAACCAGGGAGTGTGCTTGGGGAAGGAATGGTCTTTTCTTAATTCTTAACATTTAAAGTATATGGCTTTTTTTCCAGTCCTTATGTTTAAAAAGATCATTCTACTTGATGGTCATGAGTAGGGGTGGGAAGGACTCTTAGAAGTTTTTTTTGATCTTACATAATGCCATGTATTGAAGAGTATGTGGGGAAATGAGAAATCACAGAGAGTGGTATAAATATAAATGTATACAGCCACTTCAGAGAGCACGTTGGCAATTTCTAATTAAATTCTACTTCTAGGTGAATAGCTTAGAGAAGCTCTTGCAAGCAGGTACAAGGAAACCTGTGAAAGTATATTCACTACACAATGTTTGAGAAAGCCAAAAAAACTGGAAATCATCTAATTGCCCATCATTTGAGGAAAGAAAAAAAAGCTCATTCCTAAATTTAACTTTATATGGCAATAAATAAATGAGGCACATATGTCCACATAAATTAATCTCAAAAACATTAACAAAGAAATAGCAAGTGGCATATAGCAGCACACCACTTCCATAATGTTTAAGATGTGCAAGATAATACATATTGACAGATACTTGCATGTAGTAAAACTATAAAACATGTTATATAACATATAACATCAATAAAATTCACATCATTTTATAGATAATTGATAGTCACTAACCTTAAATATTTCATTCTTAGAGAAGGAGAAAAGGAGAAAGAATGAAAGAATAAACTTTCTACTCAGTGGGTGATACATGTCTTCTTTGTTTTTACGTATGTTTGAGTTAATATTTTTAATAACAAAACCAAAAAAAGTTCTTGAACCAACTTAGTGGCTCATAAACAGAATAAAAATGATTTGAGAAAAAAATTAAAACCCTTCCTTTTATTTCTATAAATTGATTTATTACATATGTGAGGCAGGATTTATTTAGCACCACGGATTTATGAGGAGTTACAAAAGAGACACACAGCCCAAGTACTGATTTAAGAGATGACAAAATAAAATAATATGCATCTTACAACAGGTAAAATACAGTAAATTTGACATTTTTAAGGCATTTTAAATAGTTGTTGGGTGTAAGGAACTATCTAGAAATTGTCCCAGGATTACATTTTTGACTGGTACAATATATAACTTAATAATGTAACTACATCATACATTGGGTGGGTTTTTCTTTATATCAAGAATACTGTAAAGTTTAATATAAATACCTAACATGACAAGATTCCCTCAAGAATTTATTCATACTATCAGTGATACACCTTTTTATAGCCTTATATAGTCAGACAGTCACATTTCTAGCCTGCTGTCTCTGTGTTCTATTCTCACCTATGCAATTTCATATTTATGTGGGTTTGGACTGAAGTTGCAGCATGAGATACATCATTGTTAGCTTTAAAAACAAAAGATCGATAACTGCTCAGCTGTCAGCCCCATTGTTAAATCTGTCCCTTATCTATCAGCCAGCAGTATATAGCAGCAGACTGTGTAATTACAATTCTTCATAGCTCTACAAACTGCCTCTGACATCAACATGATTATTTCCAGGGAAGCTATAACTTTAAGCAATTCTCTGAACTTCAAACTGCATGCATCAGCAACTTGGATTCAAGATTCAAAGTGTCAGCAAATCATCTTTTAAAAATGGATATTTCCTGGAACACTTGGTTTATAACAAAGTCATGTGGTTCTCCAAAATCTTCGCAGGCCTCTGTGGATTTTTTTTTTTTTTAACACCAGGCTTTCTGCTTGCTTAAAAAGATTTCTGAAACTTCCACAGGCACCAAGAAGAATAGCCAGAGAAATAACAGGCATGCCTCACTTAAGGAAAATCTGAATTCTCAAGATTCATAAAAATAAGGAGATGCTCAATTACAAAAGGAAATTCCACTATATCAAGGGTTTTAATTACTTTTTTTTATTAACTGTTTTCTTGGGTATCATTAATATACAATTACATGAGCAACATTGTGGTTACTAAATTACCCCCATTATCAAGTCCCCACCACATACCCCATTACAGTCACTGTCCATCAGCATAGTAAGATGCTATTGAGTCGCTACTTGTCTTCACTGTGCTATACTGTCTTCCCCATTCCCCCCCACACACATTATGTGTGCTAATCATAATGTCCCTTTTTCCCCCTTGTCCCTCCCTTCCCACCCATCTTCCCCAGTCCCTTTCCCTTTGGTAACTATTAGTCCATTCTTGGGTTCTGTGAGTCTGCTGCTGTTTTCTTCCTTCAGTTTTTGCTTTGTTATGCTCCACAGATGAGTGAAATCATTTGGTACTTGTCTTTTTCCACCTGCTATTTCACTGAGCATAATAACCCTCTAGCTCCATCCATGTTGTTGCAAATGGTAGGATTTGTTTTCTTCTTATGGCTGAATAGTATTCCATTGTGTATATGTACCACCTCTTCTTTATCCATTCATCTACTGATGGACACTTAGATTGCTTCCATTTCTTGGCTATTGTAAATAGTGCTGTGATAAACATAGGGGTGCATCTGTCTTTTTGAAACTGGGCTGCTGCATTCTTAGGGTAAATTCCTAGGAGTGGAATTCCTAGGTCAAATGGTCATTCTATTTTTAGGTTTTTGAGGGACCTCCATACTGCCTTCCACAATGGTTGAACTAATTTGCATTCCCACCAGCAGTGTAGGAGGGTTCCCTTTTCTCCACATCCTCGACAACATTTGTTGTTGTTTGTGTTTTGGATGTTGGCCATCCTCACTGGTGTGAGGTGATATCTCATTGTGGTTTTAATTTGCATTTCCCTGATAATTAGTGATGTGGAGCATCTTTTCATGAGCCTGTTGGCCATCTGAATTTCTTCTTTAGAGAAGTGTCTATTCATATCCTCCTCCCATTTTTTAATAGGGTTATTTGCTTTTTGGGTGTTGAGATGTGTGAGTTCTTTATATATTTTGGATGTCAACCCCTTGTCAGATATGTCATTTGCAAATATATTCTTCCATTTAATTACTTGTTTTAATGAAAAACACGACAAGTAAATTTAAATACAGTGTGAATTTTCCTGACAACTTCAAGCTGATCTCAGACTTCCCCTTTAGCCACAGATTTAGTCAGCCAACACTTTTCTAAAATGATAATCTGATAATACCCTATCAATGGGCTTAAAATCCTCTACAAGAATGTGGCATACAATTCTTCCATTTTTAGTACACCAGCTTGGAATAGACCAATTCTCCCATGGAAAAGAAACAGAAATTATGGATAAAATATTTTAAAAATAACATAGTTGAAGGTTCTGAAGAACAACCAAAGCAGTGAGCATTCAGATGTCAAGATCTACAGAGAAGGAAAGTATGCAGCTGGGATCCTGACACTGGGGACAGCTTTTGCCTCATGCTTTCATCAGCTCAACTTGACAACAAGCAAGCTCACAGCAGGAAGAGCAGATACCAGCACGGGTATAAACATACCAGGTATCAGTAATAGGTATGAAGCTATAGCTGAGAGGCTGAAGCTGTAGGTAATCTCAAGGGGCTGAGGAATGAAAAATTGGAGTTTAGGGATCATGAATAATAAGAGGTCCCAGCAAACATTTCATTCTCTCATCTGGGAGATCTGAAGGAGCACACAAGGAACTGAGGGCTATGTGAAACAAGCTCACACTGACAAAGAAAGGCCCGGTAGAAACTGGCTCCACTCTGACCCATAAGGTGGCATGTCCCTAGCTCGACTGCTGCTATAACCAAAATGAAATCTTCTTAAAGAAGACAGAACCATCAGACCACTCAAGTACCTCTTCCAACTCTTTGCACACAATATTTGATGTTCAGTAACATTTGTAAAAATTTTTATCATTCAACTTACCAAGACTCAAGACTCAATGGCAAAAAACAATCGAAAAGAAAAACAGATGGCTTAAATAAAATAGCTGCAAGAGACTCAGATATAGGACAACTCAGGGATTTTTTAAAAAATTACTGTTAGTCCAAAAAGCTAGAAGATACAAGGAATGTCAGGAGACCACTGAAATCTATTTTTAAAAATTAAATGGAAATCGGGGACTCTCTTGTCCCCTCCTGGCATGAGCCAGGAGCTCTGTCCTCTCACTTTATCTCTAAATAAAAGTCTGTCACTTGCTCTCCTATAAAAAATAAAGAATAACATAAAAGGCAGACATGGCAAAAAAAAAATGGAAATCATAAAACTGAAAAATACAATAATTGGAATTAGAGGTAATAAAGCTGAAGAAAATTTATAAATCGGGAGGTTGGTCTTTAGCAAACACCAAGACAAAAACAGAGATTTTAAAAAGATGAAAATATAATAAAAAATATATGGGATTCAGTGGAAAAGTATAATATATATGTTACTAGAATTTCCAGAAAGAGGAGAGAGAGAGAACACTGCGGAAGCAGTATATGAAGAAATGTTGATAAAGAACTTCTCAAAATGGAAGAAAGACACGAAGCCACAAATTCAAGAATCACTACAATCACCAAGCTAGATAAAAGTATAGGAACCTACACCTTGGGACCTCACAATAAAAGTACTGAGAGCAAAAGAAAAAGAGAAGATCTGAAGAGCACCACCCGATACATTAACTTCAAAGGAGCAACAATGAGAAAGACCGTCGAAATCTCCATAGAAATAATAAAAGTCAGAAGACAATGAACTATATTAGAAATGGTGAAAGAAAGTGCCAAACTAGAATTGGGTGCCCCACAAAAACATCCATCAAACAAGGAAGCACTAGAGATATTCTCTAACAGTTACAAAGAGGGACTTTCTCACTAGCAAACACACACTAAGGGAAATACTTAAAGGAGGTCTACTGGAAGGCAAGCAGGAATCAAAATATGCAGATAAAACTGAATGAGGACTGTATAAAACTACTGTACCATGTGGAGTTTAATGTATGCACAAAATTAAAATAAATAACTACACCACCAAATGCAATAAGGGTAAATGACTCACATAAGGTCCTTACATTTTCTGGGAAATGGTAAACATACCAATTTACATACTTTAATGAGACAAGTACACATGTTCTGTAATCTAGAATTACCATTAAAATAAAAGCAAAAAACATACTACACTAGTGAGAGGAATATGTAAAACAATAGTAATAAAAAAACATCAGAATGATACAAAGTAAGAAAAAGGAATATAGACTAGGTGGCAAAATTAAAAATAAATAGTAAAGTTATACGTTCACATTACACATATAAATATTTAATTACATGAAAATAAAGTACTTGAGTTAAAAGACAAATATTGCCAGACTGAATAATAAGAATGATTTGAAAAATTAAACTGAACTCTATGTTTTTTAAAACAGACACGTAAACATAAGGATGTGGGAAGTTTGAAAATAAAATACGAAACTGATACATTACACAAAAACAACCATTATGGACTAATTGCGTGCCCACAAAATTCATTTATTGAAGCCCAACCCCTAATGGGACCATATTTGAAGACAGAGCTTTGAGGAGGTAATTAAGGTTTGATGAGGTCATGAGGGCAGGATACAAATCTGACCAAACTGATGATCTGAGAAGGAAATGGAGAGCTCTCTCTTTCTCTTTCTTCGTGTGCGTGCACCAAAGAAAGCCTATGAGAGGACACAGTAAGGCAGTCATCTGCAGCATAAGGAGCGAAGTCCCACTAGGCACCAACCCTACTGGCACCTTGATTCTGGACTTCTAGTCTTTAGAAAGGTGAGAAAGTTGCGATGTTTAAGCCTCCAGGTCTATGGGATTTTGTTATTCAGACTGAGATTCTAACAAAAAGAAAGCTGATGAATTTATATTAATATCAGACTAACTAGATCTTAAGACAAGAAAAAATTACTAAATCAAATATTGGATATAGAACAATGATAAAAGATTCAGCCACTAAGAAGATCGAATAGTTGTTTGGTTTTGCAGGGATAACATCAGCTCAAAATACGTAAAACAAAGACTGACAGAACTAAAAGGAGAAATCAACAAATCTTCAATTGTCAAAGGACAGTTGAATACACCTCTCTGAGTAACTGACAGAATACGGAGAAAAAATGTAAACATAGAATCTGAAAAGCACAATTAACAAAACTAAACTGACATAGAAATACAGCACTGAAAACTGCTGAAGATAAATTTTTTTCAAGAGCATATTTTTTTTTCAAGAACACTTATCTACCAAAATTGATCATATATTACACCAAAAAGAAAATCACAACAAATTTTACAGAATTGAAGCCATATAGAAAGGCTTATTAGCCACCATGGAACTGAACTAGAAATTAGTGATAAAAAGGTCACTAGAATATCCCCAAATACAGACACGAATCACTTCAAAATGTATGGCATACATGAGAAATCATAATGGGAATTACAAAGTATTTTGAATTGAATCATGAAAACACGATTTACCAGAAGTTGTTGGATTCAGCCAAGGCCATGGTTAAGAGAATATTTATAACTATAAATGCACACATTTATGAAGAGTAAAGACTGAAAATTTGAGAGCCAAGCATTCACTTCAGAATAGCAAAGAAACTGCAACTGAAACCCAAGATATTAGAATGGAGGATTTAAGAGGAGGAATGAATGGAACACAAAATAAAAGTATTACAGAGAGTATCAATAAAGTCAAAACTTGAATCTTTGAAAGACTTTAAAATTTATAAGCCATGGGAAGACTGATCAAGATAAAAGATAAAGCCACTATCATAGAAGGGAGCTACAACTACTTCTTCCAATATTACAAAGATAATTAGAGATTATTTTGAACAATTATACATTTAGGATGAATCTGATCATTTGGACTTAAAGAAAAAAGTCTTAGAAAAAATTAACTTTAGGAAATTTAACACAAGAACCAGTGGACATTCTGAAAAGGATTTTATCTAGTAAACATAGTAAACCAGGAAATTAAAAAATCTCTGATAACCTTGCCAGAAAGCTTCAGAGCTCAAATTCCTGCTTCACTGGGTCAGATACTTCACTGACCTAATTATGATTGTCCATCAAAAGCCTACAAGAAACTATGATTCATCAATAAATATTTCCTTCTTCCTTTTTAAGACTGGAAATAGGTTGAGGATATCTAATATCATTTCTAGTTAACACTTCTATTTAAAATATAGTACAGGAAATAAAATAATAATAAGTGGATTAATAATTAAGAAAAACAAACAAGTGGATTAAAAATTGGGAAATGTAAATGGTCAATATTGAAAATATTTTAAATTTTGGACTTAAAAATTTGGAGAAAAGTGGCAGCTACTTGATTTGCAAACCCTCCCACCAAAACGTCTCCTACCAAGAAAGAGCTTAAAATCAAAAAGGGCACAGACCACACATGAGGTTTATCTTCAATTTTACTAGAAAGAGAGACCTTAATTTTAATGATTAATTATCTTTAAGGAGAGAAGGCAAGAAAGCCAAGAGCGTGCCCTTCTTGCTTGCCACTGCAAGTTTGTATGCGGGTAGAGAGTAATTAATAGAGGAATGGAAAGCTTAGACAAAATACAGGTTGAAGGTGCTTCTACTGGCTAAATCTGGAGTAATTTGAGCACCAAAATAACTAAATACAGTAATAAACTATGAACCAAGGAAAGCATGGAAACCTGTAAGTCCAAAAGATGATACCTAGATGCATAAGTATATAGATAAATGGAGAAGAAAGGAGGGCTCTTTCATACACTATAATGCTGACCACCAACTGGTAAATGTGGAGAGAATGTCAGAATTAGAAAATTATCATTTTGCAAATTCCTAGAAAAGCCTGGATTGGCCAAGAATAATCAATGGATGCTAAACCCAGGGAAGTATTTGACAAGGAACAGAATATTCAAATGGCCTTAAAGTGTCTCTGCAAAGAATGCTTAGTAGTTGAAAGGGGAAAATACTCATTGTTCAGTGGAGAAACTGAATTCTTTGACAAGGTGATCAAAATTAATGTCACCAGCAAGAATCAGATGAACACCGTGTTCCTCTGGATGCAATACTCTGAGAAGCACACTTTTCTCATGTAACCTGATTCTAATCACAAGAAAATGTCACATTACCCAAAGACAGACATTCTGTTACAAAAATTAGAAACTATACAAAAAGTCACTGTTATAAAAAGACAAAATGCCATGAATACATTTCATACTAGAGGAGACCGAAGAGACATGACCACCACACGTATGCCTGGTATTAGATTTTGGGTCTTGAGCTGGAGAAACCAAAAGTGCTGTGAATGACCTGGTTGGGTCAATTTACAAAACTGGAATCATTGTGTAAACTACATTTTTCTATCAATGTTAAATTAACTGAACTTGATAATTACATTGTTGTTATATAAGATAATGACCCTATTCCTAGGAAATACACACTGAAGTACTCATTGGTAAATTGTCATCACATATGCAAATTATTTTCAATGTGACTAGATAGAAATATTACACACATATACCTTGAGAACAGAAATAGAGAAAATGTTTAAACAAATACAAGGTAAAGTGTTAACAACAAGTGAATTTGGGTAAAGGGTATTATGTATGTTCTTTGCACACTTACTTTTGTAGCATTTCTGTAAGTTTTAAATTATTTCCAACTAAGAAGTTAAAAAATGGTTATATCATTGTTATATGCAGATCATGGGCCTCTGGTTATGGCCCTAGAAATTTTAAATGACTTTACAAATAATATTTCATTAATCATTGAACACATTTATCTACATACACAAATACACACCTATGTACACAGACAGGTGCACCTATGTGCACAGAAACAATGATAAGTGAAAGAGATATGTATGTATACATATATACGCATGTATCTCAATTATATTTAAATGTTATTTCTGTATACCAGCAATAAGTGTGTAGAAGGAAAACCTGTAACAGCACCAAAAAAGCCCTTCATCAAACAGCCAAGAATAAATCTAAGAAAAAATTAGAGTCTCTACATTGAAAACGAATGGAAATCAAACCAAAACAAAAAAAAGTAAACATCAGTAAGAAAATTAAATATCTAAATAAATGGAGAAATATGCCATACCATATTTATTGATTGGAAGATTCCCTATTGTTATGGTGTCCATTCTCCTCAAACTGATACGTAGAATTACAGTCGAACTTTGGCAGATTCGAGTGTGTGTACACAATTGAAATGGTGAAGCCATTGCATGGGTGTGTAAAAGGCCAAATGTTTCAAATCAGTTTTCAAGAACAAAGTTGGTGGATTTATGCTAACTGATAACTAGATTTATCAAGTTTCAGTGATTGATACTATAGAATTGGCACATGTATCGACAAACGGATTAATGGGCCGCGAGGCAGACATGAATCCACACATATTGAGTTTGAATTTATGACAAAAGCAACACAGTTACACATATGTGAAGAAAGGATGGCCTTCTGGATAAATTTGGTGGGGTCAGTTGGATATTCTTCTGGAAAGAAATAATCTTAATTCATAGTTTCCCATCTCCATACACAAAATTCAATTCAAAGTGAATTGTAACAGATATTTTCTTGATGGGATTGGTAAAGATGTCTTATGCAGGATATGGAAGGCAATAATCATGTAGAAAAAGATAAATTATACTACATTAAGAACTTATGCTTATCAAAATCACCATTAAGAGAATAAAGCATCAAGTCAAAGTGCAAGAAAAGATATTTGTAGTATATGTAATTGATGAAAGGCTTATTTCCAGGATATGCACAAAATTCTTATAAGCAGTAAGAGATCAAATCCAGTAACATAAAGGTCAACAGACTTAAACAGACACTTTACAAAAGTAGGTACCCAAACCGCAAATAAATACATAAAAAGGTTCTCCACTATTTAAGCCATGAGGGAAGTGAAAATGGAAACAATGATATTACTATACACCCACCAGATTGGCTAAAAATAAAATAAATGACCAAAACCACATACTGGCAAGGATATGGAGCAACTGAAACTCTCATACAGTATTAGTGGGAGTATGAAGTTCTACAATCACCTTGGGAAACCTTTCTGCTGTACATACTAAAGCTGAACATAGGCATACTCAGTGGCATTCGTTGGTATGTACACAACAGAAATGCATACACAGGTTTTCCAAAACCATGAATATTCATAGCAGCGCTATTTGTAATAATCAACAAACTGAAAAAAACTATCATCAGTAGCATAAATGAATTTGATATATTCATAAAATGGTAAACCACACATCAATGAAATGAAGTACCCTGCATATAACAGGAATTGATCTCACAAACATAGTGCTGAATGAAAGAATCCAAGCACAGCCGAGTATATAATGTTAGTTTTACATTTACACAGAGTTTAAGCTAATCTATGGCATTTGAAATCAGATAGTGGTTATCCTGAGGGAAAAGGAGAGGGTGTACATAGAGTATCTGGACTACTGGTAATGTTCTGCTTTTTTAATCAAGGTACATATCGCATGAATATGCTTCCCACATTATAATTCCTCAGTCCACACTGTGATGATTTCTGCATATTTTTATTTATGCTATACTTCTCTCCTCCCCGTACACACACACACACACACACAAACCTCCTTATTACCCACCACATACAGTCCAAATTTTGCTCCAGTCAGCGTAGAACAAACTTTGTGATATTAACCAGCTGCCCCACAAATCTCAGTAGCCTTCTATAGCAGACCTTTGTTTCTCACTCGTTTATATGTTGGTCATGGGTTACCTTCTGACATGATGCAATATAAAAGTGTGATGGCAGGATCACAGACTAGCTTTTCATCCTTCTTTCAGAGTGGGCATATCTCACTTCTTGCTCACATCACACTGACCAAAACAATTCATGCAGGCAAACTTGGCATTAGTGAAACAGGGTGAAACCAGGGAGGTATGCCAGAAGCAACGGCTCACCAGGATTCCCATGATCCTGCCCTGACTCAGCTTCTGTACCTGATACTTTAAGTTCCAGTGACAACGAGTTATTATTCTCTACAGCCATTCTGCTCTCCCTGAGCTCCAAGCTTTTGCTTACACTGTCTCCCTGGCTGAAACACCCTTTTACTGCACTATTTCTTACCTGGCCAAATCCTATTCAAGGTTCTTTAAGACTTAGTTCAGATAATTAGATGCATGATACTCAAATTATTTAAAACCGTGTGAAATGGGCAGAGGTGTGCCATCCCGGATGTATCTGTAAACAATAGGTAAGCCTAACAACGTGTAGTGAATAACATTTCTGGGTTTCTCCTCTTCCATGAAACTTCCTTTGACCACTTCTGGACAAGGTAGGTGGTCCTACTCCAGATAAAGTCTGGGCATCTCTCTATTGCTGCCCATAGCTAGGCTTCTGTAATACCCAATTACAAGGCTGTCACCCCAACTCGACTACAAGCCACCCAAACATAAGGACAATGTGTCACTAAACACTGTTTCTCCAGTACATTGTAGGTGCCCAATAAATACTGTGTTAGTATCTGTTTCAGCTCATGTTGGGCAAATCATGTGATCTATGGAAGGCAAAGGGGACTATTGTAACTCCAAAGCTATCATCTATGATTTCTATTGTATTAATGTCCCACTTTCCTTTGGCACAATTGTTTAAAGGTCAGGTAATTTTCTACTAGATTCTGAGTCTAGTGGTCATACCAATCTGTGAACAGTATACAAGTTCACTGTGCAAAAATTAATAGAATACAAATATTCTTGAAATAATGGAAGTAAGTTGTTCAGCAAATGCTGTATTAAAGTGGAGAGATGTCTCACCTATGAGCACCCACTCCATTCAGCTGCTAAGAAAAATCATTCACTTGAAAATATTTAAAACAGATAAAATAGGGAATGTGGGTATAATAAGCCACTGAGTATTAAACGGATGATAAATGACCAATAGAAATATTCATCTCAACTCTCCTTTGAGAGTTAGTGAATCATTTATGTTTTCCCATATATCTTCCTAGCTCTGCCCCTTAAGATGACAGAGAAACGATCTTTGGAAAAATACCACCACACACATCTTGATGAAGGCATTAAAAATCATTTATCACAGCCACCCTAATGATACAGTATGACTTTTTCAAGTAATTCTGAGAAAAACGAATGGAGAGTGAAATGTCGTGGGCTGTCCGTGCTGCCCCTGCCCCTGGAAACACCTCGGGGGGCTCACTTCTGAGAAGTGGGGCCGCCCACCCCTCCTCGCCCCACGTACCTCAGGCAACGACCATGACATCTCTCGTCATCCTACCGGCTTCAGCATTTCACTTTCCTCTGTGAGTTACACTTCATTTATGCAATGCTTCTGTTTCCTTATTTCAGCATCTAAAAATAAACATATACATTGTGTTCAGACTTTCACCTTCCTTTCAGCTCAGTTTTTCCCAACTCATGTGAGGCGCGAGGACACCTTAGAGTCACATCATGAGTCACAGCGTCAAAAACATTAGCAGTTGATACCGCATGCTTTCCGTGTGTTGTGTACTGTGTTCAGCGCTTGGAGGATACAGAGCACCACGGAAATCCTGCAGTCACCCTGGGAGTACGGGACTCACAAGTCCTACTGGCACATGAGTAAAAACACTTAGAGAAACTATACCACGAAGCTAAAGTCATTCAAATGAATGTCACAGATTAGACTTTGGTTTTGAAATCAGACTATTTTCTTAGCCACAATGCAATAATGCCTTTTGATATTCTGACTGTTTTAAGAGAGTCCCTGAGTAAAAGTCATTAGACACTCGCTTAAATAAATTAGGAACACAAAAATCTAACAGTCCTAGAGCCTGGCATTTTGCACCAAAGAGCAATCTAGTGGCTGGGGATGAACTTGGCCTTTATTCTGCAATCATTTACTAATCATTTATCTAAGTCCTTCGTGAATGAGAATTGTCTCTTTTTTTTCTCATCTTATACATTCCCTGGGTCTATAAAGGACACTTGTAAACTAGATATTATTTCTGTTGACATTTTTTCCTACACTTTACATCCTCCTCCTGCCAAGCTTCTTGCTCCTATGTTTTGGACTCCCACTAGCCAGCCCAATTTCACATTCAGACATTCTCGGAGTTTTAACCCTATTTCCATTCAGCCATGAAGACTAAAGAAGTCTATGACTTGTGCTTATATCAAAATTGCTCCATTTATGTGGTTTTCAGTCTAGCAAATAATTTTTCTTTCTTTTTTTTATTAAGGTATCATTGATACACACTCTTATGAAGGTTTCACATAAAAAAGTGCGGTTACTACGTTCACCCATATTATCAAGTCCCCCCCATACCCCAGTGCAGTCACTGTCCATCAGCGTAGTAAGATGCCACAGAGTCCCTACTTGTCTTCTCTGGGCTATACCGCCTTCCCCGTGACCCCCTTAGATATTATGTGCTAGCAAATAATTTTTCATATACAGATGGTTTTAGCAACTCCTAGGAAACAAAACAGTTCTCTTGCCAAGATTAACCATCCCCCCAGAAAAATTATTTCCACTATTAATTTATTTTGCAAAACGTATTTTGAGAAACAGCAACAGAAACTACAGCCCGGTGCTTTGTAAGTACATAAATTTAAATTTAAAAAGTATGAGTTAAGAACAATTGTGGCTCTTTTCACTGAACTCTCAAGTACTTGCTAAAGGTCTTTGCACGTAACACCTCATTTAATCCTTGGTACAGCCCTGTAACTAGGAAGTCGGAGTAGTATGTCCTATTTATTCATTACTGATGTTTTGTGAATTCACAGCTTCAAACGTATTTCTTCTGAGTTTTACCTTCCAATGTGTATCCCATTGTTTTAGCTTTTTGAGAACGTTTTGAATTCAGTCATTCATCTACTTCTGAGCATTAGGTCAAAATTGGTGTCACTATTATCTTTCTCTTTCTCCCATGCGTGTGTGTGTACACGCACACACGTGATTTTCCTTGTTTTCCTAACAAAGCCCTATTTGTTTTTTTAAATAAAGATAAAGGGTATTTTGCTCCTGTTACGGACACACTAAGTGTATTACTGCTTAGCTGCTGCTTTTACACAGAGTACCCTAGGATAACTTGGAATGAAAGGAAAGAAAGGCAGGAGAAGAGTTCTGAAAGTTTTAAATGCATTCAGTGTAAGATTCATTAGGAGTTCACAGGGGACACATTCCTCAGGACATCCAAACAGCTGAAAAGGCTTTCTACATTTTGTTTTTATGCACATAAGCTGTTTCTGGTTTCCTTTCAGGGGCAGCATAACTGATACCAAAATGAAAATGTCAAAAACCTAGCTGTCCATTCCAAACTCATATTCTAACTCAGAATATATGGTCTCCATGGAATTGGAACATTAGTGCTACCAAATATACGACATTCTGCTAATCTTAAAGAAAACTGTTACTTTCTAACACAGAGATTCTTATGCCTCAATTCATAGGCAGCCTCTGTAAGGTATATGGAATGTAGAATTCCATGCAAAACACTGTGCAGATGTGCACTTTGAAGAAGATAATGTCCACTGATTTTTATTTTATTCTCAAAGGGGTCTGTGACACAAAGGAGATTATAAACCACTATTCTCTTCTTTCCAGCTTTACTGAGATGTCATGGACATACACATGGTACAAGTTTAAGGTGTACAATGTGTTGATCTGATACACTTACATATTGCAAAATGCCCACCTAGCCTTAGCTAATGCCCCTCCAATGTCACATGATTTCCCTTTACTTTTTGTGGTGAGGACATTTAAAATGTACTCAGTAACTTTCACGTATATGATACAATATTACTAGCTATAATCATCAGGCTATACATTAGATTCCCAGAACTAATTCATCTTGTAACTTAAAGTTTATGCCATCTGAGCAACATCTCCACATCTCTCCCACTCCCCAGCCCCTAGTAATCACCATTCTATTCTTGATAAACCACAGTTCTTAAAGCAAAATACTGAGATTAGGATTCTCACAATACTGCTATCAGTTTTCTTCTAATTCATACAATATCTATGCACAGGCAGAAAGAAGACCTCTGTTCATTTATTCCTGTAAGTACAGATGATGTATTAAGTTACTAGAAATTCTGGATAACTATACATGGTCATTTGTTCTGCCTTTAAACAGAAATGGCAGCATGCTATAATAACTGAAAGTTTATGATGGGGGAGGTAGAGCATCAACACACCCTGAGCACCTCCTCTGTGAAGGGCTAGTCTTAGCGACACTAACAACTGTCACCTAACCTTAGTCTTACAGTTACCATATGGGATTCGCTGAATTCCCATTTTACAGATGAGAAAACTGACTCTTGCTCTAAGTTCCAGAGCTAGTGAGTTGCCAGTTTGTATCTGAATAAGTGGAAACCTTTGCTGTATGTGACTGTTTCCTGGACCACTTTCAAAGGAGACATAGGATAGAGGAACACAGACTGCCGTGCAGGAGAAACATTTATGTTGACTGATAGGGCTACTAACCTGTAAGTAGTGATTTGAAGAATATAAGAAAAGGCCTTTATCTCAAATCACCTTTCTCAAAGGGTGAGCACTGATGAAAATTTGAAATAAAAGGGAAAAATAAGCATATCCTTGTATCATTTGAAATTGCACAGGTAGCTATTAGAATATCTAAAATAATAAGGGAAGGTTTCCAAATCTGAAAGAAGGGAAGATTGGAAGTAGTACAAAATGAACCAAAATCTCATTGAGTCAGTAGATGTAAATAGAAACACCACAGTTAAACAGGCTAAAAAATTAGTAAAAGAAAAGAAAAATCTGCATTAGGAACCACCAAAGAAGCATTATTACATATACAGCAGGAATTCTAAGTAATTATTCTATGAGTAATTCTATGCTAATTTGAAAATAGACAAATAGACATGTTTCTAGAAAAATCTAACTTAACAAAACTGAATCCAAAAGGAAGATGACTCCACATTCCTATTATCTGTTACAAAAAAGAAACTGAACATTTAAACATTCTCACCTAAAGGAAAAAAAAATAGGCCCAGATACATTCACAGGCAAGTTTTATGGACAGTCTGGACAGATGATTCCAAGGTATATATGCTTCTCGGAGAACAAAAATAGGGGACATTCTCTATTTTTTTGTTAGTATGAACTTTCTCTGAAAACCACTTCACTGAGGCATGCGTGACATGTTAAAAGCTTTTTTTAGTGTATACAATTTTGTGAGTTTGGAGAAAACTATACATAGGTGGAAACATCACCACAGTCTAGGCCATGAACATATCCATCACCACCAAAAGTTTCGTCGAGCCCACACTGCATTCAATATTATTATCATTGTGTGTGTGTGTGTGTGTGGTAAGAACACTTAACATGTCTACCCGCTCAGCAAACTGAAGCGTACAATGCAGGGTTGTTATGTACAGGCTCCCTGCCGCACTGTAGGTGGGAAGTGCAGGAGGTAGACGTCTACAACTTGCTCAATCTATGTAACTGAAACTCTGTACCGTCTGACAAATACCTCCCCATTTTCCCATTCTCCCAGCTCCTGGCAATCACCGTTCTACTCTCTGTCTCTATGAGTCTGATTTTAGATTCTAATTAAGTGAGGACGTGTAGTGCAGGCACACCCTGGAGATACTGTGGGTTCAGTTCCTGACGGCCACAAAGGGACTACTGCAGTAGAGCGACAAATGAATTTTTTGGTTTCCTAGTATATACGAAAGTTATATACTATACTGTACTCTACTAAGTGTGCAATAGCATTATGCCTAAAAAACAAGGCACATAATTTAAAAATACTTAATTGCTAAAAATGCTACTCATTATCTGAGCTTTCAGCAAGTCATCTTTGTGCTGGTGGAGGGTCTCTCTGAGTGCCAATGGCTGCTGTCTGATCAGAGTTGTGGTTGCTGAAGGTTGGGGTGGCTGTGGCAATTCCTTAAAAAAAGACAACAATGAAGTTGCCCCATCGACTGACTCTTCCTTTCACAAATGAGTTCTGTGTAAGGTGCAGTGCTACTTCACAGCACTTGACACACAGGACTTCATTCAAAACTAGAGTCAATCCTCTCAAACCCTTCCACTGTGTTATCACCTAAGTTTATGTAACATTCTAAACTTCTGCTGTCATTTCAGCAATCTTCAGAGCATCTTCACCAGGAATAGCTCCCATCTCAGGAAACCAGTTTCCTTGCTCCTCCATAAGAAGCAGCTCCTCATCTGTTCAAGTTTTATCCTGAGATTCAGCAAGTCATTCACATCGTCAGGTTCCACTTCTAATCTAGTTCTTTTGCTATTTCCTCCACATCTGCAGTTATTTCCTTCACTCAAGTCCTGAACCCCTCAAAGTCATCCATGAGGGCTGGAATCAACTTCTTCCAAATTCCTGCTCATGTTGATATTTTAACCTCTTCCCATGAATCACAAATGTTCTTAAAGACATCTAAATGGTGGATCCTCTTAGGAAGGTTTTCAATTTACTCTGCCCAGATCCATCGGAGGAATCACAATCTATGGCAGCTAGAGACTTAGGACATGTATTTCTTAAATAATAAGACTTAAAAGTAGAAATCACTACTGGATCCATGGGTTGCAGAATGGATACTATGTTAACAAGCATGAAAGCAGCATTCACCTCACTGTACATCTCTATCAGAGCTCTTGTGTGACCAGGTACTGTCAATAAGTAGTAATGCTGTGGAAGGAATTTTTTTTCTGAGCATTAGGTCTCAGCAGTAGGCTTAAAATACTGAGTAAACCATGCTGTAAAGGGGTGCTGCCATCTGAGCTCTTTTGTTCCATTTAGCACAGGAACAGGTTAGCATAACCCTTAAGGGCCCTAGGATTTTCAGAATAAGTGAGCATCAGCTTCAACTTACAATCACTAGATGCAATAGACCCTAACAAGACAGTCAGCATATCCTTTGAAGCCAGATATTGACTTCTCCTCTCTAGCTATGCAAGTCTTAGATGGCATCTTTCTCCTGTAGAAGACTATTTGATCTACAGTGGGAAACTGGTGTTCAGTGTAGCCACCTTCGTGAATGACCTTAGCCAGACCTTCTGGATGACTTGCTGCAGCTTCCACATCACTTGCTGCCTCACCTGCACTTTTACTTATGGACATGGCTTCTTTCCTTAAGCCTCATGTACCAAACTCCACGAGCTTCCAGCTTTTCTTCTGCAGCTTCCTCCCCTCTCTAAGCCTTCACAGAATTGAACACAGTTTGGGCCCTGCTCTGGATTTGGCTGTGGCTTAAGGGAAATGTTGTGGCTTCTCCATATCAGCAATAAGGCTGTTTCACTTTCTTAACACTCCCTGTGTTCACCGGAGTAGCACTTCTAATTTCCTTTAAGAACTTTTCCTTTGCATTTACAACTTGGCTGGCTGACTGGCACAGAGGCTTAACTTTGAGCCTCTCTCAACTTTCAACGTGTCTTCCTCACTAAGCTTAAATTATTTACAGCTTTTGATTTAATATGAGAGACATGTGACTCTTCCTTTCACCTGAACACTTTGAGGTCATTTTAGGGTTATTAGTTGGCCTGACTTCAATATTTTTGTGTCTCAAGGAATAGGAAAGACTGAGGAGAGAGAGGAATTTGGAGGAAAGACCAATCAGCGGAGCAGTCAGAACACACAACATTTATTAAGTTTGTTATCTTATATGGGGGTTGTTCATGGCACCCCACAAAACAGAATAGTAACAAAGATCATTGACCACAGATCATAACAAAGATAATAATAATGAAAAAGTTTGAGATATTGTGAGAATTACCAAAATGTGAGAGACACAAAATGAGCAAATGCTGTTGGCAAAAAGGGACTCATAGACTCACTCAATGCAGGGTTGACACAAACCTCCAGTTTATAAGAAAACAGTATAAGCCAAGTGTAATAAAGTGCAATAAAACAAAGTATGCCTATATTTGTCCTTCTTTGTATGGCTTATACTACTTAGCATAATGAACTCCACATTCACCCTTGTTATCTCAAGGGGCGGGATTTCCTTCTTTTTAGGGCTGAATAATACCCCACTGTATTGTATGTGTATCCCATACTTTTTATCCATTCATCCACTGATGAACATTTAGGTTACTTTCATGCTTGGCTACTGCGAACAATGCTGGAAAAAAATGTGAGAGAGCCGATATCTCTTCAAGATCTTGATTTCAATTCCTTTGGATATATATTGCAGAAGTGGGATTGCTGGGTGGAATTTTCTCTTTAGTTTTTGAGGAATCCTCATGTTTTCCATAGTGCCCGGACCAATTTGCATTCCCTCTAACAATGTACGAAGGTTCCCTTTGTCCTATATCCTTCCCAACACTTGTCACTTTTAATTTATTAATAGCCACCCTAACATGTATAAGATGATATCGCATTGTGGTTTTGATTTGCAATCAGTAACGGAAGAAGAGACATTGTTACTGATGCCCTGGAAATAAAAAAGATCATAGGATTACTTGAATTAGTGTACACCAATAAACTGAATTACCTAGAAGAAATGGATAAATTCTTATAAACATACACATAGAAATAGAAAGGCCAAGAAAAACGACAATAAATAAGGAGATTAAAACTCCTAACAAAGAAAGGCCAAGGACCAAGGGCTTCATAAGTCAATTATACCAAACATTTAAAGAAAAATTAATATCAATCCTTTTAAATTTTTTCAAAAAACAGAGGAGGGAACATTTACAGACTCAATTTATGAGGCTAGGCTCACCCTTATACCAAAGCCAGACAAAGATACCACAAGAAAAGAAAACTACAGGTCGGTGTCCCTGATGAACAAGGATGCAGACATTCTCAACACAACGTTCACAAGTCAAATTCAGCAGCTTATTTACAGGGTCATACACTATAACCAAGTATAATCTTGATTATAAAACCAGTTGTGAGTGACAAGAGGAAGACAATAGGCCGGTATCAATCATGAACATGTTGCAAGAATCTTTTTAAATGGCAGAAACAAAGCTAACAATGTCCATAAAAAGGTAATGAAGTACTATCTAATGGGGCTTATCAAAGGATGTAAAGCAAATTTAAAGTTAAAATATCTTGATTAAATTTACACTATTAACAAAGTAAAAGAATCACATAATTGCCTCAACTGAAGAAAAAAAAGCATTCAAAAAACTCAACGTCCATTCATAGTAAGGAACAACAAAACAAAAAAAAAGCCTATCATTACACTAAAAACAGAAGGGAACTTCTTAATCTGGTAAAAACTAACAATATCAAAAATAAATTGACAGCCACACTGAAATTTGTTTTCTTCTATTAAATCTAAGTTACTAGGTATTATAAGATGTACTACAAAGAAAGAAAAAAAAACACTACCAATTAAACTATGGCAACCAATGGTTGTAAGGCTTCTGGCACTTAGAGATGTTGAAATATGAAAAACCATCTGCTTTAGAATCCAAAAACTATGGTAACTGTGCAACATTAAAAGCATTTTCTTAAAAATTAGGGGCATGATAACGATGCCCACTACCACTTCTTCTATACTTCATTCCTAGTAAAAGTATTGACAGTGGATTGAGCATTGTCTCCTCAAAATTCACTTCCACTTGGAACCTCAGAATATGATCTTATTTGGAAATACAGTCTTCGCAGATGTAATTAGTTAAGGATCTTGAAAAGAAAAAGAAATCAAGAGATCAATGATGGGTATCCTTAGAAGAAGAGGAGTGAACACAGAGGAACTTGCAGAGAAAGCTAAATGAAGACAGAGACAAAGACTGGAATTATGCTGTCACAAGTCAAGGAGTGCTGGGGCCACCAGGTGCTGGAAGAGGGAAGGAAGCATTCTTCCCTAGAGTCTTCAGACTCTACTTAACCCATGGACTTCTAGACTCCAGACTGTACGAAAAAAGAATTCTGTTTTTTTAAGCTACTCAGGTTGTGGCAGTTTGTTATGACACCTACAGGAAACTAATACAGTCCTTTAACACACCTGCAATAAGACAAGGAGATAAACAATAGGTAAAAGGCTTGGAAAGAAACAGATTATTTTTATTCATAAATCATGACTATATGGAAAACAAAAAAATTATGGGAAAATTATTCTATTTAAAGCGTGAGTTTAGCAGGGTTGCTAGATATAAAACTAATATACCAAAATCAGTTGCATTTTTATAAAACAGTCACAAAATGTTACAAAGTGTATATTCTAACATCTTTTTTAAAGGTAGCACTTATAATAGCAATGAATTTATAAATCACCTTGGAGTAAATATAAAATATATACAAATGTATGTTTTTTGGAGAAAATTATAAAACTTTATTCAAAGTTTAAGTAACTAGTAAAATAAAGCATGCTCCCTGATAAGAAGATACATTATTGGAAAGATCAAAACTCTCCCTAAATTTATAAGTGGATTAAATTAAATTCTATGAAAATCATATCAGGGTCCTTTTTGAAACCTGCCATACTGATTTTTCAATTTACATGGAAGAGAAAAGGGCCAAGAATAGCCATGTTTCTCCTGAAACAGAAGGTTGGCTCAGAGGAGAAGGGGCTCATGTTAGCTGATATTAAGACTTGTTATAAAACCACAGTGATTAAGGCAGTGTAGTATCAGTACAGGGACAGACAAATACACCAGAAGAACAGAATCAGAAAATCTAAAAACAGCTCCATGCATAATACAAACAGATAATGCTTGCTTGAGAGCAAGCATTTAAAAAGATATATAGCAATCTGGAACTTCCACAACATCCAAATGCATGCTTTCATGAGCATAGGTCTATATTAGGACAGAAATTAAAACAAAAAAACAAAAAATGGTCCCTCTCTACTTTCTTAACTATTGGCTTAGAGAACAAAATTAGAATTTAAAAGTACAATCCTGAATAACTGGTCAAAATGATGCTTCCTATGTACACCCAAACAGCCTGAGTGTTGAAAATCAAAATGTTCAAAGCTAGATGATGACTACATCATTTTTGAATGTGTGGGTCAGGTTGAAGAAGGATTCAGAAGTCTGTGGATTGCATGGAAACTTAAACCTGCTGTTCACTGACCAGGACTCAATTGTGCCCCTACAATCTACTCACACTGTGAAACATGAGCATGGAATCACTGACACTCTGAGACCCCACTGTGGAAGAAAGGCCAGTTACTGTGCTGCAACAATTCCCTAGACGTGCACAATATGTTGCATAGCTCCAGGGAAATCCATGCATATTCATAGAGTCACAGACTATTAAAGCTGGAAGTGACCCTGCAAGCCAGGAAGCTTCATTGTGTCTTTTTTCTAGCAGAGAGACACTATGAGGTTGACCAACCAACTCCAAGGTTACTAGTGGCCTGGTAAGACCAGGCTCTGAAAACAGGACCTCAGGTTCCTGGGACATAACAGTCTTCTGCTTGCAGCTTCAAGAAAGGAGTCTATAGGCAAAGTAGGCAGCTTTACTTACCCAGCATGGCTCAGAATTGCCAACCGCCATAAAGGACAGAGAACCATAGTTTGCAGAACCACCAGGTCTAAGGAGACTGTGCTACTGACAGGAGAAACCACCACCAACCCCAGCTCATCCACAGGCTTCCCGTCTTCAGGCCCAATATAGGCACTTGGGTCAAAACGTGCCAGAGATGATAAACAGGGTTACAGAGAATCAACTTAGGGCCACCAAATCAGAACAGCTTGTCTTACAAGCCTTAACAACATTGTCAAGGCTCACGCATTCATGGAGTCAGGTCACTCCTTCGATCAGTTATGGGTCCTTATCTTACTCCAGGGAGGGCAGCAGGAAGACAGAGGAACCGTGAAACCAAACCCATACAAAGTGACACCTCTGAGAGAGGGCGTTCTCTAAAACGTAAGTGACTACCGTGAATAACAAATATAAAGCGCTGAACTGGCTGCAACACCTTTAAAATCCATTTGATGTGTATGTATTTAAAATCCATCTGATCTTCACACAAATAACTATGAAGTAGGAATATTATTTTTGCTTTACAGAGGAGGAAACTGATATTCATAGCTAATAAGTACTAAACTAGGATTTGAACTTAGAATACTAGAAGATCCTAGAACCAATAGGAATACAAGACCTGGAAGCCACCCTACTTTAGTCATTGTGATGGGGGGGGTGGGAGGCGGTGGCGGGGAGGCCAGTAGTAAGGAAGGTGAAAGTTTATATTACGGATTACGCTTTAAGTAATGAGAATTTCTGAACCTCTGGGGTGTGCCAAGTCTCTCGTATCTTTGGTTGGATCAAAACTATTGTATGAAAGAAGGAAAATAAATCCTTAACGTAATTTACTATAGTCCTAGAAGACACAGTTAATAGGCAAAATCCAGAAAGCTATGTTAAAGTGGGTACTAGAAACTGTGAGACCATAAGAAATGTTTTGGTTGAGGATATGGTAGAGAAAGGAATTTGGGTATCGCTTTGTCCTCTTATCCATGACTTTTGCCATGTAACTTGAGACCCCTCCCACAAGAGAGGGGATGTATTCTCCTGCTCCTTGCCTTGGGAACTGGCTGCATGACTTGTTTTGGCGAGGGGTGTATTAGCAGATGTGATTCAAGCACAGGCTTCGTATATGCAGTGGAACAAGGCAATAGCAGAGGCACAAGACGACTTGAGAAGACCTTTCCCCAGGAAATAAATGGCCCTTCAGACTGACTCCCAGAAAGAACACAAGGAACAATTCTGAGCCCAACACACGGTGAGGAGTCAGCCCATCAGAACCTGCCCAGATGAATGCAGCCCAGATCAGACAATTGACAGTTGACCTGAAGATCCGTGAAACTATTATTTATCGTTGTATGCTATTGAATTTATTCACCTGGTTTCTTACGCAGCACTATTATGTCAAGAAGTAACTGATACAAGGGACATTATTTTGTTCATTGATGAACTGTGGGGTGAAGGCAAGTCAGGACATCATGCTTCAATTAGCTTACATAAAAATTTCAAAGTACAGGGCTTATATATTGCTGGTAGGAATATAAAATGGTACAGGTACTCTGGAATACAGTTCGCCAATTTCTTTAAAAACTAAATATGCAAATACTATATAATCCAGAAATTGCTTTAGTCATTTATCCAAAAAAGTGAGTTATGTTCATACAAAAAGCCATACACAAATTTGTCCAACAACTTTATTCATAACATCCCCAAATTGGAAACATCCTAGATGTCCTCTACTGGGTGATGGGTTAAAGAAACCATGGTACATCCCATATGATGTAATAAATACTATTCAGCAATAAAAAGGAACAAACCACAGATATATACAAATTGCATGAATTTACAGGAAAGTATGCTGAGTGAAAACAGCCAATCTCAAAAAGGTTACGTATTGTGTGATTCTATTTATATAACATTCTGAAATGGCAAAATTAGAGAAAATGGATTCAAGGTTGTCAGGGTTAGGGATAAGCAGGGGAAAGGGAGAGACAGGTGGGTGTGTCTATAAAAGGACAGCACAAGGGATTCTTGGGTGAAGGAACTATTCCACGTCATGACTATATCAATGCGCATGTCCTAGTTGTGATATTCTGCTACAGTTCTGCAAAATGTCACCATTGAGAAAGACGAGGCAAAGGTTACGCAGATCAAATAACTGCAAGTTGGTCTACAATTATCTCAAAATATAAACTTTAATTTAAAAACAAGTCCACTAGTGTACCAACTTCAGGATTAATAATTAATAGGACCCAGGGATTCAGTGAGTATGATTAAAATGCCATCTCTCAGCTCTGTCTTTCCCACTCGTCCCAGCAAACTCCTGCAACTGAATCTCACTGAACCAGCGTGAATCACACGATAATCCCTGAATCAAACCAGTGCAGTCCATACACTGACTGCTGGTACTGAGTCACAGACCCAACCCTGGACCACAGCTAGGCAGTCCTCCCAGGGAATGAGTGTAGTAAAGGGCCCCACACAAAGGAAAAGAGACACATTATTATCAGGAGGGGATAGACACCAGGCAGGCAGAAAGGTGAAAGGCCCACCAGAGGAAGCACCAAATAATGCTTTGGACTAAGAAGAAACATGCACACAATTACTGTTAAGGAGAATTATAAAATGGAAGTTGCCTTATTTTATAGATATAGAATATAGCATTTAAAACAAAGGAAAAACAAATACCAATGATTAACACAAGGAAGAAAGAAAATAACCCTGTGCCTTGAACCTCACGGCCTCAGCCCTGTGATTGCTTTTCTCTCCCTGTGTCCTCCTGGAGTCGTCTGTGACATGCAGGTACATTTCTATCATGCCAACACCACAGTAAACACACACTTTCAAGATCACTTTTTCTCATTTTATATAATACCAAACTTTTTAACCACCCACCCTAGAGGTATTAGGCGACACCTTCATGATTCAGAGGGGAGATTACGCTGTCATTATAGTCTCCAGACACCTACTTCTAACCCCCGCGGCTCTCCTTTCCACATCTTTCAAAAGGAGGCAAGCAAATAAGCCTTAAAAGAAATCACAGGGAAAGCTTCCCTGGGGACGAGGGAGGGGGACTGGAAACTGAGCGAGACCTTGAAAGACACGACTTGGCCGTGTGGACATATCCGCAAAAGGGCATGAACACAGTCAGAGAGACTGAAGGGTGCAAGGCACGGGCTGGGAGAAGGCAGGGCGAAGGTGGCAAAGGATCAGAGGACGTGGGGCAGACGGCATGAACGCCATGCGGAGGCCTGAGGGTCACATGACAAGCAATGGGCAGGTCATGCAAGGGAAGAGAGGGAGTGTCACGTTCTGAGTACGTGTGTGCGGGGGCCTTGCTATAGGACTGGGTGCCCCGACCACGAATCGAGAGACAGACCGGGGAGGTGCTTCTTCAGCTGCCGATGGCAAGGTTGACTCTTAGAACCAGGAACCAGAAAAGTTAAGATTTTCTTTCTGATTTATCCACAGGTTTGAATGCAAAGAACAGTCTGAGGGGTTACTGGAGGGGACAAATGAACTGCGACTGGAGGAGGTGGTTCCCCTTAGCTGGTTTGGCCATTCCCGTGTGGCCCGCAGGAAGCAGCTATAACTTAGCTATCCCCACAACACACACTCGCTTCTCTTAGTGGAAAATGCTACTGAATCAGGATCTGGAACCAGCCTGTGGCTATAACTTCTTTAAGAGCAGGAGTGAGTAGAGAGTGAGATTTTGCTTCTCTTGGGAGTATCAAGATTAGATAATTATCTCTGTTTCAGCCATTTGAGCAACACATGCTTTTGACGAAACCAGTCTCATCAGTTCTATGAAATAAACAGTACCGCAAAGCCTTCAAAGGACACGTGCCCCTCAGACCTAAGCAGGTCCTCCTCTCAGGGCTATCGATGCTGCCTGTGACTCAACCTGAATCTCTGCTGTGGTATTTAGAAAGGAATTATTCTCTCTTGTGGTTGTCCACTTGTCTATCAGTTTTTATCTTTCTCCAAGAAATGTTTCCAGTGTCACAAACTCAGGCCCTCCAAACATCTTCTCGGCAAACCCTCAGCATGAACATGGCAGAGGTAAGCACTGTTGCTGATGTGGAACAATAGCTGGCTTCCCCAGGGACTGGGTGTAAAAGATCTATATTGGACTAAGAGGGATCGTTTAGCTAGGGAGGCAATGCCATGGAAAGATTGCCGTTGTGTGTAAGAAGGGTCTACCCGTTACACCTCAGATTAACCCTCAGAATTACATGCTGGGGAGCAGCACAGCCATTGCGGTAGAAGATGGAAGGAGAGAGAAATGAGCAAAAGGGACAGACACGGTCATTTACTTGACACCCGCACACATGGCACGGCGCTAGGCTCCATCCGCTCAGTTAGCCCTCTGCCCCTTAGTTAGCATGCAGGGAAGCGACCGAGAACAGCACTTTATAGCTTAAGCTTTGAGGTCAAACTGAGTTGGATTTGTGTCCAAACTCTGCCTTTGGCTGTCTGTGTGGCCTTGAGCGATGACCTACATAATTCACATTGCAGTTTCTTCATCTATAAAACAGGCATTCTATTAGTACCTCTCGCAGGGCTTTTATGAAGATTACTGAGACATGCCAGGGAGAACGCTTTGCACAGTACTTAAGATCCACAGGACAGATTGCTAAATTGTAGTTACTACGACTTCAGTCTCAAACAGATTTACGGACCCGATCTAGACACACCCCACGCCCTTGATTTTCTGTGCTCATGAAAGTTAGGGTTTTTTTATGGAAGCCCTACCACACCATAACCCTGCAGCCGGCCTCTTCCATGTCTTACTTAGAGATACTGATTTGAACCCACAGCCTTCTAATCTTGTTCTTACTGGTATCATTATAGAAGGCTTTACATTCAGAGGAAGAGTTTACCTGTTGAGTGTAGCCCATTCAAGTTGCCAGTCTTTTTGTCTTCCGCTTTTGTCACTCAAACACTGACCATACCTTCCAGCTCCACCTTCCCCTCCATGTTGCTTAGTATGCCTCCTTCATCCCCATGGCGCATGAAAATGTTAGACAGATGGAGCTCCATGGGGCGTGTCTAGAGCCCAACTTTCCTCTGGTGCAACATCAAATCTGAGCTCTTTTACAAACGAGTAAACAGGCCTAGCGCGCTTAGATGTCTATCGTATTGCATGGCTAGTGAGTGAATGGGCCCGCGCCCTTTTATTCAGGCGCTCTTCTAAAGGGAGAGTTTCCTTTTATGTAAAGGAGCACAAGCAGCAGCAGGCATCCCTCTTGGGAATAAACCTGCCTGAAAAGCCAATCAAGTAGCCAGTGATGCAATAGCTGATGCTGGCAAAGACACACACGGTGAGTGACAGGCTCCGGGCCCTCAGAGGCTATCACACAGTTGGGGTAAATGGTAACTGCTTGGTTTTGATAGTTCTTAAGCCAAGGCAATGTATCTTTAATAGTTGAAGGAGTGCCAGGAGCTGCAGGAGGGAGAGACTTTCGCTTACAATGCCCCGTGTCCAGAATGAAGCAAGACTGGGTGAACAGGCCGTGGATTGATCAGGAGGTGGTTGCAAATTGTGTGTGAGGCTCAGCTCTTCCCTGGCCCTTTGTAGACAGTTTTACGTCAGATGATCTATGCAAGGAAGGTATTTTACGTAGGAGTGCATGGGTACAGTCTACAGATGTTTCATTGTAGATATCTGCATTTTATTTGCAAGTGTTATACACCCACACATTTATTAGCTCCTCCTTAGCCTGCAGAAAGACAACCTGGGGAAAAGCTGTCAGAGTCTCTACTAACAGAGTGGAGTTTGTTTGGGGAACATGGCAGCTGGACATTCAAATGTGTGCTGGGCACATACGGGAGGCATGTGTTCCCCAGGACCTCACAAAATCCACAACTCTCCCAATTCAAAATTAACTTTTGTTATTAAATGACACAATAATAAATAGTAATAATAAACTAAAATAGGAATGAAATACATCTATTTTCCCAGAGTATGGGTCTATAACCATTATTTTTGTTGTGTGTGTGTGTGTTTGTGAGTGTGTGTTTGTGCGTTACCTTACTTCAGCATTACGTCTTGTGCAGTTTGTTTCCTTCTCAAGTAACACCATGGACTAACATTCCTGGTTTATCCAATTCAACGTGCAGGCCAGGGTTACTGACTCTGTGGACATATTTTCTAGTGCTGAGATTAAAACTACCGCACAGACGACAGTTACTCCACAGTCAAGACCGTTTTCCCAGTCAGTGCTATTGTAACTTCAACATCCCTCGTACTGAAGCAAGACTGGGGGAACGGGCCGTGGATTGATCGGCAGGTGTTTGCAAACTTTGTGTGTGAAGCTCAGCTCTTCACACACCAGTGCCTAGAGCACTCGTGCACATCACCCACAGAGTTGCAACAAAGGAGATGAGCTCTTTCCATCCCACTGGCTCTCAAGTGCTACACCCAGGACATGGTAACATTAGCAGGATTGACACTTCCTGTGTATTGACAGCTTTGAAATTTGGGGATTACATGTTAAACATTGGGGATGTCTTATTTCAAAGCTGGGGCATTGAGAGTCTCTTTAATGTTTTTGATTAAGCTAATTTCAAATGAGTATCATTCATATCTTCATAAAAAGCCATCCCATTGTAATGAAGATTTTGGTTGAAAACAGTGTTAAACATGCAAACATACACAGTGATCTACAGGAAAACATAAAATATCAATGTTCCTGGATGCGTGCGTGTGCGCATGCACGCGTGTGCGTGTGTGTATGTGCGTGTGTGTGTGTGTGTGTGTGTGTGTAGGGGGATGTGACTATCCTGTCCAAAGTCCAAACCAGGGAGGGTGAAGATCTCAGCCACCCATGCATCAAAAACCCTAAATGGCATGTCCCTGTGTTGAATGGCCTCTTTTCTAGATTCCTCTTCCCAAGCTACTCACTGCCCCCAGAGGGATCAGTCTGATCTCACTGCCTCTGACACATTCCTTATTTGCTCATGACTTGCACCTGGGATGCCACTTCTACATGTCTAAATGTCTTCCATCATTCCAGACCAGGCACTAAAGTCCAACTTTTACTGCAAGACTAACCATCCTGTGTTCACACCAATTTTATCTACTCCGATTTCTGGTCACTGGAGCATATTCTGTCTCACCACTATTGCAGCTTTTCTGGAATACTGAATAGGTGAGCAAATTTATACGTTTCCCTAATATATCAAAGTACCTATGTCTGGCAGAGCTAGCCAGTACAGGATCACAAGAGGTCATTGTTAAATTGTCAAGTATGCTATGAGGCAAGTACACTCTGAGGCAGGGACATTAACACAGTGATGTAACTTGAAATCAGCCAGGTTTGGAATACTTATACCACAGAAATAGCTAAATGCTACAAATTGGAGCTGCCCGGTCATGAATATAGTGTTAGTTGATAAATATGTGACAACATGCCATTGATTACAGGGGCTAAGTTTAAGGACTTTGTCTGACTGCCCACGTTTGACCACCACCTGACCATTTACTATCTGTGTGACCGTAGGCAAGCTATTAAATCTCTCTAAGCTTCACTGCCCAAGTGGCGATTATCCAACAGTCAGCATTACAGGGTAGAAGTGAAGACAAAAATCAAACATCCACGCCACGTGATTGGTAGAGTGCCTGACACAGTGTGCCATTCATTGTCACCTATTATTATTGTTAGCATTACTATTTCTCTACAGTAGGGAGAAAGGAACAGATCCTTAAAACTACAGCCAAGGTAAGCAGAATAGACTTCAGTCAGTTTTGCTCGATAATGTGTATTTAAAAAAGAAAAGTCACCAACCTCAACTCAATAAAATTCCAAGACATTTTTCAAGAGTGGAAGCTGGGTTTACTGTGCCCTAAGAGAATGGGAATTAATATTTAAAACTCAGATGTAGCTACCATGCCACAATTCACTTGCTGTGTGACATCTGGCAAGATTACCTGATCTGTGAGGCTCAGCTTTCTCATCTATCAAATGAGGATGAATATACTTACTGGCAGCATTACTAGAAGCATTGTGTACATTATGTAGAAAAAGTGGCTGACACAAAGCCTAGCTCATTGTGGCAACGTATCATGGTTAATCCCTTCCCTCCTTGTTTCTTCCAAAGGAAAATTAAGAAAGTCTGCATGTCAGGTAAGCTTTGTGAATTTTCATAAAGCTCTGTCCTTACTTATCTGTCCTTAGGTCCTGATTTCAGCTAGATTTGTTTTTCAAGACCAAGTGGTAAAATTTGAAACAAATATGATCCTTATTTTTTAATGACTAGGATTTCAAAGAGGGGGGCTGATGCTACCGATAACAGAAATTCAGAAATTTCAGAGGGTGAGTTGGCTTGGGGGAGGTGATGATGAATCTGGCTTCAGACATACTAAATTTGAGCTAAGAGAGCCCTCTGGTCCAAGCAGCCAGAGGTGGAGGGAGGAATCCAGGAGAAGAGTAAGGGTTGAAAATAGATTTCCAGGGCATCATCAAAGAACAGCTAATACCAGGGGGGGTGGAAGAAATTGGGAGATGAAATGCCAGTGGGTAACTGCAGAGGACAGACAACTGTGACAACTGGAACACACACACCCACCGTAGAAACGGGAGGAGAGGAGAAACCGCCAGAGGCAGATGCACAGAGTTAAGGGCGCCCCTTCATGAAAGACTGTATACAGCAGGGATCTGCACATATAAGCGTATCTGCACACTCACAGGTAAACACCTGTGGGTCTGCTGACTTAAAATATATTGGGAAGGGGCTCCAATACCTTGCATTTTAAAGCAAGAGTTAGCAAGCTTTCTCTATAAAGGGTCAAATATTCTATAGCTATCTTAGGCTTTACAGGCTATATGATATCTGCCATATTGACTCAACTCCACTGTTGTGCAAAAGCAGCCATAAAAAAATACATTAATGAATGGCTGTGGCTATGTTCCAATAAAACTTTATTTACAAAAGGAAGCAGCCCTCTGGATTTGAACTGGGGTTTGTCAGTCTGAACTCTAGTTTGCAACCCCTGTTTTAAAGGATTGTGAGAGCCACTGAAATGCAAAGATTCTATGAGTTCAGGGGCCACATCTGTTTGGTTCTTTGCATATCCCCGAGCGCCTAAGAAGGTACCTGGCACAAGTCACTATGTACTTTTAAACTGACGGTTTACTGAGATGCAGAAGTGTTCCGAAGCACATTTACACTACAGTGTAACAGATCAGTAAATAGCTTACTATCAAAAGCCAAGGCTGCATTACAAGACCAAAGAGGAGAGGATAGAAGCAGCAACTCAGCCAGCAGAGCCTTGTGGAGGGACAAGGGCAGGTGTTCGGCAATGCTGCAAAAACCCCAAGCAGGCGACTGCCCATTTTCAGTGTGGGTTAGCAGGTCTTGAGGACCAACACACATTAAAACCCCAGAGACATCACGGTCACGGAGCGGTCTGCAAGCCCCAAATTCTCACGGCAGAGCTTCCTCCCGATTAGAAATCTCTGGACCTTCCCTCTCCGCAGCCACTCACCACGCCTCCCAGGAGGCGTTTCCATCACATCTCAGCCCGACACAGAGGTATTAATGACTCAGTAAGATCCAAAGTCTTCTGAGAGATCTCATTTGATCCATATACACAGCTCATGTTGTAGCAACCTAATAAAAAATATAATGACAACAGGCAATGGATTCTACAGGGAATATGTTGTTTCCATAGGAGACAATCCTGCTGCATAAAGGGTCCCACTCTTCTCCCTCCATAGATCAGAGGAGTGTCTTGAATGACCTGAATTGTGGTAAACGTAGGAGTTTTACTTTAGTCCCTAAGCGGCGTAACTGATATTCCTGCCTTTATTGAGAATCTGACCAGTTAGAAAGACCTCTACTTACTGATTTATTCAAGCCTCTCAAAATGACGTTTCACATGTTTTGCAATTTGCAAGCCCCTAGTCCTTACCTTCCTGTTTATTGCTACTAAACCTCAGCTTGAAAATATTCCATTTCAAGAGTCAACGTGTATGTCTTTTGCCAGGGATTCCTCATTGGGAGTTAAGTTTTCTGCCGGAGCTGAGGATTCACTGCTCTGTCATCCTTATCTGCAATTCTTGCTCACATGGACAAGGTAAGGGGTCCCCACCTTCGTGCGCCTTATCCGGCAAGCACAGATAAACAGGAGATGCCGAGCTCCTTCTGGCTCACTTTCACTTCCCTGCTGAGCTCAGCTGGCTGGGCAACAGTCTCTGGGCCCTATGAGCTGTCCAAGGACTGTGTCTTAGTCACCTTCATATGCCAGGACCCAGCCAACTGAACCATCACTGAGACGAGAGCCTGCCCCTGGGTTCCTCTCCTCCAGGCCCACTCACCTGCTCCCACGTCCCACTCTCACCAGTGCTGCCAAGAAGAAGGTACCACCAGTGTAAGTAAGAAAGAAAAAACATCTCTCCATATTGTCAGAGATCCCAAGTCCCACATAAGCAGGCCAACTCCAAATCACAAGTCCCGAGAGATCCCCAAGATCAGGTCAAGCCTCCTTGACTTCGAACCTCAGATTCTCTTCTCCATCCTCACCGTAAGTCACCTTGGCCGCTTGCCGCACGTCTCACATAGTAGTTTGCTGAATGGAAGTTTGTTGGATGGATGGCTGGCTGGTCTGATGGACCACAAGAATGAGGAAAAGAAGGAAAAAGCGCAAAGACAAGGAGGCAGCCCATTCTCCTAAGTTTCTCTTTTCTGTGAGAGCCGCCATTTACATTATGAATCTCTTCTACATCCTGCAGTAAAGCTCTCTATTAAGTGAAGTGAATTCAGTAGTTCACAAATTCACTCGCCCTTACAAACTATCCTTCATATAACTTTTGGTCAGTCCCTTGGAACTGGTGTTCATATGGTACATTTTAGAAATTGCTGATTTCCAGATTTGTTTCCACGTTCATGACAACTTCCTCTCCATAACTTTACCAGGAAAGTGAGTGAGAGAGGAAAGGTGATATAAAGAAGCATGGAATATTTTTTTCAAGTGTTATGTTTCCCAAAGAAACCTGCATAGCGCTTCCATCTCACAGCCACGTGCTGAGAAAGAGGCGACAACTGGCACAACCGGCCCCCAAAGGGTGGACTCAGGCCCTGGAGTTCCGGCTGAACCCAGGTCCCCATTCAGACGGTTCCTTTAGAATTTCCAAGCCAGTTTATTAGTCCTGGGGTGCTTGTTAGTCTTGGAAACACTCTTATCTGGTTCTGACATCATGCCCTTGTTTTGTCTTTCAAGCAGCCAAAGTACTAATTCGTTTTTCCAAATACTAATCAATAAACGGCTTTATTTTCACCAACAATTCAACAAGTACAGTGTGAAAATGACAGACCAATAGCCTCTGTGAAACTTGGGAAAAATCAATCTCAGGAGCTTTCCAAAACAAGCTGGTATTTATATTCCTCGATTAGCCTTAGTCTCCCCTTAGTCAAAAGTCTACATTTGCTTCTGCATAACTACCTCTCCCCCCTTTGAAGTTAGGGACTAGAGTCTCACTGCTCTCAAAATACAATTGACCCTTGAACAACATGGGTTTGAACAGTGTGAGTCCAATTTACACAGATTTTTTTCAGTAAAAATATTGGAAAATGTTTTGGAGAATGGTGACAACTTAAAATACTTCTCTTTTCTCTAGCTAACTTTATTGTAAGAATATGGTGTGTATATATATATATATATATATATACATATGTAACAAAATATATATTCATTGGCTGTTTAACAGTAGGCTATTACTAGTTCAATTCTGGGGGGGAGTCAAAACTTACATGTGGATTTTTGACCACACGGGGTCAGCACCCTTAATGCCCACTTGTTTAAGGGCCAACTGTACTTTGAACCTGCCAAAGGGATGTTGTGCCACTGCTACAAGTCATTCTTACTCAAAAGCAAAATCAATGTACTTCATCCATAGGAAACCCAGGAACAAGCTGAAAATCTGGTATTAGACTGAGATTTTAGGATGCCAGACAGATATTTCGAGAAATGTGGAACACAGGGATCAACTGAAAAGGCCAGTACATCAATTACTAATATTCAGCGGTTTGTGTCAGTAATGCGGTGCACTGTCTAGGTAAGTCAAAGCAGAAATGACTGCATTTGTGAGTCATGTGTCTGTGTGCACATGAGTGTGTGTTTCAGTTTGACCTTATAGCACTGAGGAGATATGAACAGGTATTCCCAAGTATCGGGAATACTACCGTGTGGAATGGAGAGCTCCGAATAAGGTCGTTTTCCTTCTCATCAACATTGATGAGCAGAGTTTGCAGAGAAAAATCCCTAAATTTGTTCTATTGACAGCTGTGAATTGAATTCATATTTTAGATTTTAGCCATCTGTCCGGACCACCTCTTCAGCCTAGGGTCCTGGCCAGAGAACACACTAACCTTTAAAGAGTTACTCCATTACTCCATTCCAGAAGGATTCCACAAGAATGGATAACTTTGTTTTTCTATCACACTCGTGTCAGTTTTTTGTTTTGTTTTCCTGTTGGTCTCATTTAAACATAAATTAATTCAACAGCAATAATTCTGGAAGATCAACCAGATTACAACAAATTGCTTTATAAATGCCAAATAGAGAACTCTGCCTTCTAGTGCATATACTTGAAATACAAAATCATGAATACTCATTTTATGCAAAGATGTCTAAACTGATGTGTATATAGATGTATGCTATCGCTCAAGAACGAGAAGCAGTTACTATTGACAGTGATCACACAGATCTGCTAATTTCAACCCAGGTGAGGGAAAAGAAAATGCCCTTAATATTACCATTTTTACTACTTTATCATATTAAAAATGCTGATTGAAAACTAAAGAAGCTTCGACAACTCTCACACAGTTTGACTCTCCAAAATCTGCTCCCAGCTAGTCATTTCAGTCCTAATTCCTCTTACTCTTTACATTTTTACTTCATGTTGTAAATACACTGTACCACATAGGCTCCCAGTAAAAGCACTAAACACTGTCCCATCGGCCTGCCCTGCCCGTCTTTCAGGGTAAGGTTGGTCCACATCCACACTGATGAAAGCTCCATGGGAAAAAGGATTTTTCTGTTAGTTCCCTGCCACAGTTCAAGCACGTACGCCAATGCCCAGCACACAGCAGATAATTTATAACCATAATAAATATTTAGGGAGCAAATAATTGTTTGTGACTATCGTAAAAGAGTAGTTAATAAGTATCAGCCTCCTCCTGCCCTCCCCACCCCTCTCAAAATACATTCAACTACAAGCCCCTGGAGGCTAAAGGTACCAGGTACCAGGACTGAGCTACAGCCAGTGCCAGGTGGTGCCTTTACTACGACATCAGATGTGGACTTGGACGCCCATGAAATGCTTACAGTGACTTACTGCCACCAGACAGGACGACAGGGAGCTTCTACCCAGTGAGCAGGAGGACACATCTGTAGCTCAGATCCAACCTCCCTTTACTGTTTCCACCACAGCAAACAGGCGCACGACCTTTCCCTTGCCGTGGGTGCCTTGCACAGCTCACATATTCCTCACAAGCTCAGAGAGGAGCCATTTCTGGGTACTCCGTGCCCAGCGGTGGGCACTTCGAACTGGAAAAAAAGCACACTCTTTCTAGCAATGCAACTGAGTAGGGCATGTGCTTAAAACGAGCTTTGGGCAAGTAAATAAACTGAGATCAAGAAAGGAGGTTTATAATCCAAGAATGTGACGTGAATGCACACAAGAGAGGGCACCCTGGAGGAACAGCAGTGTCAGCAGGCAAGATCAAGAGAAATCTAAATCCAGCTGAGATAGTTCTGAGCAGTCTATGGCAAAGGTTTTTCCCACCTCTTACTGAAGAGGAAATTGTAAATATTTTGTGTGTTGGATGAATAAATATCACAGTGAAAAATGAATCATACATAGCTCATTCCATAGTGAGGAGTCAGCCATCTGCAACGAGTCCTCTTATCATCCACATAAAGGCCCAGGATTAACTTGGTGGGCCTCTAATCTGACCATTAGAATCCAGATTCTGGTTGTCTACACTGGGAAAATAATTTATACTTCTCACCAAATATGACTTACCATGCTTATAAAGGAAAAGCAAAGTGCCATTTTAAGAAGAAGGTACTGTTCTATGGGAAATTAATGTTTGGGAAGCAAAAATGATTATTTTAAACGTCCAGAATACAGTCTGCCCACTGAAGAGCAAGCATTTGGTTCATTTCAGAGCTAGCACAGGGGCTGGCAAACTCCAAGTGCTCACCATACATCACAAGGAACATATATTTACACACCCACCTTACACTTCATACATAAGGGAAGAATAAAACTCTGAGGAACTGAACCAGGGCAAAGGCTAATTAACAGTCTCTAATGCATGTCAGCTGGCATATATGAAGCCAAATCAGTGTAAAAAATTGAAAAAAATGTTGGAGTGTCAAGAATTGTATGTTAAAGTGTAGGCTGAAAGGCTATTAGCAGACTAGCTAGGATGGCCCTCCCTTCTCAAGTGCAGCATGTCATTTATCTTTCTGCCTCAGATCCACCATGGAATTCCCATTATTGTGATACTTGCTGGATGCAGGTAGACAGGTAATGAGGTTGCAGAACTACATCACCTACTCACAGGAAATGTGTCTCAGTCACCTGGTGTTCAGCATCACATTGCTTTCTACCCACAGGTGGGGCATGGGGTCAACACTGGCTCTGCATTGCCTTCATGCCCTAAGGTAGATCACACGACCTACTGCTGTTTTTAGGTGTTCCCCCTTCTTCACATCATAAACAGAAAGTGTATTTTCCCTTTTAAGCTCATTACTACTTCTGTTAGCTTGCTGGGCCTGTCATAACAGAACACCACAGATTGGGTGGCTTAAACATCAGCTATTTAGTATCTGACAGCTCTGCAAGCTGGAAGCCCAAGTCCAAGGTGTCAGCAGGGTCGGTTTCTGGTGAGACCTCTTCCTGGCCGGTGGATGGGCCGCCTTCTGCACATCCTCACTGGCCCTTTCACTTTATGAGAACCACCCACTCCCCACCCCACCACGTCTCTTCCTTTCTTACAGAGACAGCAGTACTATTGGATCGGGACTCCCCTTAGGACCTATTTAACTCTTATTCTCTCCTTAAAGGTCCTAGGTCCACAGAAAGTCACACTGGAGGTGACGGCTTCAAAATATGGATTTGGTCAGGGCAGGGTGGGGGTGGGAGGAAGGACAACATTCAATCCGTAACACTACCCTTAGTGCAAAACTAATAACATCAGGAGACCATGTACAGGTAAGGATTCTACCATAGAATTATTATTTAGCTCCGCTTTTTATAAAAATGTTTCCAGAGATGATATTCCACGTATTTAACAAAAAATTACAGCCTTGGCCTTGATCTAGCAGAACAGATGCTGGAGCAAGACTTTGGAGGCCCCAGGGGAGCAGGACCAGGGGGAGATGCAGGAGCAGAGAGGAGGGCCTTGGGGGCATGTGGTACCCATGCAGAAACATTTCAATATACTTAAACTCAGGGTGCTTCCTTAAGCTTTGTTATCACCATTTAAGAGGGAAGGTCTTTCTCTTTTATGTTCTCACTGACATAAGAATTTAACATAAAATAGCCAGATGATGATCGTGTGGCTAGGAAGGCAGTTCTGACTTCCTTCACTTCTTTGATGTTTATACGTGTACTTCATACTCCGGAGTTTCTGCTGCACCTTCCCTTTCTGCCACTTCCCTGTCAGGGTTAGAATACAACAGAAAAGGAGCCAACGCAACAAATAACTGACATAACAAACAGAAGCTGCAGAAACACTGGGACAAAGAAGAGGGTTCACCTTGTGTTAAGCTTGGACTCTTAAAACATCATCTTTTAATGTTGAGATATTCATCTGTGTTCTGGACTATTTTGTGTGAGACAACCCTTCTTCACGCCTCTTCACGTCTATTACATCCTTATGAATAATTTTTATGAGGTTACATTTGCCAAAGTCGACTGCTTTGTAACCCAGCCAGCATCTTACTTCAATGCCAAGGTGAACGCCTCCTACCCCGCCCTAACCCGTCTTGCTCGACTTCACCACTGTTGGTCTGGCGTCCTCACGCTCCATCCTTGAATGCCTCCTCGGCCCCACGTGACTTCAGCACTGGACACCTGAGTTCCCTGGCAGGTTGACGGTTTCTAAATGGTAAGCTGAGAGGCTGGGCAGGCTGCACCTGAATTCTCAGTCTGCCCTGTATTGGCATCGTGACCTTGAACTCTGCACCCCGCGACAACACTTCTAGGCTGCAGACACGGCGGTAAGCAAGACAAGCAAGGTTCTTGCCCGCGTGGGGATGAAACTCTGGGAATGTTTCTGCTCTTTAAGCACGTTACTAAATCCCACTACGCTTCAGTTTCTTCCGGTGTGAAATGAGGTGAAGATGTGCAGTTTTCTCACCAAGATTACAGAAACTTTTCTGATATCGTCTTTTTATATTGACACACTTGTGTTTAGATCATTAAGGAGATCCATTTTTGCACACCACATATAGGGTGTGAGAAATGGTTTATAATTTCATTTAGTCAAATGATGTCATGTCGTACCAGAAAGGTCTGGATTTAGGACTGGATACTCACGGTGTTTCAGGTGAGCAATAAAACGTTCAGAGTCCCTTTTTCCCCTTCTGAATTTGGAGCGGTGTTCATCAGAGTCCAAGCGAGGAAACAATACCCACACCAGGGAACTCAGAAGGGGCTGAGTATGAAAAATTCGTTATAACCATGTTTAGAAAAACTAAAAAAAGCAAACGTGGAAAGGGAGTAGCCATCCAGAGCTGAGTGTCTGAGGAAGTGGCCGCCACCCTTGGGACCAGGGGAAGAAGGGAGGAGACAGCCTTACAGCAGCCCAGGAGATGGGGCCACAGCAGAAACAAAATTACACCGGAGCTGTGTGGGCGACATGGACCCACAGAGGGAGCCGCTGGGCAGCGGGAGCCGGAGGCGCGTCTGCAGCCACCGCCGCTAGAAGCGCCGCCCTGAGCACTCAGGGAAAACGGCCCTGGCGTCGCCCTTCCTCCAGCCACCACTAGGTTCGTGCCCACCCCTGCCAAGACAGCCAGGAGGCAGCCAGGGCGAAGCTGGCAGTGCAGTCTGTGAGGAGGAGAGGGGAAGGCGCAAGGCAAGGACCCGGGGAAAAACAAGCAAATGAGCAGAAAAGGAGCTAAAGGAGAATTAAGACAAGTAGACTGACAGCTGGAAATCAGAATATGGAATGGATTCCCGGGAAAGCTCTTTGTAGGATACGGCTTCCCCTGCGAGCCAAGTTTTCCCCATCAGTGCCCTGAATTGGATCGATTCCCCAGCCCTGTGCTGAGCAAGACAGCCATAGGCCACCCCTCAGAGGCGGGCAGCCCGCCTTGTTGATGGAGTTTATATTAGAAGGATATGCTTTACGCAGCTCCTCTCTAATGCACGGAAACCAGTTCTCTCTCTTTGCCAATACCAGGGGAATCACCTTTGGGAAATCGCAAGTATAAAACGCCTAGATATTCCACCACAGGTTATGACGCCTGTCATATCAAGGCGAAGTGCCACCAAAAGCTTTTCTTTACAGATAAGAGAAAATTATATGATAATTTTTAAAAGATCTGTTCGACTATGAATTTCTACGGTGATGGGGGAGATGTTCAGAAGCAATTAATTTCTTGAGAATGCACTAGAAACTACATTTAATAGTGAGAGGAAAGAGGCCCAAGGATTCATACTGTAAGCTTAAACTCCAGGCTATATAGTCAATGGGAAGTGAAATGGTCAAAGCCGTACGTCTGGAAGAGCAAGCTGGTGCAAGCATGAGGAAGCACTGAAGGCGGGGAGGTGGAAGGCAGGGGTCTGGTTAGTGGGGAAGAGGCAATGGGGACACGAAATGCTCAGGCTGAAATGCGGGGGTGGTTCCAGGGAGCTTCAGTCCCTCTGACAGCCCCTGGAGCCAGCTGGTCTGCAGGGTTCTTGCACACACCCGCTCCTGCTGCCCTTTCCTCTGGGGTCACACACCATTCACACCGCTGCTCTCCACCATGCACACCCATGAGAATCAATCGCACTGCTCCTTCCCAGAGAGCAGGGACACCACCTCACGGTGCGCGTCCTCGGAGTGCTCCACAAGTTCCTCTCGTTCAGTCATATCAGTTACTACCTAATAACGAAACATTTAGCCCCCTGCTGCCTATTTCCTGAAATGACAGGACTTTGTCATTTTGACTCACCTTACCCAACCCTGTTTCTTCTAATAAAAACTAGGTATGCTGATAGCGACCCTAGGCTTATTAGTCTTCAATGAGACAAAGGATGTGATGTCCTCAGTGCCAGGCCAACCAAGCAGCAGACTTTCAAAATACAGCTGTTTTCCCCATTATCAGGGCTGAAGCCTGTGGACCTGGGAAATCAATACACCCTGGTGCATCCACTGCTCCTCCTCTGTTCACCTGCTCTACTTTCTTCCCTCTTCAAGTGTGAGAGCAAGAGAGACTCCATTTTCAGAAGGGACCATCTTGAGAGACTCCATTTTCAGAAGGGGCCATCTTAAGAAAGAAGCCTCAACCCCGACCTAGTTCTAAGAAAACTTTGTTCCAGTTACTGGAAACACCACCCATTGTTCCAGTGACCCTCACCCCAGATAGTTCCCTAGCAACAACCACAGGGAGGACCTCAAGGTCCAGACGCTCAAGGTCCAGACGCACCTGCTCCTTAAAGATAACATACCTTACATGTTACATTAGCTGGCAGCTTAGCGCCAGCCAGACTCAACCAATAAAGAATGTACAAGACACCCTTACTTTAAATCATCCAATCAGCATATGCCAAGTTAGAGTTCCCCTCCTCCTGCACCTTGTAATGCATAAAAACCTTGCCTATCCTGGGCTCAGGGCTCTCACTTTGGAACCGCTGCGTCGGTGATGAGTGTAAGCCTGAGCTCAAGCTTGAAATAAACGACCCTTGTGTGTTTGCAATGGAATCGGCTCCTTGGTGGTCTTTTGGGGTCTCGCGACTTGGGCACAACACAAGGTCCTCTATCAAACTGTCCGCAGACAGTATCAGGATGGATCTGTTTTTATGCACGTGTCTTCAACAGATGGGGAATAACTGAGAGTCTGGTTTTATGACTCCTCCTGGTATCCAGCTTACCTGCAATGCAGTAAGTGCTCAATAAACTGTTCAACTAGTGCGAGCCGAGGTGTGGGTGGTGAGTAAATTCGCAGCAAAGAATCTAGGAACTGAAGCTATGCCTTATGCATAAGTGTAGAATGGTCCTTCGAAAATAAGAAAAGCAAGTATCATAAGCAAGATGGTCCACTGCTAGAGAGGAAGAATAGAAGCCTCAAGAAGTGTTGTGAGGATTTTACAAGAATATTTCTTGGTACATAGTGCCCACCACTGAGAATGATAGATATTTAGATAGATAATAGACAGCTAAATAGGCAGATGCAAAGGTGCTAAGGATTGGTGGTCAGTTGTTTCTGAAACCAATTTGACAAGCATATAATACAGCCTCAGGCTTCCCAAACTACAGCCCTGGGGGAACTAAGTTTTTACTGTATCCTCATGCTACATCTTCCTACTAACTGTTTTTCTTTGCATCAACTCATGTTCCTTTAAATTTTTATTTGAAGAGGTAACTTTATACAGGTACTCCAAGTATATAAGTAGCATTACTTCTCATACAGAAAGGGCATTGTGAAGATAAATTCAATGAAAACAAAGCTCTGTCATTAAATCTAGCAGAATTTATCTGGTGTTACACAAAGAGCAGCAAGAATTCACAGAGATACAGTCTGACGTTGAATTAATATCATCTCCTTGTTAAGAGTCTGAAAGAGAACTGGAGAAAGAATGACTCCTTTGGCACAGAACCCTCTGAGCCCATTTCAAGGGTCACGAGCAGATGCCCTGCACTTCGGGAAATGTTGGTACAGCAGAAAGATGAGGCAAAGAAACTAGACAGTTGCTCCAGCTCTGCCATTACTGATTCCCAATTCCACCTCACGCAGGAACTCTCTCTCTGGATCTCAGCTTTTCCATGCTTAAGTAAAGGACATGGAGTTATTATTCTGTTTCCCATTAAGCACATGTGAAAACCTATTATATTCATGCTTCAGTCCAGCCAAGTAGATAAAGAAATGTAACACAGTCCTGACAAATGCAGATACCATATGGATTGAACACTAACATCGGTAATGACAGAGGGTATCGTGTGATCTTTTATCTTAAATGCTCTCTCTCAGCCCTCCGTGAGCAGTAGTGGACCCGCCAGCCTTTAAGAGGAACAATCTCGACGAGATACGAGATGGCAGTCAGGACTCGCAGTCTCATCTGATCATCTGGCCTCATGAACAAGCACAACCCTGATAGGAAAATGGGCAGATCTTGTAGACACTGGGCTAAACTGCAGGGGAAAAAAGTGTCGCAATTTATACCTTACCAATAATAATGCGATTCAGTTTTAAAATCCCAAAGGCAGCCCCCAAAGATGTGTGTGCATGAGATGTTAGACTTTAACAATACAAGATAACAGATGATGTTCATTCAGTCTATGTCACAAAAGCCCAGATTGTAATTAAAAATGTGTTTTCAATAGATTTAGCATATAGTTCCTCCTGATCACAGTTGTCAGCACAAAACCAGTGACCCCAGATCAGTCTGGCAGATTTCTCCAAAGCACAGTTGTTAAAGGGAATGCTTGCCACCGAAGCAAGTTTGGCTATAAATGTGCAGATTACACACACTTCCTTCCCCAGGCGGGTCCGACCTCATGGCCTTCTCAAGGTAAAGGCAGCTCTGGGATAGGTACAAAGAAGGGTTATATTTATGCGGGTGAAGGGATGGATCTGTGTGGCTCTATTTTCTTTGAGGTTGCAGCATTAGCTTTTATCAAGCCTTCTGGGAACTAAAATGGGTGAATGATGAGTCCTATTTATAACAGAAGATGAAACAGTCACTTAATCTTTGAAATAAATCTAAAGGTGGAAGCACAGGATGGCTCTGGCCCCTTGAAAGAGGAGGAGGAAATAAACTTTTGCTCTCAACAACGGACAGACCAACCCCAAACAAAATGACTTCTCTCTTTATATTACCAGAAACCTTTTCAGGGACACCTGCCCATAACCTTCAATGCACGGGTGGAAAGGAACTAGCAAATCTGAGAGGCAGGTCAGGGACTCTGGAATTTTAAAGGTAAGGAAGGAGGAAGCCCTAGTGGATACATGTTGTGTTTAGCAGCCTACTCGTCCCACCCCCAGGCAGTAAAGTTTTGATGGTGCCAACAGATATTCCCACATCCTACCCATGATCACTAAACCATTCCTGATTGGTCAAAGAATTCATTATACATGTGGCCTCCTAAGATGGTCAGTTATATTTTCACCCCCTCCAATGGTGGGGGGTTGGTTCAAGGTCTGGACAGCAGAGCAAACAGAGTTCTTCAATGAGTTTAGTACGTATGTTTAGTATGTATGTTTAAAGAAAGAAGTTGCTTGTATTCATCAGCTTAGTTTCAGTTATGCTGCTGTAACAAACTCTTAAATGTCAGTGGCTTTCAACAACCAAGATTTCGTTCTTGCTTCAAGTATGATGTCAACGAAGTGAAGAAGTATAATTTTTCACAGAGAGACGTACCATAGATCATAGGGCCATACTTGATACCACTGGGTCACAAAGTGCAAAATCCTCCCACAGTGAACATTTTGAATACATATTACATGTATTTTGTTCACATCTGCTAAGGATAATAAGCTCTAAGAATACAAATACAGAACAGTTAATAGTCATGTTACCCATGAGGAGAGAAACTATCAAAAACAGTTTTAATGGAGCAATCAGTCACAAAATACTGCACCCACCTATCCCCAGCTAAAACATGTGATCCACATATAGCCAATTAGGGTTAGACATCCCCTTAGTAACAGTGATTAAACCAGATGGGAATATAACACAAGGAGGGTCAGAGTGCTTCCCTGTGGTTGACTTCCACAAAACAGAGATGAGGGTCCATTTCTACAGGATTTCTAGGATGGAAGATGTGATTTCTAAGATATCGGATGCCATCCAACCTGCCACGTTGGAGCAAAATGGGTAGAAATAGCCAGGCAGAGAGAAAGAGAGAGAAATCCAAGCTCTGCAAATCCCCCATCCTAGTTTCCAAAGCTTGCTCTCTACTGCTTTCTAAATTTCTTCTTTGAATTCGGTGCGTTAACTTTTCAAAATTAATAGATTCTCTCAATATCTCTCTCACTCACTCTGTCTCTGTTTTAATTTGGTAGTGGTTGATCTGAGAGAGCACTGATATATAAAAGTTAGGTTTTGGAGAAGTTGAATAGTTGGTATAGCACGTACCTGGCACGGACTGCATAGTAGCCAGACAAGGTCCCTCATGAACTTGTTCTACTGACCTTCCAGATTAATCTCCCGAACCCGAGCCCACTGGACACCAACCACATGGAAGTGCTAGCTTTTCCATAAAGACTTTTTACTTCCAGGAGGGCCAGAAAGTCATTCCCTGTACCCAAAGGCAGCAGAAGTCTTATTTCCTACACTCTCCCAGGCCATCATGCTTATTACATATTTTAAAACATTTCACATTGATCTGTAATTATGAATGTACTTACCTTCTCCACCAGTAAACAAGGACCATTACAATCATCTGTATCTACCTAATGATGGCGCCTGACAAACTATCTCAAGTGTTTGCTGAAATGAATGAATGCCAAATATCACTCGCTAGAAAAAGACCTGTCTGGATCTAGAGCCTCTGAGTTCTAACAAGTGAGGACTGTCCCTAGTAACCTTCTCAGATTAATGTATTTACATGTCGCCGAAATATAGTAAGTACCATAAATGTTAACACTGCTGAATTGCTTCCCTTTTCCTGGACCAACTTTTCTTCATTTTCAGAAGAGGACCTGAAGATGAAGGAAGCTGTGGACAGAGGTGAACGTCAGGGTACACCTGCTCCTCTGGGGCAGATGGGCTCCTACAGCTCTCACTCTAACCCCTTGCTGGCATGACTTCCTGTTACAAGAGACATACATTCCCAAGATGCCTCTGCAGTGACTTATGCAGGTGACCTAGGTTCAGTCAGGCTGACACACACCTCCATGAACCCGGGAAGCTAACTGTTACCAGTATGAGGGGGCGGCGGCGTGCAGACAGAGTAGCACGTCTGCCATGCAGGATGGGAGGAGTATCGTTCTTATGGAGACAGCTCAGGAGCAAGTCCCCACATCACGGGCACCAAATGATATGAAAGGCAGGAGTGGGGTTTCACTTAGAACACCCCATGCTAAGCTTTGGCGTTTCTCCTGGCCACATGCTTATGGTTATGTAGATGTAAGTTTACTTCCTGATCCTCCTGGAAATTCTGTAAGCCACCTAATGCTCTGTGATAATTTTCTTCCTGCTTAACCAGCCTAAGTAGATTCTGCCATCTGTGAGTACCTTATCTTCCTAATCACTTCTCACAAAATAGCCTTAACCTTCTACCCACAGAGTTTACCTGTGAAGTATTGTACTCTGCCCTGAAATAGCAGCGTCTCTGGAGATGAGACAGTCAAGGTTTGAGGAACTGCACCAACCCACAGTAAGTAATGTCAAGTAAAGAACAAAGTATATTTTAATGAGGGGCCAGGATGAAGTTCCCATTACAAGTCATGCATCACCAAGAAACAGATTCATAAGGTATATCAGCTCCATTATACTTTCCTCATGGATTCAGGTCTTCCTCACGCCTCACTGTTATAGAGAGTGCTACCTGGTACATTTATCTTTGAAGGAATGATACTGAAACCAACATTAATGAGTAAAATAAACAGATGGGGAGATTTATACTATTAGGGGCAAAGTATTAAATTACATCTGAGTTAACATGAATGGATAGAGAACGTCAACATTGTTGATTCAGAGCCCAGAGGCATTCATCTCACTTCTCAGAGAATGCGGGAAAATGCATATTTATGTCTTCTTTGAGGATTCTAGATTATTTAAATTTGTCTACTTTGGGGCTTCCCTTTACCTCTGAACATATGCTATTAATTTCAGGAACTTGACGGCAGCCCTTTAAGAATTAATGCCTTGAATTGTAGTCTTTACACAGGTTAAAATAAAAAATAGGCACTTATGTACTTAATTTAGTTTTACGCTTCAATGAATTTCAAATACATCCTCTGTTTTTATTAAATCATTGCAGCAGGGTTTTTTAAAAGCTTAATTGCTTTAGTGTTAGATAGTTGATCAATTTTCATGTGACTTATTCTCTAGCTGAGAAGGACTAGGAAGGAAGGACTGATCAAAGGAGTGAGCCAGCTGTTTGTCTCTGTAGCAGCAAATATTTAAAATTTAGTGAAAATGACAGATACTTAGGACCCCTGGGCCCGCTAGCTTCCTACCGCGCACGTTTATATGCACAGTAAGGGAATATACACACAGTAAGGGTATATATGCACAGTATGCTCCTGCCTTCACGATGTGTCCACGGATGTGCTGTGAAGAATTATAAAGGGTGAAGCGTCTCAGAGATCATCTGGACTGACCTGCTCTGTTCACAGATTAGAATCTCAAATGCCAGAGGAGGGGAAAATCATCTAACTGAAGTCACATGACAGGCAGGGAGCAGGTTCTTCGCTATCCGCAGGGACTTCTGAGGACAGACCCTCAGCTCTCCCCATCTCTCCATCCCCAACACCTGCATTTTGTTTTCCTTCCAGAGTCCCGCCCCACCAGCTCTCCTCCTCATACCCCTTCCTATTTCCTCCAAAAGTCTGCTATGGAGAATGAGGAACTCAGCAACCACACCTGCCGCGGGACTCACGCACGACAATTGACCACACTCCACTCCGGCTTTGGGCCTGGTTTCTCCCGAGGGCGGGTATTTTCGTGTTTTTTTCTCTGCTGTATTCCCAGCACTGGAAATTGTGCCTATTAATAAAACCGAATGAAGGAATGAATTACTGAATGAATGAGTTAATGAGTAACTAAATGGATGGGTGGACAAATGAAGCAGAGGCAGTTAGATTAGGCTAGGAATAAAGGATCTGGACTCAACCTGGTGAAGTCGTCAAGGCACGAAGCCCACACCTTTAGGACAAAGAAGATGGACAAGGGCCAGAGCAGGGCTGACCCGAGAGCCAGGCATAAAGGCCAGCAAAGGAGTTTGCAACTCAGGGCTCTTTTCCCCAGTGAGCAGCCCCTTCCCCTCCTGGTTGTCATTTTTCTCCTTTTCAGAGAAAACCATCCAACTTATTTGACTCACCTCATTATAACAGACACTGACAAGCTCTAGAAATAGCAGGATGAACCAAATGTGCTTCCTGGACTAGAGGAGCTTCCAGTGTGGGGAAGAGCTGAGATCCAGAAACAGAGTACCTGCAGTCAGGTGGTGATAAAGACTGGGCCTTTGGTCCATTTGGGACAAGGCCGGGAATAAACAGGATATAGCCACGGTGTAGGGGTGGCAGGGGAAGTGAAAAGTAATACAAATCAAAGAAGGATCAGAGAAAAGGAAGCAATATTCGGTGTGAGCTCAGAGACAGGGAAGTCTCTGAGATAAGGCAAGACAGATAAAAAGGAAGGAAGCATTCCAGGCAGAGGGAACCACTTGGACCAAGTGACACACTTGCTCCAAACCACACCTGGCTCTGACTCCGTGGGGTCCTCCTGCCCAGCCCCAGTTCTCATGGAAAGGCATTGCTGTCCAGCTGGTTTCCAAAGCCGGAAGGCAGGATCTGTCCAGCTGCTCTCCTCCACCATCACGCCAGCTCAAGCTTAGCTCCCCCATCAGTCTCGCCTGCATCACCATCCTGGTCCCTGTCAACCTAATTCCTCGAGTGGCTTTTCTCTGTGGTTTCCTTTCTGGTCTCCCTCACTCCCTCCAGTTCCTGTGCAGTGAAATGATCTCTTGAACAATTTGTCAAGTTATTACCTCACTTCAAACATTTCAAAGCTGTCATGGGCTGAATCGTGATGCTCACCAAGTCCTCAGTGGAAACCTTCACTCTCAATGTGACTGTATGTGGATCTAGAGCCCTGAGGAAGGTCCTTAAGGTGAAATGAGGTCATAAAGGTGGGTGCCCATACAGTGAGAGAAGGAGACGCCAGCTTCCTCCAGCACAGGGGAAAGGCCACGGGAGGACAAAGCAAGAACGCGGCCAGCTTCACACTAAGCAGAGAGGCCCCAGGAGAGACCGGCCCTGGTGGTGCCTTGATCTTGGACTTGCAGGTTCCAGAAATGCAGGAAAATGAATGTTGTTTAAGCCTCCCGATCTGTGATATTCTGTTCTGGAAGCCGGAGCAGAGTAACACAAAAAGCCTCCTAAGTTTCTTATCCCGACTTATGTAACATCCAGACCCTTAACATGGCCAACAAGGCCCTCTGTGGTCTGACCCTCACCTGTACCTGCAGCACCTCCTACTGCCATCCCCTCACTCGCTGCCCTCCAGAGCAGCAGGCCTTTCCACTCCCCATGCACTCCCGACTGCAGACTAGGCCAAATCCCCCAATTACAGGTCTTCAGCGCCATGTCCCCTTTTCACTGAGCAGGACAGCACGTCGGATTGATGTCTGTTTCCCCCACTAGCATACAGGCTGCACGACAGCAGGAACCATACCTGTTCCTACTGACACCGTATGTCAGGCCCAGCATGTATCTTCTTGCCATGACACGAAATGGCTGCTCAAGTATTTGCGGGATGAATAAATAAGTAAGTATATGAGGCCAGTTTAATCAGTGGATAATGGATCGGTTGGCTCAAGCACAGGAAGAGGGAATAGCTGGAAATGAGAATAGATGGCTATAGTTAAGCGGCTGTGCACAAGAACATTGGCAGAAATTCAGAAGTCTGACAACACTGAGTGTCACAGAGGGTATGGAGACATAGGATCTCTTTAATATTCCCAGTGAGTCTATCAGCTGGAAAGACTACCTGGCTTTATCTACTTATGAAATGTTTCTCAATCAGGGATGATTTTGCCACTCACCCCCAGTGAATATTTGGGGATGTCTGGAGTTATTTTTGGTTGTCACAGCTGGGGTATGGATGCTACCAGCATCCAGTGGGTCAAGGCCAAGGATGCTATTAAAAATCTTACCCTGCACAGGACATCCCTGATGAAAAAATTTCTTGGCCGCAAATGCCAGTAGTGCCAAATCTGAGACACACTTTACTAAAGCAGAACAGCATATATCTTATGACATAGAATTTTCTAAGTAATTACCCAATGCACACTTACTTACACCATTTTCAAAACGAAGCATTACAAACTGTTTATAGCAGTGCTAGTCTCAAGAGAAAAAAGCTACAACTAGGTTAAATGCCCATCAGTGGGAGAAATGTGGTATATTCACCCAACAGAATGTTATGCAGCAGTCAGAATAAATGAACTAAACTGGTACACAACAAGCTGGATGGATCTTTGCAATGTAACGTTAAGTGGGAAAAAAAAAGAAATTATACTTGCTGTAAAGTTAAAGCCAGTTAAAAGTATACTTTATACTTTCATAAACACTTTTTTCTTTTATAATCATATTTTATAAACACTTTATAGAGATATATAAAGGCATTAAACTGTCAAAAAAGAAAGCAATGGATTGATGAGCACAGGCTTGGGACAGTGGTTTTCAGCAGGGGAACGGTAAGGGGGTGTAATAGGGCGGGCAGTCCTGTAACTAATGCAGGTTAAGGTACTAGCTTTGCTTAGAGTGGTGAGTGTGTGGGTGCTTAGCAGTATTATTAAAAATCACTAACTTAATGAATAAAAAAGCAGGCCATGCATAGATTATTGATAAGAGTGTTCTGTGGGTCAAGGAATAAGATTCCATCAATTCCAGGGAACTGAATTTAAAAGCAGACAATTCCCTGACACAGACTGGCAGTTCTCACAGAATGCTATGAAAGGATGCCTTGCTTTAAAATGACAAGATGTGTAAGTTGGTCCTCCACCAATGATGTCATTTGAAAAAGAACATCTCCTTCTAAAATAAAATAAATGCAAAGTATGGAAACTGCTGTAAGTGGGTAGTCGCTGAGTATTTTAAAAGGGAGGCTGCAATATCGTAAGATCTGCAACATGAAAAACCACACACTATATAAGGGAGGCCCCTCTAAGTGATGTTTACATTTCGAAGAAGAGGGAAAATCTACACTCCACAGAAATGACTCTGAAAAGGCATAAATCCAAAAACCAATGACAAGAAAGAAAGGGGAAGAAGACATTTTAAGGTGCCTACACCCCAATCATGGCATGAAGTAACGAGATGGGAAAAGCCAGATACATAGTCAGTCTCTAGTAGGGCAGTGCTTCCAAACACCAACGTAAAAAGTCGTCACAAGCCTGCCTGCCTGCGTCCTTGCCTTTCTTTCCTTTCAAAAGTCAAAAACTATGCAAGGAAAGTGGGCACGTGGGAAATACTGTGTCCCAGAAGGCTGGGAGTTTGGTTTGCAAGAATGGAGACTGAGCAAATAAAATATATAGATGCCCATGGCAGCCAGGTTTCTCTCTTTTGGAGAAGGAGTTTACAAATAAATGCAGAAAGGGAAAAACTGGAGTGAACATGTTAGACTGGAATTGGAGTCACTTTAAGTCATGGTTTTCAATAGATTACACAGAACAATGGAAAGACAGAAATATATATATATATGTAAATGTGGGTATTCACACACACATACACACACATATATATATATACACATATTTCTTTCTACAATGAAAGCCTTGAAGCTCTAATTTGAAGGATTTTCTCCAAAATAATGGCCCTACACTCAAAAAAAAAAAATTTCAAGGCAAGACTGAGGAACTGTTCCAGGCTGAAGGATAATACAAAAATATGTGGAACTATATGCAACTACATGACTCTGTGTTGGATACTTGGGAGATAAAGGACATTACTGGCAATACTTGCATGGAATCTCTGGATCGGACATTAGTAATGTGGTAATGTTAATTTCCGGATTTTGATGGCTATTCTATGATTATTCTGTAAACAAGGAGATGTCCTTGTATGCAGGAAATTTGCACAGGAAATCTGAGGTATTCAAGCATATAGCTTATTCTCAGATGGTTCAAAAACATTTGTAGTTTTCTTTCATTTTTCTCTTGGATTAAAATTATTTCAAAATAAAAAAATTGACAAATCTTAGTATTCCTTTGTAGAAACAAATCATATAGAACCTGAGAGGATACAATGGTTAATCAGCAAATTTTTTATATTTGGGTGTTAGCAAGGTGGCTATAATGAAGATACACGGGGGGGCGGAAAACAAATAATCAAGAAAATAGGCTATTATAGAAGTCTCTTCACAAAAGAACAACAGGAAATTGAATCGAGAATGGGTTGAAGGAGGAAATTTCATTGGAAGACTGGTGTCTCCCGTCTTGTATTTAGTGATGAAAGAAAATGGTCATTGAACTGCCTCAGATTTGTTTTCAAAGAACAGTGACAGTGTCAGCAGCAATATATGGAAAATGCCAGAACTGGGAACCTGATTCTGCTCAGTGAGGGGTCTTTATGTGACCACAAACATCTTAGGCAAACACTCAAAGACACCAAGATAACTGCTCAGTTAACGGGGACGAGTTCAATGGGAGACTTGGAACAATACTGGCAAAATAGACCTCCACTGTTATTTTTACAGCTGATTGTTCTCTCTTCATAGAGTTTACCTAAAGAGAACCCATTAATAATGCTGAGAGCTGGTACTTCTTTCTGCAATCAGCTTAGTGGTGGCAGATCATTCCCTTAAAATAGGGGGAGGAAAAGACAAGATGATGTACACACCCCTTCCTCACTGACAACCAGAAAACTCTGAAAACACTTATCCCGTTATAAGGAAGAATAAAAGGCAAACATAACTCACATTTATCACAAATCTACTCTGGGCCAGATGCATTCTATAAATCATCTTATTTAGTACTTTTGACAGTGATGAAATTAGGTATCATCCTCCTTGTTGTTAAAGGAAGGAATGGAGACTCAGAGAGTTTAACTGACTTATCTAGAACCACACAGAGCTGAAATGGGAGTAGAGATTTATAGTCGGTCTTATCTTGAACTTTATTCATCCTCATATATACATCTTGCCACTCAGATATTTCTATTCCCATATTGTAGCTAAGAATACTAGCTTAACTCCACACGTACTTCAAAGCCCTGTGATCTTTCCACCTGCTTAAACATTTTCCTTTAGTAGTATCTGAGGTTTCTAAATATCACCTTTATCATATGATTAGTCATAATAATAATAGCTACAACACGAATACTTGAAAAGCCGTTTGTAGCTTAAAAATGTTTCATGTACACTTCCATCTTTTCAAACAACCAAAGAGAAAGCTATTTTTCCCCCTAATTGTACAGATGTGGACACTGGAGTTCAGAATAGTTCATGGAAGGGCCCAAATCACACAGTTGACAGTCCTGCCTGGAATCTGGACCAGAGGCAGTCAATGATGTTCTATCAGAAACAAGAGCAGTTCCATTCATTACCAAAGTAAGTCCTACAGGGCAGGTCTGTAGGAGCGGGCAAAGACCAGGAGGACAGCTAGAGTGGCAGGCTGGAGCTGAGAAGGCGGGCATTCTTCTTCAGAATAGCAACGGACCTGTGTTTGGGTATTTCAGTGCTCAGCTGGTTGTTCAGCTGGGAGAAAAATGACGTGTTAGAGATGTAAGGACATCCAGAAGATCAGCGGCCAGGGAATACATGCTGCCTTGGGCTCCCAGAGAGCCGTAGGCTTCTGGCATTCCGGGTTCTGTAATTCTGCCTCTAGGGCCTGTCAAGCAGTGAGTCTGCTTGCAAAGGATCATAAATGAGAGAAAACCACTTCTCGATCTCCTCCCAGGGATTCTTCCTCCCTCCCCACCCCTGGAAAATACTCTTCAGCGGTAGCCCGCGGCCTGGACAAGAACAGAACCACATGTAGACGCACCAGGCCGAGGCTCTGTGGCACACGCAGCTCAGGGCCACCTGCTAAGATGGCTTCCAGCCTGCTGAGAAGAGAGGGAGCTGGTTCCCTTGAGGCAAAGCAGCTAAACATGAGCTTGTAGAGTCTCTGTCAAACTAAATCTAATAACTTGTCTCCCAGTCTTCCCAAACAAAGAATAATTCATTGTACTTGGCCACATCACTCTTCAGAATTTCAGACTCCTCTGCCCTCTGCCGAGAGGGTTTTTGTAGTGTGATAAGCCTGTTTGACTTTTGATTGCTAGTGAGTTGATGGGCTATATAAGCTCTGTGAAAGCTGGGGCGCCATCTTGCCTTTCCTTTATGCACCCAGGGCAGTGCCCAGCACGCAGTAGCTGCTTACTAAACACCGGAGAGGTGAGTACGACCATAACAGGACTGCTTAATACAGAAGGAGATGCTGCCACTCTGCATGGTCAGTATCCAGGCTATTTCAGACTAAATACCTTAACATCAGAAACAGGAAGTAAGGACTGGTAGCAGTGCTAAGACTTCTTTCAACTTACCACTTTCTCCTTCTGAATTTAGAGAGTACACTGTCTCTACCTATGTATCTTTGGCGGGAATGAAAGGAACTAGCAGCATCCAAATTGTTTTTCTACATTTGGAGAATCTCAAAATAGAGGAAGATGAGAGTTGGAACATGGGAAGGATGGACCAGGACACAGGGAGGACACAAGAACTAGAGTAGCCAGTGAGATGTCCCTGAAAAGGACTTTCAGTATTACAGGAGTAACACAAATACCCAGCTACAACAAAGATGTTTTCCAGGGAATGACAGCTGGCAGGATCAAAAATCTCATGATGACGGAGTCATGAGTGTCCCGTGGAAGGCAAACATCTGGGGAGAAGATGCCAACAACAGCATTTTAAGTGAATTAATAAAGACTTCACTTAGAGGGATCGTGTGCATATTTGTTTTCCTAGTGTATCTTGATTCTGGTCTGTTTTACAAACCTCCCTTTCTCATTGATTCTATACACAATCCAAAGCCTTCTAAGCAATTATTCAGTGTCATTCGATCAAAGTTGGTTTCACTGACGGGCAAAAAAGTGCATTTTGGTAGGGGAAATTGTCAATAGGCACTGCAGTTGTTTGTTTCCCTATGGGGGTAATACATACTCTGGAGAGGAAGTAAGAAAAACAGTAGTACCAGATGCCCGGGAAAGCTTTACACAGCAGCCTGGTGGCAGGCCGGAATCATATGTGGTAAGCAGTCATTTCTTCACTTACATGTGAACTCTGGGTGACTTTCACACATTACCAGATACGGCCATCATTTGTTCTTTTCTCAAAAACTATTAATATTTGTGCAAAGAGCCAAACTAGATGCTGAAGATGTGATAATAAGGGAGACAGAGGTCCCAGCCTTCAAAGGTAAAAAAGTGATTCCTGAGATCCAGGGGCCTGGCCTTGAATACCTGTGTTACCACTTCTGGCTGTAGGATGCTAGGCAGTTGACTTAACATCTCTGTGTCTATTCCATCAGCACAGATCCATGACAGCATCTGCCACACAGAGTGGCCTTAATGCTTAACAGTATGTACCGCATACAGCTGTCCCATTGATACACTTAATACCCATGTACAGCCCTTAGACAGTGCCTCATATGAAAGAAGCATTCAGTAAATGTTAGTTGTTGTTGATAAACTTATTATTAGCAGAATGCCTGACCAGTGTTGCACACAGAAAAGGTAACAGGGAAACATATACTTTGAAAAGTGCCATAAACAAAGATATGCAGAAATATGTTGATAAAATGAATACTGAAAGGTAAAACCTAAAAAAGAAAAACATTGAAAAGGATACGCAGAAAAACACTGAAAAGGAAAACCTCAAAAAGTCATCTCAAAGCAAGTAATGTCCAAGCTAAGACTTGAAGACTGAAAACTAGCTAATTTGGGTGAGGATGGCCAAGACAGGAGGGAACAAGAAGGCGCAGCGGATTGATAGAAGTAAACTACATTCAGAACGGGTAGATTGAAAGCCATGTGGCAAATGGGATGGGGGAGGGGGAAAGGGAACAGTGGCGATGGAGCTGGAGAGCCATGCAGGAGCTGGAGCGTGAAGAGCCATATTAAAGATGCCCAAGAACCATGAACACGCACTCAAAAATTTTAAGCAGAGGAGTTATGATCAGATTTGCACATTAGCAAGAATGCAGTGGACACAGTCCAGAGAGGAGCTGGAGGCCCAGGGAGAGAGCAGTTTGCTAATGGAGTTGACTTATGCTGGTGCGGGGAAGGTGATCCTGGGAATTCTGATGTTGAGAAGTGATAGGTATTTAAGACATATAATTAATATATGATGAAGGAGCCATGACTATACAATGGGGAAAAGACAGCCCATTTAATAACTGGACAGCTACTGGCAAGAGAATGAAACTGGGTTACTGTCTAACTCCATACACAAAAGTAAACCTGAAATGGATTAAAGACCTAAATATAAGACATGAAACCATAAAACTCTTAGAAGAAAACATAGGCAAAAATCCCTTGAACATTAAGCATGAGCAATTTTTTTTTCTCAACACATCTCCCTGGGCAAGGGAAACAAAATAAAAAATGAACAAGTGGGACTACATCAAATTAAAAAGCTTTTGTACAGCAAAGGACACCATCAGCAGAACAAAAAGGCAACCTTCCCAAAGTGGGAGAATATATTTGTAAATGGTTTATCCGATAAGGGGTTAACATCCACAATATATAAAGAACTCATAAGCCTCAACACCAAAAAAACATAATAAACCAATTAAAAAATGGGCAGGGCACCTGAACAGACATTTGTCCAAAAAATACAAACAGATGGCCAACAAGCACATGAAAAGATGCTCCACTTATCATCACTTATCATCAGAGAAATGCAAATCAAAACCTTAATGAGGTATCACCCTCACACCAGTTAGGATGGCCAATATCCAAAAGACAAGAAATAACGAGTGCTGACAAGGATGTGGAGAAATGGAAACTCTCCTACACTGTTGGTGGGAATGTAAATTGAAACAACTGCTGTGGAAAAGCAGTTGGAGATTCCTCAAAAACTAAAAACAGAAATACCACTTGACCAAGTAATTCCATTCCTAGGAATTTACCCAAAGAAAACAAGGTCCTTGATTCAAAAAGATATATGCATCCCTATGTTTATTGCCACACTGTTTGCAACAGCCAAGATATGGAAGCAACTTAAGTGTCTGTCAATAGATGAATAGATAAAGAAGATGTGGTACATATACACAATGGAATATTATTCAGACATAAAAAAAGAAATCCTGCCATTTGTGACAGCATGGACGGACCTAGAGGGTATTATGCTCAGTAAAATAAGCCAGGTAGAGAAAGAAAAATACCATTTGATTTCACTTATTTGTGGAATCTAAAAACAAAACAACTGTAGACTTACAGACACTGAGAAGTGACTGGTGCTTACCATCAGGGAGGGACTAGGTGGGCAGATACACGCTGTCGTACAAACTGCCTAAGGATTTCCAATCCTACAGACACCCTCACCAAAGCAACTCAACAAAATAAATTTCAAAATCAAGAACTGAGAAAAGGTAGGAGGTTTGAAACAGGCATAATATATAACTTTCAGAATACAACGGTAACCCAAATGTGTTAGTGAAAATCCAAATGTGTAAGTGAAATCCCAAATTAGGGGGAAACAAAAAGTATTAAACAATCATATATGCAAAGAAAAGGAAAACAAGGAAAATATGAAGAATAAAAATAAGTAATAGACATAAAGGAATATAGAGGAAATACAACAATATATCCCAATAATGTTGAAGGCTGCATTCCTTTAAAAAAAATAGCTAGCCATATATGATGCATATAATAAATGCAACTAAAATGGCACACAAAGAAAAGTTTGAAACAATAAAGGAAGCAAAGGAAATAAAAACAAAAAGAAGTATCTTCAATAATTCTACAAAAACAGGAATTACTTAAATATGTGGGCTTCCTTTGAATCCAAACCAAAAAGGGATAATTCACCTGGCCTTTAAAGATGTTTCACTGTCACTTTTTTCCTTCTTTAAGCGAGTTAGAAATCAAGTCGAGCACAATACCAAGAAGTAACTTAACAGACTGAAGTCAAAAGTAGTGATTTGCACTCAAGTGAATCATATGGGCCTTTATGTATTTCTCCCTGGAGTTGGTTTTCCTGTCTCTGCTTTTACACCAAAGTACAGTGCCCCAAGTCTCAAAGGGAAAAGAACATTTAATTTCCATTTCTTAAAGGGTGTCCAATACTTTGCATTTAGGATGTTAACATACCTACAGCACACCAATTTACCAAGCTGCCTGTTAACAACCCAGAAGATTAGGATAATCCCAAGTTACCGGACGCCAAAACAACCAAGTGGAAAGTGGAAGACCCAGCCAAGTGGCTCTTTTGACTACACGCTGTCATACAACTGGCTAACAATTTCCAGCACGACAGACACCCTCGTCAACGACCTGAACAAAACAAACGCTCTACAGGCCTTCCTAGCCCTGGCCATACCACTGCAGGGTCAGGGGGCTTGTGCCGGGCACCGTTAGCTGACCCCGCATCTCGTAAATGGGAAATGACTGAATACGGACAGGGTCTGCCTGCTAATGGTTCACTCTAGAACAAATGGGGCTGTTAAATGACAACATATAGCTCACATTTGAGAATAAATGTAATATGCATTTGTTCATAAATCCTGACGATGCACTAGTGGTGGGAAAAGACTGTACCGATTCATTCTCACTGGATATTATGGGTTGTTCTTTAAAAAAAAAAGCCAATAGTCAAAGCATCTACTTAAGACAAGATGACTTCTTAAGAGCTGTCTGGATTGAAGAAATATTCCAGTCCTAATAATTACTTCCTGGGCCAAACACAAAACACAAAAACATTTATGGTGCGTTTATTTTATGCCCAACGCTATGCTAAGGAATTCAGAGGGCTGCTTTACGTGGTCTTCACAGCCTCCAGTGAGAGAGTCCCATGGCTGTCTCTTTTTACAAAAGAGAAAAGTGAAGCTCTGAGTGCCTCAAGAATGGACTTTTTGTGACTCTAGCAAGTTTCAGAGCCAGGACATGGGCTACGGTCCATTTGATACCCAATCCAATGATTTTTTTACACTAAGCTGTAATGTCCTGTTGCGTCATCAAGTCACAGATGAGGATGACAAGGGTTGTATTACATAGGGAAACGGGCAGACATTCGACTCTCCTCCTAAATCCAAAATGGTTAAATAATTTCTGAAAAAAAAATCTTTGTAAAATTTGGCATACTGCCCAAATTTCAGAGCCTTAAAACTCAGAGTCTAGTGGGTCTCCTACCTACTTCCTACCATATCTGGAAAAAGCCTCTCTGTATTATTATAAATAATATCCTCTTATATTACATATAATAATACTCCATTATTAAATAAGTGCTTCCTACATTATTTTTTCTTATCGGTGAGGTTTTTCTTCTACCTGATGTCTTTTTCCCCCCAATAATTACATTTCCCTGGACTCTTGAGAGATGCGAAAGAGATAGGTAATATATTAGCAAGTCACAGTGAACATGAAGGTGTTTTTCCCTTGATTCTATTGACAATTCAAGAGAATACAGGAAGCTTGGATCTTATTTCAAAGGTTTATCAAAACAAATCAGTTTAAAATGGCAAAGCAATTTATGATTTGGGAATTCCAGATTTCAAAGAGTCAACATAAGCTAACTGAACTTAAAATTCAGTCATAAATATGAAGTTCAATATTGTATGTATGCAAAACTCTGAAAAGTTATGACAAACACTTTGTTTCTCCAGAAACTGCTTATCTGGCAAACCCAGTCTATTCTTCAAGCAGCCTAAAAAGCAGACGTGAAGACACCCAGATGCACATGCCTACAGGGCTGAGGCTGATGAAAGACAACGGAACCGGTGGGGACCGTGAGGACGCTCCATCTAAAGAGGGCAGCAGATACCCAGCTCAGTGGATTTTCTCCATTGAGGAATATGGGATCGAGGTTATAGGATCTTCCAAGTTTCAAACACAAGCAGGGCTTTCTAGATGTTTCATGTGAAATTTCCTCATATTTAAAATATTGTGAAGACACGTAAAAAAACATTCCTACCATCCAACTGGACGTAAGATAAACCGGTTAATGACTCTGAACTCTGGGCTGGCTTCACTACCCTGCTTAGCACTGGACTATACATAATGCACACAACTCACCCAAAGGCAGACATTCAGGAAGAATTAGAACCCCTTTCCTCATGCTCTCCATACTTATGCCACAGTCCTCAAAAGAGACGGGCAATGGGGTTTTCTTGGCATCTGTTCCTCCGCACATAATAGCAAGCCCAGAACCAGGCCATCATGGGAACAGGGGCAAGTATGTGAACAGACAACCGTCTTCACTGAAGCTGCCCTCTGCCCATCAGTCATAACCCATTATTTCCCCACCGGAAATGTCAATTTCTACCAAGCAGCAGACTCTTAGTGACAATAAAGGGGACTGTACTCAGGCATGTTCACCATTAAGTAAATCAAGAACCAGGCTTGGGAACAGAATCACTATTCATCATCACTGAAACATTATGCAAGGGAAAAAAACAACTAAGTTTATTAAGTCATATGGAGGGCATTTTTCTTCTCAAAGTGTTTTTATGTATCTGTTCTTTTCTTTAATTTCATCTCATTAAAATTAATCTCCCTTCTGCACCTTGCATTTCATGACCTCTAAGCAATTAGATCCATGACTCAGATTAAGAACATCTCCTATTCTGAAATTCTCCAAAGGAAACTTTCCTGGTCCCTTAGAGAATAATTGAGCCTTATTCTCCCACCACCAGGCCTTGGCCTCATCCCAAGCAAAGCCGTGGACTCATGGATTTGATATGTTATTTATATTTTCCCAAGTACATTGAAATAAGTTCAAATTATTAAGAAAAATAAAGTCTGTCCTCAAATCATCCAGAATCACTTTTACCACCACCTTTTGAGAAACTGATTCCAATTAAGCTTTTACAAACTCTAATGTTGCCACAATTATGTGATACCTGGTAATAATGTTACCTTCACTATATTAGCAAAGTGTGAAGACTAATAAGGAAATATGCTTTATTAATGCAAATATTCAGAATAATAGCAAAAACATTAGTGGCCTCTTAAGAGTTGAAATGACCTCATCAAGGTCATACAGTTAAGGAGTCTCCATGCTGTATTGACCTTGAAAATGTGTTCTAGTGTTTTATAGGTGTTGGACCTTTTCACCATGATCCTGTGAAACAGCTGGTATTATTTCCACTGTACAGATGTGGTAACTTGAGGCTCAGGAAAGTTAAGTAAGTTATCCAAGGTTATCAAGCCAGTCAGCAGCAGAGGAGCAGAGCCAAAGCTCGAATCCAGGACGTCTACATTCAGGGTCCAAATGCTTCCTGGACTATACTGTGTCTCTCTAAAGCATCAGCAAGCTCTTTAGCGCCTGACTCCTTCACACCTGCCATGGTAAACAGGTGCAGCACAAGGCAGCTGAAGTCCAGGAGATCCACACAGATCTGTGTCCCATACTTGAGGCTCTTCTCAGGTCAAATTGGCCATAAGGACAGAAGATTCAGGGTCACCTTTAATCAGGGCTCCTGAGAGCTCTGCATTACTCCTAAAGCCAGTGCGAGGCTCTGGGCGAAGTTCCACAGTGCAGATGTCTGCCTATGAACTGACAGGGAAGAATTTTCTGCCTAGCACCCAGAATATTCCTTTCCATCTCCAAATGGGATCCTGCTGAGATGCACAGAGAATTATTTGAAAGTAGAGCAAGTCCAGGGCACCTTCCTGTCCAGCAGGCTGCCCAAGACCTATAGAGCATAAACAGAGAAAAGGGAAAGAGCGCAGGAAAGGGGGACTCAGACAAGGTTCAAACTAGACTTACATCAAGAACATTTGAGTGAGCAGATTGCAGGCTCCTTCATGTCATCATTCTGGTAATCCCATGAGGTAGATGTCACCGTCATTAGATACATAAAGAAAATGAAGCTCAGAATAGTCAAGTTAGTTGACTAAGACCAGCCCTGTCGGTGAATAACTGCCAGAAAGCAAAGCAAAACCTCAGATCTCTATGAACAGTCCCTGCTCTACACCACCAGGAGGGAAAAAAGTGCTCCTGAAAAACAGACTGCCAAATGCTCCTAAATTTTAATCATTCACAGAAAAAAATAAAATCGAAGCAATATTAAGCCTATGGATTCCAAAGGCATTTTCCTAGGACTGTTTATTTTGAAATCTGCATTTGCACTGTCCATATGGCTTTGTGACAGGATTTCCACTTAAATACAGAAGAAAAGCAGAGAAAAGAAATATGTTAGAAACAGGAATTATGGCATTGAAGGAGACAGGGGCATTGACTCTCAAATTTCTCAAGGAAGCTTCCCTTCACCCTCCAAGCTGCCAGATTTACAAAATGTCACTTCTTGCAATGCTAGGGACCAAACCCGTGTGGAAGCCAAACTCGGGCATCACAAGTGGCAAAATTCAAAATGCCAGAGAGTATCTGCCTCAAGTAGCCTCCCACCTAACAAGGGCAAAGGTGAAATAGGAGGTTAACAAAGTGAACTGCTAGAGTCTAATTAGCAAGACTGTGTGATTAGACTAGGCCATCCTGGTTAGCAGTCCAGCATTCGAATAATAACACAGGGGTGATAAGTATGGTGCAGAGCTCCTGGCTCAGAGGAGCCAGGTTTCAAGTTCTGATGGTAGTGCTAATCTGTGACCTTGGGCAAGTTATTTAACTTCGTACATGTCTCAGTTTCCTCATTAGCAAAATGGAGACAGTAATAATGCTTATTTAATGGAGTTGTAACACATAGAAGCGAGAATTATCATGCATATAAGCACTTAGCAAGGAGTCTGACCCAAGGATGTGTTTGGTAAATGTTAGCAGCTTTATTATAATGCCCATGAAAGTACATTATAAACTGTAAAGTACCTCTGCATGTTATTTATTACCACACCCTAATTATCCTAACAAGGTAATGTACCATCCTATATGAACCTTTTCTTCCTTATACATCATAAAAGCATTTAGGCACTTACAAAATAATCTATAAAGCCGTCTTGTTACTCATCTTTTTTTAATATGAGAAATGCAAACTGCACACATAATCATTTCTAATATTCCCACATACTGCAGTCCAGACCCAGATAGTAAACGTCTTCTTCCACAATGCTGCCGATTAGTCAATAAGACAAACGGCCTTCTCTGACAACAGTATTTATTCAAAACAAAATTGAAAGATGTGGTAAAAGTGAAAACACATTTCAGTCTTTGTCCCACGTTTTTGGCACAGAGCACCTAAAACCCTTTGGAGTTCTTGAGTGGTAGGAGTGTTATTTGTTATTTATAACAAGCTCCTTTAGACCCGCCTGCATTTAACCTGACAACATGACTCAGAGAAAGGCTCCTAAATAGCTCAGTTGGGGGATGGTCACCAGAAAGAGCAATGTGACTGGACGGTGGGATCGCCCCCCCCAGTCTATGGGGAGGTGAGAGGGACTAGAGACTGAGTTCAATCAACATGGTGGATGACTTCATCCATCATACCTACGTGATGAAACCTACATAAAAGACTCTGGAATGCTGAGGGTCAGAGAGCCTCCCAGGGGCTGAGTGCATTGACGGTCAGAGAGGACCCTAGAGAGGGCATGGAAGCTCCACCTTCCTATTCCTCATCTGTTCGAGTTTTCTTGAATTGTATCCTTCATAATAAAACTAAAATCGTGAGTACCCCTGTTCCCTGAGTTCTGTTAGCTGTTGTAACAAGTCATTAAACCTAAAGTGTTGGGGTTGGGATGACCTGGGATCTCCCAAATTTGTAGCTGGCCCAGCATTATAGGTGGCTTGGGCACCCCTGGGCCTTAGGGCTGGAATAGGACATAGGTGCAGCCTTGTGGGACTCCACCCTTAACCTGTGGGGTCTGCACTAACTCTGGGTAGCGTTAGAATTAAACTGAGTTGCAGGAGACCTAGTAGGTGTCACAGAATTGCTGTTGGGAAGATGCCAAAGAACTGCTGAGCCTTCCTTCACGTGCGAGTAACTGAACTGGGTATGAAATGCAGTTCTTCTATCTGCTTTTGTGGTTTCTAGATTCTGCAAAAAGAGAGTCTGTCTGTCCTCGAGGTCCTCAGGCTACGTCTGAGGTGACAGAGATCCATGGTGGTCACGGGATAGAGTGTCACTAGAATTTCAGGAGCAGCCACAATGACCTACTGGGAAATTTTCCTGTTAAGAGTCATCCCTGGTGTGGGCGAAACCCTCCCATGTTGTAAACTGAGAAAGGTGAGTTTCTCTCCAAGGTATTGTACACAGATAGAGTTCAGCCAGAGACCCAGGTAGTTAGTTCTAAGGCAGTATGGGGGTGGGACCGGAACCCTGAATTCCAGCCTGCCTTCTGCCTCTTAAGAGTTGAAATGACCTCATCAAGGTCATACAGCTAAGGAGTCTCCAAGCTGTACTGACCTTAAAAATGTATTCTAGGAGCGACCTGTGTTAAACTTGCCTGGCTTGCTGAGGTAGGCAGTTTTTGCTATCCCAGATCTGATGACTCAGAATATCTGGATTTGGGACCCTAGAATCTACAAGCACCCCAGGTAATTCTAATACTCAATAAAATGTGGCAACTGTAAGACTTTACCTCTTTCATTCCATTAGAGCATTTTATTGTATCAGTTGTACCGTATCATCTCTCTAAGTAAGAAATAACTTATCGGTTTGGTGGGGGAGCTAATAAGGTAGGCATCATATATTCCAGTATTAACAAGTTTTACTAAGTTGTAAGGCCGGTTAGATAAAATCAACTCTTCTATCAAGTGTCAATATAGAAAATTCTCTCTGACGATCCCCAAAAACGTCTTTGTAAAACTTCATGTTTTGTACAGCTTCTTTTGTGTGAATTCTTCAGATAATGACATTGTCTTTCCAATTAATTGGTCTATAAAGTTCCAGTTTCAGAAGTAAATGTCTCTCTGAATTATATACCAAGCCACTTGCAATCTTCTTGACTGATACAGGCAGTAAACAAATACACTTAATGTAGTTAATGCTATGATGCAATATTTTAACCATCATGGAAATGCTCCTTAGAGCAGCAAAGGAATTTAAATGATTTTTGATGTACTTAGAAATGCAAATGTTTGAGGATCTAAAGATAGGCGTTGACTCCTCAAATCCATCTCCTTCAAATGGCATCGCTGCCGTAGAGCTTCAGGTCTTTGCTTCTCCTTTTTTCTTTCCTTCCCTCCCTATTCTCCTCTCCCTTTATTTTAGTATTTACATCGTTATCCTAAACACTAGATGAGGTTTGACTTTTATTTTAAAGCTCCTGGCTTCTACACAGACCTCTTTACATTTTAAACAATATTTACACTTTTTTGAACCTTTTCCAACTGGCATGTTGGGAAAACACTGGATGACTTGGGTCACCTGCTGATTCCATTATCCTGTTTCCCTTACTTAAGTGGCTGTTCAATAAATAATCAATATAAATACTGATCTGTCAATGCATGTATCTAGGCCACGTGTCCTGAGTAAGGTAATTTAAAGTAATTCCGGTTTGGCAAGGAAAATTTCAAGTTCACCAAAAACACTGTAATGGGTAACTTAAAATCAAGACTGTCTTGGATGGTGAACATCTTTTACTTTACACTTGTTGAATCTAATAACATAAAAAGTGAGCTTATATTTTGTATATTTTTAACTTTATTTTTAAAAATTTGATTGTGTTTTAAAGGTATATTAGTCTGCAATGGAAATTTAAAAAAAAACAGTAAGAATTGTCTTCACCACACACAGTCTGGGAAGGACGGCTTTACATGGCAGCTTGCATTCGCTCCTCATGAGAAGTCTCTAAGATCACAGAACTCCTCAGACATGATGCGTCCATTTATACAAATGCTGAATGCCTGTGCAACCCACATATGGGAATAGAGGATGTGAATACTGCGTGTTAAAACAGCCAGCCTCAGAAAGACGGTGGGTGACGTTGCACCATTTGTGCCAAGATCTGGTCAAGAGCCACAACTCAAGAATCCCCAGCATTAAAGAAGTAATCAAAGAGCAGGAAATACAGGACATAGGTGGATCATGCTAACAATCCACCCAAATGCCAGCCTGAGGTCACTGAGCTCCGCAAGTGGTAGGGCCATAACTTGGGTGAGGGAGTCCCACCTCTGGGGGTGCACTGGGGCCTGGGAGGAGATGGTGTAAAAGGCATTCAAAGGCGGAAGCCTCCCCAGTTCTGATACCTGCACCCAGAGGCCATCAGCGGTGACTGGTGTGCGGGAGCTGGGGATGCGGGTTACACTGAGTGTGAGCGTCTCAGGCACCATGTCAGTGTCCCCTGCTCATAGCTTCTCTGAAGTGGCACTGATCCACTGCGGGAACTGGACCCCCTGAGCGTGGGCTAGCTCCTAGTAACACGCACAAGTCCTGCATCCAGTCCAGGCGCCTCAGAGGATTTCTGAAAAGAGACCCTGGGCCTCTTCCTCCCACTTCGTTCATGTCAATGATTCTTTAGGGGTGGGAGCTAACAGAATTGACACAGGTGGGGGGACTGGGTAGTCCCCGGCAGGAGGCTGTGACATATCCCAAATGGAAGACAAGAGGCAGCCCCTGTGCCCACCTCCAGAACTCTGATGATTAATGACACAAGGCTCTGGCAAAGGTGAGGATTACTATATCCTTTAGATACACTGCAAAAAAAAATGAATTCCAGGAAAACCCTTGATTTTAGAGCTCTAGGTATAATACGCAAATACTCAAATGAATCAAGCACTGAGAAGCAGAAGAGGAGGTTTCCATGCTGCCCCACCTCTCCATTTAGCCACCACCACCCCCCAGCCCGAACCCTCCCCAAACACACTTCCCATCATTAACTAGCTCCCTATATGACTCAAGGTTCAAGGTGAGGGTCGCTTCCCCCCTCAGGGTCTGCAGAGCTCCTTCAAGGCCCCACAGCTACCCACAAGACTCCTCAGATGAAAACCTGGGTCTGTCAATCTCAAGCCCCACACATTTTTCCATATATCTGATCTGTTTTTAAAGTAAACAAATTCTGCTCTTACTCCAATTGAAGGCAGAAATGTCTTTATTTATACCCATCAAATGCATTCCTTGTCCTAGATCCTGTGAGAAACCTGACAAATGCCAGCTTCAAACACAAATTTTTCTTAAAATATTAGAACTTGGTACTGCAATTGAAGTGTGAGCCCGAATAAACAGGCCAAATGGTTAATTATAATCACAGAGCCAGGAAAACAAACAGAGAGAGGGCAGAAAAAAGAAAACACATCCAGTGAAGTTTCTCACTGAAATCTGGGAATTTTCTAAGTGGTTTCAGCTCCAAGAATAGTTCAAGAAGGTGTATGGCTAATAGGGAAGGGGTGGCTGCAACCAAGAATTTTGGCATATTGGTCCAAAAAGGCAAATCTTACCTTTTTCCAGAACCATGAATCTCTGAGAGACCTATTGCTGGGTGGGAATTTTATTGGTGGCAGGGATAAAATAAGATGTCTAACACTTGGGAATCCTTAGTTCCCTCCTCACGCCTGCCTTCCCCAAAGAGAATTTTGTTTTTTCCTTCTGGGCCTGACCCTTGTGTCTATCCTTGCCATGGGATTTTGTCTAGCATCATCATTTCTAACTTTAGATTGATCCATAACAGGAGGAACCATAAAAGCCTGAAGATCTTGGAGGACTAACATGCGAAATGGAAAGAACTACGGAGTTGGAAGAGGCCAAAAGGTTCAGTGCAGAAGAAGAGGGGAGATGACAACCCAAGCAGGCTCTAAGTCGAGAGGGTAGGAAAGTGACTGGCCAAGTGCCAGTGACCGCAGCACAGAGTAATGGTAGGAGGAAAACATGTAGAAAAACACAGAGAGATTACGAAGCTCTATTTGATTATGACCCAAAACTTGGAAATCTGCTTTGATTGTTAACTAACACTTGGAAATAAGGTGAGGGGCAGGGAAGAGCGGCCTTTTTAATCAATGGTATACTGTGGCTTGGCTTCCCAGACCCACCCAAGGACTGTTTAGTTCTCTCGAGGACTATACCTATGTTTGACGCTGGTCTTTACTATTTGATTGACTCCTAGACACTGTAAAGTTATATGTTAACTCCCAGGTTTATGTCTGGTATAAAGGATGTGCCCCAAACGTTAGGGTTTGAAGGGTTTTACTGCCCTGTAGGACAGTAACCAGTTTTGTTTCCAAACTAGCAAACTTAGGCTAACATTTTTTTAGTTCCTCTAAATACCTAATTCCACAAACGTTCTTGCAGCCAGCTTCATCATCTCACCTCTTCCTTTACTTGTGGCCTAAATATATTTGACGCCTGTATTCTATTTGTACGAGGATCATGTTTTTAACTTTTTGAAAATTCTACTTTGACGGAGTTAAGAGTGTAAAACTCCTTCTGCCACCATCACCACCATTTGCTTTTGTATTAAAGTCTCAAATTTCTTTTTCGTTATTTCGCTGAGCTGCTAGACTATTCCTTTGAACACCAATGAAAAAGGAAAGCTGGTTGCGTGTGAGTTTTAAGGCCTTTAGATGTTTCCTGGAGTGGGAGCTGCATTTAGGGATGTCCAGAGGGATGGAGGTCAGCAAGCCTGACCGCAGGTCCTTGCGCCTAACTCTCTGGGAAAGGCTCCCTTCCTTCCTGGGGCTCAGTTTCCCCACCTGTGTCATAAGTGGCTGGGTCTCTAGGGTGCTCTTCCAAGATCTAACAATCCTGAAGACACTCCGTTTCTGGATGCCTTCTGCTCTAAAGGCTTTTTTGTGTCTCCCTTGTCCACATGGTAAGAATGTGCTAACCTCAGCCTTCCTCTTCTTCCACAAAAAGGAAGAAAATCCACCACCGCAGGTTGAGCTGAGCCTCTCTACACCAACCAGAACAAGCAGCCATGGGCCCTGACTAGAGAAGAAATTCATCAGACCAGAGTGAGGCTCTGCAGAGAAAAGCTTAGAAAAATGCACAGAAAAGCAAAAAATGTGGCCGAAGGTTCTCACAACGCACTGATGGGTAAAATCCCTTAGCAGCTTCCAAATGACTTCATATTCATATCTTGGATTCGGGAGTAAAATGAAAAAAAACATTTCCACTGCCATCACTGATAAATATCTCATTTAGGCACCAATATCAGCATAAACACATGTGGATCTGTGCTCATTTTCCAGTCATTTGAAGTGTTTATATCTGTTGAATATGCATTATTAAATTAATGCTGATTGAAGTTAGGAGGCAATTTAGATTGAAATGTATTTCATTGTGCTGTAGGTAAAGCTGAGTGTGGAAAGCAGATTATCTGGCAAATTGAACTTGCTGCACTCCAAATACCCATTCCTGGTGAATACTTGATTCCCTGATTATCTGCTTGGTTTCCTTCCCAGAGCTGACAGGCTTCTTCTGGAGCTGCCTCTGGAGAGAGAAACTAGCAAGAGAATAGAAGGGGACAGAGGGGACGTGCCTCGGGTCCTGATGAAGGGCCATGGTGCTCCTCGCATATTTTAATAAATAAATCATGGATGGAAAGAGAGGGGACTAACCACTTGTGGGCGCCTTTGGAATTTAAGTAAAGCCAGAGTTGATTTTTTTTTTTTTAATTAAAATGAGTCAAGACAATGAGAAGTACATTCAATGAAGAAGGAACAATGATTCGAATCAAGTGGGGTCAGGAATAGAGAAACAGTGAGTCACACCAAGGGGAGGGCAGTTTCAGAGCTCCAAAAATCAGTTCTGATAAACTTAAACAGGGAAACTGGTAGAAATTGCCCTATAGGACAGATACCTACAAACCGTTGGGAGTTTCTTGGGTCTGAGCGCTCCAAATATCACCACTCTTTCCTCTCCCTGTGTCTTCTCACATCACAGGAGACGGATGCCAGCCAAGCAATGCTTCCCAAAGTGCGGTGCTCTGGCTCCACGCTGCCATGACCGGGGGGATCACGGTAGCTGCCAAAGCCGGTGGCAAGGGGAGTGTGGGGAACAAGAGACTGTAGGAGACCTCAGTCAGGGAGTCCCAGGCACTCTAGCAGGCTTCCCAGACGCACACACTGAGGCTCCCTGCCCCACTAACGGTGGTTTCTGTCCAGAGCATCAGAGCGAGGGGCGGCCAACACAACAGCCACTCCTTACCATGGGGCTACACCTACCCAGTAGCAGAAATAATAATTCAATGCATCTGTTTTTGGTGGAAGTTGCCGTATTTTCCCCCATTCGCCATTAGTTTGGTGCTTGGACAGGCTCAGCCCCAAAAAATAAGGAATTGACAGTAGGGCGTTGCCAAGAAAGCCCTATCCAATTATCTAGATAACTGTAGCAAACTAAAATACAGACCCCCAGATTTTCTACTTTCTTGGTAGATGTTATGCTTTTACTTTTACTTGAATTTCTGGAAGGGATTTTAGGTTTTGCCTAATTTGGCTTTGTGATCTGACCATATATCAAGAAGAAACAGACTGAGTCCCATTTCCATAATGACCAGCTTTGCCTCCATTCATGAACAGGAATAACCAGGATACAAATGAACAGCTAATTTTTTGAATGCCTACAGTGTGGCAGGTACTGTTTTAAATTTTTTGCATGAATTACCCGTACTGAACTCTCAGAACTCTATAAGGTATTCTATATTCTCTCCATTTTACAATGAGGAGACTGAGGCACGGGGTGGCAAATTAACCACCCATGGTCATACAGCTGTGAATTTAGGCAAGGTATGTATCAGGTAACCCTAAAATATTGGGGGACTCAACCTACTACACAGGTATCCCTTTCTCCCCTGAAATCTAGGCTGAGTAACCCCATCCCCACCGGGTGGCTCTATTTCAAGTGATGACTCGGGCTCCCAGGTTAGAGGCATCTCATGGAGCTAAAGGCTTCAGCGCATGGCCTGTGAGAGCATCACAGAAGTGCGGTGAGGGCGGAGACAGTACACCCACTTAGAATCTTCCTAGGTCAGGATATAACATACATCATTCTCTCATATTTTATTTCCCCACACAAAATTAAAATGGTTCCATCTAGACACGAAGGAGTTCAGAAATGTTTTATCTGTCTGAGCAGCAGCGACTTTTACCATTTTGACCAGAGGCTCAGTTCTGGTAGTTGGCCTCCCTCTGGGCCACAGGCTAGTACCTGCAGAGCTGAGATTTGAAATTGAGCTCTTTGACCCTCTGCTGGATCAGATTCTGGCATCAAACTTTGTTTGGGGGACTCATATAGCTTTAATGACATCAAAGTATAATTCCAAAAGGAAACTTCTAAGGAAAAGTATTGTGCATGGCAAGTGCCAGGTAAATCACAGAAGGAAGTACGGCCAGCTGGGGAAAAGAAAGGTGTGATGCCCACACTAGTTAAGAGCGACTGGTATTCACGTTCAAACCCTGGGAAAGAGAGCATATTGGGGATTGGGGATTCATCAGCGGACAGATACAGATCTAGAGTGGCTGGTCTGTTACTTTGGGGATTTGGGGGTTTTGTTTGTTGAGAGGGAGAAGACAGAAAAGCCAGTAATATGAAATTTCATGAGAAAGCTCTAAATTTTCAAAGTATTGGTCCTGACAGGCATTCTTCCCTCCACCCCAACCCCACCAAATCAGTATATGAAAGAGAGATGCTTGCATAGGACTGGGCCTTAGGGATTGCACCTGGCATCCTAAAGTGTCTGGTGAGGGTGGCCTGCCAGCTAGAGCAGCAGACCACAGGGGAACCATGGGGGAACCAGTGTCTCCTCAGAACCCCCTCTGGCTCCATCTAGACGTCCAACCCAACCTCCTCTAGATACTCCTCTTAAAATATCTTTTCCTCCATTAATCCCAATGCTTAGCCAAGTTTTGCTTCTTAATGTCCTTCTCTCTCTTTTCCTCTCTTCCCCCTTCTCTGTTCATTGGAGATTCTTCTACTCTTTCTGGACTCAAATATCATTCTCATAATGACTTGCAACAAAGTTTCTCTAATTCTCCTTCTCCTCTAAGCCACTGGATGACCTTCCCCAGAAATATCATCTCAACCAAATTCTTCACCCTGCACCTCCCCAAGTCTGGCTTCGTGTCTTGATTTCCTTGTCTGGGTCACTTACAAAAGCGCTTCTCAAACTATTGCAGAAGAGGAACCTTTTATGTTTTTAATTCTTCCTTCTTTCACAGGATGATACTGTTGGGAGCTAATTCTCCACAAGTATTTTCACATTTCTGCTTAGTCTGAGCTTTCTGAGACCTGGGAAATTTGGGTAAAGGATGATTTAATGTCAAATATGCCTTGGAAGCTGGAGAGAGTAAACTGCTCCAGAGAGATTTAGAAATTTACCTCTTCGAGCCATTGGTTTACACTCTCGGTTAGGGAAGCTATAGATTTCATTCCCCTTGCCTCCCTGGAGAATATTTACTTCCATTCCAGAATAAAGGTTTCTCTCTCTCTGGAGGGGAGGATGGGCTGATTTGTAAGCTACCCTATATAAGCTGCAAGTCTCATAATTTCTGGTTGTCTCCTGCTCTCATTCTACTACCCCAAGAGGACTGGGTCTCAGGGGACTGGTGCTAAGATACGTGTGAGCAATAAACAATCTGTGCTCTGATTCAGAGACCCTGCATTTTCTGTAAGTATATAAACATAAGAGATACATGTATGAAATGCAATAAAAATGAATTACATGCTAAAAACAGATCTTTAAAGTTCTCATCACAAGAAAGAAAGATTCGTAACTGTGTTACATGGATGTTACTGTGGTGATCATTTTGCAAATATATACGAATACTGAATCATTATGTTGTATACCTGAAAGAAACTATAGAATGTTCTATGTCAACATCTCAACATAAAAACAAGCACACAAGAATGCCTCAGAAGTACAGTGGTCCAGGATGTGGGGCCAGAATCCCCAGATGTGAATCCTGGTTTTGCCATTTACCACCTGTATACCCCACCAGCAACTTAAAAACTGTGGCTCGGTCTTTTCATCTGTGAAGTAGAGACCATGATACCACAACCTCACAGGTGGTTGTAAAGACTCAAGAAGTTGACACAGGTGGAAAACTTAGAATACGGTCCACACATACTAAGTGCTCAATGGAAATTAGCTGTTGTTTTCATCAGATGGGCTGTGAGTTTGAGCTCTGAGGCTCTCTCCTTTCTCATAAGGGTCATCCCAGCCCAGCAGATCTAGAACAAAGTCAAGAAAGCCTGGAACCATAGTTAATGAGGGAACAGGATTTGGATCCTCATGAAGGGACTTGGCTATGCTGGATCCAGGAAAGCAGATTCAAATGTCCTGTCAAGAGCCCTGAAAGAACCTTTACAAAAGCATCCCCCTTTGCCCAGTGTGAACAGATTAGATGGAGATCTTTCCTGATAGGCGAAAGTGAGCCAGTTGTCAACACGTCCTTCCCATATGCCCAGCTCAGCTGTGAGTATCTTATCAGACCTCTTTGGAATATTTCTCTTGAAAAAATGTAGGACAATTTGTCACCTACGAAGAAGGGCTTATATGCAAAGACTACTTAAATGAGATGCAACACAAAGTATTACTAGAAGTAACTACTTCTACACTTAAAAAAACAAACTGAATTTAGGTTGGAGGATAAAGTGGATTTAATTTAGGGGGATAAGGCATGAGACAGCCTCTACATTCCCCTCCCCAAAATGAATTACATGAAATATAAAAAGCAAAGGCACAAAATCTAGAGCCCAAATTTCATTATTACATAAAGTCATTGTCAACTTTCCATAAAAGAGTCTAATCATTCATTTCAGTTCGTATGCTCAGAGGCACGGATCAGTGCTAACAGTTCGTGGGCCTACACATACCCATGGTTTTTCCTTTGAGTGGCACTGACTTTTACCACCAGCTGCTTCAGGTTAAACTCCAACATTAACCTATTTACAGTTCCTGAATGGAGATAATATGGGTAAAACTTGGAATGATGCCCCATACGTAAGTAAGGGCTCGATAAATGTTACCTAGTATTGCTACCCATCTCCACCCTCTCCTTTACCCTTTCTTCATAAATGAACGCTCAAGTCTCATTAAATTCATCATTTAATTTATTTTCTGTACTTGCCCCTCCCTCTCCACTCCCATAGTCAGGACTTCAGTTCCATTTAGACACTTGTTAGCACAAAGTGATAGTATTTCAATGGCATTCAAATCAGAAGCAAAGGCAGCTTCAGAATACAGAGCTTGGGTGATTAGATGGCCAATAATTCCCCTGGCAAAAATCAAGAACACACTCAGGGGGCCTATCGGGGAAGAACAAGGCTAGTTTGGGGGGTAAACTGAGGTGAAGCAGGACAAAGCTGGAGGGTCGCGCGATGACTGACTTACACGCTCCCCGTGAGATCACGCTCACAAAGTCCTAGTTCCCATGTGCCACTTTCTGCAAACTCCCTATTCCTTCACTCATTCAGGGATAATACAGGAAAAGAGGAAATAAAGGGACATTCACGACATCTCAGACAGCCTGTGGCTAGGAGCACCTTAGGAAGGTAAGGCAGGGATAGGGAACGAGAAAACACACCCCACTGACGATGGACAGGGTATGACTGACTCCCTTCACAAATACATGATACACCCATTGTGAGAGGCCACGGAGTTATAATATATGCCTTTGTCTGACTCACCCTGAACAACTCCTAGAATCCTCCCCAGTGACTCTGCCAGAAACCACTGTAGACAGGGCTTCTGTAGAAGCTTCCAGCGGCAGAACCACTGAGCCATGGTGCTCAGGGTCCCAGTCACATGACATCCCTGGTGTACAGGTGGGGACTTTAAAAACCGAGCCATGGAATAGTGAGCTTAGGTAGTAAGGTCTCCTTGGGGACTCGGTGGAGAGTTTTGCAAGGCCCTAATGGCACCAGAAGGACAACGGAACGCAGATGTGTGTTATAGGCAATTAGAAACGCAGTTCAGTAGAGAATTCAGCCTTGGAGAGAAGGTACGCACAGGTGAATGACATGTTCTGAGACGGCCAATTCAAGAGTATAAAAAAGAGGAACCATGATCAAGGGAAGATCATAGTGTGATCCTTGTATGTAAGTGTAGAAGAAGAGCCAGAGGAGGAGTCCATAGGGATGAAGAAGGAAACACCTCCAAAAAATAATCAAATAATGACACTGAAGTATCAGAGAAGCTACTGATGGAAAATATTTAAAGAAGGGACAGCTATCTACAATGTCACTGGTAAGAGAAATAAAAAATAGGAGCAGAAAACTTGTTAATTACTAGGAAGGTATCAGGGGCCTCTGAGGAAACAGGAAAAGTCAAGGAGTAAAGTGGGTGTGATACTGACGATTCAAAATGAGACAGGACGATTTCAAGATGGTAGTCGTAAGAGGAAGAAAAAGCAATTTCTAACACAAAGTCACACAGCCAGGGACCTGATTTACTTTCAATTGTTATCCCGGTTCTTCCTTTTATATTTTATAAAGGCAATACCTTGCTATTTGTTGTAACCAAAATCCAAAACCTCAAACACAATATTTGTGTTATTAAAAAGGTAATTCAACCCAAAAGGCAGAAGTTGGTTGCATTACCTGGATAATATTGAGAAAAGCATTCAGTGACTGAGAGATCCATGCCATCCTGTCCATCTCCCACTTTCTAATAGGGAGGACTGGGGTGGAACACACAGGAGAAGAGGACATGGGGCATAAATACCCTTATCTGGTGTCTTAACAACAGAAGGTGAAATCTCTGGAGAGTGTGCTATTGGAAACTTCAAGCGCAAATGATAGCTTGAATTTAAAGATGGAGAGAAGATAGATAAGCAGAGGCACCACCCACTGAGCCCCAAATTATGCCACATGCAGGATATAAGAGGCCTTGGAGAGCAGCGAGAGTCTCCTTAGTAACTGGGTTCAATGCCAAGCCAGCTCCCTGCTGCTTCTATGGCATGCCGTCACTAGACATTATTACCCAATGCATGGCGGACCCTGAAAGCAAACCAATTCATCAATCCACCTACATGTCTTGAAGAACAAGAATTTTGGCAGCTTGAGCTTAAAATGTTAGAGAGCTTGAAAGCCTGGGTATGAGAGGTATTGATTTTTCTTTTTACTCGCTGAGGTTAAAAGAATGATAATGGTTTGACAAGTCTTACTCTTAGAGAGCAACCTGAACTCCTTTGCCTACTCTCGCCTGCCTCGTCCTGGACCTTCAACCTGGACAGACGGCCACCACCCCCTACCCACGCCAACCCACACATGACTCCACTGCATGCAGAGCCTTCTCTGTTTTTGCATTTCTATGTACATGTCACCTCCTTACCAATATCCTCGCAAACAGCCATGTAAACACAACCTTCCTGTCCTCTGACCCCTGCTTAGTCCCTTCAAAGCAAGTTCACTGGTACAGATGATACATAGCTAGTGTTTTCTGCCTCTTGGTTTGCGGTTCTGCTCTCTCCATTCATAGATAATACACAAAGGCATGAGACATAGCTGTATCTTCACTGTTGTGTATTTTAAGAAATTAGTGGAGGGAAGGGGATAACAGTAAGTGGGGAGGAAGAAAAGGGGGATTAAGTCGGGAGAATAAGGGAAGCAGCGGGTGTGGATCAAGGATAAAGAAGGGGACAGAGGTTGTATTCATTTCCTATTTCTGATGTACTTAGTACAAATGTAGGGGCTTAAAATGACATAGATTTATCATCTTAAACAGATCTATAGATCAGAAGTCCAAAAATGGGTCTGACATGGTGAAAACCAAGGTGCCGGCAGGGTCGCATTATTTCTGCAGCCTCTTGGGGAGAGTCTGCTCCCTGCCTTTTCCAGCTTCTAGAGGCTGCCTCCATTCCTTGGCTCCCGGCCTCCTGGCAGCAATGGCATGACTCTGACTCCAGCTTCTCTACCTCCGACCCCCCTGCCTCACTCTTGTGGTTACAGGGGCCCACAGGGTAAGCGCCACAGCATTTCAACATTCTTTATTTAATTGCATGTGTAAAGTCCCTTCTGCCATGCAAGGTACTTTATTCATGGCTCTGGGGATTAGAATATGAACATATCTGATGGGCCATGATTCTGCTACCACAGAGGGCAGGAGAAACAGAAGATAATGGAGGGGAGGAAAGGAGGAATGATTCTCTCCTCCTAATCCCTCACTCCTTTGACCCTAAGCCACATCCTAAAACCTGATTCCCTGAAAAAAACTTCCCATTGCAACACTGCCTACTCCTGTATCACTTGGTCAGGCTTGTCTTCAACCAAATTTTTGTGAGTTCTAATTGAGGCCATCCCAACATTTTACTGTCCCAATGAGACTGTCCAAATTTGTATATTCATTTTTTATTATTAAATATACCATCTTCAGTTGTGAAAGACTTAAAGAATGGTTCTGTTTGGTGTATTGTAGTCCATTCCAAAACAAGCAGTTATTATCCATTCTAATTCAAGATAAAAGTTGTAATGTCAGGAGTCTGGCAAATAGATCAGAGTGCAATAACTGGGACGTATTCCATGTTTCTGAAGATTGGTGGCATCTCCTCATTTTAATGGAGTTGATCAGCTCAATTCCTTTAGACAGCCTTTCAAGACAGTTATATATTCATCGCACATCTCAGTCAAAATGGCCAGTCAGAAACTATTCCACCCGCTCCGTGAATTTTCCTGGCTGCTTACCCATTATGCAAAAGAATCAATCAGAAGCAACAAGTTTAGCTGATCGCATGAACATGATTGATTAAAAATGGGCACCAATTCTTCAGAGAACAAGATATTCTCTAACAATATCCAGCAAAGTACTCAGTGAGTGTTAGCTATTACGATAATCAGCCCTATGCTTCTCGTTTTGAAAGTTTCCAATGTATAGCTCACTAACAGCTAATCTGCTAATCAGAAATTCAAGACGACTTTTAAGGTTAAATTATCTCCATATGGGGAGGATGGATGGGAAGGGAGGGACAAGGGGGGAAAAGGGGCATTACGATTAGCAGATGTAATATTGGGGGGGAATGGAGAGGGCTGTACAACTCAGAGAAGACAAGTAGTGACTCTATAGCATCTCACTACGCTGATGGACAGTGACTGTAATGGGGTTGGTGGGGGGACCTGATGAAGGGGGTAGTTTAGTAACCATAATGTTGCACATGTAATTGTAGATTAATGATACCAAAATAAATTATAAAAAAAATTATCTCCATAATGCATTACTGTTTTTTTTTTTCCTGGAGGCCAAGATCCCCCTCAAAGCATCATGCTGGCTTTCAAATCAGGATGCATTCTACAAAAACCTCAACAAAACTCTCTCCTGCCTCTTCAGACCCCAGACTCCACAGCTGATGGAGGATTTCATTATGATACCTGCAGGCCTTGACAAGAAGTGGGAGAAAGAGGAGGAGGAAGACACTTCAGGAAATAACTGAAATGAGAAATGTCACCTTGAGTTTAGCATCAGTGAGCTTATACTCCAGCTTTGGCTGTAAAGTAGACAGTGGAAGTAAAACGGCATTTACAAAAGAAACCAATCGTCGGCACAAATAAATCCATCTTCCATTAATATTTGATTTTTTTGTTTCCCTTTTGATTGCTATGACATGGCTGTCACCCAGCTAAGTCCCACAACTTCTATTGCAGGCAATTTTGTTACAGAATTACTTTCCTAAAAGGGCTGCCCATTATAGGAGTCTTGTCAACTTGCGCCCATGTCAACAGCATTTGGTAGAGGCTGCGCAATAATTAAATTACTAGGTTGGACTACTGGTACAATTTGAACACCTGTTTGCTGTTAATGCTTCTTGAGGCCAACAGCCCATAGGATTGTGATTGGATGCCATGTATATAGCACAAGTACCAGGTTATGTGATCAGATGTAATCAACTCTAAATGTGGCTTGAAGAAAGCAACTTCAGAATCAAATAAGATTAGGGCTAGGAGGAATCACTATCCATTGATCATTTTACAAATGTTCCACTAGTCATTTAACTCTTTGGTTTTACAGAATTTGTGGTATCTAGATTTGTAAAGCACAATTAGAAAAGCCTGATAGCTGGGATACAAAACACACTTCTATACTATCCTTCACTGTGTGATAAGGAATCAGCAGAACAAAAACTAGAACTAAAAGGGCAAGGATGTGCTAAGGACAGCCCTGCTACAACTTTGCTCTGCCTCAGACTGAGAATAAGCATCTTTTTTTAAGCAGTCATACCAGGAACTATTTCTGATTGTATAGTACAGTATTCATGATCATGGCAGTTTTCAAACATGATTGCAAATTATTTGACACTCCTCCCATTGAGAGGTGACGTCTAAATCCTCTTTCCTAGAATCTGGGCTGTAATTAATAAAGTGGGAGTGACATCACACAACTTCCCATGCTACATTACACAGGCTCTACCTTGGTCACTGAAACACTACCTTCTGGAATCCTGAGCTATTAAGAAGTCCAGTTACTCAGGAGGCCACATATTGCGCCACGGTCAGTAGTCCCAGCTAAGCTCAGCTGTCCAGTGTTACCTCAGCTCAGGTATGTGAATGAGAAAACTGGTAGGTTGTTCTAGCCATAAGTCATTCAGCCTTCCCAGTTGAGGCTCCAGACACTGTAGAACAGAAACCAGCAGCTATCCCTATTGCACTCAGCTCAAATTCTTCACCCGCACACTTTGCAAGCATAATTAAATTATGCCACTAAATATTAGAAGTATTTGCTTCATTCATAACATAAATTAGTCATGGGATGAAAGTACACCATAAAGAACATAGTCAGTAGTTCTGTAACATCTATGTTGAGAGAATAGTAACTACACCAGATGGAGTGAGCATTTAATAATGTATATAATTGTCAAATCATTATGTTGTATACTTGAACATAATATTGTATATCAATTATACTTCAAGATTATGTTTATTAGCCAAGCAGTCTTCGGTTTAAAAAAAAGAGAGAGAGAGAGAGCACCTTTTCTTACCAAATGGAGCTAGGTGATTATCCTGACATGTACCTTTTGCATAGGAAAGGCAGAATACATCCCTCTTTGTCTTTAAATGGCTAGTGGATTTTTTTATCATCATTACTTGGCTTTTAGATTTCTCTTTTTTTGAGAATGACTTTGGACTCATATAATTTTATGTATTTATTGGGCACATTCTTACTATTGCTGAGTTATACCAACTGTGGATACTAAGAGCCCATCAAACTGGCTCTGTGTCTTTTTAAATGACCATATTAGTGTTTAAATATTCCTGCTTTCTCATAAATCTAGGACATCTCAGGAACACCCAGGGCTTTCCCTGCACTAGAAACCAGTCATCTCTCCCCAGAGCCCCAAATACTTTCAATAAGAAACAGTATGTACAGAATAAAATATAAATGCCAGAGGTGTTCACTGATTCTGGGAAGTCATTGCTTCCAGACTTTTTCAATACAGAGTCATCAAGGTTATCTTTTAAAAATTACAAGTACATACTGAGACTTCCAAGTCAAATTAAGCTCTATGAAAGGTTTACTTCACATTTTTTCCTTTCATAATTGCACTTCCTTTCTCTCACATTGGAAATTTCAGTTTTCTAATTATACTAGCACACTTGTTTACTAACTTCACCTAGTAATTTACACATAATAGTTTCAAAATAGCATAAACAGCCCTACAGGTTCAAGATGGCGGCATGAGAGGTGAGACAGAGAAGTCCTACTAAAACCACAGATAGCGCAAAAATATAGTTAATACATATAAAAATATAGTTAATACATAACCCTAAAAGAGCAACAGGAAAGAAGGCTGCACCAGACAGCACAGAGACCTCTAGAACGGAGCAGACCTCACAAAACAGGGTAATGTACAAAAGCCTTGATCCGGCGGGACCCAGGCCCTTCCCCCACCTCAGCTCACCGGCGGAAGGAAGAAAGGTGGAGCGGGGGAGGGGGTGGAAGTCTGGGACTGCTGAACACCTAGCCCTGGAGATCTGCTTTGCAAGCAGAAACCTACACTGTGTGGTGCTCTGGAGGATGGAGAGAGGGGACAAACAGAGTGCTTGAGAGACAGATTATGGCCGTTTATGGAGGACAGGATCCACACCCAGCCGCTCTGGGACAAGGGAAAGGCAAGCGGTCTGACAGGCTTCCTATCAGCGAGAGGGCTGCTAAAAGGGGGAGGGTTTGCACGAAGCTTGCTGCGCGGGAGAAGGGATAAGGGGACAAGGTTGTCTGGGCGCACTCTGCCCAGCAGATTGGGAACATTGAGGAGCTTCAGGCGCTCCAACCCCCTGGCTGCCTACTCAGCTCCAAGGCCCCCCACTGTGATACACACCCTGCTGAGCCTTCCTCCTGGCCTGCTGGCACCAGCTGGCAAACCAGCAGTCACTACAATGTCATCAGGCCAGTCAGAGGGAGGCCCTGCCTACAAAAGCTAGAGACACCAAGCACAGAGGCTCACACCTGTGTGCTTGGCCCACTGGCTCTGACATGGGAGAGAGGCATGGCAGACGGGCATCAGGAAACAGATATTTCCTCCCCCAGGCACCAGCTCTGCTCCCCTATGATGCCCACCCTCACTCTAGGGGCTGAGCACCCCAGAGAATGGACCTTCTGGGTACTAGAGGATACCACGTAGAAATATGAAACGTCAAAAGAACCTGGTTCAGACCAAAATCTCAAAAACCTCAGAAAAAGGGCCAAATGAAACTGAACTCACCAAACTTGCTGAAAGAGAGTTCAAAATAAAAATCATAAACATGCGTATGGAGGTACAGAAAAATATTCAAGAACTCAGGAACAAATTTAAGATGGAGATTCAATCTTTAAGAAATTCCATATCCGAAATGAAACATACAATGGAGGGATTTAAAAGCAGATTAGATGTAGCAGAAGAGACAATAAATGGAATAGAAATTAGAGAAGAGGAATACAAAGAAGCTGAAGTACAGAGAAAGAAAAGGATCTCTAAGAATGAAAGAATATTGAGAGAACTGTGTGACCAATCCAAACAGAACAATGTTCACATAATAGGGGTACCAGAATAAGAAGAGAGAGAAAAAGGAATAGAGAGTGTCACTGAGGTAGTGTGGGGAAGGAGATAGTCTCTCAGGACATGGAGGGGCACAGATCTCCCAACACAAGGGCCCCAAGGAAGACAACATCAAGACATATAGTAATTAAAATGGCAAAGATCAAGGATAAAGAGATAGACTTTTAAAAGCAGTTAGAGAGAGAAAAAAGATCACATACAAAGGAAAGCCCATCAGGATATCATCAGACTTCTCAACAGGAACCTTACAGACCAGGAGGGAGTGACATGATGTATTTAATGCAATGAAGCAGGAGGGCCTCAAACCAAGAATACTCTACCCGGCAAGGTTATCATTTAAATTTGAAGGAGGGATTAAACAATTTTCAGATAAGCAAAAGCTGAGAGAATTTACCTCCCACAAACCACTTCTACAGTGCATTTTGGAGGGACTCCTATAGATGGAAGTATTCCTAAGGCTAAACACATGACACCCAAGGGATAGACAAAGAGCACAGAATATGATTCATATCATGCAAAGAATGGAGGGGGAAGAAAAAAAGACAAAAAAAAAAATCTTTAGGTTGTGTTTGTAATAGCATAAAGTGAGTTAAATTAGACTGTTAGATAGTAATGGCTTACCCTTGAAATTTTGGTAACCATGAATCTAAAGCCTACAGTGGTAGTAGGTACATACCTATCGATAATCACCCTAAATGTAAATGGTATGAGTGCACCAATGAAAAGACACAGAGTCACTGAATGAATAAAAAAAAACAAGACGCATCTATATGCTCCTACAAGACTCTCACTTCAAACTCAAAGACATACACAGACTGAAAGTAAAGAGATGGAAGAAGGTATTTCATGCAACTAATAGGGAGAAAAAAAGCAGGAGTTGCAGTACCTCTATCAGACAAAATAGACTTTAAAACAAAGAAAATAACAAGAGACAAAAAACATTACATAATGATAAAGGGGTCAGTCCAACAGGAGGATATAACTATTATAAATATCTATGCACCCAACACAGGATCACCTACCTATGTGAAACAAATACTAACAGAATTAAAGGGGGAAATAGAATACAATGCATTCATTTTGGGAGACTTCAACATACCACTCACTCCAAAGGACAGATCAACCAGACAGAAAATAAGTAAGGAGACAGAGGCACTGAACAACGTATTAGAACAGATGGATCAAATGGACTTCTACAGAACATTCCATCCAAAAGCAACAGGAAACACATTCTTCACAAGTGCACATGGAACATTTTCAAGAATAGATCATATACTAGGCCACAAAAAGAACCTCAGTAAATTTAAAAAGATTGAAATTTTACCAACCAGCTTCTCAGATCAGAAAGGTATGAAACAAGAAATAAATTACTCAAAGAAAATGAAAAAGCCCACAAACACATGGAGGCTTAATAACATGCTCCTAAATAATCAATGGATCAATGACCAAATAAAAACAGACATCAAGCAATATATGGAGACAAACGACAACAATAATTCAACACCACAAAATCTACGGGACGCAGTGAAGGCCGTGCTAAGAGGGAAATATATTGCAATACTGGCCTACCTCAGGAAAGAAGAACAACCCCAAATGAACAGTCTAAACTCAAAATTAATGAAACTAGAAATGGAAGAACAAATGAAGCCCAAAGTCAGTAGAAGGAGAGATATAATAAAGATTAGAGCAGAAATAAATAAAACCAAGAAGAATAAAACAATAGAAAGAATCAATGAAAGCAAGAGCTGGTTCTTTGAGAAATAAACAAAATAGATAAACCCCTAGCCAGACTTATCAAGAAAAAAAGAGGGTCTACACACATAAACAGAATCAGAAAAGAGAAAGGAAAAATCACTACAGACACCACAGGTATACAAAGAATTAAGAGAGAATACAATGAAAAATTATATGTTAACAAACTGGTTAATCTAGAAGAAATGGACAACTTTCTGGAAAAATATAACCTTCCAAGCCTGACCCAGGAAGAAACTGAAAATCTGAATAGACCAATCACCAGCAAAGAAATTGAACTGGTAATCAAAAAACTACCTAAGAACAAAAACTCCCGGAACAGATGGTTTAACTGCTGAATTTTATCAAACATTTAGTGAAGACCTAATACCCATACTCCTTAAAGTTTTCCAAAGAGTAGAAGAGGGAATACTCCCAAACTCATTCTACAAGACCAACATCACTCTAATACCAAAACCAGGCAAAGACACCACAAAAAAAGAAAACTACAGACCAATATCCCTGATGAACATAGATGCAAAAATACTCAACAAAATATTAGCAAACCGAATTCAAATACATCAAAAAGATCATCCTTCATGATCAAGTGGGATTCAACCCAGGGATGCAAGGATGATACAATATTAGAAAATCCATCAACATCATCCACTACATCAGCAAAAAGAAGGACAAAAACTACATGATCATCTCCATAGATGCTAAAAAAGCATACGAAAAAATTCAACATCTGTTCATGACAAAAACTTTCAAAGAAATGGGTATAGAGGGCAAGTACCTCAAATAATAAAGGCCATATAAGACAAACTCACAGCCAACATTATTTAACAGCAAGAAGCTGAAAGCTTTTCCTTTTAAGATCAGGAACAAGACAAGGATGCCCACTCTCCCCACTTTTATTCAACATAGTCTGGAGGTCCTAGGCACCGCAATCAGACAACACAAAGAAATAAAAGGCATCCAGATTGGTAAGGAAGATATCAAAACTGTCCCAGTTCGCAGATGACATGATATTGTACAAAAAAACCCTACAGAATCCACTCCAAAACTACTAGATCTAATATCTGAATTCTGCAAAGTTACAGGACACAAAATTAATACACAGAAATCTGTTGCATTCCTATACAGTAACGATGAACTAGCAGAAAGGGAAATCAGGAAAACAATTCCATTCACAACTGCATCAAAAAGAATAAAATACCTAGGAATAAACCTAGCCAAGGAAGTGAAAGACTTATACTCTGAAAACTACAAGATACTCATGAGAGAATATAAAGAAGAAACCAATAAATGGAAACACATCCCATGCTCATGGATAGGAAGAGTTAATATTGTCAAAATGGCCTTCCTGCCTAAAGAAATCTACAGATTCAATGCAATCCCTATAAATATACCAACAGCATTCTTCAATGAACTAGAGCAAATAGTTCTAAAAGTCATATGGAACCACAAAAGACCCCAAATAGCCAAAGCAATCCTGAGAAGGAAGAATAAAGCAGGGGAAATTACGCTCCCTGACTTCAAGCTCTACTACAAAGCCACAGTAATCAAGGCAATTTGGTATTGGCACAAGAACAGACCCATAGACCAATGGACCAGACTAGGGAGCCCAGATATAAACCGAACCATGTATGGTCAATTAATATACGATAAAAGAGCCATGGATATACACTGGGGAAATGACAACTTCTTCAACAACTGGTGTTGGCAAAACTGGACAGCTACATGTAAGAGAATGAAACTGGACTACTGTCCAACCCCGTACACAAAAATAAACTCAAAATGGATCAAAGACCTGAATGTAAGTCATGAAACCATAAAACTCTTAGAAAAAAATATAGGCAAAAATCTGTTGGACCTAAACATGAGCAACTTCTTTATGAACATATCCCCCCGGGCAAGGGAAACAAAAGCAAAAATGAACAAATGGGATTATATCAAACTTAAAAGGTTCTGTACAGCAAAGGATAACATCAGTAGAACAAAAAGACATCCTACAGTATGGGAGAATATATTCATAAATGATATATCCGATAAGGCGTTGACATTCAAATTATATAAAGAGCTCACTCACCTCAACAAACAAAAAGCAAATAATACAATTAAAAAATGGGCAGAGGATCTGAACAGACACTTCTCCAAAGAAGAAATTCAGATGGCCAACAGGCACATGAAAAGATGCTCCACATCACTAGTCATCAGAGAAATGCAAATTAAAACCACAATGAGATATCACCTCACACCAGTTAGGATGGCCACCATCCAAAAGACAAACAATAACAAATTTTGGCGAGGATGTGGAGAAAGGGGAACCCTCCTACACTGCGGGTGGGAATGTAAATTAGTACAACCATTGTGGAAAGCAGTATGGAGGTTCCTCAAAAACTCAAAATAGAGATACTATTTAACCCAGGAATTCCACTCCTAGGAATTTACCCTAAAAATGCAGAGCCCAGTTTGAAAAAGACATATGCACCCCTATGTTTATCGCAGCACTATTTACCACAGCCAAAATATGGAAGCAACCTAAGTGTCCATCAGTTGATGAATGGATAAAGTAGATGTGGTACATATACACAATGGAATACTATTCAGCCATAAGAAGAAAACAAATCCTACCATTTGCAACAACATGGATGGAGCTAGAGGGTATTATGCTCAGTGAAATAAGCCAGGCGAAGAAAGACAAGTATCAAATGATTTCACTCATCTGTGGAGTATAAGAACAAAGCAAAAACTGAAGGAACAGAACAGTAGCAGACTCACAGAACCCAAGAATGGACTAACAGTTACCAAAGGTAAAGGGACCAGGGAATATGGGTGGGGAGGTAGGGATAAGAGGGAAAAAGGGCTATTACAGTTGCACACATAATGTAGCGGGGGAGGGTGTGAGTGGGGGGTGAGGGGGAAGGCAGTATAACCCAGAGAAGACAAGTAGTGATTCTATAGCATCTTACTACTCTGATGGACAGTGACTGTAAAGGGGTATGTGGTGGGGACTTGATAATAGGGGGAGTCTAGTAACCATAAAGTTGCTCATGTAATTGTAGATTAATATTACCAAAAGAAAAAAATAGCATAACCCACGTTATTTCTAAAAACAAAACTAATCTGTCATGTTTAAAATTATTTTGCAGTTATTTTGTTATTAGAATGTATCTCATTAAGGATGCAGCTACTACTGTATCACAAATCTCTTGAAATAGTTTGTGGATATTTATCTATTCCATAAACACTTAGATTCATTTGCTCACATATTCTAGTTTTTTTTCCCACGTTTGAAGACCTTAAAAATATCCTACTAATGATATGTGGTGGGATTAATTCATTCTAAAGTCATGTAATGTATAACATTTCATCTGTGTGGCTTTTACATGGTTAGCTGTAATTGCTTCTATTTTATAAATCAACATCACTGATAAATACCTGGAAAACAAGAAAACAAACCCACTTGAAATGTACCCTTCTGATGGGTTTTTAACATGTGGACGGTGAAGGGAAGGAAGGAATAAGGATGATAAGGATGATGCTTAGAAAACTGGGATTTGGAGAAATTTGGAGGGGATTTGGCTTGAGAAAACTAGGTGCTCTGAAACAGACAGACTTGAAGAACCAAAAACTCTATTTTGGCCAAGTTATACTTGAGATGCCTGTTAGACTTTCAAGCATACAGATTAAGTAGGAGGTCGGCTATATAGATCTGGACCTTAGGACTAGGGACTGCAAAAAATAATTTCGGAGATAATGGGTAAAGCACTAGACCAAATCTTCTAGCTATGTGTTCAGAGAATAACAGGAACAAAACTCAGAATCTTCAGACATATCAATATTTAGTCTCGCAGAGGAAAAGAATGCAGCAAAAAATACTAAGAAAGTGATGCTAGGAAGATGAGAAAAAAACTAGACAATTGTGTCATGGAAGTCAAGAGTAGAATGGGTGTCAAAGATAAGGTTAATTGTGTCTAACCTCGATCTGCAAAGAGAACAGAGAAGTCCCAAGGGGAAGTAGAAACGGCAGAGCAGGTGGTAAGGAAGAACACAGGGAGAAAGGGGGCAGGCACCTGATCATTTCTAGCTCCTGTGATGCTGAGTGATACTTATTACAGTTGAGATCCATGCCATTCCCAATGCATTCTCAAAACTCTCTTTACTTGACATATTCCAGAGGATTTCCCCTTGTTAAACTCATGAACACTATGAACCACTTCAGGAGAAGGAACCAGATCACCTAAAGCAGTAGGTCATACATTAAAAAGAAGAAGGCTTTGTTGATAGTCATAATCGATGACCAGAGTCATGGTTGATAATTCTTAGGGTGTGAAAGGAAAGGAATGGAGCACTGGATATATAAACCAGATGTAAGATATGCTTTATCATACTTCAAGTCACTGCACCATAGATCAGCCATACAAAACTAGATTTTGTTATTTGTATTTGCATATAAAGAAGTAATGGCTCAGCAAAGTTACCGAGTCTCTAATCCTCCATCTAAAGAAAACTTGTCACAGTCAAGTTCAAATCAGTTTACTTCAAAGCTCACATTTACCACCATGACTGGCCTTCAAAGTAACAAATTAGACACCATTGATTTGAAGTATTTGAAAAAAAAATTTTTTCCCTTAACAGCTCCCGTTTCATGTGGGCATTTTCTCATCAGTATCCTTTTTATCTACAGAAGAAAAAAAATTGCTCATCTTTATAACATCAAAATGGAGCTGAAGAAGGAAATCTCAAAGACTTGGAATCCTAAACATCTTACTTACCAGATGTGGATACTTAGACCCAGAGGAGTTACTTGCCCAAGGTCAACTGTCTGATTAGTAGCCAAAGACAAAAGTAGAAATCAGGTGTCTCTCACCCCATGACTGAGCTCCTTCCAAGACTTTACGGTCCATGAATTGAAACCTATGTGTATGCCTAACAGATGATACTCATTTGTAGCTCAGTTACGGTCATGTAAATTTAAGAAAAATATAAAATGAGCTTCCTTGAATTCTGAATAGTTCTGTAATTCCACCTTCAAACAGGAAAAAGTATCCTTCATTTCCATCACCATCGCTTTTTTTTTTTTTTTTTGAGCCAATGCAATACCAGACCTTTTATGTTCAGGAAGAATTTTTCAAGTGCTTTTTCATGTTAAATGGATGTGATGAGTCATGGAAACTTCAAGGTAAATCACTACCACCCCTGCAGTATGGAGAGGCTGGAATGCAAAAGGATCCACATCCTCAAAGGGGGGACATCAGAAGGGGCCAAAGACCAAATGTACACATAGGTGGCCTCCTCACTTCCCTTTGAAAGAACCCCTGGCTTCTGAGCTGCCCAGCTGCACACTACAAAGAGTTTGCAGTTGTCTGAAATCTCTGAAGGTCCGAGAGGAGTTGCTTGGCACTAAGGACTGGCTATTGTGAACAAGTCACTGAAGGAGGCAAAGGCAAAGGCTTTCAACTAACCCAGAACAATGGCTCTCACGGACCTTCACCTGAAAAACTCCTTTGGAAATCAAACCAAAGGCAGGCTATCTGAGGAACCCCTCAATTTCAGTACAAATGGCCAGAGTCTGTGAAGCAATGAGGTAACTGCCAAGTTGAGCAGTAGGTACTGAAATTCTATGCTGACACTGCAACTAGGGATGGGATTTTGACCAAGTCACTTCTTCTCTCCAAGTCTCGAGCTTCTAATCACCAAAATAAGGAGACTGTACCCGGCTGGTAAACTGGTTACACCCTTTGGGTCCCTCTCAAGAGTGGATAGGCTGTCCCCACCAAGATCAAGTCCCAACCACATGCTGGCCACCAGAAATGCAATTGAAAGACACAAATACAAGTGAAAGGATGGGAAAAGATATAGTATGCAAATATGAAGGCTGAGAAAAGTAGCTTATCTCTATGAGAGACAAGTGATTAGACTTCAGGTTCAGATAGATTTTCAGATAAAAAGATTTTTCATGATGATAAAAAGGGCCAGTTTATAAAAAGGACATAGAAATCCTAAATGGTTGTGCACCTAGCAACAGAGTTTCAATATATATCAATAACTGACAGAAAAAAAAGGAGAATAAAAACAGCTACTGTTACAGTTGGAGAATAACATTTACTCTCAATGATTAATAAAGTAGACAGAAAATCAGCAGTAACATACCAGAGCTGAACAACCCTATCCACCAACTTGGCCTAAAAGACATGATAGAATATCACACACATGGCAGATTACACGTTTTTGTTATTTTTTTCAACAGCACATGGACCATTCACCAAGATAGATAATGGTTTAGAATTTTTCACAATTAAGAAAAAGCATGCGTTTGTAGATTCAGGAAGGACATGTAGTTCTAAGAAAAATCAGTGACAAATCCACAGCTAAACATTTTGTAGTGAAACTAAAGAAAAAAAGAAAGCAGCTAGAAAGAGGAAAAAAAAAAGATCACCTAAAAACAGTAACTAGACTAACAGAAGACTTCTTTACGGCAAGAACGGAAACCAGAATACAGTAGAAGGGTCTGTTCAAGGGTCTGAAGTAAAATAGCTATCAATTAAAATGTCTCCAGCAAAAAAAAAAAAAAAAAATCTCTCAAGAAAAAGATGAAATTCTATTTTCAGATACACCAAAACATTAAATCTTCCTTAAAGGAGTTTCTAAAATATATACTTTTAGAAAAAGAAATATTACATCAGAGAGGTCTGAGACACAAATAACGAATGGTGAGCAAGATAAACAGGAAAACATATAGGTGGATCTAAACAAGCATCCAGTGTGTTAACAGTTACCTGGGACAAACTAAAAAACGTAAAATTCAAATACTGAACACTAACCATACATAACAGGCAATTTAGAGTTGATTAGAATTTAAATAATCTCAGGTCTCTGCGTTGTCCAAAAGGAGAGTGAAGACTTCTGTTACCTTCAGACTTCCTAAAAGTAAGAATATAGGAAAATACTACATTTAAAAAACAGAGTTTTCTCTCCAACTCTAAAATTGATATTGAATCTGAATTTTCCCTGGGTCAGAAAGAAAGAAGGCTTAGAACTCTGGAAATATAGTTGAGTCCCAGCATTTCATGGATAGGGCTGAAGGTGGGAGAAAGTGGAAGATATGGGAATAAAGGGTGTGATTTGTGTAAAGATCTGCGCAACCTGGGGGGTCAGCAGGTTAACTAGACAAATGCAGTCAGATGGCCACAGGAAGGTGGGCCTGCCGCCGGCGGCGCAGGGAGGGGTGAGGCTGGGTGCCTGAGCTGGAGGGGTCAGGAATGAAGGGCACGGATACTGAGTGACAAACTGAACTTTCTTCTAGGTGCTGTGGATTTAGGAAGATGACAGATGGAGACTTCAGTCACATACGGTTTTGGTGGGATACTTCAGATTCTATGGGAAATGGGGGTGAGGCCAGCCAAGAAGCAAAAACCTCATGCATCCCTTTTGCCTCTGGAAGGGTGTTTCTGGTAGAACCTTCTGTGTTTGTTCCATTCCAGTTCTCAAACTCCATAACCATCATTTCACTGGAGCCTGGCCCTAAGCATGGCAAATGAAGTTTTATTTAGCATATTAATAACAACTAAGGAAGGACTAGTCCCTCCTCATCAAATCCCCAGGTATATTAATGCATATTCACCCAGAATCTGGTGCATAGTCAACCAGAGTACAATCAGAAAACAATTCTGAAACATAATTCCTATTATACATAAAACATGTCAGACTCGACCATCAAGGTCTTTTTTAAAAGACTAAAAAACTATTTATTCAAAGCCAGTTTTAAGAACTTACAGGCAATAAAAAATAGCCACCACAGTTCTCAAATCCCCACCCTTCAACCCCCTCAAAAAAACACTTTGAAACACAATACTTCTAAACTGCTTTAGGGAATAAAGCCACCAATACTAAAAAGAGAATATGTAAATAATAAGAATTCCATTCTGTTTTGGATATTTGCAAATATTCAGACTCAAACAAGAATGCTGTGGAGAGAAAAATCTATAATAAAGCAGTCTCAAAAACTATGTTGACTGACAAGTTGAATGTTTTAATAGTAAATAGGTTATACGTCTGTGAAACCGTTTGCTATTTTCACTCAGTACCCACTACTGATGTTATCTGCAGCAAAAACCCCATCAGCAGAGCCAAAGGCCAGAATACACTTGACTACTATTGCCTTTTTACAATATACTGGATCTAGAAAACCACATGTCAATTCTCATAATGTGATATAAATCTGTGGCAACATACTGATGCAAGCTCTGTAGGCAGGATGTGTTATGTTGGGAGGCCCTCTGCAGAACTCTCTCAAAGCATATAATTACTCCTTAATCAACTCTGCTTTTATTTTCCTTATCCCAGCATCTACACTGTCCATAACCAACTTCCTAAAAATCCCTCATACCAGGGGTCAGCAAACTGTGCTGCATGGACCACATCTGGCCAACCACCAGTTTTTGTACATAAACTTTTCTTGGAGCCCCACCATGACCATCATTTGTCTACATGACATTGTCTACAGCTGCTTTCTTGTCTACAAAGTGAGTTAAGCAATTGCAACAGAGACCATATGGCCCCAAATGCCTAAAATATTTAGTATCTGGACATTTATAGAAATAAATTTCTCTATGCCTGCCATCCAAGACTGGGCTATGAAAATGATGTAGTACAGAACTAACTTAACAGCCAAGGACTAGACAGTCCTCAGCCTAGTTTTGCATTTTCATTCTAGCCACCTCGCAGTGAGGTGTTACTTGTTAATGCAATAACCGGATGCTATACAGAATGAGTTAGTGTCTAACATAACCAGTGTGTCACAAGTCATTTCTAGGGAACCCAGGACAGATGTCATTAAACAAACACAGCTCTTTCCCCTTAAGACCAGATTTCAGCTCAGAATCCTTTCCACACAGCTTTCTAAACAGCCAATAATTGATTGTGATTAGCATAAAAGATTAAGTATTTTTGCATCTCTAGTTAATTCTCATGTTGGTTTCTAAAACCATTCTCCCTTAATCTGCCCACAAAAATCTGTCTTCCACTAACATCTATCTATTAGGGCTCATTTGGACCTTTAAATTGCCCTTAATAAATCTAACTCTTCTCTGAAATAACCATCTTACCAACATAGAAAGTTGTGTGTGTGTGTGCATTTTCAGTAAAAACTAGAAAAGAAAAAAAAAAGATAATTGACTAAAAGAGTTGATACAGAAGTACAGGGGATTATTATGAAACAGAACATGATTTCTAGTCATGTCCATGGACATCGCTCATTACTAGGCAGGAAAAGCTAACAGGACAAACACTAGGGCCTCCAGAAATTTGTGACCCCTAGGGAAGTTCCCCAGTCAGTTATGAGTCCATACGGCTGTCCCTTCTGGAGCGTACACCTTACCTGTCTGAAAAGGAGGCTGCGTCCTACCTTCCTGAAGCTGGGACATTCTGTGGGGAGATCACTGCAGTCCTCTGTAGGGTAAGCACGCTTTCCAAAGCAGACCCACTGGACTGCGTGGCCTTGGCCAGCCCACGGGGGCCTCGTGATGGGGCATCCCCAGCTCCTTTTCCTCTCACTGGCTTTTTATTTCTTCTTCTCTCCATTAATCTGTACATCCACTCAAGACTCCTCTTTATGGCTTTTGATTCTGGACAAGTGGCTTACCGTCACTGAGCCACAGACTGGGATATTGTGAGGACTGAGATGAGAAAAACTGGATCTTTAAAGGCTGACTAGGAGGAGGAGCATGGGAGTCGTTGGATTTTAACCAACATGTGATTCTAATGATGGGGCAAGTTTGGAAAACACTGCTTCATTGAGGTCACAACCTTTCCTGCGTATCCAAATCACCTGGATACTTGTTAAAAAACAGATCTCCCGGCTCTTTCCCCGCGCTCACCGACACAGACGCTCTTTACATTTGCATTTTCTGATACGAGTCATCTACAGAAAGCATTCTGAGGAAACCTAACTTAAAGCCTTCATACTCCTACTGTGGTCCTTGTTTACCAGACCAGCATCCCCTGGGAGAGTTTTAGAAACACAGAAGAGGCCCCACCTCCTCTAAAGCCATTTATTAGTAAGACTGCCAGGTGATTCTTATGAACATTAGTTCTCGAAGCACTGACTGAAGTCCAACACAACTACAGAACCGAGCTTCTCAAGCTGTTCTGTAGTCAAACGTTCACAGTTCGATTTAAAATGTTACCTAACCCACTTAATCCCTATTTCTAGATAAGAAAAAAAAAAAGTACAGGGAACTTTAAGAGGAAACTTTGAAGCTGAGGTTAGCATGGCCAGGTGACCTGGGCCCCCACTTTGCCTGCCCAAGACCTCTGACCACTGGCCGGTTCAGGATGTCTACAGCAGAAATCACCAGCCATTTGGAATATGGCAATACTAAGTCCTTGAATAGGGGCACGGCTTCTCGCCATGGGCCTCAGTTTCCCTACCTGTTTGCAGAGAAGATCACAATGATGTGTATAAATGCCAGTTCCATGAGTGGCACGAGGTAGGGTTCCACCGGGGAGTTGGTGAGCTCTGGTAGACGGGAGATGGGGCAGGAGTGGCTGAAACTGTAGCTGAAGCCCTCTCACTGGTGCCTGCCCTGCCCCACAGTTGTCCAAGCAGGAAAAAAACAAACCTGCATGGCACTAGCCTCGCATCTGGGACTATGCATGGAGGGATGCAAGACAGGCATGCTCAAGGAAAACGCTTTTTCCAAAGAAGCCAGGTTTTATCTGCAGTTCCTTTGGCCTCTCCTTTTATTGTTCTCACTCCAAACTCTGAGATGGCCTCACATTTACTAACAACCTGGAATGATAAGGCTGTGACCCCAGTCTTAATGGCTAGGGATTTTTGAATTGTAATCACCAACACCAGTAGGACTGTTTCTCACCTTTCCCTCAGTTTCCTTGCTCCAAATAAAAATGAACACTGAGCTAGAAATGCATCAACATTTCTCCTTCCTATGTTAACTCCAGCATGCACCACTTGAGCACTAACTGGGTTCCAGTCCCTGTGTTAAGTTCAGTATATGCGTTATTATTTCATTCATTTTACCCTCATTATAACCCAACAAATTACGGACTCATTATATTCCCTTTCGGTTAGAGGAGGAAACTGAACCAGTTAGGTTAAAATCCTGCCAAGGTCACTCAGCTTGTAATGACAGAGACAGCCATGGAACCTAGAGGTCTGACTCCCGGCCCAGTGTCCTTGGCTATCAGGTGCAGCAGCTGCTGTGTGCCTGGACCTGGGGCTACGAACAGGAGTTAATGCAGTTTTGGCCCTCGAGAGTGTATGGCCTGGTAGAGGCCAGGAAACCCTAATGCAAGGACTGTAACCCCTACCACGAATCACTGGTGCTGCTTACTTGCCTGCAGCCGACATCGCAAACTGACCTTAATCGTCTTTTCCTAGAATCTGAACGTGGTCACGTCGCACTCCACGGAAACCACTACCAATTGGTTGGCATGTCACTTATTCTCCCTTTTTGCTCCAGAGAAAATAAATCTAAGACAGTTTATCTGTATTGCATCTGTGTTTGGCCTTTGATAGAGGTAAAGGAGGAGGGTATTTGCAGTATGTGCAACTAACAATACTGGGTATTAAAGATTCTTGGCCAACAGACACAGACTACAAAACAAAAAGGTTACATACAGTAGTCGAGTAGCCAAGAATACTGCCTTCATCTGTTCAGTCTGTCATGGAGGACAAGCCTTCTACCTTAACAAAACCGTGCAACAACACCTCCTAAATCTCTACAGTTCATGTTATATGCTTGATTGTTTTATCTTTTCAAGAATTAAAAAGAACAGGTTAAAAAAAAAACAAATATGGGGCTCAAGCTAAGGCTGAAATAAGGATATAACTATATTTGATGTCAGAGAGGGTAGGCAACAAAGCAGAAATCTGCCTTAGTGAACCTATTATAATCCACCTTTCACCACTAAATTGAAAGTGAGTTAATGCGCAGGTGGGCTGAGCTAAACTTAGCATAAAAGAAAATCATTTTTCTGTTTATATAATTTGCATGCCTTTGTAATCAGCAAAATGACAGATCAGACAAGAGGCCTACCCGCTGCGATGCAATCTTTAATCTGTCATATATTAATCATCCCCCTGTAATATAATAAAGCCACTTCTATCATGATGGCATGGAATGTAAATAGTTTCAATTACTGGTAATTCTCAACTGTTCTGCAGAAAGAACAGTATGGTGTGATCCATGGGCTTTGGAAGGAAACAAAATAATAAAAGAAGGTAACTGAATTGTGCATCTCAGCTGAAACTTTTCTGGAGTCTTCCCAGACCCCATGTTTACTTTTCTTGGATTATTTCTAAAAGCTGAAGCAAGGCCTTTGGGAGGAAAACATCCTTCAGTTTATAAGATTCAGGATGATTTTAATGGGCTGTAAGTGAGTAAGCAACTTGTGCTAATTTCCTGCAGGCATTTTCCAAGTTTTTACCCATTACAGTAGGATGACTTTGAATAAAAAAGTTCTATTGGAACAAAACATTGTTGTTGCTCTTGTGGCACATAAGAGAGAAATAAAAATATCTCCAGCAGTGAAAGTGAGTAAAAGACATAAAACTATTATCATACCTGCCTAGCATTATGATATGCTTTCCTCAAAGATTCCCCCACTTTCCAACACCATTTATGCCTCCTGACACTCTCAAAATAAACAGCCACTATCCTTTTAATGCTTCTTGAGAGTAAGTTCTCCAAAGGGAAATGATTCCTGGGACTTCAGAGAAAAGCTGTCATTCAGGTTGGAGGGCTCAGATAAGGGTAATGAAACCTTGACAATTAACTGGTCTTTCACCAGTGGCAGACATGACTAATTGATCTCAATACTTTTTCACACTAGGTCTAGTGTCAGACATCACTAATCAATTTCAGTCCTTCTTCACAGGAGCCCACATTTAACCTTTTCCCCTTAGGTCTCTGGATAGCCACTAACAATGAGGTTAGTAGTAAGCCATCTTTTCTCTCAGATTTAAATTGCTAACTAGAAACAATGACACCCCTACTCTTCTGTTTGAACCACTTGTTTACTGGGAAAAGTACCACATGACCTTTTCAGAACGAGGTCAAAAAGGGCAGGAGATGTTTGATGGATTCCTTAAACCTTCCCTCTCCTCAAGCTTCTACTTGCCCCTCATCTTCTTTTTAATAAATACTACAATTTGATGTAGAAATTCAAGGCAGGGAGATTTTTTTGTTACCAATAGATAGAAGATATTCCATAAGATTTTTTAAGCTTTGCTTATTTTTGCTGTGTTATTTTTTAAGTCTGTCTCAAGCAGTAACAGTAAATGTGGAATGAAATCTTCCATAGTTTAAACCATTTAGGTATTATTATTACCTAAATCAGCATCTATCACTGAGAGGTTCTGATAGATACCAGTTTGTGCTTTATCCCCAAGGCTAAGATGGATGCTCCATTATCTCCCAAACCCAAATCCAATAATGCCTGATTATTCCTGCAGGTGAGAAATGGGGCCACGGGACTCCAAATCCATTTCCCCACTCACCTGTATAGATGAAGAGAAAATGAGATGCATGTGGGCATTCACCTTTTTGCCACACAGTAACCACAAGCCCAAACGGCTATACAATTCAGCTTAATTCTGACTAAACAGATCAGATCCTCTTTGCTTTGGGGAGAGAGGCTGGAGTATCTCTACCTCTATAGTGCTCCCATTTTGAGATCTACACCTGCATCCCAGGTAACTGCTCTCCATCATTCAACCTCTGGTCTCTTGATTCACTGCTAGGTTGTACCACCCAACCTCAGTATTTCATCATTATTTTGAAGTCTCTGATTGAATCACATGGATTCCCATCTAGATTGTAGTCTTTTATGGTAGAGATGGATTTTATCCAGTGTATCCCACAGAGGTTATTCATACTATATATTTTAGTCGGTAGGAATAAGATATTTGCTGACATGATCAAGATGACTTGCCACTGTTAATAAATATATGAATTATTAATTATGCCTTGATGGACCTAACTATATCAAAGTACTAGTATTTAAGTTTTGCTCTAAATTGATCAAACTCTAAAAGGGACTGTCATGCTCACAATATCTTCATTTAAGATACTTTGTTTTTAAATTTTAAGACAACCACAGATAATTTACAAATCATGCTGCCCTAGGGGAGGTGTTTACCTAAGAGAAAATTATAAAACATATCCACAGAAGAGACCTGTCCACAAATGCTTACAGAAGCAGTACTTTCATGAGCCAAAAACCAGAAACAACTCAAGTGTGTATCAAAAGGAGAACAGATGAGAGGGCTGTGCTATCTTTGTAGAATACTATGCAGAAAAAAACAAACTACAAATACACACAATATAGATAAATCTAAATAAAAAAAGTGATATTGGGAGGAGGCCAGAAAACAGTAGATACTATATGATTCTATTTATGTGAAATTCTAGAAAAAGCAAAACCGATCTCTAGTCACAGAAAGCAGATTAATGGTTACCTTCAGCAGAGGATGGAAGGGATGACTGCAAAGGAGATGAGGGAACATTATGGGGCAATGGAAATGTCCCATATTTTTACTGTCCCGCATTTATTATTATACATGGGTATATACATTTATCAATGTTCACCGTACTATACAGCCAACATTTGAACATTTGTTTATATGTGAATTATGCCTCAACAATTTTAAAAATCATGCTAAGCGGCTCTATAAGAAGAGCCTCCAGTTACAAATGTTTGCAGACCTACCACGTGGAATGGAGCCAGCAGCATGACAAATGGCACCCATCTGGGAATGCAAACACCTGTCTCTTCTAGAATCATGTGCAGAAGGATTAGCTGATGAAACCAAGCATAAGAGCAGTCATTTTTAATTTGTCTTGTGTCTGATTCTGCCATCTTAAAAACAAAGAGAAGCTGATAAAAGCTTTCAAATGGGTACACAGTCTGCAATCACAGTCTGCAAAACCCTCTGAATTATTGTGACTCTGGCAATTTCAGGGCCTTTGACTAGCAGAAGTTGTAATTCCATCTCTATTTTCTGGGAATGTGAGAGCCCCAAGAGCATGCCAGGGAGGTGGCAGGATTGGCCTTTGAGTTTACCTTATTTTGATGGCAGTTTCATTTGGAAAGAGGGAGTGTAACCTCCAGGTGACAGCCAAGATGTATATCAGAAAGTCTGGCCAAATGCATCAGAACCCAGAGAAAGCAAACTGGAGGAACACCGGATGACTCTCATCCCTGTGGAACTGGAATGCATTTTTACACAGAAAAGCTGCCTGTGCTCTAGAAAGCTTTGTAGGCTTTCATAAAAATGAAATGGGAAGACATTTAAGGATGTAATTCAGAGAGAAGGTTACTCATGGCTGCATTAAAAAAAAAATCACTTTGGCCCGTGGGTGAAATAGGAGTAGAGAAGCACCAGACTGGATACTGAGGAGAAAACCTGGGAGCCTACTGCTAGTCCTACAGAAAAGATGGTGGAGGTTTGGAATAGGGGGTAGCAGTGGGGTGGAAAGATATTCATAGAGTTCATAAAGTAGAATTGACAGAATTTAGTGAATAGACTCAATTAGGGAACTGAGCAAAAAAGAAAGTGTTAAGGATGATGTCTAAATTTATAGCTTAAGTAAATGGGTAGATGAAGATGTCATTCACAAAAATGGAGGAAAAGAGAACAAATTTGGTGATTATGTAACTTATTCATGCTAATGGAAATTAATTAATCTGACCTTATATATAAGATGTACTTTTTTAAAAGACCGAGAATGGTGCTATCCATTAATGTGATAGTCCAGCCAAGAGATAAATACTCATTAAATAGTAGTTAATTTTATTGATTTCTACCAACTACAGTACCAAGATTTTTACATTATTTCATTTTTAATTCCATAAATAGCGCTATGATATATTATATTATTATTATTATTCACACTTCACAGTGAGTTAACAGAGGCACAGAATAATAAGTTACCTGTGGGTAACAACACTAACGTTTACCAGTATCCAGTTCTCTCTTAATCAGTTATAGGGAGGATTGTAATCCCCTGCCCACTTGAAGCGAAATGTAATAATATGATTTGCTTGGGCCAATGGAATATGAATAGAAGTATCACTTCTGGGTAGGAGCATGTTAGAGCCTCTATTTGATCTTCTACTTTCTTTGCTGAGCAGATCAAAGAGGACAGGTGTTTCAGGAGTGTAATTTACACTGGTAGCTCCTGTGAGAACCCTCAGTAAAGGCAATAATAACCTAAGTCTCCCCTTCAGCTCCCTTCAATTAACCCATGGTGGATAAAGAACATGAACAAGAAATAAAGCATTGCTGTGTTAAGGCAGGTGAGACTTAGAAGGTACTCCTTACTGCAGCAGAACCTAACTTATTCTGACTTACACATTGCACAGATTCATGAAATGGTTAATACTGGAAAGCAGGCCCCATAATCACTGTAGCATATTTACAAAAGAAAAATATTATCTCAAAAATGAGGCAAGTTATTAGATCAGAGACTTGGTAAAGGAGATGAAGGCTAGGCTAAGCGCTGAACAGCTACAGCCTGCACACTGTCGGTCTTCCCCTATGGAAGACATTCTCTTTATCTTTACTGTCTTTATCCACCTGCATTGGACATCTTGCCTTGTTCATGGAAAGCCCACCCACTGGTGTGAATTCAAGTGGACCAAATGAATGTGTGAAGAACATAAATGACTCTACTCACCCACTCTAGATCTAGATCAAGGAGGAAAGCCTAAGCTACTGAAGGTTAATTTGGCCAAATATGCGCATTATAATTTTTTTCTTTTGTCAGAGCCATTGTGATTTTTTAAGGTATTTTTTAACAGCAATTTTAGATTCACAGCAAAACTGAGGGCCCAATACAGAGATTTCCTATATATCTTTGATCCCACACATATATAGCCTCCCCCATTATCAACAACCTTCATCAGAAGGAATATCTGTTACAATGATGAACCTTCATTGACATATTGTAACCACCCAAAGTCCATAGTTTACAGTGGAGTCCACTCTTGGTGTTGTATATTCTACTAGTTTGCACAACTGTACAGTGACATGTACCCATCATTATAGTATCATGGAGAATATTTTAACTGCCCTTAAAATCCTCCATTATCTATCTATTCATCCCTCCCTTATCCATAACTTCTGACAACCACTCATCTTTTCATTGTGTCCATAGTTTTGCCTTTTCTAGAATGCCACGTAGTTGGAATCAAATCATAGGTAGCCTTTTCAGAGGGATTTCTTTCACTTAGTAATATGCATTTAAGGCTCCTTCATGTCTTTTATGGCTTGACAGCTGATTATTTTCTAGTGCTGAATAATATTCCACTGGATGTACCATAGTTTATGTATCCATTCACCTCCTAAAGGACATCTTGGTTGCTTCCAAGTTCTGGCAACTATGAATAAATTTGCCATGAATATCTGTGTGCAGAGTTTTGTGTGGACACAAGTGTTCAGTGCCTTTGGGTCAATATTAAGGAGCATGACTGCCGGGTTGTATGGGTAACAGTTACTTTAGTTTTGTACAAAAGCCCCAAACTATCTTTATAAGTAGCTGTGCCACTTTACATTTGCAACGGCAATGAATTAGAGTTTCTACTGCTCTATATCCTTGCCAGCATTTGGTGTTTTCGGTGCACTTATTATAATTTTATAAAAATTAAAAGATTTAACAGTTTCAACAAAAATGTTCAACTTTGGCTATTAAATACCACATTTAGAAAAATTCATTTTATCATTTGGAACTAAAATCTGTGTTGATATGGGAGTTTTCTTTTAATTCTAATTTAGTGTATGATCTATTTTGGCCAATTCTGATTTATTCATATGCTTTTGAATTGAGATTAAACTTTATAACTGACTTTTGACAGATCGCCTTTCAGTGCAACTGGCATTCGAGAATTTAATTTTCAGAAAGTTATCCATTTCTACCATTCTAAAGAAAGCTCCAATCCCAGAAACTGTGGCAAATTATGAATTTAGCTAAAGATACAACCAAAAAGGAGAACACTATATGGACAAAACAGATACCTTTGGGTTTTGTTGCTGTCTCTTAGCATCCTTTCCCTCTTTTCTGATAACAGAATATTCAAGGGTGCTTCTACCTATTCAACTACACCACACTTCAGATTCCAAATCCTTTAGTCACTATTCATTTTTGAATGACCAAATATCAAATCAAAGTAGCCTAAGCAAAAAGGACATTTACTGACTCATAAACCTGGGAGCTTATGGCTCAGGTATGACTGGATCTAAGAGCTCAGGGGGCTCCTTTCTCTGCCTATTTTAATTCTCAAACATGAACCATGAATCTGGAGGCATCAGGGATAAGGCTGGTCTGGTCAGGTTCCTAGGTACCATCTTTCCTGCTCCACGGTTCCAGTCCGCCTGAGCTAGACGGTAACGAGACCCACTAAGAAGGATCACAGTTTAGAGAAGAAAAGCCAATTAAATTAATATTCTAGGCCCCGCATTCTTGTTGGTAAATTGGAGGAACACAAAACAAACAACAATTCCTTTAATATGAAATGACAGACATCTTTACAAAACAAGCCATAAGCAAAGTAGAAGCCTTACTTATTAAAGAAAAGGGCAGTGATTTCAGGAGGGGCTGTGGTAAAATTCACATCTTCTGCTAAATCTTCCCGATGAACACAGTCCTGGAGTCACATTTGGCAATTGCTCAAATGCCTCTCTGCCTCTGATACCCTGTTTTCCTTTTTTAATGTCAGAGTTTTGTCTGTTCAAACTCATTGGAAAGGAATTGAGCTTCCTCTGTATAATTCAAGTGCTGTCAGTGAATTGGGAGCATTCAGGAAAAAAAACTAAAAATCAAGGTGTTTATGGAATGCCCACTGAGTACCAGGCAATATTTTACCAACAGAAGACAAAATGGTATGATGGAAAAGTTCTGCATTCTGAATAATCTACAGCAATTCTGAGAAAGAACTAAATGCAATGGAAAGGTGCTGATGGACCAAAAAGTAGAGTCATGAGATCCTGTCGAGGGCCATTGAGGAAGGAAGCCCTTCCAGAAGCACCAGCTGGAAGGACAGGTGGGAGTTAGCCAGTGGAGGGGAAATATAGGAGGTGGGAGAAGAAGCAACCAGAGATAAGAAGAAGCACATGCCAGGTTCAAGGGCAAGATTGTTTGGCCCTGATGAAGCATGAAACAAGTTTAACAGGAGTTTCGAAGCCAAGTGGAAGGATTGGCAAGAATGGGGCCAGACAGAAGTCTGGGCCAGATTCTGAGAGATTTTTCAAAGCACAAGAAGAATTTTAGGCTTTATCCCAATACTGCTTGGATGGTACTGATGGGTTTTAAGCAATGGACAACATATTCAGAATGATTATACTTTTCAACAATCGCTCTGTTACTATGTGGAAAGTGAGTCGGATGAGGGGAAGAGGTGGAAGGAGGTCAGTTATATACTAAGGCAGGCTTGAAGTACATGCTGAAAGCATATGATTTCTTCATATATTGTCTTAAAATGTAACACAAATTATGCATTCTGACATGCCACACATCCTTATTCTAGCATTTAAAAGATATTCTCAATTATTTACCATAGTTAACCTCATTCATCAACAAATACGCATTTTTCTTCTTGTTAACAGAACTGGAATTTTGTTCAAGATGGCAGTGCGGTAAGCCCCCAAATACAGGATGATAACTAGTCTAAGCCAACTGAAGTAATTCTGATTTCTGACGTGTAACTGTCCCTATAAATAGTGATGAAATATGGTCCAATATTTCAACTGAGTGTGGAGTGGAGTCTTTAGGGAGAGGACCCGGGGAAGTTCCTTCTTCCACTGAAAAGAAGACAGAGGCAGCTGGCTCTGGCCAGCCACCTGCTTCCTTCTCCCCACCTGCTCACAGACTTGGTCCCTGGAAATACAGCAGCTATCCTGCAACATGAGGTGCAAGAAATAGGACAAAAGGTGAAGTGCAAAAGGTGGCTGCAGGATGGCTGCTAAGGATGAAAAGATAGAAAAAAAATCTGAGTTTCTAAAAGCACCAACTGTCTAATGCTGGAGATCATGTTACATAAACTTGAGCCACTGTTTCTGTTACTTGCAGCCAAATGTATTCCCAATTGACACACTAACCCTCAAGAAAACTTGTGCCGCTAAAACAGACCTAACTTCACCTGAGGTTATGCATATCCCCAGGCGGCCTAAGCCAGGACCCCAAGGAGACAGCCAAGCATAGCCTTGGGCAAACGCCACCACTTTCAAATGACTTCACTCTGGCATTCCAGGCCAAAATTCCTTCATCTTTGCTTACTTTCCACAAAGGAGCTGTTTAGGCCTGAAGACTTAAAAGGACAAGAGAGAACTCTGTTAGCCTGTGTGTCTGGGTTTACCACATGCCCTGGTTGGGGAATGGCCATGACCCCCTCTTCCATACAAAGTGCTTTTAGATGGAAGATAAGAGGTAGTGTATCAGCACAAATAATATTCAGAATTCACAGAGGGTCTTTCCATGCATTTTCTTCAGGACTAATGTATTTGTATTCAAGAGACCCTGAGTTACCTGATGCATTAGCTTTCAGCTTTCAATATAAATTATGCGAGAAAAAATGGAGACAGGGATGCCCTCTCATGGAAGTATTCCTCATGATATGGGCAAGAGAACAGTACACTGTCCTTTAGCAGATGGGCCAACAGAGATGAGGGAGGATGAATCTTTTTACCTGCGCTTCTCGCGCTTGAGCGGCTCTCCCATTACTCATAGTCCCAAAGGTACGTGCCAGGTGGGCAGCACAGGCGCGGTGTCTTTATAGCTGTTTATAAGCAAACACTGCCTTTTCCCAGACTCTAGACAATCAATCCGTTTCTCTGATATTTGAAGACAGAAGTATGGTGATTCAGATAGAGGAAAGGGGCTGTTTGTGTGATAAATGCAGAAATGCCATGGCTTCATGTGATTTATTATAGATGAGCGTGAAAGGGACTATCAAAGCTATTCCATTTAATTTCATTTTCACTGTAGTGCTTATGTGGGCTTAGGTGCCTTGAAAATTATCTTCTCATCCTCCTTGGAGAGAGATTTGCAAAACTACAAAATGGCTAGATGTGCTTTAGCGTAAGCAATGGCACCGACCTTATAAAGCAAGTTCGTCTTACCCTCCCCACCCCAGCCTCGTGTCATGATTCAAGGCAGGCAAAGGTAGGCGTTTGGAGCCTGCTCGAATTCTGCATATCCCCAGTCTGATAACAGTGTATTATCCCCTCCCACTAATTATACCTTGGTCATCATTTCATTCATTCATATTTAAGTCCATCTGCTCCTTGAAGAGGCACAGTAATGTTTATACTGGAAACACTAATATGCTGGTTATGCTTTCATATCAGGAAAGCTCTTTTAAATGTTTTCATTGCCCTTTGAAACTCAGGTAAACTGGACATTCAGAAGGTGTCATTTTAAACTCATATCAGTTTGACCAATTCCCAAAGATATCCTCAAGTCAGAAATTCCCAATCACAAGTTCTCGTTCCATTTTAGCACAACTGGCAAAGAAGCATTTTGTGCTAGGCAAACAGGCAACTGTACAGTTATTGGTTTCGTACCATGAGTCCTGCACTGGTCCAAGATTTCTACAGACATCATCTAATTTCAGCATCCACAAACTCTCTGTGGTAGAGATGATTATTTGTGTCTCTGTTATATAGACCAATAATAATCAAGAATGTATGTCATCTAAGATCACACATCAGGTAAACAGAGAAGCCAGGATCTAGAATCAGGTGTTTAGATTCAAACTCTAGGCTTTTAACTGCAAAATTTTTGCCTCAGAAATATTTTCAAGGATAGCTATGCTTTGAAATGTATCAAATATTAGAGTCATATTTTCTGTAGCTATTTTGAATAGATGGAATTAGTAGTGAAGTAGATATTTTTGGTGATCAGCCCAGCATCATTTTTCTTCCCTCTTTCTTTGCAAAACCATTATGTCACTCAGGTATCCACTCTTCTCCCAGGACTGTAAGTTCATCTTCATCTCCAGAAATTATCCTTGTAAAGTCTAAGCCAACTGCAGGGCTCCTGTCCTCCTTGATGGTGACTGGAGTTCAAGCTTGAGCCTATCTGTTTTGGGACCTCTTCTGGTAATTATCAGTGGTCCAGGGGCAGGCTCACACACAAAACAGTCTACTAAGACCAAAAGGAAGAACATTTATGCTATAGTTGGGGAGACAGATTCTCTCTCTCCCACCAGAACAAGGTAAAGCCTTGCCCCAGTTGCTGTCGGCACCCACCTCCTGATCATGAAGGGAGACGTGCTCAGAACGAAGCTGATAATCAAGAAGGCATCAAGGGGACGACAGGGAATCACTCAGCCCAGCCACATCGCCCATCCCTGGAGCCTGATCACATACCTCTCTCTTGGGGTGAAGTTTCCTTTCTACTTAAGTCAGCTTGAGTCACGGTTTCCTTATACTCAAACACGTACTGATGACAAAGGTAACCACCCACACAGTATGATTTCAGGGGCACTGAATGACAGACGGTCATTTATCACCCACTGAAGTCCATGTGACTACAGGCACTCCTTAGTGGGCTCTGTCAGTGCTCATTGTCAGCGAGGCCGCAGCAACATCTTATTTGAAGGGGATATTTAAGTACATCAGGTCCAAGGCTAGTTCATGTTAACCTGGCCGTGCCTAGCACCCACCCCCCTGATTCTCCAGCCTCCCTGCATCTTGTTCCCTGCCTAACTCCTGCGCTTCGGCCATACTGCCTTCCTTTCAGATCTCCCGATTTACCATGTTCTCCTCTGCCTCAGCCCTTTACTGTTACCCCCATACCCAACATAAGCACACACACCCTTGGTTAATGTCGCCTTTCTAAGCTTAACTAACACTTCTTCAGGAAACCTCCCTGTGTCTTTCTTGTGTATATCACGACCCCCTGTGAACCATTCCCTGAGCAACTGTAGCCAAGACTATGAATTGTTTCCTATATCTGTTCTTTCCTTTTTCCTTAGAAGCAGAATCCCAGGTCTTCGGCTGAGCACACTGCTGACCCAAATAAAGACTACATGTGCCTCCTTCTCACCTAGGGGTGGCCACCGTTCACATGGATCACAGAGGGCCAGTTGTCCATTTTCCCCCAGCAGCCGCCATTCCAACCTCAACCTAGTACAAGTTCTGGATACTCACTGCCTTAAGGGCAGTGCCCAGGGTTGGCTGGAAATGCTAGTAAGTTAATGTGGCCAGGAGCAGCTGTCAATCAACAAAAGACTGAAACAGGAGTATACCTAGGTTCCCCCCTTGTGGGTGGCACCGTGCAGAAGCGTGTTCTCTGGTATCGCCTAGAGTCCCCAGGGGGATTAAGTCTCGGTTGTGTAGAGCACCGCCCTGTTCCAGAGCATGTTCCTCATTGGCTTTCACCCTCTTCCCCACAGGCTTGCCAGTGCTTCCCAAATAAACTACTTAGACTTCAGTTCTTATCTCAGGGTTTCCTTGCACAGAAACCCAGTCTAAGACACAGTATTCTCTTCTCACAAAGGTTTCCTCGTCTTCTCAAGCTAAGCACGGTCACCTTACTTTTCTGAACCAGTTTCTATTTATTTTGTACCTGTCCTGTCACAGTGTCCCCATTTTGTTGGCCCATATCCTAAATTAGAATCTGAACTCCTTTAGTATCAGATTAAAAGCTCAAAGTCTGGTGTCAGACAAATTTAAAATCCCAGCTCTACCTCTAAACTAGCTGCATAATCTTACAGCTTGTCTTTTGAGGTATGTTACCCCATCAGTATAACAAAAATGATAATGGCATCTACCTTTTAGCGCTTTTGTAAAAATTAAATTAGGTAATCCATGTAAAGCATTTAGCAAAATGCCTGGTGCAAGTTATCGCTCAATAAACGCTGGCTAACACCATATTAGTAGTGACAGTATTAGAATTTGTATTAATCTTGGCATGTCTCACAATGTAGAGTACAAAATCCATTCAGCATAGAGTAAACACTAAGTTGATAATAATTAAATAGTAAATGGTGAAATGAAGTAGCACATTTTGCTTTCATAATGAGCACTGAGACTTGATTTGACCACTGGATTTTCACAGCACATACAACAGAAGTACTGCTAAACCACTCGATCATTAAGACTTCCCACGGATGTAAATATAAACAAGTGATCTTCCATCTGTTCCATGAGGATCGCACGGCTTCTCATTTTTCTGGTAAGTTCAAAGGCACAAAAAATACGTGTTAGGTATCTTTCTTCTCTTTCAACCCATCCGATATGTTTAAAGGGATGGATGAGCTACACTTGACATTTCCATATGGACGGTGCATTTGGGAGCCATGGCTTCGTGGAGCACCAGGTATCACTCTCCCAGCCACCCTCTGTATCGTGCTGGAAGGAGCCGTATAAACCAAACCTGACCAGGTTACTCCTCTGCTAAATGTCCTCAATGGCTTTCCATATCCCGCTCTGAAGTATCACTTCCTAGGTTGTCCATGCCAACATCTCCAGCCACACCACCCCAGCAGGGTAACCCACCAAATTAAACTTCCTTTGATTCTTTTGAAGCCTGATTCCCACTGAATGCCATTGCCCACACTGATTATTCTGCCAGGAATGCCCTTCTCCTTTCCTTCCCGGTACATATCTACTTGTTTTCGAAGACTCAGCTTACCCTCCACTAAAAAGCTTTGCTTATTCCTAGATCCCATTCAAGTAAAACTGACCATTTTCTTTTATACCTCTCCCCAGAATGGTCTATCTTAGGACCTAAGATGCTGCATTTTGTATTATATGACTCATGTCCCACAATAACTAGGTGGTCCCTACCGGATATAAATAATTCTTAGTTAGCCAAACTTAAACATAATTGGCATCCAAATCAAACACTTTCTCTACTGTTCCCACAGGAATCTTCTTCAGACTGGACAGCACCCTCTTGAGATGGGCACCCCTGAGCCTCTTCTCCCTGCCTGAATTTCCCTACCTGAATCAACCCACCTGCCCTCACGAGGATCCTGTTTTATTAAATCACCCCTTCATTCTCTGTGTTTGAGAGCAGCCAGGTCTCTGGCCTCAAGTGTCCAAGGCTAGCAACAGCCAAACCTCATATTTACAAGAGAAACTCTCTTTTGATTTACCGAGCAAGTTCCTTAACATTTCTGTGTCTTGACTTCCTTAACTACAAACAGAAGTACCTACTTCACAGAGTAGGTATGAGGCTAAATAAGATGAAATAAATAAAGCACTTAAAAGACTGGCACATAATAATCAACACTAGTTGTTCTTTGTTTTAATAATATTTTTAACTATTAGTCATACTGGAAATAATAGAAATACTGATCACCTCTCAAGTGGTAACTTCCATGGATTATTATGCTAAAAGTCATTCTTCCTCCACCAGGAGTAAGGATGGAGTGGGATGGAAAGGTAGAAAGGGGATCAGATCATCTTGGCCCACATTTATTTGTTAATATACATGTCCTATCCCTCCTCCCTCATGCATCCAATAGGCTGTGAGCATTTGAAAGGCAGTGTCTCAGTCCTAGTCTGTCTGTAGCGTCTAGCATGATATTAGGTCCACGGTAGGGACTCAGGAAATTTTTCTGTTTTAGAGGGACACCTGGACAACAGACTGTCCATGAGGCACAAGGCACTAGTCAACAAATTCCAGGATAAACAGAGGCTGAAGGCCCTGGTCAGGTACTGATTAGATGTCAGGTGTCAGACTCTTTCATGCCTGCCTAGTGTTTTATTCCTACTCCCCAATTTCACAGAAGCACTGTAAGTGTTTAAACAACTTAAGAGCTCAGCTTATTAATAAAAACAGATTTGGAATTTGATTATGTGTCTATTAAACTTCATCCCAACCCTTCTATGACAATCTTCACTTTTGTTTTTCATATCTAAGAGAGTATCGGCACATCGTAGGTGATTAAAATAGGTATTTGTTGAACAGATCCACAGCAGATACTATCAGCTCCACAAGAGATGTAAACTAGGGAGTCAAGAAAGCAGGAGAACTGGGACTTCCACCACCAGGCTGTTGTCTATGTGATCACGCAAACCCCCAACGAAGAGGAAAGGGCTGGGAACTAACTGAGGGCTATAACTGCAGAGCAAAACATACATCCCCTACCACAAGCCAGATGCCAGGGGAAATTTCAGACTAATTCTTTTCTATATGTATATTAACGTCTGCATGTTTACCTTTTCTTTAAAAAAAAAAAACTTTAAATGTGCACACAGGACTAAATAAGAACGAAGATCAAAATTCATCTTCTCTACAGTTAGAGAAATAATGAAGTAACTGCAAAGCACCCCGTCCATAAAACAGCTTGATGAGCAAATGCAAAATAACATTTATTATAGAACCAGGAATTTTTTAAGAGGAGAAGCGGAAAAGCTTCTAAATCATATCTGGCACTCTTGCTTCTGATTCATCCCCTGGCAGAGCAATGTGATATATTATGGATAAGGAGGCAAAGCAGTGCCGAACCTCATTCAGAAGCAACTGGGAGGCTTTGAAATCATTTCAGGGAGCAGTACGTTGATAAAGAAGGAAAGAATACTGAGAATGTGAAACAACGGGAACCAGGTAAAGACAGGCAGGTTTCTCCTCATCTGACGGGGGGGGAGTTTGGCTTCATTATCTGAACCAGACACCAACTCCACACCAGACTTTACCTCTTTCATTTTCATTCTCCTTTCCCAACTTTCTGTTATCTTTGGGTTGGAAAGGGAGTGAAGGTTGAGAGGTAGGGAGTTTCTGGAATGAGAGGGTGGTGAAAGACTTCCCTTGGGAATTATTAAGCTTGTTAGCACAAAGCTAAGACAAAGCAGGGTATCCCTTGGGGATATTCCTGGAGCGGCAATGTACATAAAAGACTGAAAGAAAGAGAGATTGAAAGTGATGGATTTGATAAATACTGAGAAAGAGAAATTGGCAAGACTTGGTGACGGACTGATTGGGTTTGGAGAAGGAAAAGTTCTGGCGTTTTGCACTTGAAGGCATGGCAGAGATAGAGATTTTATTTATAAAACTCACATCTCAGGGTTTATTGCAGGTCACTTTTGTTATTTACGAAGTTATTGGCATATCAGAAAGTCAACCTGAAAGGCAGAGAATTAGACATATTTCTTTCAAGGGGAAAGTGGAGAGCTGGGAAACTAGAAGATATTTAACTTACATATTGAGAGAAAATTTTTTTTATTAAAAGAATCAAATAGTTGGCAATAAATAGTGTTCATTTTTCATTGATTTTTAAAAAGCACATTTAAGTCAGAGAAGCACCAGCATACACCCACTTAAAGCCATCGGGTAGATTTATTTATTTTAAACTGGCTATTTTAGTGTCAAATAGAACTGCTTTTGCCTTTGGGGAGACTATCTTGAAGATGTTAAATTTCCATAAATTAAAATTTGTGTACAAACTTCATATTTTTATAGAGAGCTTAAGGCCTCTAAGACCATTACTTTTTATTAAGTTAGGATATGATTATAGATCCAATCATCTTTTATAATTCCATTCCATGATTATCAGTCTGGTGTTATTCCTCATTTCAACTTTCAGAACCTTGTAGTTCTGTGGCCTTCTTTTGATGTTCCCAACCATATCCAAGTCTTACGGTAACTCCTCTCCCCTCCACCAAATAAATGAACACAGCAGCTTATGCTTATGTGGTCTATGACTGTACTTCTTGGTCACAGCTGATTGGATCAGAGGAAGTCAGATGACCCAGAAGGAGCCAATCAGGTGTTTTATCCTGATATTGTATACTTGGGTGAGGACAGATTGGATAGTCGTCTGCTTACGGGAGAAGACTCATAAAAAGATATGGATTCCATGGCCAAATGCACCATTTTGGAAGAAGTGATGGTTCCAATGTGCCAATGAAGCAGAACATGACTTTCTCCTTCTGAAAGTAAATATGCAAAACAAAGACAGAGATCTCGTGGCTCCAGAGGAGAACAGAAAATGAGACTGGCTTTGGTTCCTGGTGACATCCCTGTACTGCTCAAGACCAAAGTAGATATACTTTCTATGCTGAGTTCTATGAGAAATCCCTGGGTCACAGCCAATACCTGAATGTTAGACCCAGGGAATGACAATTACCACATAAAGGTTTTGCAACCATATAAGGTAATTAGCTGGATTTTTAGGGTTGGGTTTGGGGGTATTCAAGTCTTGATAAGCACTCCTCCTTGATTGCAACAGCCTGCCTGACAGGTTTCCAGATGCCCTGTTCCTCTGAACCCACAGTCTTCACACCCTGCACCACTACATCTGCTTATGCTCCATGGAGTTAACTCTTTCTTGTGTACTGGTGATAAGAGCCTTCTGTGCATGGATTAGCCTGAATCTTTCTAATAATCAGAATGATCTAATGAGCAATGCGGGTTGATGCTTTTCTAGGATACCCAACTAACGTTCTGGTGTAAAATCACTACTCCCCTAGCCAAATTAGCAAATCAAGTGTGAAAGCATGACTCACATTAATCCCTTCTATCTACTAACTTTTATGGCTAATGTATCACCCTATGGATACCATTAAGCCACCCATAAAAGATACAGCATCCTCTGCTTTCATCTATTTATACATAAATGGAACCTCTCTGGCAGTACCCTGAGCAACTTACAGGCCTTTGTTGAATCACAAAATTGGGTAATGATTCTGGGAGTCTGTTGACAAAAGATGTTTTACTACCTCCATTCTTCTTAACCAAGCTGACAAAGTCAATCCTTAGGACAGTACCAGGTTGTGAGTGTATGTGTCTGCGATTGTGTATTTTTATTCTCGTTTAAAGTTCTTCCAAACAATACCACTGTCCTCATGGACATTACAACTGAGAGGAAAGTCCTTGAAAGAGATGCTCCCATTATTTCTGGTCTCCTAGTTTTGATAGCCTGATGGTTCTATAATCTTTCTAATATTCTGAGATGCATAATGCATCAAGCTCTCTTTGACTGCCAGAGACAGATGGGATGTGTAATGAGAGCGAGGCTGTTGAGACAGATCTTGCTCAAAGCTGGCTGCTTGGGTTACATAAGTACTATTTGAGCTCTGCAAAGAATGCCCTGAACTAAGAATTGGTGGATCTGGAAAAGAATCTGTAAGCCTGCTAGAACTGCTCAGCCCAACACTGCAGCCCAGCAGGCCAGGGACCAACAGAGCTGAGCCTTCTTTAGAGGTTTGGAAAGAAGGTCTCAGCCCTGTGACTTACCCACCCCTCATGTTCTTGGTGCCTTCCTCTGAATGATTAAACATAGCTGTCATGTCATTTGGCTGTAACACTTCCACAAAATTAAACATAACAAGCCCTGTCCCTGTCTGACCCTCTGGATCAAACTGGGGCTTGATATGAATATGGCCATTACTCTGGCTACCTGGGAACCAGGAGATGTGCTGTGAAAACCAAAGACGAAGGTGGGAAAGGGGGAAGAAGGAAGGAGAGTGAAGAGATGTAAAGCAAATGAGGGAAAGGATGGACAGAAGGGAGGGAGAGAAGGAGGGAAAGACATGAAGGGAGAGTAGGGGAGAGCGGAGGGGGAAATTGGCAGGGGGGACTTTAACCTGTGAAGCGGGAGGAGAAAAGGGAAAGGGATAAGGGTGCAAAACAGAAGGAAGAGAGAAGAAATAAGGCAGGCAGAGAGATGGCCAGAACAAAGGAGGTAAGGAATTTTTTTTTAATTGTGAAGAAAGAAACAAGCAAGGAGAAAGGAAGAAAGGGAAAGAGCCTTAAAATGAAGAGAGGGAAGGAGGACGGGGTGGGGCTGTGTGTGGCATTCTGTCCTGTGCTCCAGATGCCCTCCAAGCCAACTAGTGGAATAGAGGAGGGCCCACTTCTCCCACGTCCCTCTGACCTGCTCCTGCGGCCCGATCAAAGAGAGATACCTGTGAACCTAGGTGATTATTAAGAAGTGTCTGTGTAATAAGAAGAGAGTGGGCCAAGAACAATGTGTCCTCGGTCCGTCTTCCCTCTAAATTTACATCCACATTCCCAGGCAGGATAGTTCCACCATCCTTCTTCTTCGGCACGGCTGTGGCTGATGACAGATGCCAGCGTTAGTCACTACCCTGGGAGCAGGGCTTTAAATGCTCTGGCTGCTACCTAGGCAACGTGTGGGGACCACAGGAGGAGTCGGTCTGGGTCCATTGAAGACTTTGATAGAGAGAGGAAATAATATGCTCACCACAGCAGCAGCACCTCGCGACCAAGGACTGGTCTGCTTACTACACGGGCTGCCCCCAACTCTGCCATCCGGGGTGTGAGCCCATTCTTCCCGGTCAATTTCCCCCAATGTTTGTAACAACCCATGTACTTCCGGTTGGTGTATTTTACGCCAAGACCTACTCAGAGAAGTGTGGGATTATTAGTGGATTAACCTTTTCCTTATTTAGAAAAGGATAGTTTAGTAGTAATACCAGGAACCAAAATGTTCTTGTGGCCAAGACCTACTAACCAGGGCAAGGTTGTTATTTTTGCTGTTTTATCATAGCACTTAGTTCATAATCCAGCTTATGATTTTTTTTCCCCTTTGTCATTTCCCAGGTGCCCCCACCCAGATTCCCTCTGTTGCTTTAATGCGCTGTCCTCCAGCTGTTGTGTGAATCAGATCTCAGCTGCTCTTCCCCAAATCTCCTAAACCAGAGCTGTCCTTGACCAAACGGAGTCACATTCTGGAGACAGTCCACCTTTCCCCACACACAGGCACTCCCTGATCAACTGACCTGGGCACAAACGGCTAGCTCCCTTACCTCAAAGTGGGCCAGCTCTGTACCATGATTCACCTTCCAGAGCTCCCTGGGGGATCCAGCTGAGGCCAGATGCTCTGAAATCATCTTTCAGCCCAGCCTTTTCTTCATCCCCTTTCTCTCAAGTGTACTCTCTCAATAAACTACCCACATGCACAACATTCCCCATCTCAGACTCTGCTTCTAGAAATTTGAACTAAAACAGTTCAAAACAGAATACTACCAACATAACTGCACACCTGCTGGCAGGGGATTCTGGAAATACTCAACATCACCATGCCAACGACGTCCACCTGCCATATCATTTGCATGTCTATGAAATGATAGTTTATGAATTGCTGCTACTGAATTTGGTTCTATATCATTTGAACCAAAATACTTGAGCTGGGAGCTCCATGCAGAGCCACTGTAAGGGTTAACATACCATCTAGAAGTTCATTTGCATACTAGCTGAGAAAAGGTATTTCCAAAGAATAATTTCACAAAGTTTTCTTTTGCTCAATTTCTTATTTGCTTGGGTTAGAAAATACTGCACTCAAATTATAACAATATAAATGCATAACCTCTGGGTTGAACAGAAAGCAAAGTACCCCAAATTACTTAATATAACCCTTATGGTAATAACTGAACAGTTTCTTCAGCATTTTACCATTTACTGCTACATTTTATTTCTGCTTCAATAAGAAGCTGTCGAGTACTCTGAGAATTTCACCAATTCACTTTACCCTACTGACTACACTTTGCCATAAATTAATTACTGTAAGTGCATAATATTTATTTCTGCCTAAGGCAGTCTGCACTGGTATGTCTCATTAGCATTCATTGAGGAATACAAAAATAAAGAGTATAGTTGGCATGAAAAAGTGTTTATCCCTTCACATCTCCGATGATGAGGCTTAAAAATAATTTTCTACTTTATTCCTTTGTTGAGTTTGTTTCATAGGCAGCCACTTCGCATCTTTAAGTTGGTTGTACAAGACAAATGTAACTCAGGGGCAATTCCAGCTGGGTTACCCATTAAACACCCACCAAGTAAAACATTGCAGATGGCTGATCAGTCTGAAACCAATTTCCAGTCACTTCTGCAAGCCAGCCCGAAGATGTAATGTCACAGAAGGCAAGACACACATCTGTTTTTTTCAAACCTGGTTCATTTTTGTGTCCCCAACAAAACATTGCATAGTGACTTGCAAATACCAAGGTATTGTTAAATGCTTGGTGAATGGATGAATGAACTTGAAGCCAAAAGACATGGAGGATTTAAAAAAAAAAAAAAGCTGTTTTTTATCTGGACAATAGATTTGGCTATGAGTACCATGACATGTTCAAAAATATTAGGCACGTATTTGATCTTTGTTCATCTTTTCTGAGGTATTGGGGAATCTGAAACCTTCCTTGCAAATCTAAAGTACCTCAGTTAAATGTTTGACTCCACTGATAAAACATTTCGGGAAATTCAGTGGTAACATCAGGTGTCATTCAGGGAAGTGTTTCTATTTCAAACTTTCCTATAAACCATGTTTCCATGAAAACGAACTTGAATAAGCCAAATAAAACTGGATATTCTGTACAAAATAATGTAAAGTGTTTGTTGCATTTGTTGCACTTTGCTCTTCAAAGTGACTTGATTCATGAGTAGCACCAATGGCATCTCCCAGGAGCTTGTTAGACAAAGAGAATCTTCGGCCCAGCCACAGACCTGCTGACCCTGCAGACCACCATATTCCTGGGCAACGGAATGCATCATAAAGGGCGAGGGGCACTCTTACAGCAAGGCTGCTGGCCAGCTGCCCATGGGCCTGGGCTCTCTGTGCCACTGCTCAGTGCGCCCACTCCTAACAGCCAGCACCTGTCTCTCGGTGTCACAGCCCTGCCCTCAGACTGCCAGAATTTGCTTTCCCCTTGCACACAGAAACAGGAAGTGCCTAAGAATGGATAGGCCCCAGGGGACAGTCCTTAACCAAAGTCTGATAGGTACAAATAATCCTGACCCCTAGTCCCGGATTAGACATCTCTTGTTTTCAGAGCTTCTCTGTGGGACTGAGCCAAAGTAAAACTCCATGGGACTTAGCCTGGCATCACATTCTTTTTTTTCATAATTTATTTTGGTATCATTAATCTACAATTACATGTGCAATACCATGGTGATTAAACTACCCCCTTCTTCAGGTCCCCACCACCAACCCCATTACAGTCACGGTCCATCAGCGTAGTGAGATGCTATAGAATCACTACTCGTCTTCTCTGAGTTGTACAGCCCTCCCCGTGCCCCCGCTACCTTACGTCTGCTAATCGTATTTAGTCCTTCCTTACTGGTCCATTTCCTTACCCTGATATTACCCCTGCATCCTTTGAATAATTTCAAATGAATCATTTTCTCACAAAAATCCACTTCAAGGACTGTTTCTGGGGATTACAACCTAACACACATAGCTATCAAAAATACACTGTGAAATGATTAACAACTAGTTCTATGGAAAAAAAAAATCTGTTTTTTTTTTTAGTTTTTTTCAGCTGCCGTGGTATAAATACTCCCACCACTACAGATTTCAAGTTATAAATGTGAGATCACAGTATTAAGAAGAGATGCTCCAATCGCTCACAAGCCAGTATGAACTGGTTGTAGAACACCACTGCATATATTCATAGCCCACCTCATGTAAAACCAGTAATCCTTTATCAAGATTTCCTGGAGAGCAACTATAGCAGAATTATATTAAACACAAAGCAAAACTTTCTCAATATCCATCTCTCTAAAGAATCATGCAGCACAAAAGATATTCCCATGCATTGATTCAACAAACATTTATCGAGCAATCACTACACGCCCATCACTTGTAGGGGCAGAAATAAAATTTAAGACATACATGATTCCAGTCTAAGAAGTTCACGCTCCAGTGAGGGAAACAATCAATCGACAGTTTCAAACTGTGATAAAAACTATGCATAAAACAAAGGAGTCAAGCTAGAGTACTGAGCTTGGGGAAACTCACTTGAGAGAAATTCACCAATGCAGGTCCGTCTGAAGAGCGGCCAGTTAAGTGAAGCTGTAAACGGGAGGAGGAGGAGCTGGCTTTGACAGAGCAGGAGGAACAGCATTCCAAGCAGAGGGAATGGCATGGACAAACGTCTGCAGACAGCAAAGAGCCTGGAATGTTTGAAGAACTGACAAAAAATGCTACTGAAGGAGACTGCAGGGGGCGAGAACAACAGAGTGGAAAAGGAGACTGGGTGGTTAACACCCTTCTCACGCTGAGCCTTCCAGGCCATGGTTAGGCGTAAATGTTTTATTCTAAATGCAGAGAATAGCCATTAGAGAATTGTGAGCAGGGAGGGGAGGGACTAACCTGACTTATGCTTTAGGATGATTCTGGATGTGTACCAAGTAAACGGACAAAAGTAGAAGCTGGGGGACCAGCTAAGAGGCAACACGTGGTCCAGGAGAAAGATGATAACGCCTTTGATTTGGCAGTGGCAGAATAGTTTGGAGAAGTGGGTGAGTCGAGGATATATTTTGGAGATGGAGGTGGGAATATTTACTAATGGATTGGATGGGACCACCCGAAGGAAAGACAGTGAGTCAAAAGGGACTCAGTATTGATGGCTGAAACAACTGGGGGCATGGAGGTTTTACCTCTTATTTTGTCTTTTCCTAAAAGAACCAGTCCATTTAGCTACATGGGTCATACCTCCCTTTTTAGCCCCAATGATAATTTCCAGATGTTTTTCTTTTTAACTAAAGATAGCAATATATCTTTCTGAAACTTACATTAATTCAGATTCTCAGAGTTTCATCCAATTTTCTCCACTCATACCCCTATTAACAAAGTCCCACAAACGGAGTTAAGCATGATCGAAAAAGAACTCAAAGAGGGATTAACATGAAATACTGTTACTATTTTTGCCCCTGCCTTACTTAAAGGGTCAGGAATTCGTAGAGTAACGATATATCATGCTTCTCAAACTTTAATGTGTATCAGCGCTACCGAGAATGTTTGTTAAAACCTAGATTGCCGGGCTCCACCTTCAAAGTTCCTGATTTAGTAAATCTGGGGTAGAACTTAAGAATTTATATTTCTAGGCAGTTCCCAGACAGTGATGATGACCCGGCATCCCCACTTCGAGACCCTTAGAGATCTACTATTCAGGTTGCATTCAGGAGTGCCCAAAATACACAAAGAGGAAGATGGCACATTTAGGTATTACTTCTAGGATGGTTTAACTCCTGCCATTTCTTCCTCTAGGTCTTAGGTTATGAATTCCTCAGAGTGTGGGTCTGAGGGCCCACCTGCCACTGTGTGTAAAATGAGAACGGCTGCCCATCCAAGAAGAACAACACTCTGGGCACAGGGGCAACTTCTCATTCCAAGAGACGAAAACAGATGAGTTAATGAGGAAGTCCCATCACTTCTTCAGAGGCTCATCATTCCTGTTTCAGAAGTTCAGACAAGCAGTTAATCTGCTGGAAAGATGGAAAACGAACTGGCTGCAACAATCTATTCATGCCAGAGGGGACCTTACATTAAAAAGAGGATGCTGGGGTATTATCATTAAAGACATCTCGGTTGTTCATTCAAGTATTTGTATTTTAATGTTGTGTTTAGTGAGCCTGCGGGCCTTTCTCTTCTGGGTTTGTAAGAACCACAATAAAATTATCATATGACTGTACACAACATTATAGCTTGTGAAGCCTTTAATGGATAGTATGTATTTTTAATGTTAGCATAACCTGCTAAAATAGAAGTTATTTTATTTTGCAGTTAAAAAAGTGAAGCCCAGAGAGACAAACGACGTTCATGAGTTTACAGAGCAAGGTGGTATCTTAATTGATACTTAAATTCAGGACCTTTAACTTCTCATGCAATGATCTGAGTCCATGAGAAATTGTAGGCATCACAATTCCATGGCTCCCTAGACTGATGGGATTGACGTAACTCATGGCTCCATGAGCTGATGTAGAAAAGCCCCAGTGCAGAGGGTTAAAATGTCCACATAGCCAATAAAACTGAACTCATCCTATAAAACCCTTTATTGAACTCTGCACTATGAGGAGTCAATAGGTCTGGTGTCTATCTGCTCTCCTGCCTTCTGGGTGCCTTTTGTTCTGACCAACTAAGCCCCTGCTGACTTTCAGTCCATTCGCTCTGGCTACTGGGTGTTGCTCTCTTTTAACAACAAGTCAAATCCTGAATAAAGGCCACCGCAAAAGTATTAAGTTGAAGATTATGAAATTGACAAGTTTTGACCATTTTTAACCTGCAATTTCACATGCTTCATACATAAACAGCAGCAATTGTATCCGTACTTTCCATTAAGAGTGACGTTCTGGAAAGGAAAAGGGTCTTGGGGTCAGAAGCTCTGGGTTCAAGTCAGATTCTGCACAGAGCTCTTCAGGTCTGTGAGCCCCAGTTTCTGATGGGAGACAGGAATGATTACAATAACGCCTACTTCACAGCATCTTTTGAGATGATGGTGTAAGATTGTCCCATTCAGCTAAGATTTATCAAGTACCAATCTTGTTCCAGGTGATTTGCTAAATGCTGAAGATACAGAAATGAACAGGACAGACTCTGCCCACAGGGAGCACAGTTTAGTGAAAGAAGCAAGTAGGAAAATCAGTTGTTGTAAATGGTGCATGAAGTCTTAACAAAAGTACAACGGAAACAGAGAGAAGATGGTAAGTAACTTTGTCTGATCAGGGTAGGGCTTAGAAGGTTCAAATGCACAAGAGGAAAGACTATCTAAATCAGGGGCACCTAGAAATGACTGGGGAGCTTGAAAATGTACAGATGCCCTGATGGCCCTTGTATAATGTGTTCGGATAAGTGCAGAAAGTGGTCCACGATCACCTGAAGATGAACAGTTTTTGTAAATTGAAAGGGCTGCACTTTCTTGAGACATTATTTTAAATAAATAAAAGGCAAAGGGACAGAAAATTGTGGCTTTGTTTCTACTGAAGGTATTTACAGATGAAAGCACTGACTGAACTTGACTTTATGGTGGAAAAGGAAATAAACTTTCGAAGTGAGCACACTACCTCACTTCTCTATTCTTGGTCAACAATGATCATTTCTCAACCAAAGCTATTAAGTTAACCACCATTTCATGGTTTGGGTTCATTAGGGGAAGAAAGAAAGATACCAACCACACCTCCTTGGTGGTTTTAGCCAAGTTTTTGTCTCTTGCTATTGAGACTTTGTGACTAGTAATTACCTGGACATCGACTGGTGTTGCTCTACTGGGAAAAGTCTTGCAGTGAGGTTACAATGGACAACGCTCTGAGCTGGGAACATTCCCTGTACAAATGTGCACAGTTGGGAGAGCGTACAGGCACCCAGAGGCCACCAAGCTTTCTTTCCTGGTCACTACCTGTGGCTGGGGCAGCCTGATAATCCCTCAGATTGGCATGCAATGACTGGGCCGGTCACAAAATCAGACCAGAAAGTACCAGGCACGGATCTAAAAGGACCAGGCCAGATCCACAAGGACCAGAATCTAGAAGGATGAGTTCTCTTCCTCTTTATAGAAATCCCAGGAGTGGTGGGACTCTTTTTTTTTTTTTTTTTTTTACATATTTTACTACACGTTCCTCACCCTTATTTTCCTTTGGAAAATAAGCTCTGCCACATAATCATGTCTTGTCATTTGTGTGGAGCTGACTCCAGATCCAGCTAAATGAAAAATCCATGATTCCAGCCAGGTCTGTTACAAAATTCATCCCCTTCCCTCACAGTATGGGTCAGAGAAGCCAAACATTCTGTAATGGTCCCCTTACACTCAATACTGGGACTTTTGGTGGGCTAACCGAGCAAGAGATGCCGTCGCTCTATTGCAATATATATATAAAACTGGTCAGCTATCAAGCTGTGACTCCTGAGTGAGAAAGAACAAGATGAAAAGATGAAGATGAAATTATTCTGATGACATAATTTACCTCTTGAAATCCATCTGTCACCGAAAGCTACTTATCCCTGGAACTTCCAGTTTTTAGCCAAAATTCTACTACTTCACTGTAGATTGTCTGATTTGGATTTCAGGGCTGTTCCTGAGAGTTCTGGTTAGAACACGAAATACTCTACATTACAGAATGGAACAAGCCCACTTGGCAGATTTAAGAAGGGCCCTGGCCCGAGTCTGGAACCAGAGAGCACGATGATCAGCAAGGTTCTTCTGTAAAAGACCAGACAGTAAATATTTTTGGCTTTGTGGGCCTCATGGTCCCTCCAGAAACTACTCAGCTCTGCTTTTGTAGAGTGAAAGCAGCCATAGACAATATGCAACTGAATGGGTGTGGCTGCATTCCGTCAAATTCTATTAACAAAAACAGTGGCATACCCAATTTGCTGATCCCTGATGTAGAGTCTAACCTAAAGGTCAGCTACAGTACAAGTGTAAAAGATTAAGTGGACAGAGCAGGAACAGCTAAGCCATGCTACAAGGGCATCCCCATCTCCGCCCACACCCACACTGTGGCAGACATCACAAATCGATCACGAGCGTGCACTCGGGATGGACAAGGCGCTGAAAAGCTGCATCCTCTGAGCAGCGCTATCACAGCATCCTTTACACCTCACCACTCTTGAGCTATTTCTCCTTCTACTCATGGAATTTCCAGGTCTAAGTGCCTTATAGAAGTATAATCCAAAGAACTCATGGAGGAAGAGACAGCAGGAAGAACTGAAATCCTAAAATGAAAAAACATGAGGTAAGGGGCACATCCAGCCTTGGGATGGACCTAAGGGGTTGAAAATTCTCTCAATCTCTCTCAATTTCTATTTCTCTCTCTCTCTCTCCATCTCTCTCAGTCCCTCCCCTCTTCCCTGTCCCTCTCTCTCTATTTCTGTTTCTTGAAAACCCTCACAGCTAGGGTTGTGGGGTATGTAAATGGAGACTGGCATTCCAATACTTCTAATATTTTTATAAGTAGAAAATTGAATTCACCTTGAAAGAAAAACTCTACCTCTTTTTGGGGAAAATCACCCTCATTTGGCTTTTAGTTGTACAAAGGTGAAGCAAAGAATTTTAGAATGAAGAAACTGAAGGCAAAGATGATCTAAACTTCTCTGAAATAGATTTTGACTTCACTGTGACAACATTTTACAGATTATGCTTTCTCTAGGGACACATTCATTTCCTAATGCATTCTTTATGTAAAAGCTCACAGGAGAGAAAGAATGACAGAGGGCAGTGGCAGACAGTCCGCCGGAGAGACTCCTGAAGAACCGAACCAGAGATGCCGAACTCACCTCAGCATCTGTGCTCGTGGCTTGTTGTCTGGTCGTGTCCTGCTGGTGGCGACCACCATACAGGGGAGCCTGGAGGACAGCCAAACAAGCTTTGCTTATTTATTTTCCTAATGAAAATGGCTACCCAGCCACCAGGCATCCTAGGACGCAGATGTGAGGTGAGACAGGGACACCTCGGAATCTCATCCAGGACTTCAGATGGGCAGAAGGTCAGGGGTGATCGCTTTGGAGAGAAGAACCTGCTTCTGCAATATGATGATGGCCTAGGAACTCTGAGACCTGTTGCATCCATTTCCAGTCTCTGTACTGCAACTGTCCACATTTTGACACTCTGCTTTGCATTAGCTATCTCAATGGTGAGTTAAAGAAAGAGACCGTGCCCAGGTCCAGGCACAGTACAGAGGAATCCCAACGTGAGTGAAGCCCCTGAGACAGTGCGACCAGGAGCAGAGGAGGGCAGTGATCTAGAACCAGGCAGTTGGCAGGGGTAGTCAATGGGATGAATTTGTGAAATATTTAAGAGTTCTCTATAGATATCTAGAGACCCCTGAGTAATCAAGTCTTCTAACGACAGAGCTTTCTGCAGTCAAACCTGATGGGGACTCACTTCTTAATTTTGGCATTTAAAAGAGAAAGGAGTTTAACTTTATTCACGAACAGAAGCTAACGGTGTGAGGCATTTGGGATATACTAATATTTGTCTTTATCAAACTTTGAGAAATCAAGCAAATAAGCATGTTTGGACAAATGGGAACTCACAACCCTTCTTCTCCTCCTTGTCCTTTGACTTCCATGTTCCCACGCATCCCAGCACTTAATGGGAATAAAGGCCTTGAGATTCCACGGTGCAGAAAACTAGCCCAGTGCATTTGGGAAGAAGCCAGAAGGACAGTGGCCATTCCCAGGAAGGTAATGTGAGCCCAGGGTTAAGTGTTTGCTACCCAACTACTCAACAAACCCAGGAAGGAGATAAAATCCAATGGCAGTTAATGGCATTTTCTGAATGCCTGAATTACTTGGGTTTTTGGTTATTAGTTAATGAGCTGGAAACATGAGACAAGACAATATTAACTCGTGAGCAATCCAAATAATTCAATTAACATGACAGGCAAACTGGTGCCTGGAACCCTGCTGTGATCAATAAAAATAAAATCTCTTTGGGAAAAATATCCAGGAAATACTAATAGCCTCCTGTTCCTCCAAACTGCGCTGAAGTGACTCAAAATGTCTACTTTTTAATCCTGATCTTTCGTGTCCTGACTATACTCCTGGAAACAGGATAATTCAAGGACAAACAAATGAAACAGACATATATCCCTTTCTTTGATTAGCCAGAAGTTTCCTCACTTCCTATAGATATGCACAGAGTTCAATGAAAAGCAGATGTAAAGAACATTTCAGTGTTTTTTGTTCCTTCAGTGATTAAGTTAAATTCAGTATTTGATGTGACCAGCCTCTGGCTTTAATGCCTGTTGGAAAATGAAGGTGACCCAATTCCTGCCCTCAGGAAGCTCACGGTCTACTAGTGCATGTGGTTAATTTACAACCAACATGGCCCATGCGAAAATAAGTTATAAAAAGCCGAGAGATGGCATTGATGAGGGACATGAACTGGTGGGGTGGACAAGCAGTCTGAACAGGAGTAGCTAAACGGACAAAGTGGAGCTGAAGAGGGCCCTCAGGCGAAGGGTCTGAATGGACAAAGACAGAAACAGCAAACTAGTGAGGCACAGAGGAAAGCGATATGCTGTTTATTAGCTGCAAGTTGTTTATCAGCGGGAATGTACAGTACAAGATGGGCTAGAATGGTTGGCAAGCAGTCAATGGGACCAATGAAAAGTTTTCAGCAGGGGAGTAATAATTCTGAAAATTTTTTTTTTTAATATTTTTGCCAAGGAGACAATTGCCTGTGGTTTCTTACTCAGTGGTTTAACAGAAAATACTTTTTAGGATGGACTCATAGGATCAAGTCCCCGCAGGCCAGTAGACACCTCAAATCTGTGACCATGGACAATATTCCTGCCTCCCTCAGCCATTCCTGTCAGGAGCCACCCCTGCAGCAGGTACATTATTGTGGGCAGGGTGTGAGGGGAAGCAGCTGGGTTTTGGAAGGGGCCTTGCAGACGTAAGGACCCCCAAGATGGCACAGGAAACCTGGAGGCAGCTTGTCGTTATTATTATCAAAAGCCAAATTTTGCACACTATGATTGGAAGAGCCAGAGGAAAGAGATCGGAGGTGTTATCATATGTCCTTTTGGCTGTACTCTGCTTCTGCGCTGACATTTTTCATAGTTCCATTCAAACATAATGGAAAGGGGGAAAGAGAGTTTTAGGCCCAAGAATGTCGACACCAGTGTATCAGAACTGTTTCTAAACCTGGGGAAGCATCACTAATTAACCGTGGGACTCTTTCCACTAATCTTCAGTATACTTTTGATCTGTGCAGGTTGCTACCAACAAACTGTTAGCACTGGCACAGGAAATGAAGCCTAGCTGACGTCTCTGTTTTACAAAAATTCTGCAGAATGGTTTGTTAGCACTGGCTTTATGTGGACATAATCCCAAGAGCATGTTGTTTAAGGTAGTGGCATCCATGTTCCCTGATGGGCTTTGAGTAGGTGAGGCTGAAAGCCAGTCCTCTAAGAGTCAAGGCAAAAGTCAGAAGGTGGAAACAGTCCAAGGACAGGTGTCCTGAAGTCAAAGCTAAGGGTCAGAGTCACATGCCGTGTCCCTTCTGCTTGGAATACTCTTCTAGTTTCTCTCCCTTTGGTAAATCCCGATCCACTCTTCGTGTTCTAAGTCGGAGCTTAGAAACTGCTCTGAGCCCAGCTGTGCATTTAGTCACACCTTCTGCTGCAGTGACAGCATCCTAGATTGCCTCTATCACGGCACCCTTTATAATCCATGGAAATCGCGTAGGCATTATATATACGCTCCAGGGATCTATCATATTAGTCAAGCTCAACTTTACAACTGGCACAACATGTGCTCCATTTCAACTTTTCAAATTGAATTGACATTACAAGACAGAGAGTAACAGAATCCGGCCTCTCAGCCTGGTTGTTTCAGTGGAAGGCTATATATGTAACTAGGTGACAAAGACAGACACAGAAACAAGACTTTGAAACAATGCCATAGGCATTCGATCTTTGTTTTCTTCTGCAATAGGGCTCCATTCTTGTCCCTGTCCAAAGCCTGGGCTCAAAGCCCCAATTCACCATCTCTAGAAGCTCCTGGTATTTGCTGAGTGAGTACAATCAGTAAAGTAAGATGCTTTTGGAACCCAAATTGTTACTGCAAGAACTTGTATATAATGAGTATTTAAGCATAACAATCTAATTTGGAAGAAAAAAACAGCATTGTTAAAGTCAGAAAGATCTAGGCTGTGTTTATATTTCAGTTCTATATAATTATGGTCAAGTTACTTAGCTCTTTGAGTTACTGATTTATTCATTTGTAAAATCCATTGCATGCTTCTTGTGAGTCTAAGATATGACATTTGTGAAATCTGGTACAATGTTTGACCAATATTGGTACTCATTTCAAAAATTATTAAAGGGATTAAAGTTTATGTACTGATATCATCTCTTTCAATCCTTATAGACTAGGTTCTATAATTACCTCTATTTGACAAATGACAAAGTCAAGGCTCAAAGAAGTTCCTTGACTCATCCAAGGACATCAAAAGAGTATAAGGAGCGGAACAGGATCCAAATCCAGATTGCTCTGATTCTGTAACCCATGTAGTCTACTCTGCTCACCACTATGAAATACAATGGCAAGTATAGCTGGTCAGCACATAGCGATGGTACAGATACACTCCCAAACTGTAAATGGTTTCAGCAAATTCTAGATAAAGCCTATATTCCTCATCTTCCCTTTGAGATAGTAGGGAAAAGTTGCAGTGCGGTTTTTTCACAAAGCCTTTTAAAAGGAGCTTTTCAGTGCTTAATCGCCTGTGCTCCTCTCCTTTCCTCCACCCTGTGCCTGGAACATGAATGTGATGGCTGGAGCTACAATGGCTGCATCACTACCATGAGGTAACCCTGAGGACGGAAACGAAGGATAGAAAGAGAGAATAGACCTGGGTCATTGATAGATGTGGAGCTACCATACCAGCCCTGGACTGCCAACAACGAGTCATCTTTTATGTGAGGCTGAAAAAAACAAAACAAAAGGCCTTTTTAGTTAAGCCACTGATGTTTTAGTTTCTTTCATATGCAGCTGAATTTAATTATAACAAGTACAGGCTTCCACTATATTTTTCATGTTTCCATTTCTAAGACCCAGAGATAAAGCACTATGAAAACTCCAGTACTACTTTAAAATGTATAAAGCATAACTGCATCAGGCTTGGTGACCACAATAACAGCGAGGGAATACAAAAATGACAACAGAAGCCACTGGTGCCTCTGAGTCAGGAAAACTATTAAAAAAGGTGAAAGAAAAAGCAAATAGTCATCATTCTGCTCCCAAGGGGAAGACTCTCAAAGACTGAAGCTTCTGGAAAAAAATCTTATATTTATCTCCTCAGATCATCCTACTAGTTGGTCTAATCTTTTCAGATTCTACTAGAGCACGAGAAACAAAAGTAGTCCATTAATCCTCATGTTATTTCAAGAATATGATTCAAAAGGTCCTGGAGTACCAAAGGCAACAGCAACTACGGCATCAACAGCAGTAACCACAGCAACAGGAGGCACACATTCAGTACTCACTCTATGCACGGCGGCGGCATTCTAAGCCCTCTGCATCTACTTAACTCCTTGAATTCTGGATACAACCCAGTGGTCATTGATCTCTGTGACAAACCAGAAAGCTACCACATCAGGTATTCACAGGAAAGAGTGGTTTCAAAAAAGAAAAAAAAAAAAGAGCAATTCATTTGAAAGCTATCTAAGTTTGCAATTGTGGAAACTGATTATTGTTGAGTTCCCTCTTTGACAGAAGAAGGGAGTATGTGGGACCAGAAATGAGTCCCGCTTTAATAAGTGAATTGACTTTAATTAAAGGAAGTTATGAGGAAATCTCTAGAATGTTACAGTACTTTGCTAATGCTGGTTTTAAATTCCTTCCCTGTGCTGATAGAAAAGCCACAGGATCCACAAGTTGTAATCACAAGGCCTTCAGTTGGCTCACAAACCAGCTAAGGCAGAAAGTGCAGCAAAGTTGCCAATCATGAAAAAAGATCGGTAGTGTTCCACCCTTCAATGCCAAGAAGGACTTATTCTCAATTTTACTATAGAATGTGTTTAAGTGCTTCTGAAATATAAACCTTTGTGCTGCTTAGACATCAAAGTCTGTAAAATATATCTTATTGTGGCAAATTATAAAAAATGGCTAGTTCATTATAGAATGATAGTTTATGAACTGTATCTTGTGTTAATTACTTCAGATGTAAATGAATTTATAATAATCTTATATGTAAAACTCATATTATTTCTTTAACATCCAGAACTAAGCCCTTTTTTTCTTCAACATTTACTTAGATTCCAAAACAGTTTGTGAGTTGGTCTTTTAATATCCACATTTCCCTGTTGGTAATTCCAATAAACCTGAATTTTTTTTTAAATCACTGACAGTTTAAACCTAAACAATGTTCATGTGGTTTTTGTTCTTCTTTTTATTGATGTGATGGATGATGTTGATGGATTTTCGAATATTGTACCATCCTTGCATCCCTGGAGTATAAGAACAAAGAAAAAAAAACAAAA
>JAQQAC010002837.1:83522012-83545060 GCA_029783875.1 Phataginus tricuspis | reverse complement strand
AGTGATTCTCATCTCACTACACTGATGGACAGTGACTGTAATAGGGTTGGTGGGGGGGACCTGATGAAGGGGGTAGTTTAATCATCACAATATTGCTCATGTAATTGTAGGTTAATGATACTAAAATAAAATAAATTGTAAAAAAAAAAAAAAGACCTAAACAATGTTGCAAAGTTTATGGATGGTTTGGATCCTCCCTTTAAGGGGGAGAGTAAAAAATATCAAGATGAATTATCCCCGGCCTGAAGATAAATGCCTTTCTAAGCCTCGAGCTACATGAGATTGCAACATTTGGAAACATATCTGTGATTTTCAGGGCTCTTCACAAAATGTTTTGCATGCTGTTTCTTTGGTTTCCGAAACTATCCTGTAAGAAAAGCGGGATGGGGATTAGTTCCATTTCACAGACGGAAAGACCAAGTCATTGAGATTGGGAGTGATCCACATAGTGATAGTAGATAATGTTGTCACTTCAAGTAAAATACCCTGAGTTTGTTCTATACCTAGAGAAGGAAGACAATGTTGGAAAGACTACTCCAAACAGGGTCATTCTCAATGAGGCACAGCAAGGGCCTCCCTTTATAGTCTATGGGATGCTGAAAGGCACACATGCCTCTAGACCTCTCATCTACCAGCTGACCTAGTAAATGAATGAAGTAATCCAGCATCAGCCTTGGCAATTCCAATGCCCATTACCTTTCCACTAAGATGTTCACTCACCTGCTTAACCGGAAGTATTGTGTGCCTCTCCATTCACTGTGCAACGTAGTGGGCATACCAAGATGAACAAGATATGGTCCCTTTCCTTGAATTCAGCACTTTAGAGGAGCAACTGATGAACATTTAGAAAAATAACTAGATCACAAGATGAGCATATTAAAAAGGATACAGGAGGCTCTAGAGGAATCGGAGAACACTTCTTTTTTTTTTTTTGTCTTTTTTTATTGCAATAAACTTGATACATAATATGTTGGTTTTAGATGCAGAACATAGTAACTGGATAATTATATACATTATTATATGCTTGCCACAACTGTTGTAGTTACCCCATTATCATACCAAGATATTACAATGTTATCGGTTAACTTCTCTATGTTGTACTTCCATTCCTATGCCTAACTTTTTTACAATTTGAAGTCTGTACCTCTTTATCCCCTTCTTGTATTACACCCACCCCCTAACCCTCTTCCCTATGGTAACCAAAGTCTGTTGTGTATGTCTATGGGTCTATTTCTCTCTTGTTTTTTAGATTCCACATATAAACGACATCATATGGTATTTGTCTTTCTCTGCCTGTTTTATTTCCCTTAGCATGATACCTTCTAGGTACATTCATGTTATCACAAATGGCAAGATTTCCTTGTTTTTTTTTTTATGCTGAGTAATATTACATTGTGTATATGTACCACATCTTCTTTATCCATTTATCTATTGATGGGCTCATGGGTTGTATCCATATCTTTGCTACTATAAATAATGCTGCAATGAACCCAGGTGTGTATATATCTTTTCCAATTAGTGATTTTGTTTTCTTCAGGTAAATTCCCAGAAGTGGAATTGCTGGGTCAAATGGTGTTTCTATTTTTAGTTTTTTGGGGAGCCTCCATATTGTTTTCCGAAGAGGTTGGACCAATGTATATTTCCACCAGCAGTGTAGGAGGGTTCTCTTTTCTCCACATCCTCGCCAACACTTGTTAAATTTGTTGTCTTTTGCATAGTGGCCATTCTGTCTGGTGTGAAATGATACCTCACTGTGTTTTTGATTTACATTTCCCTGGTGATTAGCAATGTGGAGCATCTTTTCATGTGTCTGTTGGCCCTCTGTGTATGTCTTCTTTAGAAAAATGTCTGTTCATGTCCTCTGCCTATTTTTTAATTGGATTATTTGGGGGTTTTCTGGTATTAAGTTGCATGAGTTCTTTATACATTTTGAATATTAACCCCTTGTCAGATATATCACCTGCAAATATATTCTCCCATATGGTAGCCTGCCTTTTTGCTTTGTTGAGGGTTTCCTTTGCTAGGCAGAAGCTCTTTAGTTGCGTGCAGTCCTATTTGTTCATTTTTGCTTTTGTTTCCCTTGCCTGGGAAGACATATCCATAAAGAAATTTCTCATGCTGAGGTTCATGAGATTCTTGTCTATGTTTTCTTCTAGGAGTTTTATGATTTCCTGTCTTACATTTAGGTCTTCAATCCATTTCAAGTTTACTTTTGTGTATGGAGTTAGACAGTGACCTAGTTTCATTCTCTTATATTTAGCTGTCCAATTTTCCCATCCCCATTTATTAAAGAGACTGTCCTTTCCTCATTGTATATTCTTGCCTCCTTTGTCATATATTAATTGATCATATATTTGTGGGTTTATTTCTGGGCTCTCTTATTCTGTTTCATTGATTTATGGATCTGTTCTTGTGCCAGTACCATACTGTTTTCATCACTGCAGCTTTATAGTATAGCTTGAAGTTAGGGAGCATGATACCCCTGGCTTTGTTCTTCTTTCTCAAGGCTTTGGCTCTTTGGGGTTTTTTATGGTCCACATAAATTTTAGATGTCTTTGTTATAGTTCACTGAAAAATGCTATTGGTATTTTGACAAGGATTGCATTCAATCTGTAAATTGCTTTGGTAGCATGGCCATTTTGACAAATATTAATTCTTTCTATCCATAAGAATGGGATTTCCATTTATTTGTGACTTCTTCAATTTCTCTCATCAGTGTCTTACAGTTTTCAGAGTACAGGTCTTTGAACTCCTTGGTTAGGTTTATTGCTAAGTATTTTATTCTTTTTGATGTAATTACAAATTGAATTGTTTTCTTGATTTCTCTTTCTGCTAGTTGATTGATAGTATATAGGAATGTGACAGATTTTGGCATATAGATTATGTATCCTGCAACTTTGCTGAATCTGTTTATTCTAATAGTTTTTTAACAGTCTTTGGGATTTCTTATATACAATATCATGTCATATGTAAATAGTGACAGTTTTACATCTTCCTTACCAATCTGAATGCCTTTTATCTGAGAAGACTTCATTTAAAAAGATCACAATTAACTCTTTATAGTAGGTAACCTTTAAAAATGTGTGCTCAACTCATAATCCATCCTCTCTTCTCTAAGAAATATCTGTTCCACGACCACTACCCACCAAGAAGTTCCTAGGGACACTTGTATCTCTACTGACCATACCTAATTAGACCAGCAAGTCACCCCTACCCTAAGCTGGGCCAATCAGATTATCTCTCCAGAGAATTTGAAATGAAACATATAAAGCATAGAGGTGTTCTAGAGAGAAACCTCCCCAACTATGATACTGAAATCCCAGAAGCTGTCCAGAGATCTGACCTTCCTGAGCAGTAATCTGTCCACTAAATTCTATTCCTTGCCTAAACCAATATAACAGATTTCTCCCACTTGTATCCAGTTAAGTTGCAAGTTAGTAAGCACTGAAAGCTGAATTAAGAGCTACCCAGACAGTGAAGACTTGGAGTCAGAGTTGAAGATTCTCAAATGCCACCCTGAAGGTGGACTCTATCCTCAAGGTAATAACGAGCCAAAGGAAGCTTGTGTTTATTGGTTTTTATAGGGTTGTAGACCTTAAATTGGTAAATCAGTAAGAGGCTAATGCCAATGAGGAAGAAAATAAATTCTTAGAGAAGTAGTTGAAGATTAGTAAGAAAATGTCAAAATATTTCCCCCATAATTATTTTGCAGCGAAGCTATATGAAACAAGGCCTCCACTCACAGGGCCGATTCAGTCTGAATTCCTTCTGGGGGGTGGTGTTGACTATCTCCCTTGCCCTTCCAGACCCTCTCGCCATCATTTTCCACCCCGTGTTCCAAGAGTCTGGCTCGTCTGGGACACTTCTTTGGGCTCTGCTGCCCCTGGTTTCCAGCTGGGTTTGGCCCTTGCAAGGGCATCCACAGGAGACCGGGAGAAGGGAGTGGAATATTTCAGGACATTTATTCCCCAGGATGCCTCTCTGCAGAATCTCCATGGGCTTGAACAAAGAGTGCCCTCCTCTCAGGCGACCCTCTCCACACAGCTCCCATTTACTCTTGTTGATTTTTTCCTCTAGATTTCAGTAACCATGCTTTCCCATCTCCCCTTGAGACTTAGCCTGTTTCTAGCCGCAGAGCATTACCCAATCTCTCTTGGTTTCCCTATCCACTGACCACATCTTTATAAACAGTCCCTCACTAAAATATTCTTCAAACGACTTAATTTGTCTTCCATCTGATTCCTGCCATAGCACTGACCAAAACAGAGCTCCTCTAATGCCTCGGACGTGAAGGCCTGGATTTGAGAAATTGATAAGTTCACTTTATAGCTCCTTTGCTCAGGAAACATCCTGATGTTTCCTTTGTAAGGATTATCTGGGGGAGTTCTAGGGTTATTACAGTCATAAATAAACATGTTAACAGCCACAGTGAACCAAGAGTTTTCCCAAGAAAACTTCCCTGTGCCAACCGGACATGAAGAATACTACATGTCAAAATGAAAGGGGAGAAGCAGCACACAAGTAATAAACAGAGCAATAAACCACAGGCAAAGCCCCATAAGCAAGAAGCAGTTAGGTTTGCCTGCCTTGGGATGGGAAGTCAACTGGCTGATAATTTGAACTCACTTTAAAAACCAGCCACAACCACTTAGGCAGCCCATAGAGCAGAGAACAGAAAGTAGGGAGAAGGCAACTTAATTCAAACTAACTCTTTAGAACATGGTTTGAGACAGTCTTATCACGAGGTTCTTCCCAGTAATATGTATTAGAGTTACTCTGTTACATTGCACATGTACAAGATAGGAACATCTGCTAATAAAGGTAGTATCTTCCCTAAACTTGATTGACTCTTTAATTTATTCACACATTCATTTCTTCATCATCCATAATCTAACAATGCCAGACCAACTTACAAAATACAAGACCCACGGTCATGCGTGAGAGGTATAAAAAAGAACAAGAGACAGTGCCTAATGACAATCCAGCTGGGCGACAGACACACAAATGGGTATGTGAACAAGTTATTGACTCTCGGACACTGTGATAAGTGCAAAGGGAATGAGATGCACAGGAAAAAGGCATGGCCCAGATTCTGGGGGTCCTTGGGAATGGTCAGGGAAAGCTTCATGCAAGAGGTGACATTGAGCTGAATTTCAATGCTGAATTCGATTTAAAAGGTGAAAGGCCATCAAAGCATATGGCATGGATCACAGGCATCTTTAAATAGAAACTGCCGAAAGTTTTTTTCCCAAAAAATTAAAAAAGCTTTTCCCAAAGCGCAGAGTTTTCTCACAGCCTTCAAGGAAATTCAGTGCCTTAAGTGGTACCGAGGGGCTAAAGCACCCTCATCCTCTTTCCAGCATAGAGCTTGGTTACTAGGCAACCACAGCTGAGCTAAAGCCAACCTCATTCTCAATTAATTTGGTGGACATATTTTTTTTTTAATTCAAACCCTTAGGGCTTCATTTTATAAAGAGAAGGAAACAGCTCCTGGCCTGTCTGGTTTAACTGTGAATCTCCTAACTTCAATCATAGCTCAACCTCAAAAAAGTCAAACCAATCTCCCTGAGAAGGTACTGGTACAATTACTGTGAAACAAACCTTTTCCAAGAACACTTGTTAGAAACCATTAAAGTTTTTGAACTCTCTTGGGAAACCGAAAGGTGTTTAAGATGAATTTTTGAGTGTCTTCTAAAAACTAGGAGATCTTGCAAATATAGATAAATATATTTTGAAATTACATATAATCAACTTCAACTGCTCTCAGCTATGTAAGCAACACAATCATGTGTAAAGTGATGAAATAGCAACATATTTCAGAGGCTTCATCCCTGAGAACTTTTAATGATGATACAAATGTGTCCCAGTCCTGCACCGTGAAGGATTCTTTCCTCAATTCTGACTCCCAGCAGGACATGATCTTCCACAAAAGGAGTTTTCAAACATCCCAATCAAAGTTAAGATAAGACAAAATAATATACCTACCACTGTCAAAATGTGGGACACCAGACTTAATAAAATAAATGTATAAATAATAATTTACAAAACTAATCAAATTCACTAATGCAAACTCGCAGTTAATCAATGAATGGTTGCCATTCTAGCTCATGAGTTTATCATGTATAGCTTAGTGTGCATCTGTCAATATCCAAACTGTCTTTTAATTCAAAATTACAAGCAAAACTGAGCCTGCCCTTCCCTATCCATACATGTACATATAGGTAACCACATCTTTAAATAAGATACAGCACTGATTTTTGCTTCTTTATTATGTACATAAATTATACAATAGTGTATGTATTCCTTTTGCCTAAATGGAATTCCCAGCCCATTTAACTCCCTGTATTGATTGAAATAGTGCAATTAAATCAGTGTTACCCAGAGCCATCTTGATAAGAGTCAAGCAAAGAGGCTGCAGAGGTAGATTAATAAACATGCAAGGACTGGGATCAGAGGCACTCCTGGAATTCCCAGCTCTCTATGGCTGGGATCACAAAGCTATTGCTGCTAAGGGCCAGACAGCAGACATCTCTGCTTCGCAGGCTATCGTGCACTTCATGACAACTACCCGGTTCTGCTATCACTGAGCAAAAGCAGCCATGGCTATTATGTCAGTGAGTGGGTGTGGCTATGTTCCAATGAAAGTATTTTAAAAGCAGGCTGTTGTATTTGGCCTGAGAGCTGTAATGTGCCAACCTCTCTTCTATGGAAGCGAGAGATATAGAAGCATTCAGCGGGTCTACCTCTCACTCTACAGAGCCCTGGGGCTGGTAGGGCCAAACCAAGGGGTCACCCTCCTCTCTGATGCTCCAGGTGCTTCTCTCCTTAGGTTGTGTACTTCATGAAGATAACACCTCATTATCGAGGACCATTCTTTGGTCAAACTTAGCAGGTTACCTGTGTCCCTGGCTAGAACCTGGTACCAAGGAGCAGGAGGAACAGTGTGTCTCCATCGAAGGAACATAACCTGGCCATCAGGAGACATGGATTTAGGTCCCCAACTTTGCCACTGTCATTTATGTTGTCTGTCTAGTCTCAGGCAAGACACTTTCTCTCTATGGGCCTCAGCTTCCCACCTGCAAAATGAGTGTGTTGGGACATATCATCACTGCGGTTCTTCACCGCTCCAACATCCCATGATATTCAGGGTGGTATAAATACAATCTAGTGAAACCCTCCAAATGTTATTTCTTGCCATAGTGTAGCAATATTCTCCAGGAACCTTCCATAAGTATTAATAAGGAAGACGAACAATTGATTTAAATTATATCAGCTCAGCTCCCTTTCCCTACCTACTAGTCAGCATTGAATTGGCAAAAGGCAGACACCAGAGAGCGACCAGGAAGGAGGGAGAGTTTCAGGTCAAGCCAAAGGATCAAGGATTACAAGAACCAAGGAGAAAGTAGCTGAAGTCAAATATCAAAAGAGAAGATTCACTAGAGATGAGAAACCTGACTTCATATAGAAAGACAGACAAAAATCATACACATTACAGCAAATCTGTTTCATATTGTCCCAGAAGGAAGAAATGAATACTACCATTAAGAAGGACTTGGGTTCAGCTCAAGCAAAAGACATACTTCCTGGAAATGATAGATTTCTGAAAATGTAGCAGGTGTTCCAGGAGCATCCCGTCAGTGGAAGTCTGCAAGAGAAGACTGGCTGAGCACCTGAGGTAGTACAAAGGATGTAAAGAGGACACGGATGAGATTCCTGAGCCTGATGCCCTCTCAGGCCCCAAGATTCTACAACTATATCAGTACAGGCTGGACTTGGATACTCAGCCCAGAGCCTGACTTCATTCCTTCTGAAAAAGCTTACTGCCTTTGCAGAAAGAGCTAGCTATCAGAAATTATCTCAAAGGAGCTTTCCACAATATTTATGCTGTTCCCCAATGCCTAGTGCAATGTTGGGCACATTGCAGGTTCTCATTGACTATTCGTTAGAGGAATGGAAGAAAGGGGCTGGGGGAGACTTTGAAATTACTCTATAAAATATAAATGAAAACGGAATCTATACAATATTGTAAGGGGAAATATTTAAAGGTTTATGAGTTCCTAGTCATACCTGCAGCTCTCACCTCCCCGCTTTTCTCTCACAGAGCATCTCCATGGGGTCACCCAATCAGCTGTCTCAACTGAGTGGTCACGCTAGCCCAAGATCAAGTCCATTTACTCTACCATCTGAAGCAGGGTTTGGGGAAGCAGATGTCAGGTGAGGCTTGGCTGGCCACAGCCTGAGTGTGCCCAGTTCTGAACCTGGCAGCATCCCTCTGTGTGGTCCAGGATGAGGTGGCACCAGTATGAACATAATCATCTTCTCAGTAGCAACAGCCGGATCCTCTGGAAGTCTTAGCAGTTGTAGGGAGGACACGGCTTGAAACTCAGGTCTGGGATGCTGGGGTTCCCATAAAAGGGATTCGGTCTGCCACTAGTAATAAACTCTGGTTTCGGAAATGAGAGCCATAACAATAACAGAGAAAGACCAGAGAAATAAAAATCTCATCCATTTCCAACCCAGAGCATAATGGGGACGTGTCTATGTATTGGCTAAGTGAGCAAATATAAAGCAGTCACTTCTTTTCTAAGTGTGTTTGATACATGCCTCCCTTGATCCTGCCTGTAAGGGAGTCAGTGTAGGTTTTTGTACACAGGGACCAGAAGGGCACTTATATTTGTTGAACGCCTTCTGAGCTTGCTGGTTCTGCTGGAAAGCACATGTGTTCTCTCAGTTCATCCTTGTAGGAGAGACATCACCGCCACCCCAGAGATGAGAAAACCGACTCAGAGTCAGGTGAACCAATCAAGTCATCGAGCAGGTAAATCAACCCCAAAGAGTCCAGAGCTTCCGACTCCCACTAATTTCAGACTCCTAAAATGCCAGTGAGGAATCTCAGCACTGTGCTTATTTCACCTTGTCTCATGTTTCCATGGCCATAAGACAATCCCCTCCCAGAAGCACCTGGACCTCAGAGGCCATCACCCAAATTTGGGTGTTAAGAACCTTTACGGTTCTGTGGCTTTTGAAATGCAAAAGGGAATGTTATTGTTATTGATATGTTTCCTGTAGAGAAAAAAAGACTAGCAAATCAGAATCAGAATCCTGCCAAGTCTAAAGCCACGGCCTCCATGGAAACCTCATTTCCACTTAATAGCACTAAATGATTAAATTAGACCCTCTGACATGGCTTCTTAACAAGTGATAGGTGGGTGCTTTATCAGTCTTTTGTTTTATGATTCTAGCCTTGAATAAATGTGATCAAGAGGATTCTTTAAGCCTCTTTCAACCTTGAGAGAATGCTACAATATTTTCTTATTATACCAGCCATGCTGGTAGAGGACGGACATATGTTGCACTTATTGATAAACGTCTTCTCCAAGTGCTGGGTTATACTTGGCACTTGCTAGATGATTACATTAGAGTTGCCACTAATAATTGCACCCCAGGAACTACTATAACTTCTTGCTTCTCCCCCTAGGCAGTATTTTACCTTACCCTTTAGTTCAAGGGAAAATCGGTGAATCTCAGCCATCATAAAGGAGATAAGGGTGATTTGTCAGATTAAATCCCTGAGCTAAAAATTAAACAGTGAGAATGCACTGTAAGCATTTTATGTTTCTCAATCCTTGAGGTGATGGAGAGGTGCACATTTAGACCTCAAAACTGGAGTCGTGGCTGAGGAAAGAAACGGATTTGTCTTGCAAGGGAGGGCCTCGGACAGAGGCAGTGACATCATCAGGCTGGGTGTTTCAAGGGAACTAGAATGAGGAGGAGTTTTAGAAAGTGAGAGGAAGTTCTGTGGAGGGCATAGGATCCTGGAAAAAATACAGGTTAGATCACACCCTTTCTCTGCTCAAGGATCTTCATTTGCTGGAGAAAAATGGGAAGGTAAGGGCATGAGGCTTCTCATATCAAGTAGAAGCCTGGAAGATATTCACAATGACAAAGCCCTACCTGACTTGGACGCCCCCACCCGCCCCCACGGCCACTTCCTGTCACGGCCCTCCTTGCTTACTGGCCCAGCCACTGTGGCCTCCCAGCTCACCCTTAAACTCCCCAGCCCTCTCCTGCCTGCCTCTGCCATGCAGCTGTATTTGCCGTTTCTTCTGCCTGAATACTCCCTCCGCCCACCAGACGAGGGCTGGCTCACCCCTCACCTCCTTCAGGCTTTTCCTGGCGGTCCCGTACGTGGTGAGAATTCCCCAGACTGCCCCCTTTAAAAACAGCTCCTCCCCGACCCCGGACCGGGTCACCCCCACCCCTCGCCGGCTCTTTTCCCCACAGAACGAATCACTTTCACGTATCATGGTTCACTCCTTTAGTCTGTCTCCCCCACCCCTCCCAAAATTAAGCTCCGTGAAAGTGGCGATTGTCTGTTTCAGTCACTGCTGTGCCCAATACAGTCCCCGACACACAGCTGAACGAGTGAAAGGAAACAGAGGAGGAACGACTCCGAGAGCTGCACATAAAGAAGAGGGCAAGAGAAACGGCTCCTGGCGTCCCCACCCTTTCACTTGGCGCGGGGCCTCACTGCCTGACCTCCTGCCCTTTGAAATGAGCTGCTCACTCCTCAGTAGCCCGTTCTGCCCGAAATGGTTACCGCCTCACAGCAGAGGACAGCTGGGTTTAATTTAGTCTCCGGACCGCAGCAGCTGTGGCCAAGCGGTGCTGTCTGGCAGGGGGCTTGGCCATGGCTGGGTGCAGCCTGCCTGGGCTGAGGGGCTCTCCGCTCACTGTCTGTCCCACCCTGCTGCCCACCCCCTGGCAGGAGCGGAAGGAAACACACAGCCAGAGCCTGTGCCTGTTCGTGACCAGCAACAGGTTTATCTGAAATTTCCACTGACTCAAAGACTAATAGAGGAACAAGGAGGAATCAACACATGCATAAATCTCTGCTATCCCCTGAAGTTCCTCTAAAATGAGGGAAGAAAGGGGGGACTTTAAAGAAGATGAATCTACAAGGACAAAGAAAACGGACAAAGAGATTAACCGTAAGATATGTTAACTAACGGTGGGAAGACTGAGAAACAGTGGAAGAATCACCATGTTGCATCAGTTTTAAAATGGGTGCCTTTTTCACCTTTCAATATTTGTGAAATGGAAATGACTCTTGAAGTTGGTGGTACAATTATAATTGGAAGCATTGTTTCCTTCTTCATTACACACTAAATAATGACCGGGGCAGCCTAGAATCCACCTCCTCTTAGAGGAAATGAAATAGGGCACACACAGAGGCAAGCAAATGCCAGGCCTGCCGAGGGGCCACCTCAGTACGAGGAAACCAGCCTGCCTCGCGCACCTCCAGGAGGGACTGAGAGGATGGAAGCACCAGACGCTATGAGGGCAGAGACGAAGGGCAGGAGGGACAACAGGGAAACAGGGGAAAGTTGGTACAAGAACTACGGGCTCCCCAAACTCCTGCCACCTCACGTACTGATGCACCCAGGTTACTACCCTTCTCTCTCAGTGCTGTGGATGGGTGGCCGAATAAAATACAAGGGACCCAGTTAAATTTGAACTTCAGATTTTCATACTGAAAAAGAACTCCGTGTTTACCTGAAAGTCACATTTTACCAGGCAACCTCTATTTTGGTTTTCCTTGGCTAATCTGGAAGCTCTATCTATGGGGAAAACTGAATCAGAAATACTCTAAATATCTGAGCTGCAAACTCCGTGGAGGCTGAAGAAGAGGCCTGAGATGAGAACAAGTGATTTACATAAAGTCATATTGAATGGTGACACTCTCAGCAACACCTGGCAGTTCAGCCCCAAGAGCGCTGTCAGTCAGATCTGCTTTCCCCACCTCCAGGCTGGAGAAAAGCAAGAAAGCAAAGTGAGAAAATAGAGGAATATTCTCTGGGGACCCTCTCTGTGACAGAGAAAAGACCATCTGGCTTTTGGAGGTCCCCTAATGTGGCAGCTTGTCCCCTGCCTGATCCTGCTACAGAGAAGCCCACCTTTCCACAGCTTTTCTCACCTCGCCCCCCCGCCACCAACACAGGGGACTTACACTCCAGTGTTCTGCCTAACTCTTAATATGTGCAGGAAACAAAATACCACCAGATGTTTAAGGGGAGACATGGGAGATGGTAGCTGACAATAAAGCAGGAGAAGACCCATGAGATAGAAAGGTAACACAGGGAGGGGAAAGAAAACTGGAAGATAACTAATACCATTTTACAGAAAAGATAAGGTATTGTATTTACAATATGAATGTAAAATATGATTCATACAAAATATGAATGATCTTTAAAAAGGAACAAGAGGATAAGAAAGTCATGAAAATTAAAAATGCAGTAGTGGTGTTTAAAACTCTTTAAGAAGGGTTGAAAGATAAAGAGGGTGAAATCTCTCAGAAAATAAAATAAATGGGCATACAGATGGGAAATTGGAATGGAAAAAAATAAAAGGATACTGGGATCACCTATCCGAGAAGGGCAACATTCAACTGTTAAGTGATCTAGAAACAGAGTAAAAATATGACAGAAACAAAATCATCAAAGAGTGTTAGGATATTATTTGGAACCAAAAAAAAAAAAAAATGTTCCTGGACTGACAGGCCCCATGGAATACACGGGACCAGGAATGAAAACAGTTGCCACCCCAGGCCCCTTGGCATGACCTTTCAGAACACTGGCATTGAAGATTCTTAAAGAATCTGGAGGGGCCAAGTGGGCATCCAAGATAGGGTGCAGCATCAGCTGGGTACCACGTTTCGGGAGACCTAGCCTCCAGTTGGTACAATGACATTGCCCACTGAGAGAGACAGTGTTCTCAACCCCTGTCTAGCCCCTTGGGGTGCTGGGGAATGACAGTGAGGGGTGCACGGGGTGCACTGGATGGACTCACTCCTGAACTGCGACCTACACAGGCCTTGCTCAAGAGAACACCGCACTCCGCTCGGCTCTCTTAGTGGTGCAGTGGGCCTCTTTGACAGGACCTCGCAGTAGGGGTGCAGAGAGGAGGTGCTGGACTTGACCCCTCATTACACATAAATGACGGGAAGGAGTAAGATTTCATGGCACTGGAGCATTCAGAGTACTCGTGATATTTACAAACAAAAACGCTCTACTAACTGTAATCGACTGACAACAGTAATTTCAATGAGGAGACCTAAAATTGGGAGGAAAAACAAAGTGGGAACTCTCACCCCCAAAATCGAGAAGATCTAATATCAGGCTTTTCTTCTTAGATGACTGGTGGGAGCTTAATATTAGATCTCTTTCAGGTCAGGCCTGCAGTTCTGACTGGCCACAAACCCTTCCATTCCCTCTAATCCCAAAATCCCATGGTCCATTGTCTGTTGCCACTTGTCATCCAATGTCACTCTTTTTTTTATCCTAATAGAATTGAGTAGAAATTGGACTTTTTCCTTTCACCTGGTCAGCCTCATGCGTATTCAACACCAGCCTAACTCTGGTGGGCGCTGGACTTGCCAGCCGCCTCTGCTGCACCCGGTGAGTCCAGCTACCACTTCCATGCTTTATGGTGAGGATGCTTTTGTTTAAAGGGAGTCCATGGCACACACCGGGGTGGAAACGCGCCCTGAGGAACCAATCGATTATTCTGAACGCCAGCGTCCATCTGCGCGAGAGATCTTGTGATATTAAATTGCTACAGTGCTGCTGGTGTGCCAAGACAACCAGCCTACTTCTCCTGGGAAAAATACAGGCAAACTGAGAACATAACAGCTCCATTATTAAAACTGATGTCCCATTTAGTGGCTTTTTCCTCATTTGTCCCAACTCAAACACGGAAGCCCCATTTCAGACTCAGTATTTCAGTACAACTGGTTTTTCCTTTCTGTATTTTATCAGTTCAAACATAAAGAAGAGAAGGGAATGTATGGTTCAGTATCTTAGCTTGAAGACCATAGACTCAGTTCTTTCATCTTAGTATGAGAACCTTTCACAGACTCAACTGAGGGTATCTCTGAAAATCAGGAGAAAAAGGGCAATAACCTGGTGGTATCTGGAATAGCCTCTGACAGCTTCTTGAGAATCTGGGGTAGGTAGGTGTTAGCAGGCCCTGACTAGAAGCAGGGGTTCTCTGGAACTCACCTGTGAGTAGGACACTCCTAACTGTGGAGCAGGGTCTGCGTCAGGCCCACCTTGGGCGTGTCTTCCGGCAGACACACCCGTCTGACCGGTGTGACTTGGTGAACCCTGCAGCATCCGGCGCACTGGGGAGGGGGCGCACCTTTGGGGGTGAGGTGTCTGGATGAAGGGTCATGGCAGGGACTCTGCAGGACAATGCAGGGAGATGGTACAGAACATTACACTGGATGTACTCACTCTCTGGAAACACACTCTGCGTTTTTAGAAGAAACCCTTCCTGTGTTCTTTATTACACATCCCTTCATTTAGGCCAGTAACAAAATCCACCTTCTGGCTGAGTGCCAGGAGTGCTGTTCACTGCATTACGTGCTTTACATGCATCTTCTCTGATCTTCACAACCACCTTGCAAAGAGCCTGTTCGCCCACTGCTCACCCCCTCATCATCCATCCTACACGTGGTTTCTGAGTTCTGACTTCATGCCAGTGCCACTTCAGCACTGGGCGTGCGCATGTGAACAAAACAAATTCCTTCTCTTCATGAAGCTTCTATTCTAGGGAAGGGTAGACAGTAATTGGACAATGAAATTAAGAAATTACTAAGCATTCTGAAGAGAATTAGACAGGGAAAGAGAGAGATTTGAGAAAGAGTATTAGGTGGCTGCTATATAAGCACTTTTATCTGTGCACTGCAAATGCATGCCATGGCAACATGATGTGAAGGGGCGATAAAGGAATAAATGAGTGCAAACTTAATTTAGACTCGGGAGAGGGTGACGCAAAGACCTGTGTTAGTACGTGGCATTCTAGCTGAGACCTGAAGGATGAACAGGTGTGGCGGGACGTGGGCGGTGAGCCGTAAGCAAGAAGAGCAGCAGAGGCAAGTGTCCTGAGATGGGGAAGCCCTGGGCCCGTAAGAGGGACTAAGTAAGGCCCCAGCAGGGCCGGTGAGTCAGGGAGGGGGGCAAGTGAGGTGAAATGAGAACTTCAGAGGTTAAATGGTCACGAAGGCCAGTGCCAAGCCTCAGGAAACAGATTCATAGAGACTGAGTAACAGGTCCAAGGAACCCAAAGACAGTGATGAAGATTCGATAAGAACCCGGGACTGGCAAACCGGGCAGCTCGCATACCCCTACTGTCTTCGTATCTACGACTCTCTTTGCTGTCTCTCTTGGCGCTGAGGGACAGTTGGGCCACACAGACACACACATGTACTTTGACCCAGGGCTACCAGTTTAGAAGCACATCCCTGCGGTATGACTTGTATGTATTTTTTGATAAAGTTGACCTGTTATTGGCTGCCCATTTCTACCAACAGCCTCATGTCTCGCAAAGGAGCCAGGACCAACCGGGCGAGTGAAAACTGGGCTGGAAGCGCTTAACACCTAAACTTGAAGGTTCACCGGCAAGTCAGACGGCAGAGGAATAAACAGTCATTATACTTCACACTTGGCCTATAAATCATCTGAGAGCCTCCCTAATTTGTGTCAAGTTATTTTAATTGTTCTCATTTGCAGGAGCAAATTAAGTGTAGCACTATTCTCTGGGTGCTGTTCAGATCGTGCCAGGAAGGAACAAAATGAGCCAAAAATGAAAGCCCCTTTCCAAACAAAAGCCCAAACTCTGCAGGGAGATTGATTTGTAAACCTTGTCAAGGAAGTTTCTAAGGCAAATCTGTTCAGGGCATCGTGAGCTTTTCAATCAAGGTCAGGAGGAACTGTTTAATTAATACGTGCATTTGACACCAGTAAAAGATTTCCTGGCCCAGAACCCTCAGGGAACAGCACCTCATAGTTGCATAGCCTACATCTAAAAACTCAGGACAAAGTGAGAAGTGAGTCTTAACAGCCGAGCTACTGGAAGTCTGTTGGATAAAAGCTTCCCCAACACATGCTAACAAAATGGTTAGGGAAGCAATTTTGGGAATGCAGGCAATCCACACACCGCTCTCTGCCTATCTGGGGGACGCACTTCTCACCAACTTGGTTTATTCTAATTTAAAGCTTAACGATATAACCATAGAAAGGTGAACAGCAAAAGGAAGATTTGATTCAATTCAATAGATATTTAATGAGTGCTTACTCAGTACCAGCTACAGAGCAGGGCCCGGAGATAGTCTGTAATCATTGGTAGAGACAGACAGAGAGCCCAGAATGGATAGTTGAGCTGTAAACTTCCTCACACTGCCAGTGGCATCCGCCAGGACTCATACAAGCGTATGAGGCAGCTCTGGGGAGCACATATGCTGGATTTCCTGAAGCAGTTCCAATTTCAAGCATTTGGGGCTGTCATCCAGAGACCATCAAAATATTTCCCAACTTCCAACATCTGCAAATCCAACCTAGACTCTTTCTTATCTGCAAACAGTCAAATCACAGTCCTCTGCGTGACAATGGGACCTGAGATTAGATTTCTGAACTACTTCAGTAAACTATTTTTGTAATTTTGCATATTTTGTAAATTAGTTTCTGTATGGGCCCTCCCTCTGAGATCATGGATCTCCTGCAAATTAAACACACCTATCAGTGGCAGATTCAGCTTGTACTCAATTGTCTCAAGCATTACGGATGGAGTTTTTCTCATAAAGCAGATCATTAGAGGTATGAGGCTAGAACTGACTTAATCCAATGTTAAAAAGTAAGAAGTTGTACTTGTTCGTGAGAGGCCTACCACAGAGGGCCAATACCTCCAGAGACACTCTGGCAAGTAGAATTAGTACTTATGTCAAGAACAGGCTTAGATTAAGTAAGGGGTAAGAGTTAGGAAAGATTGTAGAGCAGGAGCCAAAATACAGTACAAATCCCTCAACAGCTCTCAGAACTAAGCTTTAATGCAATGTTTCCAGACTATTTTAGGGCCATATGAGTTTGTGCCATTTTTGTAGGATGAAAAAATACTCGAAACTTCATGTGCTCCAAATTAACATTCTTAATCCAACCCTACATCTAGGAAATGTTCCTAAATAAGTAAAACTAAAGAGGAGTGGAGAAGATATTGATCAGATATTTCAGGCAAATCCTGACAGATTAATTACCCACAGTAGCATATTAAAATCTCAGAAAATTTGCAGTAAATAAACCTGTTAACCACATTTCCCAAATGGCTTTGACTTTGGAACTCCTTTTACCCCACAAGAAACCTTGGGGACACTTTGTGAAATACTGCCTTTCAGTATCCAAATATGTCACTAAGAATGGTTATCGGTGATATAATGCCATTTGGGAATGACAGAGTATTTATGTGTTGAAAAATGTGGCCTGGGGTCTTCAGCTGTTTCAAGACAACATCTGCAGATGTATTTCCCAAGATAATCAGAGGAACTATGCTTGAATTTTAAATGAATTATCTTCATGAGCAAAATATCTAGAAAAACATAAAATCCACCCTCATAGACATAAGATGACACTCTGAAAGCAATCAATCCTCCCATTTTTCAACTGAAATAGCCCTCAATTCTTATCCACACATACTCTCAAGTGCACAGAGTGCAGTGGTTAGGAGTGACAGTTTTCTTTCCTCATATTCAAAATTCTCATTCCTTGAATTTTTTCTTCTGGGTAGCACTGATATGATTTGCACATGATTTGGTTCAGTAAACTCTTAAACAGTGTGCTCAACAAGGTGACAACCTTAACTAACTAGAAAGTTGGTACATGAAGCACCTGAATAAAGGAAACAGAATGAAATCTGGTATTATTAAAGCAATAGCCACCACTTTGGAGACACTGCACTACGATTGGTTCAATTCACTCTCAGGCTAACACAAGACTTTGCTCTAAAAGGATTCTATCATTTAATAATTGGTTTGTTAATGGACTATTGCTAGACTTGATTTTCTTCATCTGTACCCTGATTATTATAGGACAGGAAGCTATCCTAAGGAATTCCAAGTGCTTTACCAAACTCCCACTGAACTTTTTTTCCTTCTATCGTATTTGCATCTTTTATCAGGTTTACATATATGGCTTACCCTGTCCCTTCTTCTAGGCCTCCAGTACAAAAAGCAAGACCTTAGATTCATCTTTGTTTTCCATATAGCACCTAATGGTGGTTAGGGGTGCAGTGTAGTTCTAGAATCAGACTGCCTGAGGTAGACTTTTGATTCTATCCCCTGTGGCTCTGTGAACTTGAACTCCTGCTTAACCCCTGTACTCAGTTTCCTCAGACATTATATCGAAATTATAATCACACCTATGATATGGTTTATTCAAACCATGCACTACACTGAGAACATGAGTCAACCCTTAAGAAGTGTTATCTTCCATAATTCATTAGGTATCAGGAAACTATTTGTTAACACAGTGAATTTGTGGATGATTATTAACAGGCTAATATTCCTTCCTTACCATGAAAATAATTTTTGTACTCTTAATAACTTTTAATCCATCTCCATCTCCCTCTGAATACCATAAAAAGTATTGTTTTAAACCTGGCAGTCTAAAAAGGTATCTTGAAACATTAGCATATCTTCTTAGACTCAAACTTGCTCTTAAGTCTTTTTAAGTTCTTCTTCCCATCTCTTGAGAATAGGACTTCACATTTTGCTCTAATTAACATCTTTGATGAAGAATGCAATTTCATGCTTATAAGCCTGAATTATATTTCTGCTAAATTTGCAGAAGTGATTACTCTGAATAATGGTGTTTATGTTCCACCAACTACATTTGTCTAGTATACTAGCTGGGAGCTTCTACAGATATCAGACCAGAAGTATTTAGGAGAGAAGTTGAGCCCTATAAATATATTCCCTATCAATATATTGTACAGCATGTTAGCCCCTATAAATCTCCCTTCCACTGAAGGGTCACAGTGGAATAGAGATAAAATTCAAGATTTATTCTAGAATCGTGCTGCTCGGTATGGTAGCCCTAGCCACACGGAGAACTCAGCACCTGGAGCACAGCCCATCCAAACTGAGATGCATTTCAAGTGTGAGATGTGTAGTAGTTTTAGAAGACTAATACACAAAAAACATAAAATATCTAATTGATCATTTTTGTATTGATCACATGTTGAAGTGATTAAAGGTTGGATATGTTGGGTGAAATAAAACATAGTATTAAAATCAACTTCATTTAATGATTAACATGTTAAAAAAAAGTGTTCTACTTTTCTGGAGCCACTAGAAAATTTAAAACTATATAGGTGACTCAAATTTGTGGTTTGGTTCGTATTTTTATTGAACAACACAGACTTAGTGTATAATCTAGATTGAGACTATGCTCCGAGACAACCCCTGTTCTAAATTCCTTACGTATGTTCTTTCACTATATAAGTAGGTCCAGTGAGAGGTTATTATTCCTATTTTAGATTTGATAAAACTGGGAATTCCTGAAGGCTGAAAACTCATAAAAAGCAAAGAGAACACTGAATTTCAGATTTGTCTGACTCCAAATTCAGGTTGTCTTAGTTGCACCAGATTATATTTTGGTGGCAAACTGGCTCAATATTAAATAACATTAAATCCTTGACTCTGACTGGATTCTCCAAAAGCTGATACTAAGATAGAATATGGGGTGCGGGATGTTTATTAGAGACCAATATGTATGGAAGAAAAGGGGGAATTTAGATTGGGTAGAAAGAAAAGTCAGACATGATAAAGCCCAAGAAATCTCCAGCCAACTGGACAGGAAGCCATGTAGCACAAATGTTGCTTATAGAAATGAGATCTCCCCTGGCTCACCAAGTCCCTGTATGCATGCTGCTCCGGGAAGGTCATGAACTTGGGCCGAGCAGCTCTCTATAGCTGAGAGTGACCTGGAAGGAGCTAAAGGCTAAAGGCCATCTGCTGACCACAGGCTCTTTAGTTATACATCCTGTAAATCTTTGAAGGACCTGGGTGGTGCATTCTTTATTGAGAAAGGTATTGTTTTAATTCCTCTTTCATGCTTCTGAATACCTCAAGGAAAAATACCTCTCCGCACCCATGCACACATACACAAGACAGTAGTGGGCCTCAGGCTCAGAGAGTTGGCAGGAAACCGAAACAAGCTATAATTTAATAATATTACTTTTTTTAATTGCATTTATTTTTATTGTTATATTCCACTTATGAAAGTGTGCATTGGTTTTCTGTGTATGAATATATAAACTTTCCTTTATAAAAACTTATTTTCTAAAAGCAGCAATTAATTGAAACATGCAAAATGGGCCTATTTAATTTAATGCAAATTAGAAGCCGCAGTTGCCTGAGATAAAAAGAGGGCAAAATCTGGAGAGACAGAGCTTATTCTGCAGAGGGGAAATCAAGAGCAGAGGTGATCATTTCAGCTCAGGGGATGAGAGCTCCTCGGTGGGAGCTGGAGGGCAGTAAAAAGCGCAGACCGCGCATGTCACAACGGGTTCTGGTATTGGACCACATCAGAACCATAGGCCACTATGAGGTGACACAGACATGTCAGTTCCTTCTCTTAAAAGGCCGGGGTGTCAGTTTCCTACCAAAGTCTATTATTTCACATTGCACTGCTATTATGGGGCATTATTCTTAGTATATGCTTTGCTCTTCTAGCCTGATGCCCTATAAGGATACTGATGAGATCAAAACCTTCGTAGAGCCTATATGCTAATATGAAAAGTCATCTCAGTATTGGAGGGCTGCGGATTGGGCCTCTACCCCTTACTCTAACGTACATGGACAAATACAAAATAAACTGTCAAAGTGATTCCATCTAGGGAGTAGGTTGAACTTGGGAGAAACTGGGGGAAAGTGTAGAAGAACAAAAACATTTTTCAATACTCTTCTCTGTTGTTTGAGCATTTCCCCAATGTTAAGCATTACTTGTTACATTTGTTTAAACTTGCTTAAATTTATAAATACTAAATAATAATTAATAAATACTAAAAACTGTTTAGCCAAGGATATACAGCTGGAGGGTGGCATTGTAAGCCCATGGGAAGCTGTCCTCTCTCTGGGGTGTCTAAAGATAAAAAACTGCCTAGCAGCAGAGTCTCAGAAGAGGCGTTCCATAGAGGAAAGACCCTGAGGAGCCACAGCAGGACCTTAGAGTTTCTGGGATCTACCAGCTGCTGACCGTGGATGCACCAAGGAAGAGTTGCAAAGGAGACAGCACGGGTGAGAGCAGCTTGTGCAGAGAGCTAGTGCCAGCAGCATGATGGCATTCACAGGGAACTCCTCTGGCTGAGGCTCCACAGACACAGCAGAGAGCCTTTGAGACCCTGAGACATTTGTTCTTCAGCACAGGCTCTCTTTCATCTCATCCCCTTATTCTGCCATGGGTTTTTCAAAACATTTCTCAGTGCCCGACATCTGATTGGATGATTGATTGTTTCTCTCCCCTGCCACGAGCCAAACATAACCCTATGACAGCAGGGGTGTTGCCATTTCTTATGGCTTTATTCCCAGAGTCTAGAGCAATTCCTAGAGCTGCAGTAAATGCTTGCTGAATGAATTAATACACCGAGAGATGAGACATTACTGAATCAGCAACCCTACCCAACTCTGAACGAAGTATAAACACAACTCAAAAAACACGTCTGACTCAGGGACAACAGGCCACCTACAAAACCACGGCAAGTGTTCCCTCTGCTTTTAGCCCAAGCTTAATTATAAAATATAACATAGGAACCATTAGTTAAGAAGTTTTTGTTACTAAAACTCATCACCATAATAAGTAATGATAGTGAGGTCTTCCCCTTATGCGGGGAGCAAATAAAACTCTCAGATAATGATAATGTGGGTTATCCACCTGGATTTACCAATATGCCTTAGATTCTTCTGACACAATTATTACCATCACCACAATTAGGTTTCATTACCCCCTATTAGCATAAAGTAGATGTTCAACTAAAATTCAAGACTATTAATATAAATGGGCAAACCCGAACACTTAATAAATTGTATTCATTATAAGAACAAACTTAGGTCCTTCTTCACTGCGACCTCTGTTATTACACTTGTAGGACAAAAGCATTTCCTTTGAGGTTCCCCCGGAGTCCCCTCTGATTTCCGAGCATTAGCATCCTGGCTCCTTTACTGGCTTCTCTGCTCATCCCAGAATGTGGACATTCACCTGCTCCCATCCTTACATCTCTTCTCACCTACCCAGATTCCTCATTCACATAATTTTATCAGCTATCAGAACCCCCATCATATAGTTATTTCAAAGCCTGGCCTCCTCCTTGGCATCTCTACTAAGCTCTAACCCCAAACGTCCAGTTCTGTGTTACATCCTCACCAGAAATGCCTGTAGTGCTTTCCAACTCAGCCTGTCCTCACCCCTGCGATTCCTCCAAGCTCTCCCTCCAGTCGGCGACACCAACAGGCCCTGCCTCTCCATCCTTTGACAGCTCTCACATGGACCATTATAAAAATCCTAGCGTCAAAGCCTTAAATATTCTCATCCATCATGCATTCACAGGCACTTCCAGAGGGCGCTTTATATAAATCATGGAAGCATACAGATGACTCCATTTCTTAAAAACCTGCAAGGGCCCCTGGGCACAAGACCAAAAAATGACAGTTCTCAGTATGTACTATCTCCGTGCTTATCCCAGTTTCAAGTCCCAGTGCATCAACTCACACGCCATTATTTTTCAAGCAATGAGCCAGACAGCTTTACAGTGTGCTCTCTTCCTAAACTGCTCTGCCTACCTTCTCCACCTGGTGAATGAGGATGGTTTCATCATTCAAGATCACTATCGAAAATCTCTTCATGTGTGACAGTTCCTTCCACCTTCTCACTCACCTAACACTCTCAGATTTATGTTCTGATAACTCCATGAACCTGTACCGTAAAAGTGATCACACTGTATTTTAATAACTATTATGCTGAGATCTATCTTTCACCTATGTAGAATACAACCGCTCCAGAGGTGAGGTCCATGTTTTAGCCGTTTTTATATTTTTGCTTTCCTATTGTAGCAAGTGTCTCTGCATACAGGAAGACCTCCAGGGATTGTTTTGGATGAATGGAAAAATAAATAAATAAATAAATAAATAAATAAATAAATAAATAAATAAATAAATAAATAAA
>JAQQAC010002837.1:83130160-83522002 GCA_029783875.1 Phataginus tricuspis | reverse complement strand
AAATAAATAAATAAATAAATAAATAAATAAATAAATAAATAAATAAAAGAAAAAATAATGACTAAATTGAATGACTGTGGCTCCCAAAGGAAATGGTGGTGACCTCTCAGGAAGCTGCCTACGTATTGAACAGATCACTCTCAAATCTAAAAATACCCTTGTGCCTCTCCCCCTTTTTCTCCTAACCCCAAGCCACCCTGCCAAAGGGAGGTAACCGTTCTCCAGATCATAGTTCTAACCAGTGTTAGTACTAGAGGCGTTAGGATCAACTTAACCTCTACGATGGGGATTCCGGACATCAGTAGTACTTTGCAGCACACGGTTGAAAACTTGGGGCTTATGCTAAGCTTCCCCCATCACTCACAAAGCTTGTCTGGCTTTCAAGTTTCTGGGACTTTCGCAGCTCAAGTATTAACGTTTAACACTCCTCCCCTGGGCTGCGTAGCGGCTGCAGCACAGCAATCTCTCTCTGTTACCTCCTGACATTCCCGAATTTCCCGACAACAAATAGCAGGCCTCCATTCTGGGGCTGATATTTGAATGTGAATTCTTTGTAACGATTACCATTTATCAACCATCAGCTACTGATTACTCCCATCTGGAGCTGCAACTTGAATGAAGGTAAGGTGGATACACAGACTTTTCACATAGCCTTGGTGCACGGACACCCAGCCTGAGCTGGATAAATGAGGTGTCCAGACACAAAACGAATAGCACCAATCCAAATTATATTAACTCGTAATGAGCCAAGATTAAAACGGCTCCAGGGATTTAGAGTTCTAGGGGAGGCATAAAAATCCAGGCTGATGAAATATCATTTTGACTGGCTTATGCAGTGGCTGTTTTCTCAGAATTTTGCACATCTTCTGTTCAGGTGAAAATACCTATTAAAATACGTACTTCACAGTGATTGTTTGCGTCTCAGCACCTCTTTAATGGAGGCCACAGAAAGATGGGATCTGAATCATAGGAGAAAAGATGCCTCGGGAAACTTCCTAAATAATTAAACTTGGTATTGAGACAAGCTCAGGGCCACCGAAACGAGGTGCAGATTTGGGAAAGTTAAGAGAATGAACTATAGGGTTTTAAAAATCTGGCCAATTACCATGTGTTTGAAAGGCATTCTGGGCAACTTGGAATTAGACCCTGAATCCGTTTCTCTTTAAAAAATGGCAACAGAATAAAATGTCATGGCTGATACCACAAATTTATGTCACAACAGTCAAAATTTAAGCCACAAATTAGCCACTTAGAAGTCATTGGGTAAATTACTTAATCTCCCTACTAATCTATACAGTGGCAATTATAACAACCTTCTCTGAGGAGTTGTTGATGGAACTGGCTGACATCCCTATATACAAGGTACTTAACAAGTTGCCCAGACCCTAGAAATAGTTCAGTAAAAGATTATTGTTATTTCATTCATTTAACAAATATTCACTGAATATCTAAGTGTGCCATGCTCTTTATTGGGGTAACAATGGTGAAAGGAAAAAGAATAGGCAAGATTCCTACTATTATATTAACTAACAGAAATAATCCAAATTTGCAATAATTGCTATGTAAATGCAAACAAGGTTTTAAGTGAAGTAAAAACAGATGGACCTATTTTAGGTAGGCAGCCCACTGAAAAGGCAGCATCTGAGATGAAAATTAAGGAAGAAAAATGAGAACCATGACAGAAGTAGGGGAAAGAGCATATCCAAAGGTCCTGAGGCAGGAAAATAGTGTGGGCTATATGCAGGATTGAAGAAGGACTGGTATGGTAGTTCCCGTGTGAACAAGGGAGACTGCAGATATATGCAGGGAACAGATAATGAACAGCCTTTTTGACCATGGTGAGTGAAAGGGTATCTCCCCGCAACCCTCCTTACCCCAGCACAACTCAGGAGACATGGGCCCACGCAAGAGATTTTAATGGCTGCCTCTGAGCAGAGAGCAGCAGCTCGTGGGTGAGGAAGCACATTTTTAAGGAGTAAGGTTTGTTCTGCTATGGGGACTTGGTGATTGGATCTTAAGGGGTGGGGTGAAATGTTTAGACATAAGGTGAGGCAAGTCCAGACATGATTTTCACCGGCCTATGTGCTTGGAGCCATGGGGTAAATGGAGGATAAAGTACTATATTCTTATAGTGAGGAGTTCAGACTTTATAACCAACATTAATGGGAAGCAACTGATGAGTTCTTAGGGCAGAAGAGTGTGTTCTAATGTGAATGATAATTCAGTATTCTCTCCCCAAACCTTTGCTTCCCTTACCAGATCTAATGTAATACAGAGAAGGATGTTTGTTACTCCAATCTCAACTTTCAACACCTAATTCCCTGTGGGCAGCAGTGCATTCTTATTCACCAGATCTTTTGACTCCCAAGAGGAGTGAGAGAGACACAACGCTACCTTAGAGCAAAACATAACCAGTACAGATCCTGGTAGATCAATCAACACAGTTGAGTTTATTTTCAGAGCAGTGGATTAATCATCTCAGGCCTGGAGTGCATTTATAGCTGAAGAGAGCAAATTTAACTTTCTAAAACAACCATATTTCATGAATCATAGTTTATGAGTTTATATGAACAAATGCATCTTCCAATAACAGCTCACTTTTTTTTTTAACTTTTGTGAATAGCAGCCTAGTGATAAAAGGTTATACTCCTTGGAGATTGCACAAAAATATTTTAATTACAAACTAAATATTAAAGAGAAAAGCAAAGCATGTACAGATTGAAACTTCAGTAAGACTTTTACCCCTCCTAGATCATCTGCTTATAGGACTTCCCCTCCCTCTCTGCCAATAAAGGGCAAGTTCAACAGCACTGAGTATTTTGTTAGCAAAATTATTCTCAAGTTTTTCTATCAGATACAACTATATTTCTGTAATAAGAATCAGTCAATGAATTTAAACTCTATAATCCTCAGCTTCCACAAGTTATCTGATGAACTCATTCACACTGAGGCATTGTTGGTGACCAGTCCGGACCTTGCAATCACCTCGGACCTTACAAAAGGCCAAAAGAACTTACAAATCCTTGCCCAACCTGCTCTTCTTCCTTTATCCCACGCTGTGCTTCAGGAAATAACATAACCTTTACAGTTAGGCATGCAAGATAGATTTACAGGAACTAAATAGGACTCCATTTTGTTTTAAAGACTCCATCTTGTTGTTTACTTCTTCTTGACCATTTTCCCGCCACAGCTTCCCGCCAAGTGTTCTCAATCAGGTCAGTTGCTCACGTCAGTGACAACTGCGCATGTGCACAACTCGGTGTGTGATTGGACTTTGTAGGTTGCCTCATTATCATAATGGGCAACCAACCAGAAGAGGCCACTCCCTACCACGCCCCTTCAAATGCTATATATCCCCTGCCTTTTCTAAAAATAAACGAAGCCTTGACAATCTGCTTGGCCTCCGTCTCTCTCTCTTCGTCCCATCTTTCAGGTACAGGGATCCTCCTGGAGACCCGCTAATAACCAGCCCCGCGGGCCGGGGCAAGGCATGGTGATACAACCTCAACCAAGCATATCTGACTTTGAAGAGCAAGAGGACGATGCCTAACCTCATGCTGGAATTTATTAATGGAGGAATTTCTGAGAACAGTCGAAAGATACGCATGAGTAGATTAGTGTCCAAAGACGCTCCCAGGTTACTTTGGTAAACGTGTCCTTTGACCATGCTTACAATGCCTAACTGCAACATTCTGTCTACACAAATTTTTGTATTCTGTTCTAATGTGGGGAAGAAGAGAAGAAAAATAAAGATGTGATCCCTCAAGAGCTATTAGAAACCAAATTGTAAGATTACTGGATGCAGGGATGTCTCCATTCTCATAAGACCTTCAGGGCACCGTAAAAGGCTCGAGTCACCCGGTGACCACCACAGAAGATATCCAATGAATAAACACTGTCACCTGCTCTGGTGTAGGATATTCTGCAGTGTGATTTTCAGTCCCAGTTACTTTGCTCACTTACTTATGCCCACTGCTGACAGAAAGATAGACACGATGGTGCGGTGGTGTTCTGAGAATGACTGGAAGATGGCAAGGGGCCCATTCTCACCTCTCTCCTCTCTAGTACCTACTAGACTCTCAGGAACTCCTAGCCCTTCTTCCCCCCCCTGCCAGACTGGCCCCCACTTCCAGCCATATCAGTAATCATCTTTCAGGGAGGCTCCATTCTTTACCCTACAACTCTTCTGCTGTTTCCTGTCAATCCCCAACCCTGAATCCATCCTAAATATATGCTTTCTCTGCAACTGCTCCCATAGCCCCCAAGTGCTGGAGAAAGTCACAACCGTGCCTTCCTTGCTACAGCGTGTTTGCTGCTCTGAGTGATGCTTTCGCGGCTTCTCTTCCACCCTTCATCACGTTCTTCCTCATCGTCCATGGAAGCAGCTCTAAAGTTTACTAATTCAGTCAAATATCCGGGTGCCGGCTCCTCCTGCTACGAGACAACTTTACCTACTCCACAGAGAAAATGCAGGCCAGTGCGCCACCACCTCCAACTTCAGCTATCCTGTGCATCTTACTTTAATCCCTGCCGACCCAGGGCAAGAGGGTCTCCTCTCCCATTAGAGAGGGATTTCTCCACTTGCGGTTTTTAATCTGCCCGTCCCTCAGCTCTGCAGGCATTTCTTCTCTGTCATTTCTATTCCCCTTTCTTAACCAAACCCATCCCTTTCAGAAATGTTGGACTAGTCCAACCTTTTTAAGTTATTTAACTTCAGATTTCCTCCACCGCAAACCTGAGATTATTACTTTGGTCTCTCTATCCCTTACTTCCCTATTCCTGGGAGAACTGTATACACTCACTACTCTACTTCCTTACTCCCTGTTTTTTTATAAGCTGGAATTTATGACTCCATTCAAACTGGTCTAATTAGACCATCAATGAACCACTAATTGCTTCAGCTCTTGGCTTTTTCAAGTCTCAGCCATCTTGGCATCTCAGCGGTAGCTGATGTTGCTAACCCACCCTAGCCCCTCAAAGATGTCCTTTTTCCTTGGCTCCATAAAGCCAACCTCTCCTTGCTCTGAGTTGGCTCCCCGATTGCCTCTTTCCTTAGCATCAGTATGTATTTCTCTGCCGTCCCTGAAAGGTGGGATTCCCTAAGCCTTCACCATTGCCTCTCCTCATTCTACATTTATCTGTGGGAGTCCTTCCCCAACCCCATGGTGTCAACCACTGTCCAACACCAATGGGTTCCTAATAGGCATCTAGACAAAAGTCCCCTAATAGGCCTCCCAGTCTTGAAATTCTTCCCCTAATTCATTGCACCGCCCAAGCAAACTCCAATATGCAGATTGGACCACTGCCTTAAAAATGCCAGCAGGTCTTTGCCTTCAGGTTGAGGTCCCCCTCTTTACCAGGCTAGCAGCCTTTCCGAGGTGGTGCCGATTGTCTTTTTCAAGCTCCACCCCTTCCTGTTCTTCAATATTTGTAAGGATAATTTGGCCTATTAAGTATTACCCAATATACTTGGGTCTTTCACATCTTTATGTCTTTGTCACTCTGCCCACAATGCCCCTTGCTATCCCCACTCCTACCCATGAGCACTCCCATCTATCTCACCCCATACGTTACTTCCAAGGAAAATAACCAATAATAGCTGACAGTTATCGAGTCTCACTGTATGTCAGACTATGCTAAGTACTTCACATGCACTTTCTCATCAAATCCTCAAAACAACTTGATAGACAGGCATGATGATTATTATTCCTTTTATATCAAGGGAAACTGAAGCTTACATGGCTAAGTAATTCTTTAGCATGTGGCTAGTAAGTAAATTCAATCTGACTCCAGAGCCTTCTCTCCCCCACCAATTGACCCAAAGTCTTCTGTTTCTCCTGCATATTTCTTTTTCTATCCATATTACATTCCGCCCTGACTACCTCTGTGCTCTGGTTCCATACTGACAACTCATGGAGGAAAGGAACTAGGTTTTCTCCAGCTATTCCCTCTCCTCACTCCTCCAAAATGCCTGACAAATACTGGTGGTTCAGCCAAAGCTTTCCACACCTGAATCTGAAATGAGTGCATTATACATATTGACTAAAGGATGGAGGGAAACTTCTAGGCAAAAGATATAATTAGCCCAACTGTGTGGGTGACTGCCAGCAGTCTGACCCATTTTCCATTGAGTTCCAAAAGACGGCAAACATTTACAGCTCATTCTCTGTCTCTAAATCTCTAAACCTCCTGAAATAGACTTTCAATACAGAACTGTCCAAATTATAGTGACTTTACTTGAAAGAATTTTCTGTTTATAGAAACCTGTATTTTTCAATTTTCTACAAGATGAACGCTCAGGCTAGTGACTCAGCAGCCCTGTGATACTGTCAGGCCAGGTGACCACCCACTGAAAATACTGCAGAGGCAGAAATACAGCTCTCAGATTAGTGCCACAATAACAGTTTCCTATTCTCCCTAGAATATTCTGTGATATCTTAAGTTGACCATGGGCTGAAGAGTCGGTACTGTAAACGTTCAAAGAGGCGCGGGATGGTCAAGCAAGCAGAAGGGCATAAAATAGCGATGTCACCAAGCTCCCGTTGTATCCATTCGTCTTTCTCAAATATAGAACCTGTAAGTCTCCCTATACCTGTTCAACACATTGTAACAGGGTGCTCTAACTTCAGCTTTCCAAAACCCGCTGATGTCTGACTTTTGAAATCAGGACAATATGATTGTATTTTAGTTGGTAACCAAAGGGAGACTCCTTCAACTGCATGTAAGAAGCGCCCACTTTGAAGGCACTGGGAGACATTTCTGAGAAAGGTGAACAAGGAGCCAGTGTGTTGTGACCATTGGTCTCAGCCCTCACTGTCTCTTCTTGGGGTGCAGTCCTCCTTCTCCCCTTCCCTTCGTGCCGTCACCCCAACCTAGCGGGAGGACAAAATAATGAAAGACTTCACATGCGGCCTCGTAGACTATCAGAGCTGATAGAGAATGTGGAAAACACTACTCCTCTCCTCATTCTACACATGGGGACAGTGAAAATCAGAGGGGAGGTGGACTTTCCCTAGACTCCAAACCCTTTGGGAGAGTCCTGCTGGCTCTGACAAGAGCCAAGGCTCTGCATCTCTTCCCAAGTCTGCATTCAGTGATACCATGTTGGTAGCTTGAAACTGGTCACGGTGGGAGTATTTGCCATGGGAACTGGCAAACATTACAGATCGCAGTGCTTTCTCCCCCACAAAACTGGTCCACCAGCACATCATTATGTATTTGTAAATATAAAACCCAATGATCTTTCCATATTCTCATGGGTCCTGTCCTCTTTCTTTCATTCTCTTTTTCTTGCCTGATTGTTCGCTTTCAAAAATTTGCTAAACAAATAACTGCTGACCACTTTTCATATACCAGGCATAATGCAGAGTTGTGGATAAGGTGATGAAGAAAGCAACAAAGTCCTGCTTCCACTGAGCTTAGTATAGGGACAGAGGCACTAACCATATGACTCCTACAGTGATAAATAAAAGGCTCAATACGTGCTAAGACAGCGATGCAAGGGAGACATAATCTGAGCTGGGGAACTGATATATTTAAATGGGAAATTCCTACCAGGTTACCACAAAATGGCCTATGTGATTCCAGAAGGTGCCCTGCAGCCAGGCAGAACTGAGTATGAACCCCAGCTTCAAAGACTTGTTGAGTGATCTTGGACAGCATCTCAATGCCTTGGTCCTCTCTCGAGTAAAATGGAGATAATTTTAGCACCTACTGCATATGGATGACGTGAGTATTGAACTGACAGCACATGGACTCTCTAGCCCAAGCTTGGCACAGTTGGTGTTCAGTAAATAGCACCTATGTTTATGATTAAGATCATGAGCATTACCTTTCCTTCCCACTGCATGTCTAGAATGCTCACCCTGCATGTGCCTGTACAGGGCATCAACTCTGCCTCCATGTGTCATTTCTCTGAGAATGTGCGGGACCTGCAGAGGCCATCTGGCGGGGGTGGACACTAGCCAAATCATCACTAATTTTCTAAGCACTCTGGCTCTCTTTGGTAATGGCTTTGGCTGGCCTAATTAGCACAGGCGACACGATACCTTTGAGCTACTGCTGGGATCATGAGCCCAAGCCAGCAGATGCAGGTTCCTCCTGAATTTGGGGAGGAGCCTTTGGAGAACCGCACTGAACAAAGAGCTGGCAGAGGTGGGTCCTGTCTGTTCCCATGCCCCCCATGTGGGCACTTGCTGTGACTAAAGGGAGCACAGGGGTTGTGATTAGAGGGACAGATGGGAAGTGGGAACCTTCACTTAGCAGCTTTTAGTGAGCTCTGAGGACTGATCTTTAAGTCGCTCTGAGCTCTTGGCCTGGATTTTGATTTGCAAAGCTAAGGCCAGGGCCCCCAGCCTAGTGCAGAAGCATACGCTCATTCCAGGATTTACCTACCATTGGACTTCACAGCTGCCTCTCTTTGCACTGCCATATGTGGGCATGCCTGCCTCAATAACAAACTCCGAAACATATGTTTAACCAGCATACTGCCTGGCACACAGTAGGGATTCTACAAATGTTAGCTGAGTAAACGAGTGTAGAGAAATTCTGTCTGTCCGCTTCCTTATTGCTCCTTACTCCATCCACTTCCCCCTTTGTTCATGCAGCATGCAAACCATCACACAAAACACATGAGGAATGTACGGAGCACACTTAGCCTAGAACCTGGCACACGGCAAATAACAACAGGACTTTATCATGTGCTGTTTCCCAAAGACAACAAGACATTGCGCCTCTCCTTTCCTCTAGGTTTCGCCGCGGATAATGTGAGCACGCGCCTGGACGACCTCAGCCTATCCCCTCGCTTCATGGCCTTGGCCGGGTTAGAATGGCAATCCGCACCCTCAGCTTTTCTTTTACTGAAGATCAGAGAGAAAAATGTCAGCACTTGCTGAATCCTTGCCAGCGTGGCACACTCAACAGTTCGCCAGGAGCTTCCCAAAGCGCCACTCTGCCCTCCCCGAGCCTCTTGGAGGGAGGCGGGACCACCAGCCCTGCGGGATGTGTGTCATCACTGGGGATTCCAGTCTCGGCAACCTGCCCAAGGGCACAGAGCCCACAGAAGACAAATGTGCAGAACATCACTAAATTCTGCAAGCCCTGCCTGCCACAACACTCTAGGACGGCACTTCTTCTTCCAGACAAATTCTAAGGTGACCAGTGTTTACTTACACTAAAGCAGGACTGGGAGGCACTCCACACTGTGGCTTGATTTCTTATTGTCGAAGCAACCCGGCTGAAGGCAACCACATGAGGCTTTTTCACTGGGGCATGAAAAGGGTTTTTAGCCAGAAATATGGCCAGGGAAGAAGAGGAGTCACAAGTCAAGAAATGTGTATATATAATCTGCCTCAAAGGTACACCGCAGAAATAAGTAATCAGGCTTAAATGTGTTTTAACTATCCTGTAAGTCCCCAGAGAACTATGATTAAGGACGCAGTGGTGCTCTCGGCGCCCAGCCCTCCATCCCAGCTCGACTGGGGCAGGTAATGTGTACGGCTGGTGACAAGGAGGGCCAAGCTGCTCTCACGTTTCCTTTCCACCAAGACTTACAAGTTTCCAGAGCGATTTTGTGGAGGGCAATTTTTCCTTTTTCACAAAAGACTCATGCTCATTTCTATAATACATTGTGGGCTTTGAAGAAATGAGAATATATCACAGACCTGTTTCTGTAAAGGCCAAGTGTATGTGGGGAGGGTGGGAGCATGGAGGAGATGCCTGCAGGATTCCCATGTTAGGCAATACTAACGACATTAAAAAAACACTTGATAATTTCTTGAACCATCTGAGTCGCTGATATTATAACAGGTTTGCAGTTGGGGATTTTTTTTTTTTTTTAATTCTGCATTTTGGCACTTGAGCTCTACCCTAAGCAATGGCTCAGTTTAGATCTGGTCTCCAGTAAAAAGCAACCTACCCAGAATAAGGAAAGGATTGGGAATGGTGGCTGGGGAGACAGACTGTGTGAATTTGAAACCAGAATCTCCTACTGAATTGGCTGTGTGGCCTTGGGAGCTGAGTTCTAGCCCTTGAGCCTCAGTTTTCCCACAGGGTTATTTGAAGGACTGACATAAACACATGGAAATCCAGGATCTAGACAATGCAGGGTCTAGTCTCCCAAAGAGGCACACACTTTCCCTGCAGGAAACTCTGATTCTAAAGAAGCTATTTTACAACACTCTAGATTATAGACGACTGATAGCAATGCAAAATAAGTCTCATCTATCTACAGATAAGCAAATTCTCTTCTATCCAAAACATTCTTTCCCACTATGGCAAAAGCAACTTGGCCTCTGTTTGCACATTCATTTCAATATTCCTGATCTATAAATGTATCTGTTCTTTGGCTTTTCAAGTGGGTAAAATATGTCTAGTTCCCTCATGGATTATGAGCTAAATACTTAACAAGTGTTCATTTTTATATCTGCATGAGAATCATGATTTTACTCTACTTGCAAAAGTACCTTTTAACAATTCCTTGGAATGTTCCAAGGGATTAAATATCAGTAGCCTATGTGTGTAACCCATATTTATATTGGTTTTCTTTCCTTCCTGTTATACTCCCCCTTGTCCCTCACTCCTGGCTCCTTAACACATCTGTAAGGGAACCACCCTCCCCCCACTCTCCACCCCCACCCCGTATGCAAGCTTTTGTCTTGGTTTCTGCTTTTGAGGGGTAGGGAGAGGGTTGGGAAGGAGGGCCAAGACATTGCAACATGGACGTTATTTTATAAATGTTAGTTATTATTTGGGTAAAATGGTAAATTGGCAATCTTGAAATTAGTAAGGCAAGCCACGTATTAAGGATGTGAGAGCAACAGGACAGAAGCAGCCGGGGTCCGCAACAATTGCAGAACCATTGTATTAGCCTTAGGCTCTGTGTGCACTTACACCAAAGAGAAGAAACGTCTTGGCCTTGTTATGTACACCACCCCCATCTTGAATTTTCTGGCACTTAAGACTAAGCTTCATCCATAAGCACTCCTTCTTTTTTCCTTAAATTAGGTCTTGATAACAAAAGGTTTATGCATCTAAGTGGAAGTGGAAATGCTGACAGGTGGAAACCATCCAGGAGTGGTGAAGTGCTGCGTATCAGAGCTCTGACTGAATCAAAACAATACAGAATTCCATGGCGGGCTGGAATTCTGCAGAAATTTTCCCGGTTAAGAAATTACTTGAGTGGATTCAAGGGGAGTAGTTGGAATTTAAAGTAGGAAAAGGGATGGGGCAGGAAATCCAAGTCAGAGGGCAGCCTGGGGAATTACATGAAGGTAGCAAAGAGGAGGAGGGTGAGAGGAAGCAGACAGCTCTAAAGGGAGGAGCGGAGGTTGGTGGAAATGTGTAAGCAGTTCTCAGAGCACCCCTTTCCCCTGCCCACCAGCAAGTGCAGCTGCAAGGGAGCCCGGGCATCCCCTGCTTCACAGGGCCGCACGGCAGCTCCGTCAGTGCCGCTGAACACTCCTACTCCTCGTCTCTGTCGACCTCCAAGGGAGCTCAGTGTGGGTTCCATGAGATGAGCAGGAAAAGGACCTGTTGGGATGTCTGTTCATTCACCCCTTTCCTTCCTCCTTCTGATGACACCCACCTCCACACAAAGTTCAGTCCTCGTGGATTTGTCCCCCAGTTTCAACACCGGATTCCTAATGGTGATAATTAAACCATTTGGCTTGTCTACAGAAACCAACTGGCATATTAAGTGTTCTCTTCATATAGTTAAAAAAAAATAATGATCCTCTCATATCAAACGCTCATTACAATAGCAGTTCCAAGCCTGGCGTTAATTGTGTCTCTTGTTAGACAGTTACAGATCATATTGGATTTGGATCACAGCGTGTAATTATTTTTATGCATTAATAGCAAGCAAGCAGTTAGGAAGAAACAGATCCCACCTAGTCATCATGGAAGGGGGTTCTTTGATACCCTTAACAGGCACACTGTAAGAGTCATGGCAGCCTAGCTAGATTTTTAAAAATCATGGGAGCTTATATTCTCTAATTTAAAATTATTTGAGGAAGCTTATTGCAAGGAGTTCAGAAAAGGAGATATAACCCTATAGCCCAGGTCTGTAAAAGACAGATTCCTACTAAATCTAGAAAGTTTCCACGTGTGTGTGTGTGTGTGTGTGTGTGTGTGTGTGTGTGTGTGTGTGTGATTATAAAATAGCTTCTATGGAACCAGACAACCTGGAGGGATGTCCTCCATGGTCTAGACAATGTAGGGTCTAGTTTTCCAGAGAAGCACACATTTTTCCCTACAGAGCCCTAAGGAAATGACCCGAATTGTCATCTCCTAATCAGTCAAGGATGACCCACACTCTACGTTGTGCATGTAAGTTCCTGTCACTTTCCTGAAAGCTTCCCACACCACTGTGGCAGTGAGGCCTGGGAAGCTGGGGGAACGGGGTGTGAGCGTCAGGCTGGATTTCTGCAAAGCTGGATCCAGCCCACATGGCCGTCTGCCTCAGCAGTAGCTAAAATAAAACGTGGGGCTGAGGGGATTTGCACTGGTGGGTTACATCAAGCCTCCAAATAACCCTATTACATAGATGGGAGCGCTGAGATTCAGAGGGCTGGATCCTAACTGCCCAAGGTCACAAGCTAATACCGGTTCCAAACCCATACAGTCTCACTTCCTAGCCACCATTTCTACCTCTTATATTCTACTTGCTATGTTGCTTTTTATTTGAGACCTAATCTGAACTTGAGTTATTGCTTAGAAGAAAGTGTAGGTGCCAAACTATGGATTTATCGGAAACAAAGGATAAAAATCCGCAATGACAAAGCTATCAGCAACTCAGATGGTTCAAGAAATTAAGTTTAATGTCATGAGTACTGCGTGCCCTCAGAACCCTGGAGGCACCGCCACCCTCCCACACACAGACATACTTGTCCTGTGTGTGTTTACTGATGGCCTCCTTTGAGCTACCTAGATGACATGGAGAAGTGGAGACAGCTCATGAGATTTCAGCAACCTGGGAGGCCTTCCTGACCACAGGAACCATTTAGACTCACGTGTAAACCACAACGCAGCCCAGGTCAGAAAAGTCAAGCACAAGTCAGAAAAGTCAAGTCTCTCTCTATGTATCTGAAAACCACATCCTCACTGGGAGGATTATGAGAAACAAGTAGAATGTGCCTAGAAATTCTACTTTTCCACAACTTTGCTGTAGTTTTTCTTTTGATGAGTTATTGGGGTTTACGTTTGTTTCTCCTTTAATCTCTTACAAAATTCCTCTTTCAAAAAGGACATCCTAACCCACCATGTCTATGACAACCAAGGATTTAATACAAGCATACAAAAGGAAAAACGACTTCCTCTTCTTTTTTTTTCATTCTTTACCTCCCAGACTAATGACTACTATTTGCCTGGCATCCTTCCTCTTCCTGTGTGTAACACAGACATGAGCGTTTGTGTGCACACACACGGGTTTTTGTCATTTCATTTTTTTATGCACCTGTTTGTACTTGGAGGCAACTTCCTTTTTTAAGGAAATAATGCATTTTCAACACTCGTCCAAATGGTTAGAGGATGAGTTCCTCATTTTTAGCAGCTACATAATGGTCTATGAGACAAGTACATGTAGGCCAATGGCCAGTCCTGCCCACACCTCCATGCTTGGTGTGCTTTTCCCTCCCCGGCTCTTGAGTCCTTTTTCCTGGCTCTCGGCGTGCAGGGAGAGCCAGATCAGCTGCCTCTGAACAAGGGTACTGCTCAGTCACACAGTCCTTTTGAATTTTCAACATCAGCTGCCCAAGCAAACATCAAGATTTGAATAGAGTGGTAAAAACGACAAACGAAGCTCCTGCTCTTAAGAACTCATCACACAGAGAGGGGAGAGGCTGGCGGAGACAGGGAAGTCAGAGTGCATCCAAAAGCACAAGCCCTCTCCGGGAGGCAGGTTCGGGGCATTCAGTGCGCAATCCATAAACGAGTTTGAGCACCCTTTTAAGTCTGCCACAGAACATAAAAAGGATGACTTAAAAATGATAGACGATGGAAAGAAAGGGCATTGCTCAATTTCTGGTTTGCTTCTGCCTTCTCTGTCAGGCAAGAACGACTGGAAGACAAGGACTAGAGAGAGTAGACGTGGGCACATATTGATCTAGCAACTTTTAGCTCTATATTACCGATTTATCATACACCAAGAGATATTTATAGGAGAGAAGAGAAACTCAAACTGGATCAGGAGTCCTGAAAACATGTTTTGTGTTCAGGCTTCTGATAAACAGCATTTTAGGACACCAAGAAAACTCACAGATAAAATATACGAAAGCCTTTAAGACTTCCATGGGAAATGCTAGGGAAAAGAATAGCTCATTCATTCACTTAGCAGTCCATTGACACATTTATAGAGCGTCTACTATCTGTCAGACACCTATGATAAAAAGGTGAACAGAAAGACAAGAACCATTTTCTCAGGGACAGTACATTCTAATGAAGGCTTACAACAATAAACAAGTAAATAAAATGACTTGGGAATGTAAATTGTATTAAGTATATAAGTTTATATGTGATGCTAAGCCACATGTGAAGAATATCACTCAGATCTGGCTGCCACATCCTCAGTAAGACTGACAAACTGGACTATACGTTAAGGAGACAGATCTCAATGTTAAAAGAATTGACAACATTGACATTCAAGAAACCATATGAAAAAATGATATGTGGAATAGAAGACTCACAGTGATGTGACCCTTGTCTTTTAAATTCTTTAACAACTGTCCTGTGAAAAAGAGACTCTCTACATATATCATGTATACATATACAATTGCATTTTATGTATTACTTCAAGATAGGTGGACAAGACTTCCAGGAAGATGGCGGCATGAGCAGGACGGCAGAAATCTCCTCCCAAAACTATATACATCTAAGAAAATACAGCAAATACAACTATTCCTAAAAGAGAGACCAGAATATACATGACAGCGCACAGCGTGCAGCTACACCTGAGAGGACTTGGCACCCCGCTAGGCGGGTAAGATACGGAGCCGCGACCCGGCGGGACCCGAGCGCTCCCCCACCCCAGCGCACCGGCGGGAGGAGAGGATTCAGAGCCTGGAGGGAGTGGAAGTACAGGCCCACGAAATAACCAGCCCTGGTGATCTGCGTGGGGAGCGCTGACACACATTGCGCGGTGTAGTGGAGATTGGAGAGACAGAGGGGCAGGGTCTGAGCGGGGACACGCCAGGGTGCTTGCAACTGCCTCCCGGGAAGGAAAAAAAAAAAGAAAAGTGCGCGCTCTTTTCAGTGGTCTTAAAGAGACAGGAGCCCAGCAGAGGAGCCGGATCGCCCGCACACTCAGTCCAGCAGGCTAGGAGTCCTGGGGAGTTTCGGACCCCTTAGCTGGCAACTGGGAAAGGGTGGCCGAACTTTGACTTCCCACAGAGATCAACAGCCTCCCATTCATTCCCACCCTGGCCAGAGATATAAAGGGCCCTGCGGAGCAGCGCAACCACGGCTGCAGAATAGTGGAGCAACAGCACCACCTACAGCATCCCCACAGAATCCACTCCCGGTGGGCGTTTTTGTTTTGTTTTGTTTTGTTTTTTGTTTTTTCCTTCTCTTTCTTTTTTATTTTTTTCTTTCTTTCTTTTTTTCTCCTTTTTTTTTCTTTTTTTTTCTTTTTAAAGTCTTAAAGAGCCCAGCTGACATACGTGGCAACTAACAGTGACCATTTCTATAGCCATGAAAAGACAGAGGAATATGATCCAGACTAAGATCAACCAGACAACTCCAGAGAGGGAGCCTGAAGGGATGGAAATGCACAGTTTTCCTGAAAAAGAATTCAGAGTAAAAGTCATAACCATGCTGACTGATCTACAGAGAAATGTGCAAGAGCTGAGGGAGGAAGTGAGGGAAGTGAGGAAAGACAATGTAGAAATCAGACAAGTGATCGACGGGCTTAACAGCAGACTGGATGGGATGCAAGTGACTGTTAATGGAATAGAAATCAGAGAACAGGAATACAGAGAAGCTGAGGCACAGAGAGATAAAAGGATCTCTGGGAATGAAAGAATATTAAGAGAACTGTGTGACCAATCCAAAAGGAACAATATTCGCATTATAGGAGTACCAGAAGAAGAAGAGAGAGAAAAAGGAATAGAAAGTGTCTTTGAAGAAATAATTGCTGAAAACTTCCCCAACCTGGGGAAGGAAATAGTCTCGAAATCCATGGAAGCCCACAGATCTCCCAACACAAGGGACCCAAGGAAGACAACACCAAGACACATAATAATTCAAATGGTTAAATGGCAAAGATCAAAGATAAAGACAGAGTATTAAAGGCAGCTAGATAGAGAAAAAAGATCACCTACAAAGGAAAACCCATCAGACTATCATCAGACTTCTCAACAGAAACCTTACAGGCCAGAAGAGAATGGCATGATATATTTAACATAATGAAACAGAAGGACCTCGAACCAAGAATATTGTATCCAGTACGATTATCATTTAAATATGACGGAGGGATTAAACAATTTCCAGACAAACGAAAGTTGAGAGTGTTTGCCTCTCATAAACCACCACTACAGGATATCTTAAATGGACTGCTCTAGAGGGAAGCACCCCTAAGGCTAAAAAGATGTCACCAGAGAAAATAAAATCATAGCAAAGAAAGCAGACCATCCAAATATTAACTAAAGGCAAAGAATAAAACACCTAGTATATAAAGAACAGAGGAGGAAGAATAAGAAGGGAGAGAAATAAAGAAGCATCAGATGGTGTTTACAATAACTTAACAAGAAAGTTAAGTTAGATTGTTAGATAGTAAAGAAGCAATCCTTGAACCTTTGGTAACCACGAATCTAAAGCCAGCAATGGCAATAAGTACATATCTATCAATAATCACCCTAAATGTAAATGAACTGAATGCACCAATCAAAAGACACAGACTAACAGAATGGATAAAAAAGCAAGATCCATCTATATGCAGCTTACAAGAGACTCACCTCAAACCCAAAGATATACACAAACTAAAAGTGAAAGGATGGAAAAAGATATTTCATGCGAACAACAAAGAGGAAAAAGCAGGTGTTGCAGTACTTGTATCAGACAAAATAGAGACCTCAAAACGAAGAAAGTAGCAAGAGATAAAGAAGGACATTACATAATGATAAAGAGGTCAGCCCAACAAGAAAATATAACCATTATAAATATATATGCATCCAACACAGGAGTGCCAGCATATGTGAAACAAATACTAACAGAATTAAAGGAGGAAATAGACAGCAATGCAGTCATTTTAGGAGACTTCAACACACCACTCCAAAGGACAGATCAACCAGACATAAAATAAGTAAAGACACAGAGGCACTGAATAACACTAGAACAGATGGACCTAACAGACATCTACAGAACTCTACACCCAAAAGCAACAGGATACACATTCTTCTCAAGCGCACATGGAACGTTTTCCAGAATAGACCACATACTAGGCCACAAAAAGAACCTCAGTAAATTCAAAAATATTGAAATCCTACCAACCAACTTCTCAGATCACAAAGGTTTATCGCAGCACTATTTACAATAGCCAAGAAATGGAAGCAACCTAAGTGTCCATCAGTAGATGAATGGATAAAGAAGATGTGGTACATATACACAATGGAATATTATTCAGCCATAAGAAGAAAACAAATCCTACCATTTGCAACAACATGGATGGAGCTAGAGGGTATTATGCTCAGTGAAATAAGCCAAGCTGAAAAAGACAAGTATCAAATGATTTCACTCATATGTGGAGTATAAGAACAAAGAAAAAAACTGAAGGAACAAACCAGCAGCAGACTCACAGAACCCAAGAATGGACTAACAGTTACCAAAGGGAAAGGGACTGGGGAGGATGGGTGGGAAGGGAGGGATAAGAGGGAAAAAGGGGCATTACGATTAGCACACATAATGTTGGGGGGGTTGGGGAGGGCTGTACAACTCAGAGAAGACAAGTAGTGATTCTATAGCATCACACTACGCTGATGGACAGTGACTGTAATGGGGTTGGTGGGGGGGACCTGATGAAGGGGTAGTTTAATAACCATAATATTGCACATGTAATTGTAGATTAATGATACCAAAATAAATTATAAAAAAAGAAAAGATAGGCGGACAAGCCTTGCCAATGAGGAGAATGTCAGGTCAATATATGAGACAAGGTTCTGACAACAGAACTGTCTGAACACAGATCTCTTCGCTGTAAGAGACAGTGAGTACTCTATCATTGGAGGAGATAAAACAGAATAGGACCACCCAAGCAGAATGTTGTAGAGGGCATGCACATGTAACCAACAAAAATAAAAGTGTACCTACTCTTTACCTTCCTCCTTAATGGAGCTTAGAAAAATCTTAGTCTAAGAACTCACAGTCTAGTCCCTAGATGGTGTTGTCACCTTGAGCTAAATTTAGAAAAGCTCAAGATAACTAAATTTCCCTGCACAAGAAAGGGAATGGAATGAGTTTGGGCCTCTGAGGATCTAGAAGAGAGGCAAAGTAGGAAATAAAATTAAAGACAAGAGATAACAAGTGCTGGTGACGATGTGGAGATAAAGGAACCACTGTACACTGTTGGTGGGAATGTAAATTGGTGCAGCCACTATGGAAAATATGGAAATATGATCCAGCAATCCCACTTCTGGGTTTATAAAGGATACAAAAACAGGATACTGAAGAGATACATGCACTCCTATGTGTACTGCAGCGATAGTCACAGCAGTAAGATACGGAAAAAACTTAAGTGTATGTCAATGAATGAATGGACAGGGAACATACATATATATTTCATATGTGTGTGTATTATTCAGCTGTGATAAAGAAGGAGATCCTGCCATTTGCAATAACATGAATGGACCTCAAAGACATTAGCTAAGATAACTCAGAGAAAAATAAATATTGCATGATATCACTTACATATGGAATCTATAAAAGCCAAACTCAAAAAACAGTAAAATGATGGTTACTAGGGGTTGGGATAGGAGATGCTGTTTAAGGCTACAAATTTGCAATGAATAGTAATTAAGTGCAAGAAAGCTAATGCACATTAAGTGATTATAGACAACAATACTGTGTTACAATAATCAAACAGGCTAAGAAACTAAGTCTCAATTATTCCAACCAAAAAAAGAAACAATAATTATGAAACCTGATAGAGGTTTTAACTGTCATTACAATGGCAATCATTACAATTATCATGGTACATCAATGTATCAAATCAACACGTTGTACAATTTAGATTTACACAGTTACAGGTCAAATATATTTCAATGTAAAAAAAAAAGAGCATAAGGAGGAAAAGAAAGGACTGTTCTGGGGATTGAGTTGAAGAAATGGTTCATGGACTGTTTAGAATTAAGTCCAATGTTTAATTTTGTTAGTGGAGATGACTATAGAAAGTACTCTCTGTATGTGTGTGTGTACAGGCCCACACAGGGCATACACGTGTGTGTTTAAATTAGGAAACAGGACTGAGTCTCATATCTCAACTGATGTGGTAAAACAGGAACAAGGTTTCATTCATTCATTCATTCATTCATTCCAGCTATTCATTCACTTAACAAACATGAGGCAGCTGTAATATTTCATGAGACTTAGGTCTGTAGGTTTTTTGGGTACCACATTTTATCAAATCTAATATGATATTGATTGTAAGAGGCACCATTATTTGATGTAAAACTAAAAAAAGAATGCTGCCAGTTAAACTACAACTTTAGTTGGAAGATGGATCCTACTTTCAGAGATGTTAAAATGTGAAAAAAAATGTATGTCTCAGATCCTTTGAAATATAATAATCCTATTTCTTCTGTGCCATGCTTGAATAATACATATGAGGGATAGCTGTCACTTTTTAACAGGGAACTAACAAATAGGAAGTTTTCCAAAGGACAAATATTTGAAAAAAATCAAAAACAAAGAAAAGTAGCATTTGCATGCACATGTGTGCATGAGCACACACACACACATGAGCTAAAGAAGAATCTGGAACTGTAAAAGCCCATGAGAATGTAAGCCTCTAGGTGTTCTTGGAAATCTTAAGGTCCTGGGACTTTCTCTAATCTGCAGAACAGGGATTTTAGACAAGAGTCCAAATGACTTCAGGATATAGTTGGACAAAGTATGGAATGAAATCTTGCTCTGCAGAATGTTTGAAAAGAAATATTCTTTTGTCAAAGAAGTTTAGAAAATACTGAATTACAGTAACATTGAGGCAAGATTATTTATTTCAGGATGTTTCAGAACATTTAATATGCAAAGGTATATTGCAAACCATATACAGAGGAGCAGTTCTCCCCAAGGTTTTTGTTTTGGTTTGTTTTTAACTCTGCACGGTGGTAAACTAAATACTAACATATTTTGAAACCTTTATTCTAACCACTAAACACTGACCTAAAGTGTAACTAAGTGGCTTAGTTCATGTGGTGTCTTACCCAGACACCCACTGTGCAAATTAATTTAAGGTGCAGCTGCTCTGTTGGAAGGAGAACAGAAAGGTTATAGGGCAAGAGAGAGGCAATGACTTGGAGGTCTGCCCTTTAGCTTTGTCATTGCTCCCAAGGGAACCCTTGAGTTCCCGTCAGGGACAGTTAAATTCTACAGATCCAAGTTTGGGATAATTCAATTTCTAAGGTTTCTCAAATTGTATGCTAACATTCCTCCTGAAGAGCCAATTCTGCTCGGATCTTCCCAACTCCACGTTCAGTAACATCAATTAGTAGCTTGAAATTAGCCATCGGACAGTATTTTAACGAGAAACTGGCAAACACCACAAATCAGGTTGTTTGCTTTTCCAGAGAGTCAGTTTTCCAGAACACCACTGCTCAAAATTATGACTCCAACCTAGCATAAATCTTGAGGTGAGAGGGGAGTGCAGAGGTTGAGGGAACTACCATGGATGGCACTACTTTTAATGGGATTCTTTCCCATCTTCTTCTAGAATGTCTCCCTATTCTGAGCCCCACCTACTCCGATGCAGAGAGCTTCCTCATTTCTTCCACTGCCAGGTTTTCTTCTTACTTTCAACTTCTATTGCATTTGGAGTACAGATCCCCAGACGCCAGCCTGAGAACTTCTCGAGGCTCTGGAGTTACCAGATTCACACACACAACACAAAAACCTCCTCAATCAAAACTTTTGAAAAGTATAAATAAGATCATGTCCATATGGGGTAAGCATATGACATAAAGAGAGGCTATCATATTCAAAACAGGCTGGAACCAGACTTAGGGCTTCACCACAACTATATTCTATCTGGTATGGTTTGGTGTGCCCATTTTGATTGTCTCTTAGACTCTTAGTCTGCCCAGGTGTTACATAAAATACCACAGACTGGGTGGCTTAAACAACAGAAATTTTTGTCTCACAGTTCCAAGGCTGGGACGTCCCAGATCAAGCTCCCAGCAGGGTTCAGTTGTTTCTGGAGAGGACTCGCTTCCTGGCATGCACGGCTGCCACCTTCTTTCACACCCTCACACGGCTTTTCCTCTAGGGCACACATGGGAAGAGCTGGGAGATCCTCTCTTCCTCTTCTTATAAAGTCATCCTTCTTATAGGGTTAGGGCCCTAAGGACCTCACTGAACCTTAATTACCTCTTAAGAACTCAAGCTCCAAAGTGAATCCCACTGAGATTTAAAGCTTCAACGCAGGAAATTTCAAGGGATACAGTGCATAGCAGAATGCAAACTCCTTGAGGAGAGAGAGAAGGCATAGCTTAGCAATCTTAAATTTTTTTTTAAATCTTTATTTTTACAAACCCCTATGGCATTGGGTATGCTCTAGGTGGTTAAATACTTGGTGATTTAACTGAGAAAGGACGTCTCTTCCCCGATTTCTTCTCTCCATGCCTACGGCTCTTTTCTAGGATCAGTTAGGCTCTGAGGGTAAGAAGAATGAAGAAAGAGAACCCCAGAGAAGGAAATAGACTTGACCTAGTAAAGTGATTTGACCTGCTTCCTGGCACAGAGCAGGAAATGCACAGGTATTGTTAACTGATGGACTGGCTACCCCAGCTCATGCAGTCAGTGAGTGGTGACAGCAGTTGTTAGGACCAGTAAGTTATCTTATTTTTTTTCTGTTTCCACAGTGTTTAACACAGTACCAGGCCCCGATGCTTAACGTATTTTAACCAGTTTATTATTTGTGACTATGAGAAAGTCCCTTTCACCCTCTTTGGTAGAGTGAGGTCATCGGTAAAATGGGGATAATGATACCCTGAAAGCAGCAGCTGGTATTAACTGACCCTCTGTAGTCTCACAGCTCAGAGCTGTCTGCCTCTCATTGTTAAAAGAAAATGTGATGGAGGATAGGGAGGAAATGCAAGAGGAAGCCAAGATCTTTTCCTTTTCCTGCATATCTCTAGACTATCCTGTTCCAAGTCTTTATACCCTGCCCTGTTCATGGCACTCTCCAAGGTATTTGTGTGGTAATAAACTGACCAAAAAATGGTACAACTTAAGGTTAGGATGCTTTTATGTGACACTGGAAATAAAAGACAGAAATCAAAGCACATGTCTTCCTTGGCCTCCCTTCGGCTTGGATGAGAAGGTTCTCAGCTACAACCTTGCACAGGTTTTCTACGGCTGTGCATCAAGCCATCCAGATGGAAAGTCAAGTGCACTTGAATCACTGCAGCCTTTTGGTTCGGCTCAGCTGGATGGCAGAGAATTAAAATCATACTGCTTCCTACACAGTATCATGACACTCAGCAATCTCCATACACACTCACCTGCAATCATATAGGAAATATATTTTTTCTCACTCTTCTCCCAAGAGCAAAACTTTTGGATTGCGTTTGACATACTGATTGCTTCCTGGGGACCTTTAACAAAGAATAAAACCCAACATAGCTCAGCAAGTATTGTTTAGAAGACAGTGTCATCTCCCTCTCATTCCACACTTCGGGAGTTTGGGCCAATTGGGAACCTAGAAAGCCTGTCAACTTTATTTAATTAAACTGAAAAGGAAGAAAACCCACTTTAACATTTCTAATCAACAGGAGTCTAAGGAGTCATGTTGGGATCTGGAGTTGAGACACAGTAGGGCATTTCTGGAGCTAATTTGCTTCATTAATAGTCAAAGGATGTAGATCACCCAGCATTTTCTAGGAGATTCCAGAGCCAAAAACGTCACAGGGAAAGTTTTATTTTGCATTTGATGCTAAACCTTTGTTCCACATCTAACCAACTGTAGCATCTAATATAAAATGTTGTCAGTTGGAATAATTATCTTATTCCCTGCCTCAATTCCACTTTCAAAATGGATCTGTAACTCACGCTTCTAAGATTTTCCTTCTTCTCTAATATTTAGACTTCACACTCACGTTACTAAGATCACGATGACTGGCTGGACTGGTGGAAATAAGTTGGGCTTTGGAGCTTGTTGGCCTGGGTTCAGATTCAAGTCTATTACCTTCTAGGTGATATTTTTAAAATCAATCTTGTTAACTTGTCTTTTGTTTGGTATTTAGCAAATATTTACTGAAAACCTCTTTGCCAGGCACTATGCTAGGCAATAGGGCAAAAAAAAAAAAAAAAAAACCAAGGCATTCTGAACTTCGATTTCCTTATCTGTAAACTGGGAGTCCTAAGTTGTGCATCACAAGATTGTAGTGCAGATAAAATGAAATAGGATACAGAATTGTCATGGGGCGTAGTGGATATTCAATAAATGAAGTTTTCTGTCCTCCAGCCCAGGATAATCTGTAAAACTACAACTATACTTCTGCATTTAATTGCAAAGTTGTGATTTTTGGCATATAATTGTAATGCTAAAATGTGGGGTTTAAAAGTCCGATCTATGGAGTACAGTTATGCAGAAACTCTGGGAAAACGTGACATAGACCTTGTTGTCATTCATACTATGATCTGGCAAACTAAGTCAAGTGCTATCAATCCATGTTAATTCTTGAAGCAATTAGTCAGTAACAGAGAATCTTACATATAGAATGCATTTAGTAAATGGTTTTAGAAATAAAATCAACTGGAGAAAGTGAACTACATCTCTACCCAGGAATAATGACAATGATAATGCTCCACACAGTTTACAAAGCCCTTTCATACTTACTCATTTAATTTCTCCACATGTGTGTATATATGTATGTCTACACACACACACACACACACACACACATCTCTACTATGTTTAGACATGGTTCTAGACGCTGGGAGTATTTACCAAAGAAGACAATGAGCTCAAGGAGATTTTTTCTGCTAGGAAAAATAAGACAGTAGACAAAAAGAAAAAGAATATCAGATAGGGAATGAAAAGGGAAGAAAATGAAATACTTGTTACCTCACACATTCTCATCCCAGAGTCTTTTTGAAGAAACTAAAAGAATGTGAATAGAACTAAATAAAACTAAAATAACATGATAGGAGAGAGAGATGTCGGACTCTTTTTGATGAGATGGTCAAGGAAGAGCTCTCTGAAGAGGTGTTGTTTGACTAGAGGCCCGACTGAGTCAGCAAGCTAGGCTAAAATGGGGAAAGAACATTCCAGGAAGAAGGGAAAACAAGTGCTGAGATCCCAACCTGGGAATAAGATTTGCATACTTGAATAAGAACAAGATGACTGGTGTGGCTACAGGGAAAGAAAAGTAGAAGAGGGCAGAGGTGGTGAGAGATGTGGACCAATCCTAGTAAACCACGGTGAGGATTTTAGATTTGATGTACTCTGGGATGAGGTAACAGTAGCCAAGGATGGCCCCCGTAATTCCTCTCCTAGTTCACACGTCATTCCCTGCATCAAGAGGCAGAGCTGTCTCCCACGCCCTGTCCCTGAGAGAGCAATGACCTGAACAGTGTGACAAAGTGACATCCTGGGATTCAAGTCCAGGCCTCGAGAGGATTAGCAGCTTTTGCTTCCTTCCTCTCGGAGCCCTGGGAACACCCTCTCTCAGACCCTAGCCTCTAGCTGGCGGCAGCACCACCTGCTAGCTACACGAGGCAGACACCCACTGCTCAGCACCCACAGCCCCCAGAGGACCCTGTCACCATGGCAGAGAGTGGAAGAACCACCCAAAGCCAGTCAACCCAGAGAATCATGGGCAACATTAACATGGTATTGTCTTTATTTCTGAAGTTGGGAGGGTTATTTGTTACACAACAACAGATGATCAAAATAGATGAGAAGCCATTAGATATAAACTGTTACAATATTTAATTTTCATACTATCCCTAAGAGGTAGACTTCAATACAGCCCCAATTTAATATTTAAAGATACAGAAGCTAAATATGACTTGTCAAAAGTCGTACAGTAGCTAAAAGACAGAGCCTGTCCTCAAAGTTGGGCCTTTTTCTGTTCTTTCCCTTGGGTATAGCTGAGCATTTATCTGCTCAAACAGAGACACCTGAAATTCATGGACATAACGAGTAATTCCAGATGCTCCATTAATCACATTGCTATATACCTGGAAGATGCCTATTAAAGTATCTAAAATTTAAAGTCAAAGCCAGAATTCTTCTACCATCTGTACTAGACTATTTAATGTCCAGACTAAAATCACTCTGGGGATATAAATACGTGAGATAACTAAAGACTAAATGTCTACCAAATGCTTTGAAGCCGAGAAAAAAAATGAACAAATTCATGAATTAGCCTCTGCTTATTCTGAAATTCCAACGACTTAATTATTAGTCACCTAGCCTTGGGACTGCCATCTTGATCAGAGATATTCTTATTCGAAAATATGAGAGAAGCTATTCCTGGGGGGAGATGCAAGACTTGTGAAAATCAAAAGGTGTGAAGAGTAACTACATTTAGATTGTTAGGTTGAGAAATCAACATTCAATTTGTTCGGCGAGTGGGTAAACTGAAAATCCATGCCTCAGTATATCTTCCTTCTGTCTAGTGTACAAGAAAACAAGGAAGAATGTACACTTCCTACTACGTGCACTGTGCTGAGAGCTTTCGAAGCAGTGCCCCTTCTGAATACAGCACCTAGGTGCGGAGGACACCTACCCTATGTGTGTACTGCCTAGTGCAGAGCAGCCCTCAGTAAAAGTTCATTTGTAGAAAAGACCCCTCTTCCAAGACCCAGTTTCTTCAGCCACAGGATGAGGCAAGCGCGTGCCTCTGCCCCCTTCACCTGCAGTAGACACTTTTCTATCACCATACTTTCCCATGATCCCAGACTCTACTTTAGACCCTTTTTCAAACCAGCGTCCTGGATGTTCTACTAGTTATTCGCAGTTGGCCCTAGAGAAGGAGCCCTCTATCCTTGGGAAGGCCAAGTGTACGCTGGCCTCCAGGCTCCAAAGTTTATGACTTCATGGTCACACTACCTCGAGAATCTTTCAAATATTCTAGATTCCTCTTAAAGTGCTGTGACTGTAACAAAAAGAAAATCATTTTAACATCAGCAACTGTACCAAACTACCCACCATGGACTGAGCTGGGTGATTAATTACTTAAGTATTAATTATCACTTCATTCTTCACTGTGGTGTTTATAGCATCATTATATATTTAGCATGCAGAAAGCACTTTAGCTCCTTTGAATGACAAGGTGAGCAGAAGCGTCTATTAAAACTCTCTCTATAATTTATGAGTCATAACAAGTGTTTTTATCTAGACTTTTGAGTCATCAAACTAGAAAGTTAGGATGTAAGAATTGGTGCCAATATATATAAAAGGTTGGGGGTGGTTATGGAATACTAGTAAATAAAAGCAAAGCCACACAACCTTTGAAACAGTACCAACTGTGTGCCAAACATCAGGTCAGGCCTTTAGGGAACTCAGACTAAAGTATGCCAGGGTCTGTTTCTCAGGAGCCCATCGTCTAGATGAATAAACAGAAACACGAGGACTCACTGTGCTAAACAGCAGACATGTAGCAAGATATGCTCCAGATACTCAGAGGGATTTAAAGGTCAGTGTAGGCTGGGGCTTGGGGACAAGAACTTGAAGGCATTTCCCTGGAGGATACAGGCTTCGTGTAATAACCTGCAGCATCTAGCTAAGTGCCCAGTACACAGCTGACATTAAAGAAATGTTTGGAGAACTCAACAAGACATAAGGTACAGTTAGTCAAGCAAAGAAGAGACTGTCAACGTTGTCTGTAAGCAAGGCGGGGGTGGCAGGTCCCGGTGGGCTCTGGAACACAAAGACTGGCCCGGAGCAGGGGTCCAAGAGGAGAGAAGGAAAAGATTCTCTTGCCACTCTCTCTCCTTAAGCAATCTCGCTCCCACCTAAGGCTCAACCATGCCTTCCATGCCAAAGACTCCCATTTGTCACTTAAATTCCACTCCAACAACTTTTATTTTTTATTTTTATTTATTTCACTCTCCTCTGATACAGACACTGAACGTCTCCCTTGGAAAATCGCACTTGGTCCTCAAAGTTGAGTAATCGAAAGCTGTCGCCTACACCTTATTCTGACAGTCCCTAGAGGTACCCAAGGCGCCCACCTCCCTGCACCTCCTCTGACGGATCGAATCTTCTCCCCTATCTTCAACCTGGACCCACTGCAATCCCCTCTATCATATTAACCTCGCGGGAGAATAACTCAGCTCATGGGGTCTCTCCTGCACTGAGTCAGCACTTCCTACGTGCCCGGCCCTGAGTTTTCTGATCGTCAGTCTCCCGTATACATACACACGCAATCAGAAGTAACCTCCCCTTCTTCCTCCTTGGATCATATTATCTCATCTCCCCTTTTAAATCTGTGAGCTACTTGAAACCATGGGCATGTTCATCACATTAGTCCTTGCAGCACCCTGGCACACAGGCTTACCTACAGCTGGCATTCAATCTATGCATATGGGAAAAAAAACAGAAATTAATACAAGAGTTTGGGATGGTATCATTAGAGGGTCTTAAATGCCAGGTTAAGGGATTTAGCCTCATACTACAGGTGTTTGGAAATCTTGCAAACCTATGAGTTAGGAAGATTATTCTGGCACCAAGAGGTAGAATGACCTGGGGAGGGGGTGTTATAATCATCTGAGCAGAAAGAGCCTTGATTTTATGAGGAAATGCAATGCCTTAAATGAATGAAAAACCAGTTAAAACAGTAAGTACAAACATCAAAATGAAAACCAAGATAAAAATAAGTCTATCATATCAGATGCAGTGTCTACCTAAGTCTAAAGAATCACATGAAGATATCATTACAATATTTTTCAGTTGTCTGTGGTTGTGAGGCAGAGAGGATACTGCTAATACAAAACTAGCTTAAATCTTTTCTAAGATAAAGAAGAATAAAAATAAACTATATAATAAAACTTTTGTTCTGTCAAGATTTCTTTCTTTCTCTCTCTCTCTCACACACACACACCCCTAAAGCTAGAAAAAGTACATTTTAAAAGGTGGTTTAGCTTAATGTATTTCTCTTGACCATCATGTAATAGAGATATTTATGCCTATGGAAAGGATTCTTGAAAATTCAAAAAGAAGAAGGTAAATTAAGTTCCATGAATATACTACAGGATGTGTCAGCAGATTCTGGGTAAGTTAAATAATTATACCATCCTCATATGTACATGACATGGACACTGAGCCAAAAGCTTCTCTCAGTGATTCGTCACCTTGACCGGAAAACTTGGCCCTATTCTCTAGGGAACTAAGTGGGTGTAAGAGGGAATGAAAGTCCCTCAAATGTCCTGATGCGAATGCTGAGAAGAAAGACACGCTCACAACCTGGGCTTAGAAATACATTCTCTCGTATTTCAAAGTTTATCAAGCTATAGGGATACACACTTGCAGTAACTGCTTTCTAATCCACCAGATTACTTTTCATTCAGCAACCATCTACTGTCTGCTATAGTTAAGGGGATCCAGCTGGGAGCCAGACAGACTTGATCCTTGTCCTCAAGAGATTACAGTCTAGCCATTAAGATTAAGACAGTCAGCAGTTAAGTATCATAAAGTACAATGAGTATGGTGATTGAGGAAGCATATAGGGCCTTATGGGGTAGCCAGCAGGGGTGAGGGAGAGGATCCACAGCTAGCCTAGCGCATCAGAAAACACTTCCTGAAAGAAGTGAGGTTTAAGCTCTGACCAGAGGTTAAAGAGGTGGTGGCAAGTGAAGTGCTGAGTGACATCTAGCAGAAGAAATGCTGTGCAAAGGCCGGTGACCTGAGGAACTGGAAGGAGCTCAGCGTGGCTGGAATACTGAGAAGCGGGTAGAGATGATCACCGCTGAGCTGGCATGCGATCTGCATCCCAAGAGCATTCAGAAATCCCTTAAGTGTTGAAAGCAAAGGATTGACAATGTCAGATTTATCACTGATAAATATCATCTGGCATCTGGGAAAAAACTGAATCAGAGAAGAGAAGGCTGAAAACCAACGGATGAAGTCTCCACCCATCTCCTTCCTCCTCTGCCTTCCTGAACTAATTCCTGCACCGTTAGATACACAGTCTCCCTGGCTTATCTTACAAAAATAAACTGACATATCGACAGCTTTGAGATTATTTCTGAACTACTATCTACTAGATATTTTGGATGATGCAGTGGAAAAGCCAGCAGACCCTAGGGAATTCTTTCACTGACTCACTAACTTATCAAGATAAACAGAAATAAACAGGACAGAGACTTCCTCCCCATTGCGTTTGCTGTCCAGCAAGGGCAAGAGACAACTAAACCAGCAATCCCAACGCAGTGGAGTGATGGCTAAAATAGAAGGGGTTGTTTTTTTTTAATCATAGGATAAGTACATAGAGGGAAAACAAATCTTGTGTTGGGACGTGAGAAAGTGCTTTCAAAAAAAGTGACACTTGAGCAGTGTAATCAATAAAAACGATGTTAATGTTAATAATATGAATAGCAATATTAGGAATAATGACAATTATTTATGAAGTACTGGCTGCTAAGTCCCAAGTAATTGATTGATTATCTTATCAATCACCTTGAGAGCCCTACAAGGTAGGTGTTTTTAAGTCACTTTGCAGAGGAAGAATCAGACATATAACATTAAGCAGCAAGGTAAACCGTTTGGCTAGCACCTTTAAACCAAGTCTGATCTCTTTCCACTATACTATGCTCCTGGGATTAACGAAGTGAACAAAGAAAGGAAAAGCATCCCAGGAAGATGGAACCGCAAGAGCAAAGGCATGGGATAAAAGAGCACATGGGACATTGGGGAAATGAATGTGACTACCCTGCATGGAGAGAAGGTGGATGTGCAAATTGGGGGAGGGAGTAGTCAGATCCCAACAAGCCAGGGTTAGCACTTTACTCTGAAAATATCGGAGAGTCTTTGCAGATTATGGAGCCAGGGAGTGACAAAAGTAGATCTGCATTTTCTAATAGTCGCTCCATTGTCAACGCTATTGAAAGGGATGTGGTATCGCAGGCAGGGAGACTGGCTGCAGGAATCCAGGAGAGAAAGGTTGGGGGTCTTCATGAGGGCACAGCAATAGTAATAAAGAGGGGGATAAACAAGCAAAAGCCAATAGAGAAGTGACTAAGCAAAGCATAGGGCAATTCTTATTTTCCAGTACTGAAAAAAAAATTAAAGCTTTGAATATTACTCTTAGGAAAGCTTTCATTTACAAGACCATGGTAGAAGCAAGTGAACAAATATTTTGATAAGTATCCATTACATAACTGTGCATATACATGACAAAGAAGCATGCACTTAAGGCTCATGTATGTGTGCACGTGTGTGTGCATGCTCATGCTGTTTGTATTTCCAGCATCAGTAATATTTACCTACATCAATTATCACATAATTGGAAGCACTTTGGACAAATACATCAATAAGTCCAAAATAACCTTTCTCTGTCACATGAAATTCTGTCAATGGTCCAAGCATCCAGCACATCCCAAAAGCAGATTCTTTTATTTGGCAATTTACTACAAGTGAAATGCATTTTCACATAATAAGATCTCTAAACTCCATCTATGTTTCATCCACAGACAAGAGTCTAAATCAATGATGCTGCATAATTTCAACCCCCTGGAAAATCAGCGTTGCTACAACTCAAGTAAGCTTCCTCACTGCTGCCATTTAAAACAAAAATCTAACAAATTGGGGGATCTATTAAGTACGTTGCTTTGGGAAGGGGGTATAGAAAGTCACTGAACCTCTCCACTTCTCTCTTTTCTGATATTGATCTTCTGTTTTCATTTTATCATGCTCTGTGGAACGAGGCAGAGGTTAAAATAAAGTTAAAAATGTCTAAGTAGAGACAATGTCTAGAAACCAAGTAAGAAGCAGCGGGTGGGGAGGAGTCGGAGTGAGTAACAAGGCACTGCAATGCTTGTAGCTGCTTCTCAAAAGACTGCTCATTTGTGGTTTCCTCTACAACATCAAAAGCCCCTGAGACCAAGGACCGGGCTTAATTGTCATCTTCTCCATCCACAGCCTCTAACGTGGTTCTGCTCCAGACATTATGTCATCGCATGGACATTGTTTCCCAGCTCAGTAAAGGGACAGGAGTATCCAGGCTCACCATTTGTCCATGTACAAAGTTACAATCTCCTTCCATAGCATCTGAGAGAGAGTTCTACGGTAAGACTTTGAGACGTTATTTGTGCACTGGAAAGACAACATTTTAAATCTTGCTACATTGTGTTATTTATGTCCAGATATGCTGGAATATTATAAACATCTGTAATCTGTATCACTTCCTAACTTAGAAGTAAACAGAACGCTGTCTGACTCGTTGTCTTAGAGTAGTTCATGATTAATCAGGTAAAGTTCTGTAATAAGCTTTTATTTTTTGTAAAATATACATAAAAATTACCACCTTAATCATTAAGTGTACACTTTATATTCATACTGTTGTGCAACCATCGCCACCATCCAGCTCCAGATTTTTTTAATCACCTCAAACTGAAGCTGCATACATTAAACAATAAATCTCCATTCATCCCTCCCTCAACCACTGGTAACCTACTTTCTGGGCCTATGAACTTGATTACTTCAGGCAGCTAGTAATCACACAATATTTGTCCTTTTGTATCAGGCTTATTTCACTTACACTCTTTTGAAGGCTTATCTGTGTGACAACATGTATTAGAATTTTATTCCTCTCTTAAGGCTAAATAATATTCCTGTGTATACACATTTTGTTTATCCATTCACCCACTAGTAGACATTTAGGCTGCTAGGCTATGTCCACCTTTTAGCTATTGTGAACAATTCTCCTATGAACACTGCTGTACAGATGTGTGTTCTAGTCCTTGCTTTCAATTCTTTTGGATATATACCTAGAACTGGAATTTCTGGACACTACCATTTCTATGCTGCTGTTGTTTGAGGTACACCATACGCTTCTCCACAGTGGCTGCACCACCGCACATTCCCACCAGCAATGCACTAGAGTTCTACATGTATTTATCCACATCCTTGCCAACAGTTGTTATGCTGTTCTAGTTTGTTTGAGTTTTTGATAAGTTATCCCGATGGTATTAAGGGGGCTCTCCTTGTGGTTCTGATTTGCATTTCCCTAATCATCAGTCACACTGAGCATCTTCTCATGCATTTATTGACCATTTGTACATCTTCTTGGGAGAAATGTTTATTCAAGTCCTTTGCCCATTTGGTAACTGGGATTTTTGTTGTTGAGTTGCAAACAGCTTTTTAAAACAAGAGAAAAAATTCTTTTTGAGCCAACTTCTAAAACAGGGCTTGGCAAACTATAATAATGGGCTCTCTGCCTGTTGTTGTAAACAATATTTTATTGTAACGCAGCCGCTCACTGGTCAATACATTCTGCACGTCTGCTTTCATACTGAAAAGGAAGAGTTGACTGATTGCAAAAGAGACCGTGTGGTCCACAAAGCCTAGAACATTCACTCTCTGGCCATTTACATTAAAAAGTTCATCAACCACTCTTCTAAAGATGCCATCTGGTTGGGCTATTTTTGAAAACGTACCTGGGGCTAAGAATCTTAATTTTGTTCTTCTTTTTAAAATGTGTTATCCATATAAGGTAGTCTATGACCAACCTTGTGGTTTGGGTTGGCAAAAAGAAAATTACAGAACACCCACTTAAATTTGAATTTCTGAGAAATAACAAATACCATTTTAAGTGTATCCCAATCATGGGTCATACACTAAAACATTCTTTGTTCTTTATCTATCAAATCTAACTGTGTACCCTGTACTTTTTTTTTATAATGTACAATCTCATGATGGTTTCACAAAAACAACACTGTGGTTTCAACATTCACCCGCATTATCAAGTCTTCATTCCCTCTACTGCAGTCATTGTCCATCAGCAAAGATGTTATAGAGTCATTGTCTTCTCCAAGCTGTACTGCCTTCCACATGACCTGCCTATATTGTGATTGCTAATTACACTGCCCCTTAATCCCCTCCCATTTCGTGACCATAAATCCCTTCTCAGTGTGAGACTGCTATTTTGTTCCTTCAGTTTTGTTTTGTTTTTTATACTCCACAAATGTATGAAGTCAATTGGTATTTGTCTTTCTCTGCCTGGCTTATTTCACTGAGCAAATACCCTCTACCACCATCCATATTGTTGCAAATGGTAGGATTTTTCTTTTTATGGCCAAATAATACTACATTGTGTATATGTACCACATCTTCTTTATCCATTCATCTATTGATGGACACTTAGGTTGCTTCCATATCATGGCTATCAAATAGTGCAGCAATAAACATAAGGGTGCATAGGTCTTTTTGAATCAGGGGTCTTGTTTTTTGGGGGTAAATTCCTAGAATTACTGGATCAAATGGTATTTCTATTTTCAGTTTTTTGAGGAACCTCCATATTGCTTTCCACAATGGATGAACCAGTTTACATTCCCACCAACAGTGTAGGAAGGTTCCTATTTCTCCGCACCTTTCCAGATGTTGTTTCTTGTCTTTTGAATGTTGGCCATCCTAACTGGCATGAGCTGATAATCTCATTGTGGTTTTAACTTGCATTTCCCTGATGATTAGTAATGTGGAACATCCTTTCATGTGCCTGTTGGCTATCCATATTTCTTCTTTGGAGAAGTGTCTGTTCAGGTCCTCTACCCATTTTTTAACTGGGTTATTTGTTGGGTGTTGAGGCCTGTGAGTTCTTTATATGTTTTGGATGATAACCCCTTATTGGATAAATCATTTAAGAATATATTCTGCCATAGCGTAGGATGCCTTTTTGTTCTGCTGATGGTGTCCTTTGCAGTACGGAAGACTTTTAGTTTGATGTAGTCTCATTTGTTCATTTTTTATTGTTTTCCTTGGCCGAGGAGATGTGTTCATTAAAAAGTTGCTCATGTTTATATTCAGGAGATTATTGCCTACATTTTCTTCTAAGAGTTTAATGGTTTCATGACTTACATTCAGGTCTTTGATCCATTTCAAGTTTACTTTTGTGAATGGAGTTAGACAATAATTCGTTTCATTCTTTTACATGTAGTTGTCCAGTTTTCCCAACACCAGTCTTTTCCCCATTGTATATTCATGGCTCTTTTATCATATATTAATTGGCCATATATGTGTGGGTTTATATCTGGGCTCTCTATTGTGTTCCATTGATCTATGGGTCTGTTCTTGTGCCAGTACCAAATTGTTCTTGATTACTGTGGCTTTGCAGTAGAGCTTAAAGTTAGGGAGCATAATCCCCCAGCTTTGTTCTTCTTTCTCAAGATTGCTTTAGCTATTTGGGGTTTTTTGTGGTTCCATATGAATTTTAAAACTATTTGCTTGAGATCGTGGAAGAATGTTCTTGCTATTTGGATAGGGATTGCACTGAATCTGTAGATTAATTTAGGTAGGATGGCCATTTTGACAATATTAATTATTCCTATCGATGAGCACAAGATAGATTTCTATTTATTGGTGTCTTCTTTAATTTCTCTCAAGTGTCTTGCAGTTTTCAGAGTACAGGTCTTTCACCTCCCTCATTAGGTTTATTCCTAGGTATTTTATTCTTTTAGATGCGATTGTAAATGGAGCTTTTTTCCTGATTTCTCTTTCTGCTAATTCATTGTTAGTACATAGGAATGCAACAGACCTCTGTACATTAATTTTGTATCTTGCAACTTTACTGAATTCAGTTACTGTTCTAATAGTTTTTGCTGGAGTCCTTAGAGTTTTCTAAGTATAATATATCATGTTGTCAGCAAATAGTGATAGTTTAACTTCTTTCTTACCAATTTGGATGCCTTTTATTTCTTTGTGTTGTTTTTTTGGGGGAGGTAAATTTTTATTTTTGCTGTGGCTAGGACCTCCAGTACTATGTTGAATAAAAGTGGGGAAAGCTGGCATCCTTGTCTTGTTCCTGATCTTAGAAGAAAAGTTTTCAACTTTTCACTGTTAAGCATGATGTTGGCTGTGGGTTTGTCATATACATCCTTTATTATACTGAGGTACGTATCCTTTATTATACTGAGGTACGTACCCTTTATACCCATTTTGTTAGGTTTTTATCACGAATGGATGTTGAATTTCGTAAAATGCTTTTTTAGCATCTATTGAGATAACCATGTAATTTTTGTCCTTCTTTTTGTTGATACGGTGTATGATGTTGATTGATTTGCAAATACTGTACCATCCTTGCATCCCTGGAATGAATCCCACTTGGCCATGATGGATGATCTTTTTGATGTATTTTTGAATTCAGTTTGCTAATACTTTCTTGGGTATTTTTGCATCTATGTTCATCAGGGATATTGGTCTTAATTTTCTTTTTTTGTGGTGTCTTTGCCTGGTTTTGCTATTAGAGTGATGCTGGCCTCATAGAATGAGTATGGAAATATTCCCTCCTCTTCTACTTTGTGGAAGACTTTAAGGGGGATGGGTGTCTTCACTAAATGTTTGATAAAATTCAGTGGTGAAGCCATCTGGTCCGGGAGTTTTATTCTTAGGTAGTTTTTTGATTACCAATTCAACTTCATTGCCGGTAATTGGTCTATTCAGATTTTCTGTTTCTTCCTGAGTCAGCCTTGGAAGGTTGTATTTTTCTAGAAAGTTGTCCATTTCTTCTAGGCTGTCCAATTTGTTGGCATGTAATTTTTCATAGTATTCTCTAATAATTCTTTGTATCCATGATGTCCGTTATGATTTTTCCTTTTTCATTTCTGGTTCTGTTTATGTGTGTAGACTTTTGTTTCTTGGTAAGTCTGGCTAGGGGTTTATCTGATTTGTTTATTTTCTCAAAGAAGCAGCTCCTGGTTTCATTAATTCTTTCTATTGTTTTATTCTTCTCAATATTATTTATTTCTGCCCTGATCTTTATTATGTCCCTCCATCTAATGACTTTGGGCCTGATTTGTTCTTTTTCTAGTTTCATTAATTGTGAGTTCACACTGTTTGTTTGGGAATGCTCTTCTTTTTGAGGTTAAGCCTGTATTGCTATATGCTTTCCTCTTAGAACTGCCTTACCTGCATGTCACCGGTTTTGGGCAGTTGAGTTATTGTTTTCATTTGTCTCCATATATTGCTTGATCTCTGTTTTAATTTGGTCACTGATCCATTGATTATTTAGGCCTCCATATGTTTGTAGGCTTTTTTGTTTCCTTTGTACAATTTATTCCTAGTCTCATACCTTTGTTGTTTGAGAAGCTGTTTGGCACAATTCCAATCTTTTTAAATTTATTGAGGCTCATTTTATGGCCTAGTATGTGATCTATTTATGCAGAACATTCCATGTGCACTCAAGAAGAATGTGTATTCTGCTGCTTTTGGGTGGAGTGTTCTGTAAATGTCTGTTAGGTCCATCTGTTCTAATGTGTTGTTCAGTGTCTCTGTTTCCTTACTTATTTTCTGTCCGGTTGATCAACTGGTGTAAGTGGTGTAATAAAGTCTAGATTGAATGGGTTGCATTCTATTTCCCCCTTTAATTCTGTTACTATTTGTTGCACATATTTAGGTGCTCCTATGTTGGGTGCATAGATATTTATAATGGTTATATCCTCTTGTTGGAGTGACCACTTTTTAATTATGTAACATTCTTCTTTGTCTTATTACTTTCTTTGTTAAAATCTATTTTGTTTGATATAATTACTGCTACTCCTGCTTTTTTCTCCCTATTATTTGCATGCAATACCTTTTTCCATCCCTTCACTTTTAGTCTGTATATATCTTTGAGTTTAAGGTGAGTCTCCTGTAGGCAGCATATAGATGGGTCTTGTTTTCTTATCCATTCTGTAAATCTATGTCTTTTGGTTGGTGCATTCAGTCCATTTACATTTAAGGTGAATGTTAATCAATATCAAGAGATATGTACTTATTGCCATTATAGGCTTCAGATTTGTCATTACCAAAGGTTCAAGGATAGCTTCCTTACTAACAGTCTTATCTTAAATCTCTGATTACTCTAATTCAGATGCAATCTAAAGGTAAGTTTTTTTCCTCCAAATTCTTCTTCCTCCTCCTCCACTCTTTATATATTAGATGTCATAATCTGCACTCTTTGTGCATCCTTGACTAACTTTGTGAGTAGTTGATTTATTCCATATTTGCTTAGTAATTAATTGGTCTACTACCTTGACTGTGGGTTTATTTTCTATGTTGACAGCTATTTAGCCTTAGGAGCATTTCCATCTACAGAAGTCCCTTGAAGAAAACTTGCAGAAATGATTTAGTGGTGATGAATTGCTTCAACTTTTGTCTATCTGGAAATTGTTTAATCTCTTCTTCAAATTTAAATGATAATCTTGCTGGGTAGAGTATTCTTGGCTGGAGGCCCTTCTGTTTCATTACATGAAATATATCATGCCATTGCCTTCTGGCCTGAAAGTTCTGCTGAGAAGTCTGATGATACCCTAATGGGGTTTCCTTTATAAGTGACCACTTTTCACTCTCTGGCTGCTTTCAATACTCTCTCCTTCTCCTTGATCTTTGCCATTTTAATTATTATGTGTCTTGGTGTTGTCTTCCTAGGATTCCCTTTTGTTGGGAGATCTCTGTGCTTCAATGACCTGAATGTCTATTTCCTTTCCCAGACTGGGGAAGTTTTCAACAGTTATTTCCTCAAAGAGATGTTCTATCCCTTTGTCTCCCTCTTCTTCTGTTACCTCTACTGTGAATATTGTTCCATTTGGATTGGTCACAAAGCTCTCTCATTCTTTCATTCCTAGAAACCAATTTTCTCTCTGTTCCTCAGTTTCTTTGTTTTCCTGTTCTATAATTTCTATTTCATTTACCATCTCCTCTACATCATCTAATCTACTTTTAAATCTCTCCACTGTATGCTTCATTTCAGGTACTGTTATTTTTTAGTTCTGAGTGGCTCTTTTTAATATTTCTATCTCTTTGTTGAAGTCCTCTCTGAGATCTTGAATATTCTTCTGTAAATCTGTGAGCATGTTTATAACTTTTATTTTGAAATCTTTGTCAAGAAGATTGGTGATTTCAGCTTCACTAAGCCCTCTTTCTGGCGTTTTTTCTTATATTTTTGTTTGGACCAAATGACTTAGCCACTTAATTTTTTTTTTTTTCATGTTTCCTATGGAATAGCAGCTTTGCATAGAAGGCGTCCTCTAGTCCCCAGAAGCTTAAATTCCTGAGTGGAAGCCCCAGCTGTTGGCAGTGCAGTGGTTGTGGCACTTTCATGCCTTGCTTTTGTGGTCTGATTTCAGGTGGGCTGTCTGGGCTGTCAGCTGATCTCCTGAGCAGGGAGAATACTCTCTGGAGCTGCCATCAGCAGAGCTGCTGTCCCTCTGGCCTGCTGCAATGGCAGGGGCACAGGTGAGCTTCTGGGCTCCAGGGACATGACCTCCTTCAATTGTTCTTAAAGCTCCAGGGTAACAACTGCAGGAAGCCACTGCCAAACTCTGAGGTGCCTCCCACCCCATGTGGCTTTGAGATCTCCAAGAAGCCTGCTAACTAATTGCTTCTATTTTCACTTTTCTACTGAATTGCTGGCAAGCTTTGTTTCCCTGGACAGCTCCCCACTTAATAAAGCTGCCCTTCAGGAAGGGGATACAGCAAGCCTGCTGTCATCCCCCAGGAGAGGACCAGAGCCGAGGGAAGTGACTGCTTTGCAGTCCCAGGAAATTGTAATCCTGTTCATACTCATTCTAGATTTAGGTAGGACCAGGTAGGACGAGGAGGATTATGGAAGAGGACCGGGATGTATGTCACTAACACTGGTTTATCACTTGAATGCCTAGGATTTTTAACTAATCCTTAGATGAATCCTTCAAGGTAAGTATATCAAGAATGAAAGACCAACCTTCAAGGTGAACAACAAGGACCTGTTGCTTTGGGAGGCTGAGCTGCATTCCCAAGCTTACACAGCCACGGAATCTGGTGCTCCAACTCAAGCCGAATGGGTCTGTTTCACTTTGCCTCACTCACAAGAAAGATTATTTTTTTAAAAGGCAAAAACTGGAATTCACAAAAATCAAATCAAGTAAAAAAAAAGTTTGCTCAGCTGTCACAAATTTGAAGTCATTCCTCATGCCTAGGTATTTTTTTAACACTAACATATAATTAAGAATGGATGTCTTTTCTGAAAAAAAAATCAGATTCATCGAGCCAGAAAACTTCAGATGATACTTACCTCTCTAAAAGATAATGTCCTGCCCAGAAACCTGATCTCATAGCATTTTATGATGCCATCAGGTGGCACTCTGAGAGTTCCTTTCTGTCCCAAAGCCCTAGCTGACCTGGCTCCAGCTGACCATGAAATTAGCTGACCACTGGGGGCGGGTCACTGATGGACATAAAAGAGTCATTCAAACTCCATGGAATATCTCAACACAGAGAGCCAGCTTTTCTACCTTAAGTATTGAGTAATGTTCTATCAGTTTATATTTAGTTCATGTTAACAATCTGGTAAACTCTGAGACAAAAATAGAAAGTTTATTATGCTTAGAGTTCAAGATAATTCTATAATTATTGTAACATTTACAGCCATTGATTAAGTGAAGACACCCTATTTTAACACTAAAAACAATGGAAAAATCTTAAAGCAAACATGCAAATGAACACTAAATTTTAACCCCCTAATATACCATACTTTGCAAATGTACATACATATACACAAAAAACATACTAAAATATATACTAAAAATAACTAGAGCTGAATACAGTATTAGAAATAGCCTAGTATGTATTTTTTATTTTACAAATGAAGACACGTTTACCAAGGAAAGTCAAGGTTCATACACAGGAGAGACACACATACATACACAGAGGTGGCACAGCCTTTAGGCAAGACTGAGATGCAGGCAGTGGAGTATTACTTGCTTTCTCCACCACCTCGCCTGCCTCCCCCCATGTATCCTGCGAACTGTCTTTCCCAGGAGGAAACCATGACTTCCAACACTCCCAACTTCTCCCTTGTGAATCAGGACACTTCTCTTTCCCAACATCCTTACACAAATGGAAAAATGGTCTTTTAGCTAATATTTGAGACTCTAATCCACTCTTAGAGTAAGTATTTATTGAACTCTTATGACCTTCAAAGCACTATTCTAGGGCTTTCTCCTCTTGTGAAGCATCTACTATGTACCTGTGCTGCTCTCAGGGAGAAAGGGTGCTGTGCCTGCAACAATCCAGATCAGATACTCACCCCCAAGGGGCCATGCTAGGGAGTGCACACTGTGATTGACAGTCCCATTCAGACATCCTGGAATGAGGGAGAGGCAGTTTTCCAAAATGATACAGATGAGCTGAGCATATGGAACTGATACACTATAAACCACCTCACTTCCTGTTTTCCCTCCTAATAAATCCCAGAGCTGTCACTTGAAGCCCACCAGATGCACTGAAGCATACAGACAGGAAAGGGTGCCAATGGAGGTTTTTCTCTGGAATAGCTCTCACAATCCCTGATAAGGCAGTGAACACACAGGTGTAGAGAAGGTATGAGGAATATTGCCCACAATCTCCAAATCTGCAAACTTAGTAACTGTGTTGGCATCTTGGCAGCTGATCTTGTTTGCATTTATAAATTAAGTTTTTAATACATTTATGGAGGTGATTTTTTTTTTTTTTGGCATTTGACTTTTGTCTCAGAAACAAAATGTCATGGTATTTTTTAAAGTGCACAGAATTGAAGCAAATGCAAAGTAAGTGCCTTCTGGCTTGAAAAATAACTGTACTACACTCATCCTGAAATGGGATGTAATAAGAGACCCAGAGAGACCCATACCATTTCTTCTAACAGGAGCCATACTTGGCTTGCCCTTTATTCTGAAATTCCAAATACTTTTAACAGTTCCTATGCCTGAAGGAACTTTGGAAATATAATTCATAATGCCTGGGAGATACAGGAAACGAGGTGGCATACCTGAGGGAACAGACAGGTCTTCCAGGTGTCACAGACACGTGGTGTTCATTTCACTGAATGTAAAGAAAGCCACGTGGCCATGAACCTGAGGTAGGATTATGGGAAGAGTCAGTGTGGGACAGAAGGGGTGAACCCATAAGCAACCCTGGGCACCGCCCTGCACGAACACTTGCTTCCTGTCTTTTATCTGCTTGATCACTTCTCTTATTCCCGCACTAGATTCTAAGTTCTACAAGGACAAAGACCAAGTGTTTCATATCTTTAAAAATCCCAAGTCCCAGCAAAATGCTTTGCACATAAGGATGATGATGATGAAGACAGCCGGCATTTACTGATTGCTCATTATATTCCAGGCACTGTCCTAACCAGTTTAAAGGAATGAATTCTTTCAATCATCACAATATACATGAGGGTATACTATTCCCACGCTCCCGTTATAGAGGTAGAGTGATTTGTTCAAAGTTACACAGCCATGAAATGAGCTACAATTAAAGTTCAGGTAATGTGGCCCATGAGCCTGAGCTTTTACATATCTGTGGAGTGAATGGTGAGGTCTCTCACAATCCACGTATTTTACTTTTTGTCCCTGGAGAGAGAGGAAAACAATGAACGGTTCCAGATATCGCCTGTGAGTGCGGATGGGGAGGTGGACTACCTTTGGAAGTCTCCGCCAAAACCACAGAGGCAGATCAATTTGTGACCTGCCTAGGGGTGAACATTTTCTTTTTGGTTTTTTTTAATGAAAAAGTTTTAAAATAAAATCCAGGTATTATTTGGAAGTAATGTTCCTGACACACCCTGCACAGATCCATCCTATTTGGCAGAGTCACCCATTTCCACCTCCTGGTCACCTCTCCTGGCAGCTATCTTCATATGGTTCAAACTTAATAATGAAGACCACATTTAGTCATCATTTGTTGTCTGCCTAGGTAATAAAGCAAGATTTGACTAACTTATACCACTCCGCCCTCTTCCCTAGTTAGATATTTTGGCATTTTTATGTTTTCCATTAGATGCCTTTTATCTCACACCCTAACACTGCTGACAACTGTCTTGTGATTGTTCTATGACTCAAAGATATAAAATAGCTTTCCTCTTTCCTCTAGCTATCTTCCTGTTTTCCACCTCCAACCATTGCTTTCTGTGCTTTCAAGGTTTATATTTTTTGATCCTTTGGGGAAATTATCCACCATAGAGACCATTTGCGTACTATTATTATTGTGTTCCGAATTTCTCGTTAGCTTTACCCACTTCCTACCTGCCTTTATTATGTGTCTTATTTTTTCCCCAGATCCTCTTTTCATCAGGATCTGATGAACTTTTCTGTTGACTTCCTGGGCTCCGACTGCTGCCCTAAAGTGAATTGTTAATGCACAGCTATCATCTCAGGATTTACCTTTAAGTTGTTGCTGCCAGGACTCACTGTTTTCTGGGTCTCTTGTCTTCCTCTTTCTTCGTACTTTCTCTGTATTAGAAAAGGTTACTTTGTTACAACCACTCCCAACTTAAATGGCTCAGAACTGGAAGTTTCACTGCTTGCTCAGAGTACGTGCCCACCACAGACTGGCGGTGGCACTGCCCTGCCTCGTTGTGGCTCTAGGACCCAGGCTGGCAGAGCAGCATGCTGCCTGGAAGAGAGAAAAGCAGCTGGCTAGTTATGCACTGATGCTAAAAATTCCAACTGGAACTGACACATGGCATTTCCATATAAATTTCACTAACCAAAGCAAGTCACACAGTTCATTCTAACTTTAAATGGGACAAGTAAGTGCAGTCCTTCCATGTGCAAGAAAAGAGGAGAAAGGGCTTATCTGTGAACATCCCTACTGACTGTTGTGCTCTTTCATTTTATTGAAGCATATCCTCAAGTAACTTTCTAAGAAGGGCAGCAGGTACATGTTGATGTCTGAAATTGTGTACCTTCAAATTCTCTGGAAATTTTCACTCTCGAAAGGAAGTGAAAGTACAAAAGGCACCTGCTGCCCTAGATCACGTGATAATCCATAAGGAGGAGCTGACCAGAGAGAGAAGTGGAGTAAGTTTTGCAAGATTCATGCTATTTATTGTCCCCCAAAACTTGAAAAGAGGGCAGATAGCTGCAAAGTCCCTTTTTTTATTGGAGGGGGGTGGAGATGGGGGAGAAGCAGAAAAGCAAATTTAAGTGTTTTTAGAGCAAAGACTGTTGGATAGGAAGGTGCTAGAAAAGCAGTCTCCAGTACAACTCCCTGTGAAGGAAATCTTCTGTAATGTGCACTGTCCAATGTTGTAACCACCAGCTCCAAGGGCTGTTGAGCACTGGAAATGCGGCTCACCTGACTCAGTAAACTGCTCAGACTAGTGGCTACCATATTGGACCAGGCTGCTCTAGAGATCCCTCCTACAGTGTTCAGTAGGATGGTCTCAGAAATGACAACCTTATATTATTGCAATCATAAACAATCCTAATGAGCAAAGGGAGGAAATGGATTAAGACACCACCGTGGGCCCATGAGCAGCATTTTGCTGAACTCACAAATTAAAAAGAACAGGCGCAGAGATGGAAGGAGAGGCTATAATATGAAAGAACCACCACCTAGTAAGTGAATAGGGTCAAATGGTATATTCCAAGCTTTTGGTTAAACCTCTAATAACAAACAGAGGACGTCTTTGTGTTTTGATAAGGCCCAGGAAGAAAACAAGCAAGGACAGAGTGAAGGCCGCAGCAGAGTCGCCAGGGCGGTCAGCCACACTGGAGAGAGAGGCAGCCCTCGGATGCTGGGCTCGTCCTCCTTCCCCTGCAGAACCTAATTCATTTGGTTGAAAGGTAGGATAAAGCTTGTAGCAGAGCATCTAAGTTTTCTGGGGGAATTCAGTTCTCTGGCCCAGAATGAGGGTAGCTTCAGAGGGTCTGGGATGGGTTTCAGGAATCATTTAGAAGTGCTGGAGTGTGAACAATGTGACCGTTGAGGAGTCTCTAAGGGGTGGGGTATACTCGGTGGGCAGGAACCCAGGAAGAACACGCAAGCCCTACCCGTGCCACCTGCTTTTCCCTCTAACAAAGAAATAAACTTTAGTAATGGTTAATACATGAATGGACAGTAGCATTTGTATATAATTAGTAGAAAAACACACATAAATGAAAGCTACATGATAGAAAGGAAAAACTTTTAAGAAGAAAATAAAAATGCCTGGAACCACTGGAAAAAATCATGCAGCAAAATGGGTGTCTCCTTCTGTCTCCTGACCCCTGCTCCTCAAACTCCCCTCTTCAAACTGCCACATTAGCACTGGTATCTTCTCTTTCCTTCATGAGAGAATCTAGGCTTATACAAGCACGTCTGAATCTTTTTCCTCTGGACAGGAAATACTTTGGCCAGTATCTTGCTTTTCTTTTTTTCTCTTAAAATATAATTTGTTGACTCTTTCTTATCAGCACATATTGACGCAGCTCATTTAATGTAGACGGAAGCAACATGATGAAGTGGTTTTGAGCACTGACTCTGGAAGCCAGACTACCTGAGTTCAAATCTCATTTCTCTGACTTACTAGCTGTGTGACCTTGGGCAAGTGCCTTAACTGCTCTGGACCTTGGTTTCCTCATCTGAAAAGTGAGAGTAATAGTAATAGTATCTAAATGATAGATTGAGTGAAGATTAAATAATTTAATTCATGAAAAGTGATTAGAAGCATCTTATACATAGTAAGCGCTTACTTAGCATTGAAGAAAAGCAAAGGTGATTCTGATGAGCGTAGGCCAAGGAACATACCTTAAGAACCCTTGTCCTAAATGAAGATGGTTTCATCCATCCATCCATCCATCCATCCACTCACCCATTCATTTATGTACTGAGCTATGACCACCTACCAGTAATGACTGTTATAGAAGCAAACAAAAGGAATCTCTTTTGCCTTCACAGAGCTGAAACCCTGTCTCACCACAAATCAGGCAGTACCGGTTATCCCTCCCTCCCTCCTAGTTAGTTTGGAAACCTGTATTTTTAATTCTGTTTCCTTAATGGGATAAGAAATATTCAGTAAATGCTTAACAGTTGAACTTATGGTAAATTTGCTACTGTACAGACATGATCTCAAATATTTGTTATTCAGTAGAGATCTAAGAGATTCAGAAAATAAATGAGCATTTCTAAGACCTGGCTATTTCTGGCAAACTTGTGAAGTTGGGTTACCTCCTCTTGGCTCAGACTCTCCCCCTTTCTCTAGTCCTCTCTTCAGTCAAAATTTTCTCTAGAGATCAGGGTCTGAAAGTGTCTCCCAGCAGAGAACCACTGTCACATTCTAAAACCTCTCCTACCTTTCCCCAAATCAAGATGTCTTAGCTCTTGTTCCCAGCCAAGGGCACCAACCCCCAATACACCAAATGTGGAACATTTACAATTGTTTACTGTGTCTGTGCCATTCCAGGAGAATATGCTCATAAAAAAGGCAATTCAATCCAAAGAAATTAATATCTAAGAGTAGAATTTTAGAGTGTAGCAGTCATCAAGGGCTCTTAAACATGTAGACAAATGTGGTCAGCCTCAATAACAACATCCTTCCCATATGGTTGCTACCTCTTTAAATTTTACAAAATTCTTGAACTTTTTATTTATCAAAACTTCTCTGTGATCTGACTTCACTATTCCTGCTTTATAGATTAGGAAACAGGAAAACATCAGATTTAAGCAACTTGTTTAAATTCAGGGTGCCAAAAAGGGTCAGAGGGTCAGAGTCAGAATTCAAACTCTGATCTTCAGCTTTGACACCCAGTCCTCTTCCCTTCTCGTTGTAAGAAGCTCTTCCTGGGAAGAGAGACCACTTGGAGAAGTTATATTACCAGTATAACCTACCTATTGTCTGAAAATCACACTCCCAGTTCAGGGGTGATCAGATGTGGACCTGGTCGTCTGTTTCAGCGTCCTGCGCATGGCCATGACGGGCTAACTCACACCGAGGTACAAAAGGGATGTCTGTGATCACAACTAGAACTACAGTCTCTATGCAGTAAGCTTCCCAATTCCATAGTTTTGGGCCAGAATAACTACTTCTCTTGTTTCTGTAGCTGCAATGCCCTCTAGTGGGAAAAGCCAGCACCAGGGCCTGAGAAGTGCTGAAGAGGAGATGTCACTCACAGCCCCTCCTTACGAGGGGCGCAATCCCCACGCATAAGGTCCAACCTGCTCGGGCGTAGCTCAGCCACAGGGATGTAAGCCAAGTGTCAGCTGCATCTGTTCTGCTAAATCTTCACTCCCTCTATTAATCTCTCTGCATATGCTCACGACTAACTGCTTTACACATTTATGCCAGTGACATGGCTCCTAGACTGACACGTGCACTTTTGCACTAACTGTCCCTCTGCCCTGAGCACCCGCCCCCCAGACTCTAATCTGTCTTCCTCTAGCCACTGAGGTCTCATTCAGGTCAAATGTCTCTTTCAGAGAGCCCTCCTCTGACCACCAACTGGTGCCACCCACCCCGGGCATGCTGGAAAGCCTTGTCCAACTTAGAACGCCCTCCACTCCCTCCATCCATGCAACTGTGCGCACACACCACACATCCCCGAGCCTTTGCTCGGGGTGCCTTTAATAGGAAGACTGATGTGTATTACGTGACGTTTCTGAATCTTAATTGAGAGGACAGCGCTTGCCATTGCTGCACAAAACAAGGTATATGACAGCTGTCACTTAATTTTTTACGTCACATCCCCTTCTAATGACATGCAGGGCTCCTTTAGTATTTGGCCGGAGCCGCTAATGATACTCCTGCACTGAGTGCCGCTTCGCAGTACAAGATGCTTTTTGTGCACCGTCTCGGGAGGCCCTCCAGTGCCCTGGTGAAATACAGCAGAGGGGCAATACCACCCTCACAGCCTAGAGACTCACAGGCCAGAGGCTGAACAGGCTGTAAAATGTCCCAAGGTCACCCAACAAGGTTATGACAAAGCCACACTGAGAACCCAGCTTACAGTCCTTCAAATCCCAGAGGCTGGTGGGAAACAAACTCTTATTTCACATGTAACGTAGAATGACCATGCAAAGGCAGAGCAGCAAGTCTGGCTTCTAAGGAAATTCCCCAGGAGAACCTGACCCTTCCATTGGCCGGAGTTCCTCTCTCTCGACTGAAATTGTTTTGCTATTTGGCTGACAACGGCCTTCAGCTACAACTGAAATTAAGCTCCTTTCTGGGTGAGAAGGACATGATACGACAGTATACTGGAGCAGCTTATCCCTCTCCCCATGAAGAATCTATTGCCTTATTTCTCTAAACTTTGTTTCTTTTTAAATGATGTCACAGATTCGTGACAAACTATTACACTCGTAATTGTGCCAAAGGCATCCCGGCTTCTAGCCTTGAACTTTCTCTACCCTCACAGAGCAGCCAGAGTGATCCTCTGAAACCACATGGAAGATCAGGTCGTCCACTGCTTTCTTCAAAATATTCCAACGGCTTCCCATTGCAGTGAGAGGAAAGATCACAATCATCACTAGGCTCTCTACGACCTACTTCCCGCCCCCTCCTCGCCTCTCAGGCCTCGTCTGCCATCCCCTTCCCCATTCACCCTGCTCAGCCTCACTGGCTTCCCCTCTACTTTCGGAACATACTGGGTGAGTGAGTGACTGGGTGAATGTTAAGGCCTCTGCACTTGCTGTTTCCTTTGCTGGAACTTTTTTCCAGGCCTGTGCATGCCCACCCTCAGGCTTCCTTTAGGTCCCTGCTTAAATGTCTCCTTCTCAGTGTGCTTCTCCATGCCAGAAAGGATTCATCTGTTCAGTTTGCTGCCAAATCCCCAAGCCCCACAGCATCCAATAAATACTGGTTTTGAACCAAAAAAGTGAGTAAAAAGGGGAATATATGCAGTCTTTGGGTCTTCGTCACAGGCCTGATTTAAAATAATTCCAAGGAATCTAAACTTATGCAACGGATGGGCTATGGCCCACTCCACCACCAAAATCTTCAATCCGGGCCTCTTCTGCTGCAGGGAAGTGAGGGTGGATCTCCAACACTGGCAGGGAGACATTGGTCAGTGAAATTACAAGCTCCCGTGTTAGCAGTGACTTCCCACTGTCAGTAAGGCAAATAAGAAAAACAAGGAGAAAGCAGGTCTCAATGTATATTCAACCCTTAAATCAACCTTTTTCATAACTTGAGGCTGCATCATCTGCTAAGTGTCAGACTTAAATCTCCCATGTTGACTGTTCATCAAGCACCTACTATGTGATTTTTTTTTTAATGGTCTCCGCAGGAACACTTCCTAGGTTTTAGCTTCCTCAGAGCAGAGCCTGAGAAAAGCACTGGAGGGCAGGTAATTTGGGGAGGTGATGTCAGGAATCAACACTAAAGGAAGGAGAGATGAGACAGGGAAGGGAAGGGAGCCTTAACAGGAGCCTTCACAAGCAAACCATCACTGAAGACAGAGAGCAGTCAGTCCCCCTGGGAACGCTGGGAGACAGAGCCTCCAGGAAATGACGATGCGTGGCAGCCCAAGTGGCAGAGGCATGCGCGAGCAAGCAGCACAGAGGGAGGAACACATTAGGCAGAGAGCTTCCGGAGGCATCTGGAGGAGGTGATGGCCAAGAGGAGCCTTACCAGGCACAGACGATGCAAAAGGCCATTTCAGGCGCTGGAGCGGAGCTTGGGCAAAACAGATTACCCTCCATAATACAGAAGAGAGAAGAAAAACCCATCTGCCCCAAGAAGAGGGAACTTGGCCTCCTGTCTGCCTTCAGACTCTGGATGCAGCACCTCTTCCTGATCTCCAGCCCGCCCCCCTGACCCTGCAGATTGTGGACTTGCCATTTCAACAGTCACATGAGCCAGTTCCTAACAATCACACTCAGTCTCTCTCCCTCCTATTGGTTCTATTTCTCTGAAGAACCCTGACCAATATTGATCATCATCTATTCCTTTAGGAATCTTTGGAGGCAACACTGTTCCCTCCAGCCTCTGGTCACACTTACCCAGAGATGATAACCTGACATGGTCTGTCTGGGTCTAGTTGTGACTCAGGTAGCCTGAGCCTCTGCAGGAGAGATGGAAACACTTGGCTTTTCTCTCTGTGGCCCTGGGACTGGAAGAGCCTCTGTGAGCTGTGTATGGCCTTCTCCACCTCGGCTTCGCAGGCGGCCCTTTCTACAGGACACCTCCCATGCCGTACTGAGTACAGGGGATTTCTATGAGATTTTCTGTGTCACCAGCCTCAGCCCAGGAGGCTCTGGCTTGGAGTCTCCACACTTTATGTTTCCAACCCCCAACCCCTTGCCAGAACTCCACAGACCGTGAGTTTGTAGACTGTGGAAGGGAGATGAGAACTGGGCTCTTTCTCAGATGCCATGCTAGCAAATTACTCTGCTCACCCTCAGGCATCCCACCTGTCTCTACACTGTTCAACTGTCATTTTCTCATCCTGTTCTTTTCCTCCTGTTTTCTTTCCTCACAGGATCTTTTTGTAGTTTTGTGCTGGTTCCTTCTTAACTACTCATCTTTGGAGGAGAAAAGTTTTCCTGAACCAGCTACGGAGAAGGCACCAAGGATATGTTTCAGGTGAGCAGGACTTTTGCTTTGACTCAAGTCTATGTGGGTTTGTTTAGTCTTTAAATTTCTCCAGGCAACGGAAAGAAAAAAAAAAACGTAAGACTAAATTCTCTTTTGTTCCACTACCTCAGTGACAAACTGCTGTCTGCAAACATGGCTGCCATGAATGATTTTTACTTAGATCCACCTTCTTAATTTCTCAGACTCCAACTGAATCCAGAGCAACTACATCTATCAGCCGAAGCTGTTTCCCAACCCTAAACCCAAGGATTTTTCTTTCCGCATCAGAATCAGCTTGTTCAGCTTCAAGAATAGTCTTTCCAGTCTTTTCCTAAGATCTGCAGTTTCACTGCACACTTGCCAAACCTCTATTTCTTAAGTCTGCCTTTCTACCTACTTCATGGTTTGGGGTTTCAGCTTATCTCCTGCTTTCAGAAAAGGTGGAATGTATACTTCTGTGCCTTTGAGTAACTTTCCACTGCTGTGTTCCAAACAGATGTCTATTACGGGCTCATTATGTAGTCTGAGAGGGCAGAAAAAGTGGCTGTGCCAAGTCATGTATTCTTCCATGCCTGATTTTCTACATTTGAAAAATGCAGGCCCTGAGTTTTCTAGACTTAGATGTTTAAAAGGTCAGATTCTTGCAGCTGAAAAGAACTTTCTTCTCAAAAATTGTAATGTATTTGAAATTCTTCTCGAAGACTCAAAAGCTAATATGTGACTTTAGTGTTACCTGAGATGTGCCTAAACTGCCATATCCTGCCTAAATCAATGTATGTCTCAGTTTACCTAGCAGGGCAATGGGCTTAAAATATTATTTGCTGAGAGCAAAAACATGCTAGCTAACATATATCAAATTATTATTCTGCTAAACAATGGAACAAGTAACATTTCAGAATCAATACACTAAAGCAAGCACTAATTATATTTTTTATGGTACAGTGAATCATTATAGACAAAATAAAAATTAAAAATAAACACCAAATAAGTGCAGGGACAGCATTTTGGCAAAGAATCTTTTAACCATCTTTTCTAAACCAATCTCTCTCTATTGCCTGTTCTAAGGTATTGCTGTGATTTAAAACAAATTCCTAAATTTCTCATCTCCATTTTTCAGTGATTTGACCACATGTCAGATTTGTTACACAAAAGACATGACATACTTTGCTATGATTTTCTCAGTAGTATCTAGAAATCATTAATAATATAAATAAAAACATTTTTATAGGCATCTACTCTTAAGATCTGTATATTTCTCCTCTCTCTCAGTAAACTATTATTTCCAAAGCCTTCAAACTATGCTATATTGTGTGTGCGCGCATATATCTCCAAACCAAAAATTTCTTGGTCATTAATATTAACTGGCACTGATTCATATTTTTCATGTTAGTTACTCTCTCTCTGACACAGACACAGAGGCAACTTAGCATGTTCCTCTTGGCACTATCTTGTCTGAAAAATTCTGAAAAGGTTTTTATTCGTACATGGAGAGACTTTCTTTTATTCAGCTTTTTAATGAAATATCATAACACTTCCTTCAGAACACATCGAACCATTTATCTTTGGTCTGGAAGTTCTACAATGGCCTGTGCCCAAAGCAAACAACTCTCTCAAATGGATTGTTTCATATTTGTTTTTTGGTCTAAAGGACCCAGAAGCTTCAGTGGTAAGAAGCGAGCGGCAAAGCAATATCAGTGATTCTGTTTCCACATAACAAGGATTTCAGCTGAAAATGTGCACCAGGAGAAAAACCACACTGGAAGGTTCACAAGTATGAAGAGTGCAAAGTATGGGCCAGAGGACCTAGGATCACGGGCCTATTCAAGTTTGTTAACCAGCCTGTGCTTTGCTTTCCTTATTGCAGAACTGGACAAAACAGTAACAGCTTCCCAGAACTGTCCTTAAGGAAAGAGTATGCGAAAAACATGATGCAAACTGAAATATACGCATCAGTTGACACTATTAACAAAACATTGCATTTCATTGAAAGCCACACACAAAACAGTGCATCTCTTTCTGGTGTCTTCAGTTTATCCCTCACTTAGGTTGGAATCCCTAGAAGCGGAGTCTGAAACTGGGATCCTTACTGGGGTGGAAACGGAATAGAGCAGGAGGAGAAGCTCAGACGAGATGAGATTTGGGCTACGATCCACCCTCAGCGTGATCCCATGGGGAGCTCTGAAGGTCGATGACATCACAGAGTCATCTTAACTGGAGGCAAAGGAGCCTTTTGAATCCCTACATCTGTCACAGGCCATGGGAGGTGGGAGCCATATAATGTCTCAGGCATTTCCAGGCAAGGCAGCTCTCTCTGTCAAGGGCAATTCTCCAGCAAAGGGTACAGCTGCGACCCGTCAGCAGCCCACCCTCCCTGCAGTGAGGAAAGGATGTCCCAGCTGGGCAAGGAGATTCAGATCAGGGTACCAACAGAATCTGCTATACGTGCCTTTTGACCCGGAAACAAAGAACATGACCCAGATCTTTCTCACATCGGCTGCTTGTATAGAATCAAATTCCCTGCAAGCCCACTCGAAGCCTTCAACTCCAAAACCAGCAGCAGCTTAAGAGAAATGGGAAATGAATTTAATAATCCCAAGTTACAGATTGTTAAAACAGTGTCATTCATAGGCCAAAGCTAGATATGAAAGTAAGATCTGATTTGCCCCTGTTTATGGATCCCACTGATATTTACTGAACTCCTACCATGTGCTGAGCCCTCTGCTAGTCACTTCCATGTGACAACTCACGCCCTGACACCTGTCCTATGCAATAAATAGATACTGTCTTCTCTCTGCCTATCTTTTAATTGTATGGTTCGGCAAAATTGAGTCTCACTTGATGGTATTCATTCGGGAGACAAAATTGAAAATGTTACTGCCCCAAATTACCAAGCTTTTAGGAACTCTCTGAGACACACCCCTTGGGGAATGATCAAAGTTATCGCTGGTACTTCAGTTCCACACAAAATGATTTGTAGCCTCTATGTGAGCCAAGTAACCCAAAAGGACAGTGAAGAACAGACACAGCAGGCCTGGTCCCCGACCTCCAGTTTACAGAAGGGTGGGGGTTGTTGATGGTATCCCCAAAAATAGTCAAGGAATTAATTCAACATGCTTTTGCTGAACACCTATGTGCCAGACCTTAAACCTGGAGTTGGTGGCAGGTACATAAAGGAATAAGCCATAGTCTGAAAATTATCTAATGATCTGATTTGTCCTTAATATTCAACTTCCTGGCTCTTAACTCTTTATCTTAAAATCTAATCTTACCTCCACCTCAGTGTTGCATTTAATTTATTCCAGAATGGACACAACACCAGTGGTCCCACGGGCCACATCATCGCACTGACTCACCCACATGCAATGCAATGTGCCAAGTCCTTGCTACAGAATAAGTACTGACATTTGTCCTACTGGGACCACATCAGGCAAAATGAGAACTAAATTAGGCATTTTCACTTGGGTAAAACAGAAAAAGCACATTCCTAGAGAACGGGTTTAAACATCAGCCGTAACCTGGAATAATCAGAACTGTTAAGTGCTGTCCTTTCAAATACATATGTTTAACTTTTCAGAATAAGAACTTTGATCATGCCGAGCGTTTCTAATATTTGCATTTCAAAATGCAAACACTGATTTGATTTTCATTATTCCCCCTCCTCTATCAGATTCTATCTGAGAAAGAATACCAAATGCCCTGAAAGAAGGGTTACCTAATGGCTAAAATTCACACTAAATAATAAATGCTAGAGCCGCCCCCATATCCCTCTCTCCACCCAGACGGAGGGGAGAACTGTAACTTCATTGGACAAAAAAAATCCTCCGTGCTGATAGTTTCTGATCTTGATTACCCATATTTCTGCCTGAGGACTTTCTCTGGCCAGAGGAGCATGGTCAGCCCATACACATGGCATAACTGAAAACTAATGCTCCCTGAAGCAAACTTCAACCAAGGAAGAAGTCCCTACCCTTCCGTGGGGCCATTCTGAGTTAGGTTTTACAAAGCCCACCTAGAAGAATTGGCCCTGCTGCCTACCAAGGAACTCCTGCGTGGAACACCCTTCACGGATTTCCCCCCATCCTGCGTCATCTCCTCATTCTTCATCCCTCACTGTGCTACCGGGATCATCTCCCAAACCCGTACTGGCACTCAAAACTTTGGTCAGGGTCTGTTTGGGAGGGAGCACAGACTAAGGAAATGACTGGTTGCCGGGAGCCAACCTACTCCGCCTACCTGATGGCCCAGCCCAGGAGGCCGATGGATGGATGGCGCACAGCGCGCCTCCAAAAGGAAGCCTACTGATATCTCTTCTACTGCTCAATTTGACCACTCTCCCAGTCCGGACAGCCCCCGTGAACCAGAAAATGACCCCAGAAAAAGGACTGTCAGGAGCTTGAAGCAATCGTAAAACTCAGCTTGTATCAAGATAGTTCCCTCGTTGAGAGAGAAAATGAAACCTTCCACATTTCCCCCAGGCCGGTGGGTTATTATCCCTGGGTTGGGAAATAGAAGAAAGTTCAGGTGAATTCAGGGTACAGCTCCCAGGCTAACTTGGAACTTGGCCCCCAGGAGAAACAAGAGATGAACAACATGGGGTGTGGGTCAGGAAAGCAGGTGGAAAAATCTTGGTAGAGTCCCCTTATGAATCATTACTATAGAAATTACGGTAGGCATTGTTATAGTCCAGATCAACAGAATGAGTGCTGTGCATTCCACTGTAAACAGTTTCAGGGAATTATGGAAAAAACATGCCCCCGCAGCGAGCCTAAGTGGGAGTCCGGGTAAGCAAGTTTTAAGACATTGCGGTACCTTGTAGAAATTTAACCTGAGATTAGAATCTAAAACTATGAGAGCAACAGAAAAATCTCGAGGAATAAAACATGATGACCTTTCATGGTTGGGAAAGCAGGGGAACATTCCAAGAAGTAGATGATGCCATAAAATCGCTGAATGACACATGCTTTATGATGATTTTATGTAACCAATCCCCTACATATTGCTTGAAGTTTCTGTCAATAAACAGGCCAGGCCAGCTTAGCATCTTGGTTAGTGTCTGTGTCCTCACTCACTCGCCGACACCGTACGTCCTTCGGGGACCCCTGGACCCGCTGGAGCTGGACTCCGGCAACTGGTAGGAAAGTATTTCTGGAGGGTGGCAGGAGGAGGGGCAGAGGGAATCCGCAGTGGGCCCATGAAGGATGACAAGGCACAGAGAGGAAGCATGCCCTCTAAGGAGCAGCACGCACCACAGCTGAGGGGTGGGGAGTTCATCTTTGTTGCCCAAAGCCTGCTTTTCTCTAACACAATGGAAACAACACGAGATTTGAAACCCTGAGATCTTATCGGCTATACCGCTTCCTGTTAGCATTAATTTTCGACAAGTGACTGTTCTAAGTCCCTAGGTATCAGGAATTATGATACCAATTGTAAAGAGTGGTTTTAAGGCAAAGAACACAGACAGGAAAATGATTTGTAAACTGTAAAGCACTAGGCAAAAGCAATTATTTCTGATTCTTGAGTACAGAAAAGGCAACAGTCCCAGACTAAAACTGCACGTGAACACAGAAATCCCACTGAAAATGCAAAATGAAAACAAGTCTCCCCCAGGAGATTATCTAGACTTGAAAAAGGATAAACACAGGATACAAATGTGTTGTGTTAACGTTAGAAGCTGCCACTTCAGTAGGGACCAGTTTACGCTGATCCTTCAAGTAAGAACAAGTAGGGTATTAATGCAAATCCATCCTCGACAAATATCATAAAAATAAGATTGGTTTAAAAGAAGATGGCAGACATTATCCTTTAAAGATCCCAGCTGGTTGTTTTAGGAAAGGAAGGGAGCAGTAAAAGTGTTTTATGGCCTCAGCAACTTAACTAATTTAGAATCAGAAGTTTACTGCTTCCCCGATATTTATGGGATTACAAATTTATCTAAAAGTTTGTTTTTGTCCCCCACACACAAGATTATTAATGGGCCAGCTGCTAGTTATTAATCTTCATTTCCTAAAACAAAACTAGCTTTACATTTCTTGCAGACTGTACATCATACACACAGAACATGTGAGGAAGCCAAATTAAGTTTGAGTCAATAGCCCATCAAAGCCAAGGATTGCGGGGAAACGCGTGGAGAACCACATGTCTAGAGTTGCAGTGATGGAACCACACTTAGAAGAGAGAAGGTCTGGGGAACATTTTGTTTCTTCATATTTAGCAAATAACGTAAGGCTTTACAATTTGTTTTTCTTTTTCTTTTTTATTTCACTCAATTTTGTACAAATATTTCCTCTTAAAATCTGGGCTTCAAAGACCAGGTGAAAAGAAGGGCTGAACCAATGTCCATCTATTTACAGGTGAAAAGCAAGGAAAAATTTCTTATGAAGAGGAATACTAGATATTATCTTGCTTCTACTAACTAACTTCTAACACTTTGCCTTACCATTCTTGTGCTGAAACGTGGAGATGAGGATGGAGGTGGAGCCGTTCCCCTACAACCTGAAGCAGCAAGCTTGTGCACAGAGGCCAACATGCCAAAAAGGGCAAAAAGAAGAGGAAGAGTGAGCCTTGGTCCCCAGTGATGTTGTCACCCTGCCCGGTCAAGTCTAGTTTGTCTTCCCCAGATGTCTTGTTGCTTGAGATAATCAATCCTTCCCCTTCCACCTTTTTTTAAGCCACTGTAGTTTTCTGTTACTTGGGGCAAATCTTTCTAAAGCAGACACGGAGAGATTAAGTTGCTTGTCCTAACACACAACTAGCAAGTCGATGGCAATAAAATGATACGACCTAACCTAGGTCACCCAAAAAACTGTGACTGTCACTACTAATAGTTACTAGGGAGTGAGCAACAGGCTACAAATATTATATTGTCCCACCCTGTGAGGTTAGAATGGTCTACATTTTATAAGTAGAGATTGAATATCTTGCCCACATTCTTACAATTAGGACACTGCAGTTAGTATTTGAATTCTTAGCGTCATCTAGGTCTATGCATGTAAAAACCATAATGTATGGCATTTCAGTATTTCTTTCACTGTTGTTTTCCATCTAGAGAGTCACTATAGATTCATAATAATTTTTTTTTATTTTTGTCCTTGGTATCCGTGGACAATCCCTCTTAAGATGGCCCCCAATGAGACCTGAATCCTGGTATTTGTGCCCTTGGGAAACCCTTTCCCTTTGTGTGTCGATGGCCTTAATGACTTGCTTCTAACAAGTAGAATACAGCAAAAATGATGGGATGACACTTCAAAGATCAGGTAACAACAGACTATGTCATCCAAGTTGTTTATACAGGTGACCCTTGACCAACACAGGCATCAGGGGCGCCTACTCCCTGTGCGGTCAAAAATCAGTGCACAACTTCTGACCCCAAAACTTAACAGTAATAGCCTACTATTGACTGGAAGCCTTACCAATAACAGCCAGTTAACACATATTTTGTAGGTTATTTGTGTTAAATACTATATTCTTATAATAAAGTAAGTTGAAGAAACTGTTTTTTCAAATTGTCATAAATTGCTAATAAATTTTCAATATACTGATTGAAAAAAATTTGCATAGAAGTGGACCCACACAGTTCAGATCCATGTTGCTCAAAGGCCAACGGTATTCCCTGTACTGCCATCCTGCTTTCTCTCTCCTATGATACGAGCTACTGTACTGTGAGCTGGCCCACGTGGCACAGAACCAAGGGAGTCCTCCAACCAATGGCCAGTGAGGAACTAGGGCCTTCGGTTCAGACGGCCAAGAATAGAATCCAGACCATGATCACTTGAGGGAGCTTGGAATTGGATCCACCCCCAGTCAAGCCTGAGGATGAGACAGTAGCCTCAGCCAGTATCTTGATGAAAGCCTTGTTAGAGACCCAGAGGACTCACCTAAGTCATGCCCAGATTTGACCCACAGAAGCTGATACAGTGAATGTGACTTGGTTTAAGTCATTCATTTGAGGGTAATCTGTTAAATACCAGTAGATAACCAATACAGCATCATTTCTACACGCACCTATCTATAGGGTTTAGGAAATCCAAAAGAAAACAACCAATACAGCTGTGCAGATTAGGGTTTTGAAGGAGGGCTTTCTATCAAGATTACCTACTTCCTTGTTCACTGATGGATTTGGGTGAAGTTCCTGCGCAAACAACATTTTCCATCATTCTAGGAAATTTGCTTTAAGTCATTAGAGGGAGAAGCAGACTTTCACATGTTTAATGATGACTTAGGATTGTCTCACGTATTCAATCAAAAACCTTTTTATCCATAATAAAGTAATTAGCATGGAACAGTGATATCCTCAATGAAGTTGTGTTTCCAGAATGTGTGTGACTTATTTCCTGCTGACACAATGCATCTTTGTCTCTTTCTAATTTCTTTTCACGGGCTGTTTGGAAAGACATCACTTCATAACAGAGGAATTAGAGGGAGGCCAGTGACAGGTTAAATAGCTTCAGTAAATGCTCTCAAGCCCCTCCAAAGATTTTAGCCTGCACAGAAAATGAGTCATTGTTGGCTCTTACGCAACAGCTCACTTAACATCACCGGTTTTTATTCCCAGCTCAAGAGTTGAGAGAAAGGCTCTAAACAATAACCACTTATTGTCCTCCACTAATCATAATGATTACGTCTCGGCATTTTATCACTTTGTTTTCCCATACTTGCTCCCGTGTTCTGACAGGACTCTCTAACTTATATTCAAGGTCTGGCTACAAAAGTGAGAAGTGAGAAACTCACCCCAAGTGGTGTGAAGGCTGAACTGTAAGTCACAGCAGTTTATATCAGAAAGGCGAGGCCCTGGATGGGTGAATACTTTTGTTTTACTTCTACCAAGGCAGAGGAGGAGGAACGCCGGCACTTAGAGTTCACTAGCACATCTCTAAGGTAGGAGTGAGACCCAGGGTCCTCGGGAAGGGTGTCTCCACATTCAGTTCTAGGGAAGACCGGTACTAGGTGTTAAAATGTCTCACCCTCTTTGTGATCTGCCTGTTAAGGAAATAGACCCATGCTTACTATTTGACCTTGCATTTAGTTTGAAGGCCTTATTTTTCCCTGTATAGGTCTGCAGAAAGTAGTGTTATAATCTCATCATAACATTTCTATAGAAACTCCACATGTAGCATCAGAGCCAGGACTTATGCTGAGAGGCATCAGCTATCTGTGAGGCCGATGGGCCAGCATCCGCCCCCTCCCTCCCCCAGGGAGATGATGGAAGGGGATTCTGAGGGCACTGCTTTGATGGGACAACATGCAGAGCTGCGGCTCTAAGCCCCAAGATCCAGCTGCTTCTTTGTCTGAGTCCCATTTACAGTTTCCAGAGAACCACAAGGCTGTCACTCAAAATGAGGCATGGCTATTAATTCATCAGTCAGTCCAAGCATGGGGGCTTGGCTGGGACAAGGCTACGGTGTAAGGAGGGTGAAAATTCATGGAGCAGAAAAGATGCAGGAATTTGAAGACAAGCCAGATAAAAAACTGTAGCTGTCAAAGTGTTAAACTATTATTGTGCGTTTACTGCTGTGCCAAACCCTTTGGATGTTACCATCTCCCTGAATCCTCCCATTGGTCCTGTGAAACAAAACGGCTATTTGCTCTTTCTCTCTACACCATCTACTCATGGTTGAGGGAGCTCAGGCTCAGAACAGAGAAACGACTTGATCAAGGACAGAGTTTGCGAGTGGAAAAGCCCGGTGAACCTACGTTTGCTAGTGTCTAAAGCCACAGTGGGTTGCTTTCTGAAACTGTTGGTTCAGAGGATAGAGAGAGACTCAGAACGACAGGGAAAGAAAGGAAGGGAGGGAAGCAAAGTCCAGGCAGGACTGCTGAGCCGCCCACACGGCGGCAGTGGCTCTCTCAGAGGCATCAGGGTCCGTGCACAACCAGACAGGTGCCTCAAGCTCCACTCAGCAAACAGAGATTTGGGGGAGAGCTGCTGTGTCCCCAAGAAGGAACAGACAAGAGCTTTAGTTCATTCGTTCTGTCATTCATTCAACAGATATTTACTAAGCACCTACTGTGTGCCAGGCACTGTACACTGAGTATATTATGTTCAATAAGAGAAGTGGTTAAAGTTTCCTGGTCTAAAAATCATACATTCTAGCATAAGAGACAAATAGAGAAATATGTAGTGAAATCATTTTTTTAAAACAAATGTTTCAAAAAGTGGTAAGAGCTATGAAGAAAATTTAAAAAGGTAACAACATAGATTAATATGGATATTTGGATGTGCCATGTAACACGGGAGGTAAGGGAAGGCTTCACTGAACTGAAAGCTTAGAGAAAGAGCCAAATGGGGTATGAGGTAAGGGACATGCATTCCAGGCAGGAGCAGCAAGTGCAAAGGCCCTGAGGTAGGGGCAGGCTTGGCATGTTTGAGGAACAAAAGAAGGTAGGTCCGGTTGGAGCACAATGAGCAAGAGGGAGGCAGAAAGAGACACAATGAAAAGACTTTGTTTTATTAGAAGTGTAATGACAGGCCATTGGAGGGAGTAAAGTTGGAGACTAACAAGATTTCAATGGGGCCTGGAGGCGGGCAGGAATTGAGAATAGCAGCCAGTGCTGTGAGATGGTTTATGGGGTGGGGGTGGGAGCAGAGGCAGAACACAGGAATGAGGGAAGGCTGAGTGGCCACAAGGGAGCAATACAGAGATGCAGAGGGTCAGGCTTTGGAAGCTGAGACCTAATGCTGAGCCTTAATGTTCGTTTATCCAAGATGTGTATTTGCCACTCGGTCCTGGGTGCACAGACTGAGTGCACCCAAAGAGCTGACGTTCTGGTGGGAGAGAGAAACCAAACCACTCAGATAGATAACTGCAGTCAGTAGTAAGTGCTCTGAGGTAAAGTGGCTACAGACAGCCTCTTTAGGCCAGGGCAGGCCCCACAGTTGACCCCTGAAAGAACCAACTCGTAGAGGCAAAGGAGAGAGCGCTCCAGGCAGAAGGAACAGTGGACAAAGACCCAGAGACAGGAAAAAGGATGTCATGCTTGAAAACGGCAAGTCTAAGCCTGGAGCTTAGACAGCAGAGGGTAGACAGGTAGTAGATGAAAACAAGAGGCTGTTAGGAGCAGCTCATGTCCCCAGGGCTAGAGCTTGATATTTATCCAAAAGCATGTAAGGGTTTCCTTTAAAGGAAATGCACAATTCACTTTTTTTCATTTTTAAAAAGGTACTAATAGTTACAAGTTAACTGAGTACTCGCTAGTGAGTGACCACTGCTCTCTCCTTATTATTCTATGCCAGTAACTGTGGTTATCGTTATTTACACCAAAGTTCTTACTTACTCTTCCAAAATAGTTTTAGAGCTAGGTATCCTTCCCTCTTTTTGCAAATGATAAAATTGAAGAACAGAGAGTTCCAGTATGTTTTCAAGTCACACAGCTCATTATTAGCTTAACCAGGGTTTGTACTTAAGCATTTGTCCACAGACTCCTTGTTTTGACACATAATGCTAGGCTGATGTCCTTTCAAATTCAAGTACATCCAAGAGCAGGGAGGTCATGAGGATGAAGAGCATGGCCAGAAGCAGTACCTGTGTTCACCCTGAACACAGAATAAGCAGAGAGTTTTGCTTCACTCTTTACCCTCTTCTATGTATTCATTCAAAAGTCTTTATTGAGCATTTACTATGTATCAGAGACCATGTTAGATATTGAAAAGCAAAACCAGAGACCCTCCTTTGTGGTTTCACAGACTGCTGGGGGTGGGCAGGGGGACACAGATGTGACATAAGCACAGAAATAATATGAAATAAAGCAGTAATAAGTGTCGTAAGGGACAGGTAGGTGCTGCTTCAACAGCAGATGACAGGCAAAGCCACTCTGAAATAGTAAAATCAGGGAGGAATTAACCACTTGGGAAGCCTTTTGTTTAGAAGCTGTTTTTGGCTCTGGGCTCTTCAGTGGGGCCGGGAAGGAGCAGTAAAAAAGGGCAGGAGGATGGTTTGCATGGGGACATGCCAGGCTCCTCAAAGTGACTCCAGGGTCGAGATATACAGGTGAGAGGTCAATTACATCTTTAGTCACCCTGCTTGGGTTCCCAGGTTAGCTCAGCCCAGCAAATAACAAGGCCAAATTCAAGATATATTCTTGGATCAGGAATAAATACGGCATTTGGCTGCAGTGTCCTATAGGCTCTCCCTCTGGCCAATCGGTTCCTCCCCAGCGGGACGGGTTAGGAACCCCAGGGTGACAAGGAGGTCAGCTCTCCCAGGGCTGTCAGCCCTCACTGAGGTCTTGGCACTTTAGCGTGAACCAGAAATACGAATGCAAAGAATGAGCTCTAGGAAGCATGGTGGTGGGTGGAAAGAGCAAGCGGAGTGCTGGAGCCTGACCAACCTGGACGCTGCCATAGTTTGAGCTTCCCCGAGGAGGCCTGAGATAGGGATGCCGTGGCAAGGAGCATATCTGGGGGTACAGAGGTATATCTGCAGGCAACACACGTGGAGGCAAGAAAGGGATGTGGTCACGAGGAAATGTTTCAAGTCGGTTACTTCTGAGGGAAACTGAATCCTGTGCTCTTAACCCTTCTGGAGTATCCAGTGTGGCACAGGCACTTGAGGGTTATCCTACCCCCGGAGTGAAGGTGATGGGCTATTTATCTAACAACTCCTATCAATCACTGGATGAAGGCTGCTCCCAGGGGATGCTAACTCCCCAAACTCTTCTACATGCTCTGCTGACAGTCAGAGAAAGCTCAGGTGGACAGGGAGCTACAGACAGAGTCACAGGTTAGGACAAATGCAATTTTGGATAAGGTAAACGCCAAGGGCATGTGGGCATGATCAGTAGAAGCCTCTATACTTCTTAACTTCTTGGGGCCCAATTTCCACATCCATAAAAGGAAGATAATAATGCCAATTCTCTCAGCACTAGAGTGCAGTAGAAAGTCTGCTTCATAAGAAAAGCTGCTACTTTCACAACATTTAAAGCACATAAACAGTCCCCATAAATAACTGCTGAATGAATGAACGCATGCAGTGGTATCCTGGAGCCAGCGTATCTGAGCTCACAAGAGCAGACTGGTAAATATTCAGGAATTTTGCAAGCCAGTTGTCAAGCTGTCAAGCTCAAAAGCAGCCATCGTGGGTGTCTTAAAACACTACAAAATCAACAAACACTGCAAACCAGGTTTTTCTTTTTGTTTTTTTTCTTCTGAGAGCCAGTTTACTAGCACACCACTGAATGAATATTAGCATTTGGCCTAGTATCAAACACACAGGAGGCGCTCTAAACTGCGTATTTTCTTTCCTCCACAGAAACTGAAGTTGGCCATTGAAAAAGCTAGTTTTCACTATGTTTTGCTTCTGGTTGCCAGCAAACGCTCCTAAAAGTGGGCTGTTTTATTTCATTTAAAATAGGTGTTTTTTTGTTCATTTAAAGAAATACAAGGGGGACATAAAGTAAACATGATAAAATGTTAAATCTGGGCTACAAATACATTGGGAGTTTAGTATTTCCTGCAGTTTTCTGAACATTTAACATGTTTCATAATAAAACAAAAGGAGGGAGAAAATCTAAATATGTTCCTTAGCTTCAGTTCTGATGCCACGGAGCCCTGGATGTGGAGAGAATGAGGGTTTCCCCATCAGCACACTGTGAGAAACAGCAGAAAAGCATGAGTGCTGCCCATCCTAACGTGGGCCGAAGCACAGAACAATTAGGCCTTCGTCTGCCAGCAAAGATGAGAACAGCGAATTGCAATAGCTCCTCAGATTCTACGGGAGCCTTCATATATTCCATAATCAGAGGTAAAGGGGTAGAAATGATCATTAACATGTTATTACATGCACCTTGTAAATGTCACTGAAACACATCTTTGAAAACGTCAAAATTATTTGTTGCTTCCCTCATAGATTACTGTTCATATTCCACGGTAATTCATCTTTGATGAAATCTTGTCATCCTCTGCTTGGTTCCTCTTGTTTCTAGAACTATCAGTAAACATGGCATATGCAGGTAATTGCAGAACGCATTTCTTTTTCTCTCATGGACCATATCCTACACAACTTCCCAAAATAATAAATTCTTAATACCAAAAAGGTATCAGGCATTACTAAACAACTCTGGTCACATGCATGCATCCCTGTTTTGCCTCCCACTGTGAGACACAACCAAACTCTGCTTGAAGCCTTTTAACTTTGAGGCCCTGATCTGTCATCGGCCAGCTAGACAGATCACTTACTTCTCCCACCTAAACATTAACATGTTCCCTTAGCCTCACGTCTTCAAAATTTCCTCAAGTGAGGCATTTCCTTGGCAATTCACTCTCCCAGCTTCTCTCCCTCAGATGATGTCCAGGTCATTATGTCCTTCTTAGGACCCAGCATCTGTCCTGATAGGGCAGATACAACGTGACCACTGAGGGGACCCTCGGACTGTACCCCTTCTACTGTTTTCCTGCTCTCTTTCAGCCAGCCCTTACTAATCATGTGTAGACAACATATGTTTCCAAATATGCTTAAAAACTACCTGCAGCAAAAGCAGTATTTCTACCTTTCTTGGTAATTCTTTTTTCTAACTTAAAGGCAGGGTTTTATACTCACTGATGTACTGATGTATTAGGGTATCTGTGGGGTTTTCTTGCCCAGTATCCATCCCCCTTCTGGCAAAGCACCCCACTGTGTTTTGGGGAATTGCTCCCTCCCCCCCGCTGACTGCAGTCATGATGGGACTGTAGGTGGCCACCTCAGTGGTGGACATCAGCGGCTCTCTCCTGGGGATGTGAGCCTTGAGCACAGAGACACAGGCCGGAGAAGCCGATGCAGCCAGTGGAGGAGCTGGGGCCGACCCCCCGTGTGCGCCTTCCACCTAGGCCCTCAGAGCTACTGTCTCCAGTCCTAGTTCTTGGCCCTCTGTATATCTCCCAGTAAATCTCTTTAGCGGGGCTCATCTCTGTTTCCTAAAAAGTAGAGAACCCAAGATAATATGATTGTCAAATAAGCCGCAGATGATACTGTAAAAAAGAAGCCAACAACGGCAAAAGGCCGGGGCGCCATTCGTGCATTTACTCACCCTCCATTTGCTTAGCCACTCACCCAAACATCATTCAGTAAGTTCCTACCATGTGCCAGAAACTAAGCCAGAAATATTGCTTGGGAAGGGCTGTTCAAATAGCTTCACGTACATCGAATGATAGCAGCATCTAATACATATTTGCCATTGAATCCACAGAATGATCACCAGAAACTTAGTTAGAAGCCTTCCTTGAAATCAGATCTCCTGTGAAAGCAAAGGATTCTCCTCCAAAAACATAAGCCCTCTTAATATTCTGCTTTAACTTCAGCTACTATATATATAAAATAAATTTAAAACACATTTTCTTTTCTGCAAGTAATACTTGAAATAAATACCAACAGATATGGTTAGTCTGAGAAATTCTACCTGGGTATTTCTAATTGAAAAGCACCTTCATACTGAGTATTTATCAGAGCAATATGTTCTTACCATACCTCATTTAGCATGACAACTAATATTATCCACTCATTCAAGGCTTGTTATGCACTAGGAGGCCTTTCTGATAGCATTCTACCACGTTTTAGATAGACCTATGTTTCTACATGCTAAGATTAAATTCCTTCCGACTTCATGTTTTTTTCTGATGAGTGTAAATTAATTCCTTTTTTACTATAGCTGCTTTAACACAGTCTCGCTGTTCTATGCATAGTAATTTTCTTTAACTTACAATGTTTCAGACAGATTGGGTGGGCAAGGGGGTAGATATTTCAGACCTTTGGGTAAGCAGACCAGGCCCCTGGAACTGCCGCTGTCCTGATTTTCTCTTCCACCTTCCACCTTGGGTGAGCGACTTACATATTCTCTGGGTCAAGTTTCTTCATTCATCATGTGCACCAGGTTGCAAACTGTTCCCGGTCTTCTGAAAGTTCTTATTTTGGCATTTTACCTCTGATCTACTGAACCAAAAAGCCCATGGTGGGGGAATCAGGAAACTGTATTTTTCAAGACCTCTCTTAATTCTATACAAATTGACCCACCGATGTGTGTTTAGGAAAAATAAGAACATAATAGTAATGGCTACCGTGTACAGAACAGTTGCTGAGCTGTTACTCCATGACCCTAGTACTCAGATGTTATGGTTCTCTTGCTTTCCCAGCTGAGGAAACCAAGGTCCAGAACAGTTAAGAAGTTGCCTGAGGGCATACAGCCCGTAAGTGGGGCGCTGAGGTCCTCATCACAGCACTAGACTGTTCCTGGGAACCACTGGGTTACATGATGCAAATAATCTTTTCCACATTTAGTAGTAACTTTGATTTTGGCCCAGAACTTCCTACAGCTCTTGAACTGATTTCTAAAGGCTCCATTTTGTTTGTGATGTCTTAAACTTATTTTTCAACAACGTCTAGGCACAAAAGGAGAATTCCTTTACCATTCGGAAAGTGGATCTTTGCGAATGTTCTTCTGCCTGGAACACTTCCTTCCCCATTTTTAGCCAAGTTTGCTCTTTTCTTCCAAGACACCACGTAGATGCTATTCTACCCAGGAGGTGGATACACAATCGCTATTAATCAGTACACATAGTACTTAATGCGCGGTGCGTTATGTCACCGATCCAGAACGAGGCATGTGTCCCTGGTCTTTCAGTATTGAGCAAAAATGAGGGACCCTGACCAGCCTCTGCTTTGGCTTTTTGCCTAGGAAATGTAGCCAAAGAAGCTAAGGCAGGGGTAAGGACACCAGGGGGACCAGGCCAAGCCTCACAGCCGTGTGCTCTGCTCTTCATTTTCAAAGGGTGGTTTTCAGCTTCCACTAGCCCCCTTCTAGGCGGCTCCTCACCACCTAGATTTTGGGTCTGTGGGTTCTCTACTTTCTGCCCACAATGTATGTGGCTCTGGGGTTATCATCTATAGTGAGACACACACAAAAACACACACACACATGCCACCTCATCAGGCAACAGCCTTCTGGCTTGTTCTCTTTCCTCAAAAAAATACACGGTATCTTCAAAATCCACATTCAAACGTCAGACTCAAAACCCATGACCCAACATGTTTCCACACCGATCCAGGCCCTACGATTCACCCAGATGTCGGGGTCACCAGTACCGAGGCATCCGTCCCCACTCACTGCTTCCTCACATCCAGTCCACTCCTCCAATCTAGGCCGCTGCCACTACCTCTCGCCTGCCTCTAATCCTGCTCCCCTCCAACCCATTCTAAGCAGAGCGGTCTTTCGAAGGCCCACGTTTGATCCTGCCACCCTGAGGTTCGTCAGGAGCCTGACACCGCCCCAGTACTACAGTCCCAAGTCTTCAGCAAGGGAAATAAAGGCATCGCGATGAGATCCCTCCCTACCTCTCCTGCTTCCCTCAAGACAACTCCCCCTCTACTTTCTCTTGAACCGATTTATCTTTCTATATACTCTCTAGCAGGTGGTCCTTTGCATGAAACTCCCCCATGTGTCACTCTTCGGTTAACCACTTTCTGTTTGCCCTTCGCTATCCAACATAGATGGCATTTCACCCAGGAAACCTCTGCGGACACTTTATTCTCAACTCTCACCAAGAGAATATGATGTCCCTTCTCTGTGCCCCTGTGCTTTCCACTCGCAGTCGTGACACTTTGTTGTCACTATTGAATGATTTTACTCTCTACTCTAAGCACTTCAGGGAAGGAACTACACCTTCCTTCATCCTGCTTGTGTGGCTCAGGGATTGGCTGATGTGTGGCACTCAGTATCTTTATTGACTACATCAGCCAAAAGTCTTTGGTGCATTTAATTTCCAAAACGGCAGGTTAGCTAGAACATGACCTGAAACATCTAGAAAGAATAAACCCAATTATGTCTCATTCGTCCAGGAAAGGTATGAAGCTCTGAACTTTGTACACCCATGCATTTTAGATAAACATTTTAAGATCTGAGTAGCATTCTATTTTTAAAACAGAGACCTTCTTTCTTTCCCTTGGATAAAGCACAATGGAATTCATTTTTGATACTGAAACTAAGAAAAAGAACAAACTTCCTTCTAACTTAATATCCAAGAACTTTCTATGGAGGTAGCTTCAGCAGCCATAAGTTGACCCTTGTACATCTGAATCCTTGTGATAATATATAACATTACAACAGGTTTGTACTTTCACAGCAATATAGGACTCGGATAAACTTATGACACTGAAATAAAATTATATAGATTCCAAAAACTATTTCCTAGGTATGGATTTCAAAGACCACAAACAAAGTATGTTGGGGCTTTTTTTCTGTATTTCTGTTTACTTTCCCAAACAACTTTTGAAGAATTCCTCTAAGATATAATCACCTCTACCATCTCAGGGACTATTAAGAGATAGTATATCTTGACACAATGCAGAATGGAGATCCAGATTTAAGGAAGTTGCGAATTACAGGACTAATTTCAGAGGACAAACTTCTTTGGGGTCTGAGTCATAAAACCTAGACACAGGGCTCTTTCCAGTCACCCGAATGACCAGAGTTTGAATTTCGGTTCATTTAGCCGCATGGGGACCTAATTAAATGCTCTGTACTCAAAAGGTCAACAATTCCTCACACTGAAAAAAGGAAAAAAGAGAAACCCCTCCAGCAGAACAACCGAACAGCACTGAAATGTTAGTAAATGAGAAAATGTGGGGAAGTCTCTGCGGGCCGCAGATACAGGGCAAAACACCAGAAGCACATAGGGAAATTCTCTACCATCCTTCGTGACCCAAAAGCAGATCTTCTGCTTAACTAATGTTTTGATTAGTTAGAGATTTACCACCTATCCATATGTCCAGTTTTCAAAGAAATACAATAAAATTAAATATACTCAAGATCATTTACTTGCACTGGTGATTCAAAGTGCTTCAGGAAATGGCAACAGCTCAGAGAAACCCAACAAGCCAAATTATTCCTCCATTCTTCTTTTTCCCCCTGAAATCAAGTTTCTACAAAGGCTCTACCACCAGAAGCCTTAGAAAGCCAACTTCACTCGGCCTCCAAGCTGCCCTTAAAAAAAATGAAGGCAACAAAGTACCTGGGACCCCCCCACCCCCAAGTTTTAAGTCAATCATAACATATCATCTTAGCTAGAAGGCTGTACTGACACAGGGAAAACACCGTGGCTGGCTCCTGCAACCCCAGTTTTTTGTTTTGTTTTGTTTTCATGTAGACTGCCAAGGTCTTTTACAATTGCTGGACTTCTCAATGGTGTTCTCATATAAAATCAGATTTAGAAGACAACTTATTCTGTTGCTCGATCAATTAATGCAGAGGAAGTCATCTGATAGTTTTAAATGTATTGACTTTTTCAGGTATTTTCTCAAATACAGTTTCTTTATTAAGGCTGTGTGGTTGACTTTAATATTAATATTCTGATGCGAAAAAATCCAGAGTGGATACAATGGTGAAAAGATAACGCACAAAGTGAAAAACTACAGTGTCTAAGAATATACAAATGGCAAGTCGGGTTTTTTTCCAAGAGAAGGTTGTGCTATGCATCAAACAGTATTTCAAGCAGGGCAGCACATTTATTATTAGCCACTGAAACCCAACGTTTTTCTAAAATTTTCCATATTAATGACAGCTCCTAGGGATTACTTCCATTTAGGAGGTTAGTAGTCATTATGCTTTATTATCTTTCATGTCAACAAATATTATTAGGAACAAGTGAATTAAATATTCAAGACTTTAATGCATTTATTTGCAAATCCAGAGAATGAATTTATACATGTTGCTCCATTTGGACTCATGCCTCATTAAGCATTAAAAAGCCTAACACCACATGCCTTTCATAGTTTGACAAATCTGTCAGCCTGGCTCTACCATGTGCATGAATAGGTAAATTGGAAAGACACGAGGTAAGCTAAAAACAAAAAAACAAAAAACACTCCTAGTTGTTTTCAAATGACTGCACTAATCATTCCAGTTGTGCTTTTGCTGAAACCTCTTCTCATGTCAGAATCTCATGTCCACTCCAAGCAGGATGGCAACAAATTCTCCTTCCACATTCTGTCAAAGCCAAAATTACCCATAAATGCACCATTCAGCTTGTCTTTTCTTTTCAAATCGGTAGCTGATTTCTTTAAAATGAGTCTCTAACAAGAGGGACACAAAAGAAGTGTGGTAATCTTTCCAAACAGGTATGTAAATCAGTGAAAAACCTTTGCCCTGTGGAAAGGTTGACCTGTGCAGTGTCAATTCACTTTATATTTTCTAAATTTGATTCGTTGAGTGGGTTGGAATCCTGCAAGACAAAAATTCTCTGAGGCCCCTGAGATGTTTTTGAAGCGACATATTAGCTTCAGGTTGCTTCCAATATAAAAGGAAATATAAACAGTGAACAATCACTGCTTCTAACTGCATTTCTGGGGAATCCTCTGAACAATCTAGGCCACTTGACTGCCCAGTTGAGACTAAAGATCACTGTCTAACAATAGCTAACATTTTGTTAATGGTGGACTTCATAGAATATCACAAGGACAATCTGCATTCTCACGTTAAAAGAAAATCTCAGTGAAGAGGAAAAATCAAATGAAGACAGTTAAGCTGTCAGTGGGGATGGGATGCTCTGGGAAATATCTCAAAGTTTCACTAAGATGAAGGTTGACTCATAAAGGCTATGGGAAACCTGAAAAGAGGCAAGAACGAATGGAAGTGTAGGGAAGCAGTGGGAAAATTGAGAAGATGTATTTTTCAAGGTTTTTTTTTTTCTAAATATACCATCAGGAATGCTAGCATTTATTCTCTCAAATTAAGCTTACAAGTCACCCACTTTGATGTCCTAATGGCTTTTCACCTCATGTCACCTAGTAAATGAATTTCTGAAAAACGCCCTTGCAGATCAAACATAGGGAACATGTGACATGAAAAGACAGCTCTGGAGGGAAGGCAGACCTGTAGCCACGGTAACCAGAGTAATCAAGCAGTGCGTCTTCTGAGTTGGGAATAAAAAAGATTCAAAACATAACTAATCTTGGGGGATGGATCCCTTCCTATGGGATGAGTGGTGATGGAAAAGAGTAGGTTTTGATGGGTTTGTGTTGGGTGAGAGAGTCAAAAGTAGTAAAACAAAGCTAATTGGGGATTTTAGCACATTAGTCCACCATCTATGGAAGGCACAGAGATACATTTAAGGTGTTTCTTCAAATGAGAGGAAATGTTAAAATTGTACAGCTTCAGTGAAATTAGGAGAAAAGTAATTCCTGGCAAAGGGGATGCTCTGCTGAAACCAGAGGAAAGGTGAGCACTAGTATTCTTGTACCCAGTCCTTCACCCCCATGTATACCTTATGCACCTGCAGCTCTGGGACAATCCACCCAGTCAGGATGGTGGCTGCCTAAATGGGTGCATGACCAGAAGGTGGCCAGCAGAACAAAGAGATCTCTCTACACAGAAAAGAAATCCTCTGTGTAAGTATATAGATGCACAGGACCTTCTTCGAGCCCATCAGAGCATGTTCTCCCCTCCCCACCATCAATTTCCTCTGCAGCATGGGACCCTGCACACATGGGATTCTAGCAGAGCCCAAAGTCATGGTTCTCAGACATTAGCCTGTATAAGAGCTACCTGAGAAGTCTGTGACACATTTAGGTCAAGTTTCAACATCAATGGTTCTAACACAGGAGCTGGTCTCAGGTAGAATCCAAGAACTTTAATTCTAACTGCAGGAAATTCTTGGAGCTCAATTTGATAAACACTGGCCTAAGGAAACCATTCTATTTTTTTTGAAAAACTACTCTCGTGTTAACGTCATATAGAATCTACTTCTTCCAGACTTGGAATGGATAGAGCAAAAGGAAAAAGAAAAACATGTGCTTTCATCAATAAGAGCCAGTTGATATATGGAATAATTGTTCAATTTTAAACCCTGGTATTTAGATCAACTCAAGCTTACCCCATAAAAACTGGACATCTTCTGTAATTCATTATGCTGATTGTTCATGAGAGGTCTTGAGCTGATAAAATGGTGGTGGAAATGAACAGGACTTTGGGAATCATACTTGGTCTTAAGAAAGCCCTCACTGGTAGCAAAAGCAGTCCTAGTTGAAAGTGTTCACGCATACAGTGGCCAAATAGACTCTTTTCCTTTCTAAATAAAGGAATTATCTTTGGAGATGGCACTGAATTCTAAATGAGGGCATCCTGCTGTTACAGGCACGGCATGACCAACTGAAACAAGGAGTGTGTCATAACACTGGGAAGACAGAAGGTAAGCGTTTTCACTCTGTTTTCAATCATAGGGGACTGTCTCAGAGTAAATCTCACAGTGCAATTATTTAACATCTACTTTAATTGCTTTAAGGAAACCTGTGGCTCTCTAACCTGTTTCAAGTGGAAAAAAAAGTAAATGGAGTTTTTATGGGACTTTTACACCATCAAAACAGAGACAGGTATGGAACTGGGAAATTACAGAAAGTCAGTATGATTTTAATTCACATGTTTGTATTTCTAAATACTCTAAGACAGTCAGTTATTCAGTTGAATTTTATGGCAAAATAAGAATATTCATCCCTCAACTAACTGGCTTTCCATATGAGAGAGCTTCTGACTATCTGATTTCTGAAGCACTGGGAGGAAATGAAAAAATGTGTAAGGACACTTTTTTAAATTGAGAGTTTTTTAAATACATGAGATTCTCTCTCTCTCTGTCTCTGGTCGGTTCATCATTATTGCCCTATGCCCCAGGCAGTAGTATTATGAGAGTCTTAGAAGTCTCTGAACTTGTAGAAAATTGAAATTGTACCTTAGTTTAGCGTTTTATCTTAAAAGATTCATAAGAAATACGCCCTAATAACAAAATACTGCAGACTGATTTCCAATCCATAGTTCTGACCTAGTCAAGTCAGGGCAGCCATGTAGCAGGGGCTGTGAGGAGAAACAACCAGCAACCAGCTGCTACCTCAACCATCAGTGGACTATTTCACTTCATGGTTTTCGGCTGCTTCCTAGATCTTTCCTTAAAGATAGTCTGATCTCGCTAGTTCATCTACAAGACAAGTTTACCAGCTATAGAGGAGGTTAGCTGACATTTTCTCAAGTGCATTTATACCTCTTTTCCCATTAATTCTGAAGCACCACTACTTGAAGGCAAATAGAACACCAAATAATATTTACAATACAAATAGAGGAAACTTGGAGGAAAGGCAATGACATGCTTTGTATAATTTTGTTATGGAAGTTCCCCATCCCTAAGGCTTAGCATTAAGCATTAAATGAGCATCTACAATTGGCAGACACTTAGTTCGGCTGCACAGGTCAAGATCTCTTCATGTTTTCAACTTCCTCTATCTGAAAGGGCCATAGTATCTTATCTGATTAAAGAGAGGATGGACTAGATTTCCTCTAGTTTCATGCTATCTGGGAACAAGGTTTCGTTCTACCTGGGAACAGTTCTGTAGTTTGTTTATAATATATAAGGACAAAGATACAAGTCACTCAGATCATAATCAAAAACTCTGCCTACTAGATTCCTATTTCTATTTCCAGAGGAGTTGGGAGGCCTGGTGCCCTCACCTGGTCCTGGTATGTTAATGACTTCTGCATTCTATAAAAGACTGGGTTACTTAACAACGTATCATAATAAAGCGCTGTAAGAACCAGAGGGTGCACACTTGTTCTGCCCATTTATCATGCTGCTGGCTTGAAGTCATTTATTTCTTAGTCACCATGCTAATGTCCAAGTTTATATTTTCCCTGTTCCATAAATCAGTAGTTTAAATGGGAAGGAGAACAGATCCACATTTACTTCAACCACACTTTGCAACAACCTCCCATGTGTCAGCAACAAGAATACAAGACAGATGTGGTTTAGTCTCCATCTGGCCCTCATCTGCTAAATCCTTTCAGAAGAAATTTCTCTGACATAGTGCAATTCTGATGTCACACCCATTTCTATATAAAATGGAAGGTTAAAGTATTTTTCCAATAAATGCCTAAGAATGAAAGCCCTTTATTCGCTGCATGGAGGTTTTAGATTCAGAGTGTCTAGCCTGTACTTCTAAGGGTTAGCATCCACGCTGTCAAGCATTCTTATCTTTTCCAAGTGCTTTCACGGTTTTGCTCTCAACAGATCCTCACCATAACCCGAGGAGGGAAACAGGACAAATCGCAAATGAAGAAGGTGCAGTATTTACAAAGGACTATATGAAGAACCTGAGGTCTTATGTTAGATTAAAACAGAAATCAGACCCAGAACACCCCCAACTCCTGGTCCAAGGGCCTTTACTTCAACAGTGCTGTGACTTTATCCAAAATAGGGTGGGTGCTACACAGGGAACACAGCAGCTTAGCCTGTGGACCCTGCTCAACCTCTCCATCGGCACATCACTCCTACCTTTCTTCTCTGGGCCTCTCCATCATCCAACTGCCTCAAACTATGAAGCTGAGCCATTGGCAAGATCTGCATAAGACGTCTGAGCCTCAAGCAATGTTAAGGTCATTGTACACACTTCAACCCAACCAAATGACAGTCCAGATAGTGAACCAGAAAAGCATCTTGAGAACATCCAGGACAGTTCTTGGTTTTCCTAGAATGGTTACGTGGATGCTCTTTCCCATACTACAATGTTCCCAAGAAGATTCTGCAGGGCTCCCCCTGCTTTGGAGATACTCTTAAGCACGTACAAAATCAGCCGCTTGGAAGTGGATGGTCAAGGACGTGAGTGTGCGCGCACACACAGACACACACGCTGCTCCTCATTCTACGCAAGCCCAATGCCCACAGCACCGGCCTCTGCCAAGCAGTCTGCCTGAGGTCCAGTTCCCTGCAGGGGTCTGGTGTCAGATCTTTGAGGAAAGCTTCTGTGAAGAAAGACACAGCGAACAACGTGCTCCTGGGAGGTGCCACGCTGTCAGTTCCATTTCCGTCCACCCGGGCGCTCTTCTAACTGAGTCAGAATCATTAGGCTCATGAATAAGCCTGTCAAAACTAGTGACACACTCCACTCCAATCATTCAAAGTCAATACAAGTGTAAGGTTAAGAATCTGGTAGAATCCAAACACAGCTTCCTTGCTGGGGATGGTGGTGGTGGCAAAAAGAGTCACAGGCCCAATAACTTGGTAATAAATACTCTCCTCAAAATTGCCAGTGGGAGGGTGAAAGTCCCACTGTGTCCATTAACTCAGAAATTGTTCTTTCCATTTGCAAGTGTTTCGGAGAAGGAACAATTTGCATTTCCAACCATGACGTCTGGAGCCAGAGACAAGATTTAAATTCCATATCAAAACTTCACTTTGGCAGCTGTATATTATCCTGTCCTAACTCTTCGATCAGACATTTAGTTATGAACCAGTTTCCCTAGCAGCAGCTAATTCTGCGAGGTGGAGGGGAGGCAGAGCAATGTATTGCTGCACAGGCCCCACTGTTTTGCAGCACTAACTGCTCATCTAGACATGCAAATCATACGTGTGTTTACGGCGCAGCCAGCAGTGATGGCCCAGTTACGTTTAAATTCAAAGTACAAAGTTTAACAAAAACTATTCATGGTTTACTGTGGAAGAAAGCCGAGGTGACAGCTCACTTTCTTAGTATATAAGCAAGATAATAACCAGGCCACAAATGTAAATGATAGCTGCTGCATATTTTAAGTAGCTATGGTATTAGTACTGAAACCATACTTTACTCTCAATTACGTTTCATCTGAGACAATTAGTAATATTGGGAGTGAGTCACTAGCCTGTTCCCCTTTGAGGAGGGCCGACTGTGTGGTATCGACCCTAAAGACCTACCTGTAGTTACAAGCCAAGAGCTGTTCTGTAAGCCATCAGGATGCCTGCCACAAAGAACGTTCCCTGCAAGCCTAGTGTTGGCTACCTCCGTGGACTGGGCACCTGTTGAAATACATTTGAGGACAGGCAATGAGCCCTTTATAACCCCAGTGCACGTGGGCTGAGGCCAAGGTCTGGTGGGTTTGGGAAAGAAGGTAGCTAGGTTTTCACACTGCCTAATCAGTCACCATCGACGTCTGTGCCTATGGTTGCCCCAACTTCATGCCTTCCACCTCCTTCTCCCTCAGCTATTCTCCCCACCATGTACACTTCTGCAGGCTCAGCCCCACGCTGGGCTGGATCTGGGATTAATCCTGATCTGAAGATGAAAGGAGCAAAGAGTTCGCTTCAATCTTATTCTCTGAAAGCCAATACCTTTCTCCACTACCCTCCCCTCCTGGAAGATACAGTGAACCGAGAGCATCAGAGGATGGAAAAAGTCTGAAACCTTGAAAATTTAATGGAAAAGAATTTCCACTTTCTTGCTCTGAAATTTACATGAGCAAAAAGCAAACTTGTCCTGTGATAATTCCCTGAGAGGGAGGCTTGATTGGTTGCTAACAAACAATCAAAGAATACACCCATTTTCCCCTGGACCCCCACCAAGCACCATCACTTAGCATGACAGATGCACTGTCATTTCAAATGCCAATCCTACCCTTTAAATTTTTCCTCAATCATTAGTCGTCCTTTTACTTCTGGCAGCTCTCTTACCACTCATTGAAATGTTGGCCGTCCCTCCACTGTGTGCTGGGGTCAGTAAAAGATGAAATGAATCAAAGCTCCGGGCTGTTCCCCAGCAAGTCTGCTGCCAGTACAGCCAGTCTTAATTGATGGAGCAACTTACGGAGTCTCTAAATTAAAATATTCGATTTGAGCCACATGCCATCCTAGAATCCGCCTGAACTCTCTCTCTGGAGCTCAGAGGTGGTGACACGAGAATACAGCAGGTAACAGTAAGTGCATCTGTTCTGTAATTAAGGTCCTGCCTCACTCTCCAGGGAATGGTGCCAAAGCTTTGACTTTAGACACAGAGCAGACAGAATGTTAATTGCAATCACGTAGGAGGAGGCATAAGGTATGAGCTGCACTGCTCACCTTGTTCAGTCAGATTTCAAGAAGGCGGCAACGGACGGTTGACGGCTCTATTAGCATTCTGACTGTACCTTCCAAGCTGGTCATATTTGCAGAACTCTTTCCCCCAAACACATGGTTAAGAAGAGAAAAGGATGCCTAGTAGGCAGCAGCAGTGGGCTCACAAGTGGTGACCATTTATAGGACTGGGGGTGTTATGAATGCAGAGTCATTATTATGCTTCTGACATTAAGCCTGGCTGGGTTAAATGCTTATTATCTAATTCTATCAAGTACAGAGCACCAAAAGGCATATGTTCACTTAAAACACGTTCCCTTAGAAAATGTCTAGATGAAGATACTTGCTGGGTAATTTGTAAGGATTTTGCCCTTCAGTATGTCAACAGGTGTTGAGGAATCGGCAGGTGCAACTCTAAGGAGGCCAGGGAGAAACTGCTGGCGCGGCTCTGCTAGCCCGTCCACCCTGGGTGACAACAAGCCAGGTCACCTGACTTCAGTCCACTGGCTTTCCCCTTGCCCCTCCCTGCTATCACTGTGGCCACACCTTTCCTCTCCAACTAAGGATGTCAAAGATACGGCGTCTGAGTAGACACTGTCTACCTCCACTGTGTCGTATCTACTAATAAATCTCAGCACTATTTCTCAACCGAGTTCTCCAGACGACCCCTACTAACTGACCAAGTTTAGTAAAACTGACGCAGCCAACGGTTCATTCCGGTATTAGATGCTGTTTTTGTTTTTCTCCTAGTAGCTGCTTGATGCTAGCCCACTAGACCCCATCTGTGTCCCCACCCCTGGATTCTCCCCACATTTGCTTGGAGAATCAGACTGACTTGGGCTCAGTCTGCTTTAATTCTCACTGGCAATGGGTCCTTGGAGAACTCACCTGACCTTCTGACCCTCTAGTATGTACAGCAGTGAGAAATAATGAAATCCTCCTGACAGTGTAATCGGAAAGATTAAATGAGATGACATGTATGAAAATACCTAATATTGCTGGTGCATAGTAGGTACTCAGTACACAGGGGTTCATTTCATTTTCTGGCATGAAAAGTGTTGAGATGTACCCCAGGGAGAAGAAGAATGTGCTTCTCTCAATTTTTATTTGTCTTTTAGTCCCCCACTGTGTTACATCCCTTAAGGAAGAAAGGTAGACTTCATGACAGAAACACAATTAACATTAGAGGTAAAACTACGAAGGCATACATGCAAAATGATTTTTAAAAATACTGATTTTTGATCCCACCAATGTCAGCAGTGAAAGCTGGTATAAGCTATAGGGTTTCATGCAGTGTTAAAATAACACTAAAAAGTTTCTGCACATTTTCCTATAAGTTGTGAGAAACCTAGATAGAGGCTGGAACCTTTGGTATGTCTAATTTATATAAACTATGCCGGGAAAAACCAGGGAGACAAAGAAGCGGAGGCTCTTATTTCCCTAGAACAGTACCTGGAACTTCAAGCCTGCAGAACTGTGCCTGCGGGCCCTGTGAGCGCCGCGTGCGCAGATGATCAGAGTGCGGCAGTGAAGTGAGAAGGACAGCAGCGAGCCCACAGGCCTGCTGTCCAAGGACTAAACACAGCAGGACTGAAATCCTTGAGCAGCTGATGATGTCAGCACCTTCAAACAAATAAAAAATCCCCAGCACCACAGAGGGCACCAGCGAAGCTGGAGTGAGCCAGGCGGGTTTAGACAGGAGCAGACCTGCTGCCACCTGACAGGCGTGTTAGGGAAGGAGCGCTGAAGGCCGCTGCCATGGTTCCTTACGGCCCTTAAGATGAAGTTTTCCAAGCATGACCTACAAGGCACTCCACAGCCTGGTCCCTTCATTTTCTCTAGTCTCACCTCATCCCACTTGCTGCCTCACAGCTGCCTGCAACCCCATGCATACCCCATGCTCCTCTCACAGGGCTTCTGCTCATGCTGTGCCCTCCATGTGGAAGAGCGCCCTGCCCTCCCTCCCAACAACCCCCTCCAATTCTCCTGTTTGATTCCTTGTCTTTTAAAACTCAGTAACTCCAGAGTCTTCCACCGGCTGGGTGTTAACAGGCTTTTCCCGTGTGCCCCACCGCTCGCAGGGCATTAGCTCTGCCCCTGCACTCGCCATCCTGTGAAAGGGCTCCAGTCTGGACTGTGAGCCCTAGGAGGACAGGAACCTCCCCTGTGCCCATCAGTGCTGAAGGTCCTGCATTGGCACAGTGCCCGGTATAGGGCAGGGCAGAAGTGGTTACTGGATGACTGAATACATGACCGAGGAATGAATGAATAATGTGTACATGCCACAGACATGGGAAGCGGAAAAGGGAGGGAAACCGCAACTTAGAGACCACCCACCATGCCTCGTAGATCTGAAGCCCCCAGGTGCGTCTATGTGGTAAGCCCTTGGAACTGGGGATTCGGGGGTTATTACCTCAGCACCCCCACCACACAGAGAGGGGCAGCTCACCTCTCCAGGTGTGAATGTATCCAGTTTCTTTCCCCAGAGAAGGGCTTAAAGTTGCTTCTTTTTTTTATCACTTTCAATATGGAAAAATCCCCAGTGCTCAAAACTAATCACAGTAGACTGTTTGTCACTTCAGTCAACCCCAGAGGTGAGGCTATGCCCCCTCCCCCCCAGCCTCAGCTTGCCATCAACCCTGACAACCTTGTGCTGATCAAAAGCGACACGAGACACAGCTAACACGCGCGTGCCACCCACTCCTGGTGATGCCTGAAATTCAGCTAAAAAGCATTTTAGGAGTGGGAGGAAGGGAAGGCTCCTGCCTAGAATTTGTGGTTGGACTAGAAAGGAGGGATGCAGACCGCTTTCCAGACAGCATCTTGATACCAACAGTATTAAGCGAGGGATTATTTTTCTTGAGCCACTGAACCCATTCCTCTTTCCTCCTTGACATAGTAACAAATATGTTACAAATATCTAGTTCACATTACAACCTGGCTTTCCAAGGGAGCAGTTTGATTAGTTACTTATACAACACAGGAGTCAATATGGGAGCCATAGGCAACAGAAGAATATCTATTTTATGGCTCCTCAAGAACTTATCCATTTCAGCCTATTTGCCACAATGCATACTTTCTTCCATTAATACACTGAACAAACATCTCCTGAGTGCCCACCCTGTCAAGGCAATGGAGGCCCAGCAGGTGGAGGGGGAGACAGGACTGGGCAGGTAACCTGACATGCAAAGTTGACGTTGGTAAGATTGATAAATCCAGTCAAACCTGGATGACTGCAATCCTGGCGGACACCTCACTGCAGCTGCGTGAGCTACTCGAGCCAGCACCGCACAGCCGCGCTGTTCCAGGATACCTGACCCACATACATTGCAAAATATAATAAACTGTTATTTGTTAAAGCCACTGAATTTTGGAGTAACGTGTCATCTAGTATTTAACTGGTCAATGCACAGGCCTATGTGCACAGTTGGTGCTCAATTACCAATTACGAACATTGATATTCCATTCAATACACACACAAAAAAAGTAACAGGTAATCTAGTAAAAAAGAAAAAAATTCTGCTAATGGTAGCCCACAGCGGTTCTGTAACTTCTTAACACACAATAGCACGTTTTTACCATTGGCTAATAATGACACTTATTCCCTTCTGGTTACTGTGGGAAATTGAAATACTTGTATTTTCCCTTCATCGACTGCTATCGCAAGCATATTATAGATCTCTCAAACTCTGGAACAAAACCCACTATGCTGTTACCAAAAAAAAAAAGGCAACAAAAGGAACACATCCTTCTCACAACTGCTTTTACAACAACAAAGGGAAAAAGCTTATGCTGATCCTCTGCTCGATTTAGAAACATAAGAAGCTAAAACTTAGCAGTATCTTTAGTGACATAATAATGAAAATCATCAGGCCAGTATTAATACTCATGATGGAAATTGTTTAAGTAATGAGCTTAAATGTACTCACAAATACCTTGCATAATATGATATCCTCCACAATCAAAAACTAATAAGCATGAAAATCTACAATGTATTTATTCCTGAGAAGAATACATATTATGGCCTCATAAGAACAGTTGAGTGATCTCAATGTTTTCCCCCTCAAATCTTTTAAAAAAAAGCAATTAAAGATGAAACAACCTAGAATAAATACAAATAATTACAAATGGAAACCACTGGGGAGAAACTCACAAATAAATAATGGATTGTGTAAATTAGATCATTAAAGCCTAGTAATTTCCATGGTTTGCTGAGCAGATAAAATATTACTTACAACATGAGGAATTAAAGTCCTTCATTTTTGTAGAACTCTGCTAATGAAAAACAGTGTGTCATCTGGGCTATTTCTAAAAGGCAAGCTATATATTTCTAGAAGTAAACTATACTTGGGTTTCAATGAAAATTTCAAGAAACAGGTGATCGCTGAAATATTATTAATAACTTTTTCAAATGTCTAAAGGCAAGTATGATCGTGTCTGTAGCAAGGGACAGAAAATAAACTAGTTTAGGCATTAATAGTAATAGCAGCAACATAGAGTGATTTATTAAACACTTCCTGTAGACTGAAAACGTGACCATAATCATTCAGAGCTCCCCTCTATTTAGACTCTAAGCAATGTGACAGGGAAGCTCCCCACGAAGTGGAGTCTACTTTCTACTTCATGGATCTGCACTGACTTCATGACTTCCTTGGCTCAACAGAATGCAGAGGAGACCGCGTGCCAATTCAAAACCCTTGCGTGCTTCCACTGCTCCTGCAGCCGCCATGGGAAAAGGAAATGGGGAAGTCTGTGGGAGGATGTGGGACCATCTGCACCCAGGTGGAGGTGAACTGAGCCGTCTCAGCAACGAACCACAGATACATGAGTGAGCACAGCTCAGATCAGACTGACCAGCCAGCGGAACCCCAGCCCAAACGGCCAACCCACACAATCATAAGCGCAACTGATCGTTGTTTTAAATCCCTCACTTTGGGAAACTTAGTTATACAACAGTTAACTGATATGTGTCAAGCCCTGCCTGCAGTGTTTTACATACATGACTTACTGCAATCCTTGCTTCATGCTAGGAGGTAGGTGATTATCCCATTTTAGACGTGAGAAGCTGGGCACAGAACAAAGGGAATGCACTGTTGAACATAATTTGAATATCCCAAGGGATGATATTGCTGGATTCAAATATGACTGGCCAGGAACCTGAAGGCAATGTTACCAGAGCTCTGTTAACAGAGTTATTCTCCATTTCCGGGCTCCACTTGCCTCTGTATGGATTTATTTTCATACACTCTCTCTTCCTATGGACACATGCTGGCTATCATAAGCCAGAGAAAAATAGCTCAGATGGAAGTCTAGAGAGGCTGTGACCGGCTAGACCTCATCATGTGCCCAATTCGGGGACCAGGAGCAGATAAAGCCTTGGGGGAGGATGTGATGGAGAAAGGGGTACTGGGAAGACAGCAGCATCGTGTCTTCCACAACGGCTCATGGATTCACAAAGTGGACTCTAGGATGCCTCAGTGCTAAAATGATTGGAAACCTCTGAACTGTAACATCGTCTAGGATCTCACGTACCCTTCAGCACCCAAAGGCAAGGACTCCACCCCTCTGCTCCTCGGGCGGCCTTCCCTTCTCACGCCTCTCCACACCACCTTGCCTCTGCTCCTCTCCTTGAATAACAACATTTTCTGACACTTTTTAGTCGCACAGATTTCCCTAATGTCTGAAGAGCAGCATTTTTTCTGCAGCTAAATTGGAGACTGGATTATTTGCTTTACAAAAGGATTTTTGACTTAACAAAGGATTTCCCAGAATAGGTCTCTAAAAAGAAACCGCTCCCTAGTGCATTAAAACTCTGATTCCATTTGCAAGCTACTGCTTCTGAATACCTCAAATTCCATTTAGCTGAGGGGTTAGGCAGCTTCTAAGAGCCCCTCCAATTTAAAAACTATATGAGTCTATGGCCAATAGCATATGTGGCAAAAAAGACCAGAATACTGGAACTCGACAACCTGGGTTCTAATCCTGACTCTGTCACCGATTTACTAGCTGTGTGATGACTGGGCAAGTAACTGAACTACTCTGAGTGGGCTCTCACCTGTAAAAGGTGCATAAAAATGCCACCCGCTTCAAAGGTTTGTTGTGAAGAATAAATGAGTTAAGACATATGAAATGTCCGGCATATTTCTAGGTACATATTAAGTAGTCTTGCCAGCAAGCATTTTGCCTAGTTTCCAATTCATCTTGCCCTCTGCAGCTACAGGAACCTATTCAAAATATAAATTTTATCTTGTCAAACTGTTCTGCTCAAAATCTCAATGGTTTCCCACTGTTCTAATAAAAACCCATTTCCTTAGAACATCTTATGAGGGCCAAAGGCCTGGCCTCCCCCTCGCTGCCCAGTATCATTACTCACCATGCTTGTTCCCATCTTTACACACACCTGCTACTTTTTCCACATTACACACACACACAAAAAAAAAAAATTTTCTTCTCTTATTCATGCTTCCCCTGTAAGCCACATCTCCATTTATCTGCTCTCCTTTGCAATGAAACTTTTTGAAAGACTTTCCCATGTTCTGGTCTTCAATTCCTCAATTCCCAACCATGAACTTGGTATCTCCACTTGGATATAAAATGTAAATCTCATCTCAGCATGTCCAGAAATGACCTCCTGGCCCCCTCCTTCCCCAGCTTGCACTTACTGTACTCTCTCTCATATTAGTTGATGGCAACCCCAAACTTCTGGTTGCTCGGGCTGCGAATCTTGCAAAGATGGGTGGTCGTTCTCATCCACCATCCAAATCCATCAGCTAATCGACCGCCTCACCTTTGAGTGACAACTGAAAGGCCACTTCCCATTACCCGCACTGCCTCCTACTGGCCTGTGCCGCGACCATCTTTCATCAGAATCACTGCAAAAGTTGGCTTGACCTTAGGTTCTACCTTTGCCCCTCTACCCCTTTATTTCCAGGATGGTAGTTAAGAGAAATCCATTTAAAAAAGAAGTCAGACCACGTCCTAACTCTGCTCAAAACCCTCCAGTAGCTGCGCCACACAGAGCCGAAGCCAAAGCCCAACAATGACCTTAAAGCCCTCCACGACCTTAACCCCCTCCTAGACCCTCTGGCCTTATCCTACTAATCCCCTCCTCATCACCTCTGCTCCAGCCACACTGGTCTCCTGCCTTTGGAACTGGCTGTTGTCTCTGCCTGAAACACTCTTCTGCCAGGTATCTGCACAACTCACCTCTTTATCCTTCAGCTGTCACTCAACCACCCTCTGCACAGAGGCCCGTCTTCATCATTCATTCCAAAGTGTGATGTGCCCCCGATCTGAAGACACTCATGATTCTCTTGGCCCCCCCTTCCACCCTTTTCCATGTCATTTATCACCTTCCAATGCATTATATAACTTAATCATTATGCCGATTCTTCCATGACCCTCTCCTTCCTAATATATAAGGACTAGCACCCTTGTCCATCTTGTTCATGTATCCTCATCAGCCAAAAGAATGCCGGGCACACAGACGATCCCCAGTAAAGAGCTGTTGACTGAGTGGCTGCTCCTGCAATGCTGGTCTTCTTCATTCTCTCAGACCCCGAGGCTGTGGCTCATGCATCACTCCCTCAGAGGACACCTCCATGACCTTCTCATCAGCTTGCCCAAATACAGACCCAACGAACGTTTCCTTCACATAACTTTTTTTGAGAGAGTCAATTTTGTATTTGTTTCGTGACATCCAAGCTTTCTCAGGGGAGGGAAAATCTTTTTACTCACCATCTTATCACTGATAATGTGAGAGGGTATGCAAGTAGGAGTGCTCAATAAATATTTACTGAGCAAATGAATAAATGGTCACTCTTATTACAGGGACTTAACGTTATTACATTTATCAATGGCCGCACACACGTATACAATTAGCATGATTAAAAGCAAACCCCTCTATTTGCTACTTGAAATACTGCTACTTACCCAAACAGGCCAGTGGTATCCACAGGCCTCTATACTCTGCTTTCTACCATACATGGGTAAGGGAGTACACCAAGTGACCTACCTGCCTTTTATTAGAATTTTACCTCAGCTTTACTTGTTTTCATCTGAAGCAGGCCCTTCCATTTCATCTTAAAGGCATGCAAACATTTCTGTTTTATGTAAGTGACAAACTGAAATTTGCAGTTTGCACCCGAAAAAGACAATCCATCTTCAACCTTGCCAATATAAAGTGTTTTCTTTCTAAATTTACTTTATGAGAGATCAATTCAAAATTCATCATTGTTAGAAAGATGAACATAATTGTCCACTGCAAAGGTAACAGTATATCTCTGACCTTCTGATAAGTATGTGACTTCTACAATTCCACATGCATGAAATTATGACTAATAGAATTCACGCTAATATCATACACCTTGGCTTAATTGACTGTGCCAGTAATTTAATACAGAAAATTATTGATATAATACTCTGCTTTCTAAATTTAAATAATGCTTCTTTCTTAATACACAGCAGCCATTTTAGTCTGGGCCTTCAGAAGGTGTAGAGTAAAGGGATGATGTGGGTTAACTACTTATGTATTCCTAGCTTTCACACCTCAGAGCATTTGCATAGTGTGTCTCTGTTGGGATGTTCAAGACTGACTGCTGAGCACTAAATAGTCTGGGCCCAGCTGCAGGAACAGATTAGTACACAGAGGCCTTGTGGAAGTTTCCTCTGATGAAGGGTTCTACCTCTCCTTCCCACCCCACTCTTCACAGACTCTATAACTCTTGTGTGTGTCTGAGGCCTTGGTAAATAAAGCAATACTGGAAAAGAACATCGTACCTTTTCCAGGGACTCTCAAGAGAAAAACAAGAAACTTTAACAATTTTACTGCCAAATATTTCAAGCACACAAAGATGTATATAAAATGTGAAAACTAACAGCCTTGTATCCAGTATCAAACTTTGTCATATCTTAATATTTTGCCTTGTATCAGATCCATTAGGAACAGAAAGGAAACATCAGAGATGTGGCTGAAGCCGTCTGAGGGCCCCACCTATACCATTCACTCACCTACCTGCTTTCCCAGAGCGATATACTCTATGGAGTGTAGCATTTACACAGATATACATGCTTTTATTCTTGTTGCCCATAAATGTTAATTTTTTGAGTGTTTTAAAACTTTGCATGTTATCATACTTTGTCTTTTCCTACAAGCTATATACGCACACACACAAAATCCCTTGCTCACTATTACGTTTTTGAGATGCACTATATTAAAACATAACTAACACTCCATTTCATTCACTTTAAATGACTGCATTGCATTATACCATTTAAATTTACAACTTATATATACTTGTTCTTATGATGGTTGGTGTTTATGTTGCCTCCTTTTCCCTGGTGAGGTAGGGGTGCAGGTGGCAGGAGTGAGCGCAGGATACAGGACTGCTTTCCCTTTCTGGTGATGCAAATCTGTACCCTGGAAGAGAGCCCATGTGGTTAAAAGATGTCTGTGATGGTTAATCTTTATGTGTCAACTTGGCTGAACCACAGTGTCCAGATAGTTGGTCAAATGTTATTTTCTGGATGTTTGGCCAAATGTTAACTCTGGATGTTTTATGGATGCAATTAACGTGTAAACTGGTAGAATATTAACAAAGCAGATTGCCTTCCATGAAGTGGGCGGGCCTCATTCAGTCAGTGGAAGGGCTTCAGAGAAAAGATTGGGGCTGCTGATCAAGAGAGATTCCTGCCAGCAGACTGCTTTTGGGTATGAACTACAACTTTCCCCTGAGGGCCCAGCCTCGCCCACCCAGCGGAGTTTGGGTTCATGAAGCCTCCACGATCACAGGAGCCAATTCCCTTAAAAAAAAAATCCACCTCTCCCTGTATGTCTAGTCTATCCACATACACACAGTCTCTCTCTCTCTCTGTCTCTGTTCTTTCTGTTCCTCTGGAAAACCCTGACTAATTCATTGTCAAAAGACAACTTGCATTTGCTTCTATTTGTGGTTTTTTGGCCTTTGGAGATAAATTTAGGGAAAAATATAAGAGTTTCAAAAAGGAATGGACAAAAATGGTGGAGACACTTGTACAGCATATTGACTTGTAATTCACCAAAAGTTACAGCGTCTACCCTGAGTCATGACTTTTCTTCTCTACCCGCTGTCTGTACTTGATTAGAAGGACATTAGATTAATGTCTGTACTCCCAGTAGGCACTCAACTAACATTTATTGAATTGTTAAGTAAATACATGAGTGGTAATTTCAGAGAGTCAAACACAGGGATAATGGTAATGAAGGAACTAGTTAACCAGCAAATCCATTAATAAAAATATATGTTGGGGGTATGGTCATAGATTTCATACTGTGTTGGGTACTCCTGGATAATGGGAGTTCTCAGAGGCTCACAAAAACAATTGCAATGATAGCACTTAAGGTCAGAAAAACAAAAGTAATCAAAATAATGCTGGAGCAAGAGGAGCAAATGATGCAAGCAAATATAAGAAGAATCATAAAAAAGTAATGATAAAAAAGTAAATATGATGAGATTAAGTATAAGAAAGAGAAGTAGCAAGATAGAATTAAAAAGGTGGATTTGGGAACTGAGAGTCTACACTTGAATCATAACACTGCTCCTCGCTGTCCCAAACAAGTCTTAGAGAGACAATTAGCTCTCTATCCTTGGTTGCCACTTCTAAAAATAGCTTTGAATCATCTCATTGTATTTACCCTCTAGATTGCCCAAGTGGTATCTGGTGAACAGGGCAGTTATTACATCAACACTGAGTACTAATTTACTGATTTTCCTACTACCAACTGGGCCCCAGACAGAAAACTAGTCAGTTATCCACACACAAAATCATTCATTTCATTACTCAAAGGCATCAACTTTAAAAGAAACTATTAGTCTCTGTCAATACCCAGTGGCGTGACCAAATGTAGAGTGAACCACCTCGCTCTGTCTGGCATGATTTCACATTTCACATCCTGTTTAATCTTCAAACTCTTCTTCTGACCTATCAGATAACCAAAGATGGGTCATTTAAGTGCTTCCAAGTTGCTCCAATCAGTAATCCCACGAGATGGAAAGTCAGGTGAAATTATCAGAAACACAAATAGCACTCCATTGTGTTCACTGCAGGAGAATTCCTTCCCCAAACATGCAGGGGTTGAGATCTCCTTTATGCTACCCACTTTGTGGACATGTTTAATGTTTGATCAATCTCTCTTTGCCCACATGCCCAAGAAATGAAATTCCCTTTTCAAGAGAGAAAACCAGCCCCTGACTGATTTCCATTATTTATACATCCTCATCCTTGCTGGGCGTGCATCAGCTGATCTCCGCAATGACAGAGTGATGGATGGGTCTCTCCGGAGTACAGGTGAGGCATCCCCCTAGGACAGAGTTTCTCCTCTCCATCTATCTGTTCTGAAGGTACACCATTTCACAGCTGGCAGCCACTGAAACAAGACACAAAGATCCGGAGCTAGAGTGCTCACGGAAAAAGGACTAAGAAATGTAAAGGGCAGTCAAAGTGGCCAGAGTGTTCCAGTACAGCCCTGGCCTTGCCACTAGCTAAAGAGGTGACCCTGTATAAATCACCTAAATTCACTGGGGAAGTGGGATTCATTCTGTCTTCTCTACCTCAAGGAACAATCAAAAGGTGAAAACGATATTATGAATGCAACGTTTTTGATAAATATTACATACAGTCTACTTGGGATAAAATCTCAAGGCTCCTCCCATGGCGTCCTTTGGCCCAGGACCAGAGCTTTGTGGTTACTCTGAGGAAGGGTGTTGGAGGTGACACACAGCATTAAATCCCATTTCCAACTCTGGCTGTACACACGACCTCAGGCAACTTATTCAAACTGAACTTTCTTTCCTGAACTACAGAATAACTCCTAGAGTAATTATCAGGTTACTTTCAAGCCTACACAAAATGAACACAGTTGGGTTGACTCCAGTCCTGGACATTCTCTTAATTCTGGACATGCTGGTGCATTTGCTGCAGTGTTTGTTTAAGACTGAAAAGAAGTTAACGCAACAAGTCCTAGAGAAGGCAAAGCTCCTTCTCTGCCCCTGTGCCACCTTCGCCACCACACCCCCTGGCTCCTCCCTGCCCACCTCTTCGGTGAGCTCAAGATTTTAGAAGATCATAAAGCAGACCGTCCCCCTCACTGTCCAATAGAAGAATGAAACAGATGCAAGACACCGTCTTCTGGAATGTGGATCCCGTGGGGCCAAGCAGAGGACACAGGAAATATGGGGGAAAATGTCAAGAGTGTAGACAAACAGTATGCTCAAGTTGGAGGAAGTTAGAGATGACGAAGCAAGGCAATAATAGCCTATGGAATATGGGTTTCTACAGGTTCATTTCTCTGGTCTCATGGAGTATCTCACCCAGAAGAGGCCAGGGCAGTGTTCTGGGCCTTAGGCTGATGTTGTCCCACCTTCACTGACCCACTGGAAGCTTCAGTTCCTGAAATCTCTACATAAGGTGGCTTCCCAAGAGATCTCCAGAGAAGGAAATAATAGAGAAGACCCTAAATGCACATGGAAAAATTAAGACAGAAAAGACCACTAAAAGAGCAATTCAAGATGGCGGTGTGAGAGGTGAGACAGAGAACTCCTCCCAAAACCACAGATAGTGTGAAAATATAGTTAATACAACTAACCCTAAAACAGCAACAGGAACTAAGGCTGCAACAGATTGCATACAGACCTCATGAACAGAGCAGACTTCACAAAACAGGGAAACGTGCAAAAGCCATGCTCTGGCAGGACCGGAGCCCTTCCCCTACCCCAGCTCATGGGTGGGAGGGAGAGAAACAAAGCTGGGTGAAGGGGTGGAAGCCTGGGACTGCAGAACACCTAGCCCTGGAGATCTGTGTTGCAAGCAGAAATCTACATTGTGTGGCGCTCTGGAGGATGGGGAGCTAGGACAGGTGGAGTGCTTGAGAGACAGGTTCTGACCATTTGTGAAGGACAGGATTCACACACGGCTGCTCTAAGACAAGGGAAAGGCAGGCGGTCTGAGAGGCTTCCTAGCAGTGAGAGGGCTGCTGGAAGTGCGGGGTTTGCATGGAGCTTGCTGTGCAGGAGAAGGGATAGGGGGACAAGGTTGTCTGGGTGTGCCCTGCCCAGCAGACTGGGAACTTTGGGGAGCTTCAGGTGCTCCATCCCCATGGCTGGCTACTCAGCTCCAAGGCCCCCCACTATGATACACAGCCTGCTGAGCCTTCCTCCTGGACTGGCAGCACTGGCTTGCAAACAGGCAGTCACTGTTCAGGCATCACGCCAGCCAGAGACACCCCACCTACAACAGGTAGATATACCAAGCACAGAGGCTTACACCTCTGTGCTCAGCCCACTGGCTGTGACACTGGAGACAGGCAAGGTAGACAGGAGTCAGGAAACAGATCTTTCCTCCCCCCAGGGACCAGCTCCGCTCCCCTACGACCCCCACCCTCACTCTACAGGATGAGCAGCTCCAGAGACTGGCGCTTCTGGGGAATCGAGGGCACCACACAGAGATATGAAACTGCAAAAGAAAATGGTTCAGACCAAAATCTCACAAGCCCCAGAAAAAGGGCCAAATGAAACTGAACTCACCAATCTTCCTGAAAGATAGTTCAAAATAAAAATCATAAACATGCTTATGGAGGTATAAAAAAATATTCAAGAACTCAGGAACAAATTTAAGATGGAGATTCAATCATTAAGAAATTCCACATCTGAAATGAAACATACAATGGAGGGATTTAAAAGCAGATTAGATATAGTAGAAGAGACAGTAAATGGAATACAAATTAGAGAAGAGGAATACAAAGAAGCTGAGGCACACAGAGAAAAAGGAATCTGTAAGAATGAAAGAATATTGAGAGAACTGTGTGACCAATCTAAGTGGAACAATATTCACATTATAGGGTTACCAGAAGAAGAAGAGAGAGAAAAAGGGTTTGAAAGTGTCATTGAGGAGGTAATTGCTGAAAACTTCCCCAATCTGGGGAAGGAGATAGTCTCTCAGGCCATGGAGATGCACAGATCTCCCAACACAAGGGACCCAAGGAAGACAACATCAAGACATATAATAATTGCAATGGCAAAGATCAAGGATAAAGACAGACTTTTAAAAGCAGCTATAGAGAGAAAAAAGATCACATACAAAGGAAAACCCATCAGACTATCATCAAATTTCTCAACAGAAACCTTACAGGCCAAAAACGAATGGCATGATATATTTAATGCAATGAAGCAGAAGGGCCTTGAACCGAGAATACTCTACCGGGCAAGGTTATCAGTTAAATTTGAAGGAGGGATTAAACAATTTTCAGATAAGCAAAAGCTGAGATAATTTACCTCCCACAAACCACCTCTACAGTGCATTTTGGAGGGACTCCTATAGATGGAAGTATTCCTGAGACTAAATAGATGTCACCCCAGGGATAGACAAAGAGTACAGAATATGATTCATAACATACAAAGAATGGAGGAGGAAGAAAAAGGAAGAACAAAAAAAAAGAATCTTTACATTGTGTTTGTAATAACATATGAAGCGAGTTAAATTAGACTGTTAGGTAGTAAGGGAATTACCCTTGAACCTTTGGTAACCACAAATCTAAAGCCTGCAATGGCAATAAGTACATACCTATCCATAATTACCCTAAATGTAAATGCTCTGAATGCACCAATCAAAAGACATAGAGTAACTAAATGGATAAAAAAACAAGACCCATCTATATGCTGCCTACAAGAGACACACTTTAAACCCAAAGACATACACAGACTGAAAGTAAAGGGATGAAAAAAGATACTTCCTGCAACTAAAAGGGAGAAAAAAGCAGGAGTTTCTGTATTTGTATCGGACAAAATAAACTTCAAAACACAGAGAGTCACAAGAGGCAAAGAAGATCATTACATCATGATAAAGGGGTCAGTCCAACAAGAGGATATAACCATTATAAACATCTACGCACCCAACACAGATTCATCTACATATGTGAAACAAATACTAACAGAATTAAAGGGGGAAATAGAATGCAATGCATTCATTTTGGGAGAGTTCAACACACCACTCACTCCAAAGGACAGATCAACCAGACAGAAAATAAATACAAAGACAGAGGCACTGAACAACGTATTAGAACAGATGGACTTAAAGGACAGCTACAAACACTCCATCCAAAAGCAACAGGATACACATTCTTCTCAAGTGCACATGGAATATTTGCAGAATTGATCATATACAAGGCCACAAAAAGAGCCTCAGCAAATACAAAAATATTGAAATTGTACAAACCATCTTTTCAGATCACAAAGGTATGAAACAAGAAATAAATTACTCAAAGAAAATGAAAAGGCCCACAAACACATGGAGGCTAAATAACATGCTCCTAAATAATCAATGGATCAATGACCAAATAAAAACAGAGATCAAGCAATATACAGGGACAAATAACAACAATAATTCAACACCACAAAACCTGTGGGATGCAGCGAAGGCTGTGTTAAGAGGGAAATATATCGCAATACTGGCCTACCTCAGGAAAGAACAATCCCATATGAACAGTCTAAACTCACAATTAATGAAACTAGTAAAGGAAGAACAAATGAGGCCCAAAGTCAACAGAAGGAGGGACATAATACATATTAAAGCAGAAATAAATAAAACCAAGAAGAATAAAACAATTGAAAGAATCAATGGAAGCAGAAGCTGGTTCTTTGAAAAAATAAACAAAATAAATAACCCCCTAGCCAGACTTATCAAGAAAAAAAGAGAGTCTACACACATAAACAGAATCAGAAATGAGAAAGGAAAAATCACTATGGACACCACAGAAATACAAAGAACTATAAGAGAATACAATGAAAAATTATATGCCAACAAACTGGATAACCTAGAAGAACTGGACAACTTTCTAGAAAAATACAACCTTCCAAGGCTGACCCATGAAGAAACAGAAACTCTGAATAGACCGATTACCAGCAAAAAAAATGAATTGGTAATCAAAAAGCTACTTAAGAACAAAACTCCTGGACCAGATAGTTTCACTGCTGAATTTTATCAAACACTTAGTGAAGACCTAATACCCATCCTCCTTAAAGTTTTCCAAAAACTAGAAGAGGAGGGAATACTCACAAACTCATTCAACGACACCAACATCACTCTAATACCAAAACCAGGCAAAGATACTACAAAAAAAGAAAATTACAGACCAATATCCTTGATGAATATAGATGCAAAAATACTCAACAAAATATTAGCAAACGGAATTCAAAAATACATCAAAAAGATCATCCATAATGATCAAGTGGGAAACATCCCAGGGATGCAAGGATGGTACACACTCAAAAATCCATCAACATCATCCACTACATTGACAAAAAGAAGGACAAAAACCACATGATCATCTCCATAGATGCTGAAAAAGCATTTGACAAAATTCAACATCCATTCATGATAAAAACTCTCAACAAAATGGGTACAGAGGGCAAGTACCTCAACATAATAAAGGCCATATATGACAAAGCCACAGCCAACATTATACTTAAAAGCGAGAAGCTGAAAACTTTTCCTTTAAGATCAGGAACTAGACAAGGTTGCCTACTCTCCATACTTTTATTCGACATAGTTCTAGAGATCCTAGCCATGGCAATCAGACAACACAAAGAAATAAAAGAAATCTAGATTGGGAGAAGTCAAACTGTCCCTGTTTGCAGATGACATGATATTGTACATAAAAAACCCTAAAGAATTCACTCCATGATTACAAGATCTAATATCTGAATTCAGTAAAGTTGCAGGACACAAAATTAATACACAGAAATCTGTTGCATTTCTTTACACTAACGATGAACTAGCAGAAAGAGAAATCAGGAAAACAATTCCATTCACAATTGCCTCAAAAAGAATAAAATACCTTGGAATAAACCTAAACAAGGAAGTGAATGACTTATACTCTGAAAACTACAAGACACTCATGAGAGAAATTAAAGAAGATACCAATAAATGAAAACACATCCCATGCTCATGGATAGGAAAATTAATATTGTCAAAATGTCCATCCTGTCTAAAGCAATCTACAGATTCAATGCAATCCCTATCAAAATACCAACAGCATTCTTCAATGAACTAGAGCAAATGATTCTAAAATTCATATAGAACCACAAAAGACCCCGAATAACCAAAGCAATCCTGAGAAGGAAGAATAAAGTGAGGGTAATGACACTCCCTGACTTCAAGCTCTACTACAAAGCCACAGTAATCAAGACAATTGGTAACTGGCACAAGAACAGACCATAGACCAATGGAACAGACTAGAGAGCCCAGATATAAACCCAATCATATATGGTCAATTAATATACAATAAATGAGTCATGGATATACAATGGGTAATTGACAGCTTCCTGAGCAGCTGGTGTCAGCAAAACTGGACAGCTACATGTAAGAGAATGAAACTGGATTATTGTCTAACCCCATACACAAAAGTAAACTCGAAATGGATCAAAGACCGGAATGTAAGTCATGAAACCATAAAACTCTTAGAAAAAAAATAGGCAAAAATTTCTTGGACATAAATATGAACAACTTCTTCATAAACATATCTCCCTGGACAAGGGAAACAAAAGCAAAAATGAATAAGTGGGACTATATGAAACTAAAAAGCTTCTGTACAGAAAAGGACACCATCAACAGAACAAAAAGGCACCCTAAAGTATGGGAAAATATATTTGTAAGTGACATATCCAACAAGGGGTTAACATCCAAAATATATGAAGAACTTACATGCTTCAATACCCAAAAAGCAAATAACCTGATTAAAAAATGGGCAGAGGATATGAACCAACACTTCTCCAAAGAAGAAATTCAGATGGCCAACAGACACATGAAAAGATGCTCCACATCACTAATCATCAGGGAAATGCAAATTAAAACCACAATGAGATATCGCCTCACACCAGTAGGATGGCCACCATCCAAAAAACTAAGAACAACAAGTGCTGGCAAGGATGCAGAGAAAGAGGAACCCTGCTACACTGCTGGTGGGAATGTAAGCTAGTTCAACCATTGTGGAAAGCAATATGGAAGTTTCTCAAAAAACTAAAAATAGAAATACCATTTGACCTGGGAATCCCACTCCTTGAAATTTACCCAAAGAATACAACTTCTCAGGTTCAAAAAGACATATGCACCCCTATGTTTATTGCAGCACTTTTTACAATAGCCAAGGTATGGAAGCAACCTAAGTATCTATCCGTAGACGAATGGATAAAGGAGATGTGGTGCATATACACAATGGAATACTACTCAGCCATAAGAAAGAAACAAATCCTGCCATTTTCAACAACATGGATGGAGCTGGAGGATATTGTGCTCAGAGAAATAAGCCAGGTGGAGAAAGACAAGTGCCAAATGATTTCCCTCATTTGTGGAGTATAACAACGAAGAAAAACTGAAGGAACAAAATAGCAGCAGACTCAGAGATGCCAAGAAGAAACTAGTGGTTACCAAAGGGGAGGGCTTTGGGAGGGCAGGTGGGGATGGTGGCAGAAGGGGATTGAGGGGTATTTTGTTTAGTACACATAGTGTGGGGGATCACTGGGAAAACAGTGTAGCACAGAGAAGGCAATTAGTGAATCTGTGGCATCTTACTACACCCAAGGACAGCAACTGCATTGGGGTATGGATGGGGACTTGATAATATGGGTATATGTATTAACCACATTGTTTTTTCATGTGAAACCTTCATAAGAGTGTATATCAATAATACCTTAATAAAAAAATCAATACACAGAAATCTGTTGCATTTGTATACACTAACAATGAACTAGCAGAAGGAGAAATCAGGAAAACAATTCCATTCACAACTGCATCCAAAAGAATAAAATACCTAGGAATTAACCTAACCAAAGAAGTGAAAGACCTATACTCGGAAAACTACAAGACACTCATGAGAGAAATTAAAGAAGATACCAATAAATGGAAACACATCCCGTGCTCATGGATAGGAAGAATTAATATTGTCAAAATGGCCATCCTGCCTAAAGCAATCTACAGATTCAATGCAATCCCTTTCAAAATACCAACAGCATTCTTCAATGAACTAGAGCAAACAGTTCTAAAATTCATATGGAACCACAAAAGGCCCTGAATAGCCAAAGCAATCCTGAGATTATGGGGGGATTATGCTCCCTGACTTTAAGCTCTACTACAAAGCCACAGTTATCAAGACAATTTGGTACTGGCACAAGAACAGACCCATAGACCAATGGAACAGACTAGAGAGCCCAGATATAAACCTAAGTATATGTGGTCAATTAATATATGATAAAGGAGCCATGGATATACAATGGGGAAATGACAGCCTCTTCAACAACTGGTGTTGGCAAAACTGGACACCTTCATGTAAGAGAATGAAACTGGATTATTGTTTAACCCCATACACAAAAGCAAACTTGAAATGGATCAAAGACCAGAATGTAAGTCATGAAATCACAAAACTCTTAGAAAAAAACATAGGCAAAAATCTCTTACATATAAACATGAGCAACTTTTTCCTGAATCCATCTCCTTGGGCAACAAAAACAAAATAAAAAATGAGCAGATGGGACTACTTCATGCTAAAAACTTCTGTACAGCAAAGGACACCATCAGCAGAACAAAAAGGCATCCTATAGTATGAGAGAATATATTTGTAAATGACATATCTGACAAGGGGTTAACATCCAAAATATATTTTAAAAAACCCACATGCCTCAACACCCCAAAAGCAAATAACCCTATTAAAAAATGGGCAGAGGATATGAACCGACACTTCTCCAAAGAAGAAATTCAGATGGCCAACAGACACATGAAAAGATGCTCCACATCGCTAATTATCAGCAAAATGCAAATTAAAACCACAATGAGATATCACCTCACACCAGTTAGGATGGCCAACATAGAAAAGAGTAGGAACAACAAATGCTGGCGAGGATGCAGAGAAAGGGGAACCCTCCTATACTGCTGGCAGGAATGTAAGATAGTTCAACCATGTGGAAAGCAGTTGGAGGTTGCTCAAAAAACTACAAATAGAAATACCATTTGACCCAGGAATTCCACTCCTACAAATTTACCCTAAGAATGCAGGATCCCAGTTTCAAAAAGACATGTGCACTCCTATGTTTATCGCAGCACTATTTACAATAACCAAGAAATGGAAGCAACCTAAGTGTCCATCAGTAGACGAATGGATAAAGAAGATGTGGTACATATACACAATGGAATATTATTCAGCCATAAGAAGAAAACAAATCCTACCATTTGCAACAACATGGATGGAGCTAGAGGGTGTTATGCTCAGTAAAATAAGCCAGGCAGAGAAAGACAAGTACCAAATGATTCATTCATCTGTAGAGCATAAGAACAAAGCAAAAACTGAAGGAAAAAAACAGCAACACTCACAGAACCCAAAAATGGACTAACAGTTGCCAAAGAGAATGGGAGACTGGGGAGGATGGGTAGGAAGGGAAGGAGAAGGGGAATAAGGGGCATTACGATTAGCACACATAATGTGGTGGGGGGGCACGGGGAAGGCAGTATAGCACAGAGAAGACAAGTAGTGACTCTATAGCATCTCACTACGCTGATGGACAGCGACTGTAATGGGGTTGGTGGGGGGGACTTGATAATGGGGGAATCTAGTAACCACAATGTTGCTCATGTGATTGTATATTAATGATACCAAAATAAATAAATAAATAAAAAAGAAAAGACCACTAAGGATGGGAACTAAAATTTCATAGGAAATGGGGTTTGGGGGGAGTGTTGGACTTAGTTGAAAAAAAAAAAGAACTAAAATGTATTCAAAATAAGTTTATATTTTATAAATACATAATTGCAATTACTTGATGATCATTAAAATTAACAAGGAATTTCTGAGATCACTAAGAGCATGCTATGATATCCTGCAGTGTACAGCCACAAGGGCACCATTTTTGGAAACCAAGTCGAGGTTTTATCAATTTTCACAAAGACCTCCCTGTATCGTTCAATATTCAAACCATCAAATTATTCTCTTTTGGAGCCTATAGTGTCATCGGTCTCATCAAGATTTCTCCTCTTCAATTATGAATTGGTCTGACTCTGTCAGATCCTCATTTGTCAATTACTTTGCATGTGATAAGAGAAATTCCCCATCATCCCTCTCAACGTTACAAAACCCTGCGTCTTCTTTTCTAGATTTGCAGTTTCCTTTTGCACTCAGACTGTGCCCAGCAAGGGCGCTGATGATGTGGAGAGAGGGGAAGGGTGCCAGGTGAGGAGGGACACTGGGCGGAGGCTGACTGTAACAAGCCGCTTGTGCTGCTGCCTGCAATGAGGCCTTGCATCCTCCTCTCCTGCATAACTCCGCCACTTTGCAAAGGTGATAAATCATCCCGGGATAAGAGGACGCTCTGGCGAAAAGAGTAATGACTCCTAACTCCTGGACGGCTCTTCACAGACAGCAAGCTACTTTCAAATCCATTGCCACCTATGCGCCCAGCAGCATCCCTCAGACAAAGGTGGGGCAAGTATTTTTATACACATTTCACAGCTGAGGACACTGAGACTCAGCAAGGTGGACATTCTTTTAGAATTTCTTCTAGCCCACACTCTTTCTTCATAGCAGTATCTTTCATTTATTCCTCTCTTGCTTGGTACTAAGTACTGCTAAATATTTTGCAAGTATCATGCCATTTATTCCTGATAACTGTCCTATTGGGTGATTATAATTAGGCACTATTAATTTCATTTTACAAAGGACGAAACTGAAGATAAGCTAAGGAACTGCTGTGTTAAGTCACTTATTGTTGCATAACAAACAACCCCAAATCTCAATGGCTTCCAACAACCAACATGTATTTTTGCACTCAAAGGATCGCTTGGAGGGCTGAGTTGACTATGGTTCAGGTTATGGGTTGGACTCAGGTCTGTCCCATGTGTCACTCATTTGTGACCCATGCTTGGTTCAGTAGCTCCCTGAGCAAGATCTCAGGACTGTATCAGTGGTGCATGAGGCTGCTGTGCTCATGTCATGTCCACTACCTGTCCCTCTCCAAAATGAGTCACTGGAAAAACACAAAGCCAAGGAGATAAAGATGAAGAATCCGTCTATACTGCTGGGAGGTGCTGAAAAGTTACATGACTAAAAGCATGGACAGATAATCCTATTACAAGTGTGGGGAGGCAGAGAGGGGAATAGTAAAGAATTGTCCATGATAGCGCTATCCATACTGCCCCAAGTTCTGGCTCCAGAGCCCATGCTGTTAAATCACCCCACTGTGTGTCCCTACGACTGCACACCATGCACAAAGCTGGATCCTCATGGCCACATGATGTATCAACACTTCCTCTTGACTGAAGTCGTGGCCCCTTCTGGCTGAACCCTCTTGATTCTCTTCTGTATGTTTGGCCACACACAGCTGTGCGACCAACCCCCATCTGGACGGCTGCTTTCTGCATCTTCAGGCCAGCAGTAACGCAACAACAACAGATTTCCTCCTGGCCCTGCTGTGACCCTAAAAGATGTCCATTTGAAAGGCAATTTTCAGTTCACAAAAGCATTTTCATAGCTTTTATCTCAATGGCACCCACTTTCCCAGATTTCCTGAGGGAGACATTATTATAGCTATTTTACAGATCTAGAAGTTGAGACTTAGCAAAACGAAATGACTCATCAAATATACAGCTCAGGGGCTCTACCATCCTGATGGAACCTGTAACCTTTGGTTTAATGTACTTCTACTGTTAACTGAGCATTTCCTCTGTGCCAGCAACTTACTCAGACTACTACAGAAGACTTCATTTCATTTTCGCAGCAGCACAGTAGGAGAGACGTTCTTATCCCTTTTTGTACATGAGAAGTTAAAACAATGGTCCGAGGTCGTAAGCCAGGAAGGGACAGGGCCAGCTGTCTCATCCCACTGCCTGTGCCCTTAAGCTCTACACTACCCACGTTTCTTCTTTCATTCTGGTCCCACCTCCCTGCTTAGCTATCAGCTGTCAAGAGCTGAATGGGCTATTGCCTTGAACCCTTGTAATGCAGCCAAACCATGGCCTGGCTCCGCATCTCCAGGCTCTGCCCTCGGCTCCAGGCCTGCAACTCTGTCTGTGCTTTTTCTTCAGACCCCTATACTCCACACTGTCTTTGAATGACCCTCAGGCCCATTGGCTAGGTCCTGATACCTGTTACCTCTCATCCGGCCACACACAGCTCCTCCTTCTCCCTTGAGAACCCTGCCAAGGCTGCTACTTTTATATAATGTTCTATTTTCAGGCATTTCTCCATTTGCAACTCTTATTTCTGTTCGGATTGAAGCTTCAAGTTCAACTTTGGCATACAAAGATTGCTGATATCTTTACAAGAAATAAATCTATCACTGATGCTTTTGTCCACAGTGGGTTCCATATATTTAAATTTTGTTTAAATTAACATATAGTAAAACTGACCCTTTTTGATGTACAATTCTGTAAGTTTTAACACATGCATAGATTTGTGTAACTACTGCCACAATCCATACACAGAATCACTCTGTCACCCCCCCAATGCCCCCTCCCCGGTTATCCCTTTACAGATGCACCCTTACCCAGCTCCTCTGACAACTGACAGCCACTGATCAGTACATCATCCCTATAGTTTTGTGTTTTTAAGAATGTCATATAAATGGAATTACATAATATGTGACCTTTCGGGACTGGCTTCTTTCCTCAGCATAATGCCTTTGAGAGCATCCAGGACGTCATATGCATCACTAGGCTGATAGGTCGCTCCTTATTGCTTGTAACATTCCATTGTAAGGATGAACCTCAATTCACTTCTCCATTAACCTGTTAAAGGGCAGTTGTCAAGTCTCCAGTTTTCAGCGATTATGAATAGAGCTGACATAAACGTTCACATACAGATGTTGGTATGAACCCAGGTTTTCATTACTCTAGGTTTAAGTACCCAGGAGCAGTTGGCTGGCTCATATGGCAAGTGTATGCTTAACTTTATAAGAAACTGTTGAACAACTTCCAGAGTTAATGGTAGCTGTCATACTTACCTGTATGCAGTTTTATTACAGGAAGATTTTACTGCAGTGCTGGTGGCCCCAAATCCACACTCGGCCCCTCTCCACCCTCCTCCAGGCCTTGGAAGACTGACATCCAAGGGCTACAGGAACAGGCTCCCTTGTCTTGCTGCCATTGGGTTTGGTTGTGGAAGGTAATCTCTGAGGATACTTGTCTACTTCCTCCCCGCTGGATGCCACAGCTGCTACACCTCTCTGCTCTCTGGTGCAGCCACTGCTTCTCTGAAGCCACATACTTTCATTCCCTCACCCCCATAGGCCTGCTCTTGGTTATCAGGGGTCACTGCACTGACCCTGGTTACTTAGATATTCACCACCTAATTTAATCCTTCCAAAATCACTACGAAATAGGAAAATGTATAAGGAAACTGAGCCATAAGGATAACCTGCCCAAGGTCACACAGCTGGTAAACAGTAAAGACAAGATGGAAATCCAGAGCTTTTGACTTCTAACTCTATATTCTTCCCAATAAACTCTGCATCTGTATCAATGCTCTATATATATTATATATTTCTATAAATCATTGCACATGCTGGAAACAGCAAAATAAACTAGCAAAGTTTTGAATGCATGATCCACATTTTCTGAGCAGGTTGTCTGGATTAACATAGCTTCTCTTCTTCCTATTAATTTGATTTTGTTCCTTAATCCTAATACTCTTGGTATCTTTTATATCAATGGTAAGTTTAATAAAAAATGATGAAAATTCTTGAATAAAACATGGGAAGGCTAAATATTTTTATTCTTAAGTGAATATTGTATAGTTAATATGCTTTATATTATCTGAATGAATAATTGAATAGTTTATTAATAATTCTTTTAATCTTTAAACATTTTAAAATAAACTTCTAGTGACATGATTACCAATGGTGAAACTGAAAGCAACTTATTTTAATAAAACCCTGAGTGCCTAAAATTAGGCTGGCCTTACTACCCTTGGGAAAGTGGATGAAAATTGATGGAATGGACAACTCTATATGCACATACAGTATTCATTCCTTTGTAAATGATTATAGAATTCATTTAAGCCCCTACCAAGATCTTACTTCTCGTGAAAAGAACAGCTACTTTTCTTTATTTGTTATGTGACTAATTTTAACTGAGGGCTGCAGATCACTTAGATACAGAGTCCCTAGAGTCACTCCTGAAGGTCTTCTAGGTTATCTTTCTTTGGTGTGGCAATCATCCCGATTTGTCCAAGACTGGTGTTGAATAAATGTCTTTTGAAAACCTGAGTGAATAAATGAATGATATATCCTGCTCCCCGTGTCCAGTCACACTACCTACCATCTATCCTTGAATTCTGAACCCTTATCATAACTGGTCTCTTACTGGAGTTCTGGATTAATGTTGTGCCTCTCCAACGTGACTATCAGATTCTTAAAGAAAAAAATGTTGGTTTGTTTGCATTTTGTTTACTCAGTAATGCCTAGAATACAGATGAATTTTATAGTTGGCGCTTGATAAATGCACCGCGGCTCTTAGCTGGCTCATGAATCCTATACTGTGGCGAGGTGGGGGGAGGGCAGAGGGGAAGTTGCCACTATTTCTACCATCCTTGCCAACTCCACCCAGAGGAATGCTGAGTTCTGAACTTGATGCCAATTGGGTCTCTAACTAAAAGGAATTACTCAGACTTTTGACAAGGCCCTCACAAGCACATGGAGTTAAGAGTCCCCTTGGTCCAACAGCTCTCATACTGTGTACCCCAGAGCCCCGGGGTTCGCTGTGGTATCTCAGAAGCTGAGCAGACAAAGAAGCTCACTGGGGAACCACAGGAGAGATTTTAGATTTCTTCATCTTTTATTTGAGCAAGGTAACTCTCCTCTCTGCTTTATACGTTGAGACTACAGGTAAAGATTTCGCTGGTTGAAAACAATTACTCTCGCTCAGTCCTATCATTTTACATAAAAGGGAATTACCCAGATCGGGGAGGAAATGTGCTGCTGAAAACTCGCAGCGAAATTCTACACGAGAAAACAAAAAAGATGATCATCTCCAAGTGGAATATTTCCTAAATTTCTCTGTAGTCTAAGCCTTACTTTCTATTAAATCAGGCCCTAGAGCCCTCTCTATCACATATTCTATAGTCAGGCTGATTTGGCAGTGATATTAATAATATCACTTAGAAAATGTAATTTAATGGCTATCAATAATGACTTGCTCGGAATCTCAGTGTGTGGACCCACGTCATTCTCTTCATGGGCGTGGGCTCAGGTCTCCTCACATACCATCCTGTCCTTAAGCCTGTGTGCAGTCACCCTTGTCAGCGGTAATCACAGCAACATCTGTAACCAGTGTAACTCAGAACAGTGTTTCTGGGAGAATGGACACTTCAGAGACTTTATAAAAACAGGACGATGTCTAGCTTTGCATTTGTCGTTTTGTATATGTGGTTTCTATTTTCACTGACACTACTCTTTTTCCTCATTTAATTCTGGCTTCTTCATTGCATGCAAGTTTATAAACCTGTTTTTCCATTTCACAGTCCTACACGTGAATTCACTGATAACATAAAATTAAACTGGCAGAAGAGAAAGAAATTATTTGGGGGGCTATAAGCAAAGAAGATAGAAAACCTGCTGGCACAATGGACATTGTTTTTTTTGGGAGAAGCACTGCCATTAAAAGAACCATGAAAAGATATTTTCCAGACCTAAATGCTGATAATGGAAAGACACAGACAGAAAAAAAGAGAGACACACAGAGAAACAGATCACTGAAAGAAAAATTCAGAAATAATAGAAAAAGTTGGTTACCAAAAGGTTTCTCTGAATCCTAGAGTTTCTCTCAAGAAAAAAAATAGCTCTTATACAAGTCATTTCAACCTCTTTCTGTCTCAATACATCTTTATGTACTTTTAAAAGCCTTTGAGGACCCCAAAAAGCACGTGCATCTGAGAGCTATATTTTTCAGTATTTACTAATTTGAAATTACAATTGAAAAGTATAAATGATATTAATTTATTTTCAAATAACAGTAAACTCATTAATGTTAACATTCATAACACATTTCTATGAAAATGAAAAATGAAAGCCTTTAAGCAATAGAGATCTGTCAAGTTTAGGCTAGCAGATGTAAGTTTTCCAAAATTGTAAGAGTAGTTTGCACGGACACTTGAATTTGCCATTGGCGACAAACGCTGTTAGTTGTTTTCCTTGAAGTGACAAGCTTACTTCACTCATTTACAGAACATGTCTGCCAAATGCCCACAACTAAATAACCATGGTTTGTCTCTCTGTTGTTCTTTCAAGGAAAAATGGTGCTCCCCGAGGAAAACAGCTCTGTTCACAGCTCAAGCAATGGCCGGGGTGCCTTCCCTCCAGACAACCATTACACGGCACTTGGTTTGCAGCAGAAATATTTCATGTGTGTTTCTTACTCCTTCACACAGAATAATGCCCAAGGGTCAAAATTTAATAACATTAACACATTTACTGCTGTCGAGGACATTCCTGAGCGAAATGGGCATTTTCTTACACTATAAATGTGAAGGATACAATGACTGTTCTTGCAATTTGATGCCACTGCCTTAATTTGTACGAAAGCAGCACCTGTTTCATTCCCACTATTTTTGCATTAACGATGCAAATGTTAGTGGAAAAGGCGTATGGCATCCTAATATTAGTACGAAAACAGTTTCACCCTCTCAGAACCCCCTAAGCATCTCAGGGAACTCTAGGGACTACCGACCAGACTTTGAGGACCACTGTGTTCAGTTACCTCCTTCTTCCCCCTGTAAACAAAGAGGATGGAGGCTTGGACCCAAATACTAACAGGCAACCACAGATAAATACAAGTCTCCTCCCTGGCAGCCTTATCTCCTGGCGATACACTCCCTTTCCTCCCTGCCCTTCCTGCAACTTGAATTGACTCTATCACTTACCACCAAAATCCCTAATCAAGCAGGGCATTCAAAACACAAACACCCGGATCCCTCAGGTCTGATTCCACAGTGCAGTCCTAAAGATTTTTCACTCCCTACTTAATCTATTACCTGTATCTATATTCCATTAGCACTGATTAATTACTTGATTCATGTCCAAAGACTCATTCTTGTTCTTTTTCTTATCAATGTTCTGTAACACATACTCAGTATATTTATTAGATTGAATCATATGAAATTTCCATTTTAGGAGGGTCAAAAATGGTTGACCACCACCAATTTCATGTAGTTCAACCTAATAATAACCAAATCATTATTTCCCATTATTGGAAGGGAAAACACAACATACATCAACTGAAAGAAAATGGACTGATTCCAGGTGACTGAATGGGCATTATTCAAATAAGAAGGAAAGCCAGTGAGATAAAGATTTCATGACTTAAAATGTGTCTTAAGCCAAAACCAACAAGGCAATCTTGGCCACTGGCTTTGTTCAGATACTGAGCTCATCTGTTTTGGGTTTCCATGACCCCATGTCATAGAAGCGAACAGATTTCCCATTGCCGAAGTCCTTCTCATGTGGATATCTAGCCTCTCTCCACCCACCACCCCACTTGCTCCTGCCCTCTAAGAAATGCGAGAAAAAGAAGAGGACATGTATGTCCTGCCACCCTCCCCCTTTCCTTTTCCTCCTAGGATGGCCCATTCTGGTCTACACCTCCAAACTGTTCAACATGACACAGAACCAGGCACCCAGGTAGGAGCGCAAGGTGGGTTGTCTTGGCACAATATTGCCTTTGGGTAGAAAACTTCGTGTAGTATTCTGAGGTTCACAGTATTGGAATTACAGTATCACCACACCCCTAGGGCTCTTGTTGACTCTTCAATGTCTAGCTCTCAACTTGGCAGGAAGCATAGTTTTCGGATCCTTCAAACACCAGCACGACATTGTTCCTTTTTGTTTACTGGATCCCCAGTGTACCACCTGGCACACAGCAACCATTCAACAAATATTTTATGAATGAGTGAATGTTTGCAAACACGTAACTTCTCAAGAATTAGACGCTGTGGCTTTATCCGCATGTGTAAGCCATGGGAAGTAGTGTACGTTTTATGCTAAAGATGTTAAGGGAGTGGGAAGCAATGGAAGGTTTTAAGCAGGAGGGGACATGATCGGATTCCTGTTTAAAATGTTAACTGAGTATTCGGAAAGGCAAATGGGAATTTGTTTCTGGTGGAGATCCAGACAAGGCCAGGTGGTGAGGGGAGGAGAAAGGACGTCATATGGGTCTGTCTCCACGTCACTGCTTTCCTGCTCTTCTTTCCAGAGATGAAACAGGGAGATCTGCATCGTAATTGGTCTCCATGGATGGACAGGGACATCTTTCTGATCTGCTTCACAAGGTCTGGCTGCTTGTCCTTGATACAACCAGGCCTCTCTGGGGCTTGTGAGGATGATGTTGGTATTTTTTCCTCAGTGGGAAAATAAAATTGACAGTGGAATTTTATTGATGAGTTTCGGCTATCCACTTCTTAAGAGATGAAAAGCCTTCCACGCATTAGCTGACTAGGGACCTAGATGCTCTTTCATTGCCACTGTAGTCTAGTGATCGTGGGCGTCAGTTGAGGACACGCCATTTATTTGTCTTTGCTTCCTGTCTCAAAACTGCTCTATAAACAGACTTATGGAACATTCTGGATACAGCAAGGGGCCTTAAGGACCTGTTTTAAGGTTTTAAGAGGAACTTTACTACTTTGCCAGCCTCAACCAGAGACTGGGTCTCTTTTTTCTGAGAAATCACTATCTGTAAAGGCCACAAAACCTACAGCAGGGACGGAGGAAGGTAACATCAGCCTCATCAAGATCAGCAGAATAGTCTTGACCATTTGTAGGACAACAGCTGCCACAGGAAGCCCACCCTCATGGCCAAACTGCAAAACCTGAAGTTGGAATTAAAGCCAATAGTGACCATGAGTGAATGGGAACAGTTTGACCTTGCCACAAAGTTATTAAGCTGTGTCTTGTCAAATGAGAAGGTGAACAGGGGGTGTGATAGCTATTGATATTTCTCTGTTTTTTCCCCAGAGTCCCCAGAACTTTGGACTTGAATTCCTACTTGAAATTAGTGTTCCCATCACCCCTGCCAGTGACCACCATGCAAGTGAAAACACCACCCTTCCCCTCTCCAGCACGGCAGGCCTGAGTGGCCTCCTTTACCATGGCCATATTCTCCTGAGAAATGTTTGCTTACAACTTCAGCTGTGCAGCTCTTTGCACGGATAAGCCACATGGTCTAATTCTTAAGAAGCTGAATACTTGCAAACATTCACTCATTCAACAAATATTTACTGGATGGCTGCTGTGTACCAGGCACATGCTATGAACCAGGTAAACAAATTGAACAAATATAACATGATGTGTGCTCTCTTAAATACATATGGATGTAAGCACATACAGAAAACAGAATTTCCAATTTCTATGTCACGTACCACGAAAATAATTTAACCTGTCCCATTATCATGCAGAAGAGGAAACTGAGGCCTAAGGAGTTACTTTCCTAACATCTCACAGGTAGTGAACAACAGGATCAGGCTGGTAATAAGCATCATTAAACTTTACTGAGTACTATGTGTCAAGTAACTGGTAAGCAAGTATTTGACATGGGTTATTTTACTGAATTTTCACACAATCTCTCTGAGATCAGTACTATTATCACCCTAATTTTCTAGGTAAAAAGACAAGATATAAGTTCATCTCAGGGAAATTGTTGATCTAAGGTTTATATCTATGCAGGGTAACTCCAGAGAAAGTGCCCTTAATCACTGTCCCATTGCAGAAGTATTTCACCTCAACTACACAACCACTTACCACCAGCTAAAATGTAACACCTACTAATACTCATAGAACAAAGGATATTTACCCAATTTGTGGAGTCATGGTGATATAGAAACCATCTGCTTCCTTGCATTAAAGATATCAGTGACCATGAGAAAATAAAAATAGGTTTGAGAGTCCCCCAAAAATGTTGGAAATCTCAGTCTCTGCTATCTCAGTGTGTTAAATTTTCATGTAGGAAATGAAACAAAATGCTATAAAATTATTACTCTTAACAATACAGGTTGATACAGAGACCAATGTCCTGCAAAGGTAAGTGCCTTTTATGTTAGTACACCCCTCCCAAGAGGGCTCTCCAGGTTTTATAATTTTCAGGGTCCTCAAAATTTACATCTGCCCCTCTTTTACCCCCATATGTAAGTTTGCCACAAGACTTCGGAGAGTTAACTCTGGCTTTGTCATTTACTGTCCGATTCTGGATAGCTTATGTCTTCGAGCCACTATTTCCATTATCTGTTAAATAGATAGTACATCCTCTTGACATAGGTTTGTTAGAAGGACAAGACCGGCCATGTTCACAAAGCAACAAAGATAAAATCTTAATAAACATTGACTCTTAAACCCTTTGTTTCCTTGAGGATGGCTTTCATCTGCAGTAACAATACCTCAAGAAAGAGAAGCTAAAATGAGTAAGGGTCTGCTCTTCTAATTTAATGAGAAGTCTAGAAAGAATCTCAGAGATGTCGCAGAGACCCAGACTCACCGTATCTTTCCCTTCAACCCTCCTTGTGGAGACTTCAACTTCGCGGTCTCAGAATATCTGGTCTACTCCAGACATTGTGTTTGCATTCCAGGAAGAAAAAAGGAGAAGAGAACATGAGCTGTGCCAGGTGATCCATCTCTTTATACCAGGAATATACCAGGAAAAATAACGGTAATTCCAGAAAGTCCACTATGTAGGAAAGGAGATAACTTGTAGCTGACCTATGATAATTCTCTTATCTCAGGGATACCCATGGCCAAGAAAGGGATGAAATGCACCAGCGGTGATTTATAATGTGAGGCTTAAGGTCCAAAACCCCAGGAGGCATGCTGTGCCGGCTTCTCTGTTCCCTGATGGTCTACAACAGGTTTAGCTGGTTTTATAGCCTGATTTGGGGTACTTGGCCAGTGGGACATAAATTACCCCTCAGTAAACTTGTGCCTTGGCTTCCCTTGAGAACAAGGTATTTCACATGTGACCTTGTCAGTTGAACATCTAGTGAGGAAGTGCCTCCTCTGAGACTGAAAAGCTGTGCCTGGCATCTCAGGCCCCCCAGTGTTGGCCAATGCTTTCTTTCTCCTGCCATATTGTATCCTATGCCTTTATTAAATATACACATGCATATATATGTATAAAGATATATATATTTAATTATATAATCTATATATACTTGATAGATTTATATAGGTACATAATCTATATAATGTAATATATACTGTATCCATGTATCTATCTATAGTTGATCTATAAAATAGACGCACACATACACACACTCTGGCGAGCGGTTTCCGCTGTCCAACCCGCTGTGAATGTTGCCCTCACCCAGCGACTGTCTGCTTCTATCTGGCTGATGAGAAGTGAATAACATGGCGATCTCAGCTCTGATAGATCTGAGGACGTGAGGGTTTCTAACTAGTGACATTTCTTTAAAATTAGAGTTCTATGTATGTGAAAATCATTTATTTAGTAAAGGGGTCCTCAAATTTTAGCTAACATCAATCACAGATTGCTTGGCTCCAGCCCCAGAAGCTCTGCTTTAGTAAGTCTGGGGTGAGGCCTGAGAACTTATATTTGCAACAGCTTCCCAGGTGATGCCGATCTGGGGGGCACACTTTGAGAACCAACTGCCTAGCAAAACAAAAAAAGGATCGGATTGCTTTTGCTTGGTCTTTGACAGCTTCGACTGGGCGAATTTTATGATCCAAGCAAAGCCGCCAATCAATGAAGAAACCAATGTGAAACCTGAATGGGGCTCATTTCTATTTTCCTGGGGAAAATACCACATAAGTATCAGTTCATTTCACTGGCTTTATTCAGTCTGGGGACCAGAAGGGTGCTAATGAAGAGGCTGGCTATTTGGCTGTGGTTTTTAAAACCCATCTCACCAATGAAGAGTGAGCCATGTGGGCCAAATGCCATAGAAGGAACACAGAGGAAAAATGACAGATGAATCCTAAGGACAGCCAGTTCTGAAAATGCTATTTTCCACTGCAAAAATATGGCCAGAGACCATATATGCCAGAAACCGCCAGGCAGAAGCAGCAGGAAGAAGGCAGTGGCATTCTTAAAAGAGATGCTGTAACGGATGCCCAAGCATAGTATTTCAGGTCTTCGCTTTGCTTCAGAACAAAGGATGTCTGCATTCTGGGCTGTAGTGGGCAGGTGGTTTGGGGCTTCCAGATAAGCCAACGCAGGTCTAGCCCCACTTTGACAAAACCCTCACCTGTATGTCCTCTCCTGAGTTCTAATAACCCATTAATCTGAATTTTGCTTGAAAAGGTCACCGTCTGTTATCCACAATTCCAAAATCCAAACTCTCTGAAAACCAAAAATTTGTAACCCATTTGTGGCGAAACCAGACCTGATCACACTATGCAGAAAAGCCTCATGTGAGCAGGCATTAAACTATGCAATCTTTCAATTTCCTTATTTGGTGTGAGCAGAGAAATTAAAACGCTTGATTATGAAGTCCTACACCGGCACGCCAGGGAGATTTTTTACATAATCCATGGAGTATGCATCACATTTCCTTTCAAAAGTAAGAAAAATTCTGAATTTTGAACCACTTCTGGCCCAAGGAGGTTTTAATACGACACTGTGGACCTAGGCTGTGGTTCCCATTTTTGATTAATCTTCCTGTCTCAGCCTTGCCCAGATCTCCAACTACATTCCACCGGGCGCCTTTGCAGCACACTCAGATGTTCCCTAGTGACTAGAGATCTGATGCCACTAGCCCGTGGCTGAACCATACCTTGAACCCAACAGCAAGGCTTGCTCACCAAGCTCTTCTCCTGACTCTACTGCTCCCTTTGGGAAAATCACTTTATTAGTTTAAGTCTTTGGTGTCTTTCCTTAGACCACATCCTATGCAGTCTCTTTATATAAAAAGTGGAAAAAAAAACAAGGCACAGAAAAATTAATCAAGTTCCTGAGTAATACTGTCCCACATGATTCTATGACGCAATTCTGTAAGCAACTGGAGGCAAAAAACAGATCCCCACCACCTTCTATGTAGAACTGGCTGCCTAATTCTCAATGCCCTAGGAAAATGGAAGTGCAGGGTCCCCTGTCCAAAATTTATTAAAGATTTCAAGGTGGCAACGTCAGAACATTAAGCCAAACATAGCTCCTTTAAGTGTGAGGTCCTGCGTGATCACATGAGTAACATGCCCACAAAGCTGGCGTGGCTTCTGTATTTTCCACAGCATCTAATATAGCATGACTTGAAGAAATATTGTTTTAATTGAATGCCATCAATGACAATCAGTGGGAGATAATGTCAAGGAACAACATCCACAAAATATTATAGTGTTGACTGCACAATATTCCTCTCTATTTTAGTACTATCCATTAGATAGTCTGCCTAACTTGCAAACTGCTTTTTTATGTGTTGAAGCAACATTTTGAGCAGGCATATTGCCCAGGAGATGGCAATACTGCTAAAAACCTATCTGTGCTCAAAGTAATTTATCATCCTCAAAGCTTTCTCTTTTTCTTTATACTAAGTTGTAACCTCCTCCAGAAACCATTACCCACCACTTTCTCGAAACGCTTTCTTTCAGCTGCATTGTGAATTTGATGGCATGTCCATTTGTGATGGTGAGTTTACAGACGCCCAACTTCGCTTCCGTTCAGCCAATTCAAGTGCTGCCAACTCATGAAATGAGAAGTAAGCTCACCAATTAGTAAGGCCAGGGTCTATACAATCGTTCCTAACTGGTAGAAAAGGTTAGTCTCATTGTGGCTGAGCCAAGAATATTCAACTATCTGTACCAAGGAAATGTAGGTTGACATCAGGGCTGAGATGTCAAGATGAGGTGTCATAGTATTTTGACTCTTGAAGTGTCCACAAAATAAGTTTCTGAGGGCAGTAAACATTAACCATCATAAGGTCAGGCTATTTACTGAATCAGTAAGTATCACCAAACATAGGTGGAATGCACAGCACTCCACCAGGCACGGAGGAAGACACCAGCACAGGATGGGTTCGTAGTGCAGTCGTCTCCCTCATGGAGGAGCGAACAACCGACCTGGGAAATAAAAGAGAGCTCCTGTTGGAATCTAAGCTCCTCTGGGGCATGCTGTCTGATCTCTGTGCAGCCACAGCAAGCCCTCCAAAATGAAAATCTTCACTAGCTTCCATTGCTCTTAGGACAAGTGCCAAATCCTTAAATCTCTCTCTGAGGCATGGCAAAGAACAGATGAGGGGTGAGGCAACTTTTGGAAGAATAAACATTTTCAGTTTTGCAGGCCAAATAATCTCTGTGGAAGCCTCTCCATTCTGTCATTGTAGCACAAATGCCACCATACACAATTAGTAAAGGAACAGGCTTGACTGGGGTCCAATAAAACTCTATACACCAACACAGACAGTGGGAGGATTTGGCCTGAGAGCTTCAGTTTAGGTTGTGAGCCATTGGTATAGACTGTGCGTCACAAACTTTGTGCCTGCTAATCACCTGGGGATCTTGATAAATAAAGCTTTTAATACAGAAGGTCTGGGGTGGAGACAGATTCTACATTTTTCACAAGTTGTGGGTGATGTTGAGACTGCAGGCACAGAGGACAGCGTCTGTACCGTTCCAGCCTCAGCACATACAGCTTCCCCTCCCTTTCTCTCATGTCCCACACGGGGCCTGCCACCCCTCCTTCCTGTCATGCTCCCCCCCCCGCCCCAGGGCCTTTGTGCATGCTGTGTCTTTGGATTGCCTTGCTCTTCTTCTTGATCTACTCATTAGTCTCTTCCCAGGAGCCTCTCTCTGGGCTAAGATGCTCCAGACTAGGTCACCCCTTCTATGCTCTCATTATCCCAGACACCTCTCCCAAAGAGGGATTATCATATTTGTAATTTTGTATCTGCTTGTGTCATTTCTGATTAATGGCTGTCTTCTCCACTGGAGTGTAAATTGTTTGAGAGGAAACAACAGGCCAGTGTATCATTTTATACTGTGTCCCTAGAACACTTTTCTGCATTTGTTGCTGCTCAATAATCAATAAATATGGGATGAATCAGAAAAGCAATTAATTAATCAATTCCTATTGTCTAGCCTGACCCTAAATAGACAGGCACTCAGTTAAGACTGCTAGATAACTATCAGAAAGTTTTGGAAATCACAGTATTTTTTCTTTCAGTTTGGAAGGATTTTCTTAGGCTCCTTTACTGTTTCCCTTCCCTCTCTACTGCTCTCTAGTCCTCTCTCTATAACCAGAAGCATCCAGGAGGACTTTCTGCCACAACTGGACTGTTCTGTGCTGTCCCACATCGTAGACAACTGTGGCTACTGAGGACCTACAATGTGCTGGTCTAACTAGGAAACTGAACTGTAATTGTAGTCCATGTTAATTAATTTAAATTTGAATGTGAATAGACACATGTGGCTTGTGGCTACTGCATCAGACAGCCCAGCTCTAGATTTTCCGGGAGTGAGTCTATCCACTATAAATCCAATAGCCAGCACTATGATGATAGTTACTATATCTTTTAGACTTGAAGCACCAGAGTGTGGGAACTAGCTTGTTCTGTAATCCACTGTATTGCCCTGTGTCTGCCATCAATGGCACCAAGCTCCTGGCTTGACGCAGATGTGAGTGGCACATCTCCGTGCCAAAGCCAATGCCCCGACACGTTCCTTTCCGGAACTCTGAAATAGAATGTTCTTCCTCTCCTTATTTGACACAATCATGTCTATGCTTTGGGGGAGGAGGGACTTGTATTATGTGTTCAATTTTTTATCGTACGTTTTATTAAAATATAATTCACATACCATAAAATTCACAACTTTAAATTGTACAATTCATTTAGTACATTCACAATGTTGTGTGCAACCTTCAGCACTAACCCCCAGAGAAGAAACCCATACCCATTAGCAAGCACTTGCCATCCCTTGAAGCCCTGAGTCCCTGGTAACCACTACTGAACTCTCTTTTCCTTTGGCTCTGACTATGCTGGGCACTTCATATAGATGGAATCATGTAACCGGTGGCTTTTGTCTCGCTGCTTTCACTTTGCATGAGCTTTCAAGGTTCATGTAGGTTAAAGCTTTTATCAGTACTTCATCCCTTTTATAGCTTTTTAATGGCAAACCCCATTTTCATTATCTACTCATCAACTGTTGGGCACTGGGATCATTTCCATGTTCGGACTTATGAATAATGCTGTTGTGAACGTTCATGTGTAAGTTTTTGGTTTTTTTTTTTTGAGTTGTAAGAATTCTTTAATTGTTCTGGATATCCCTTCTCGGATACATAATTTGCAGGTATTTTCTCCCACCCTGCCAGTTATCTTTATGCTCTCTTGACAGAATCATACTTTTGCATGCAGATATCCGGTTGTCCCAGCACTCTTTGTGGAAAAGACTATTTCTTGCATCCACTGAATCATCCTGATGTCCTTTAAATTTTTTTTTCTTTCACTTGCCTACCCGCCCTGATTAGAACCTCCCGAGCAATGCTAGTATTACAAGCACTGTTTCTGCTAATACTACAAAGGGTCAGGACGCCGGAAAAAGGGATTGTTACAAAGGTAAGTGCTCTAGGTGCCATCAGCCCTCTAGCCAGCCTTTGCAGTGTCCCCTAAGTCCCAAAGGCAGGGCTCCAAAGAACTACAAGCATATTCCCAATCCTTCCTCTTCATCAGCTGAGCTCCAGGAAGCCACTCTCCAAATTGGGAATGAGTCTGTGTCCTTAACTAACACTGAAAATATACTCTTTGTGCTCAACCCTACTGCTATAAATCAGCTCCTGCCTCAGAGCAGTAAAACAATTCAAATAGTGGGGGGCTCTAATAAACCTCAACAGGGACCTGTCTCAGAAACATTTCTTTTTGGTTTAGACCCTTTGAGATATGCACATTTTTCTCCTTACTTCCTCTACTCCTTTTTATTTGTTGGGCCAAGATTTCTCCCAAAGGGAAAAACAATTCTAGAATTTCACAATAGTAATCAAAATAGTCAACCATGGGAATGAAATGTCCCTTTGACATCCTTTACTTGCTCCGTCTCTGACAGCACCAGAGCTGAGCCTGGGGACGCTGATCATTTGTCCCTATTGACTCAACTATCATCCTCTTATGGGCGAAATCTTCAACTGGTATTGGCAGAACCCACGGTGCACCTCCCATCTATATTCAGACAGATCCCTCAAAACTCCCCAGAATTCATCAACACCCTATAAAATGAAGAAGCCCTTCAAGAGATCCAGCCTATAATAGAACATTACAAGCCTCACAGCTTCATTACCCCCTCACTAGTCCCTGTAATACCCTGTGAGAAAGCCCAACAGCCAAGGCTGAAAGTCTGTACAGGACCCCCAGCAATAACGAACCCTGGCACCCTGTTGTTCCTAACCCCTCTAGACTACAGAAACCCAGTCCTACTGAAAGCAAAGTTTTCACTATAATTTATCTATGCAGTGCACCTTTTTAGCATTCCAGTTGATAAGGATAGCCAATATCCTCTTACTTTCACTTGGGAAGAATGGTACTATGCCTTAACAGGAGAGTGCCAGAGTTACAAGATTTTTCTGACTTCTCACAACCCTTAAAAGCTGATTTGGAAGATACAAAATGTTCTACAGGCAATTATTTGTCACAATATGTAGATGATTTGGATCCTTGCTCCCCTTCCCAAACCTCTTCACAAAAGAGACCATCTACTTGCTAAAACTTTTGGGAAAAAACATAATCTCAAGAAAAAACGGAGTTTGCTCAAAGTCAGGTTTGATACTTAAGGGCATCTGATACCAGAACAAGGACAGTATCTGGATCCAGGTAGGCTTCGTGGCATCTTTGGAACTTCCCCAAACCTAAAACTAAGTGCCAATTATGAGGTTTCTTTGGAATGTCTGGCTACTGTTGAAACCGGGTTCCAACCCTCTCTTATCGTTCAACCTCTGTACGCTTTACCTAAAAAATAAATAAATATAGAATTTTCAAAAATGACAAACCTGACCCTATCTTTTGGAAAGATCATGATGACAAAGGATTTGGGGGACTTGAGGGGAAAAAACTAAGAAAGCCCTCTGTCCTTGGACTTCTAATTATCAACTTCTTTTTCTCCTCTTTGCTTGTGAGAAGTAAGGGAACGCTCTTGGTGCACTCACCCAAAAATATGTGATCCATTATCACTGACCCATAGGGTGATTACAGACAATAATTAGACCCTGGGGCCCAGGAATATTCCCCTTGCCTTAGAGTCATTCCTGCCACTGTGGAGACCAGTAAAGAAACAATCATGAGATACCCTTTAACCATTCTTGTACCTTAGTCAAGGGTAAAACTGTAGACATTTATACTGGTCGTAGGTATGCCTTTAGGGTAGCTCATGATTGGAAAATTATGGAAATAGAAAGATTTCCTTACCTCCTATGGGAACAAAGTTTTAAATGGCTTCCATGACCACACTTTAATAGATGCCACACTTCTGCTGGCTGCTCCGGCTATTGCTGCGGTGCCAGGGCATTTGACTCCACGCCCGGAGGCCAAAGGAAATCATCTCACTGATATTTCTGCCAGTAACTCTGCTCTCAAGGAACCTGTCACCAAACCTCTGTCATGGTCCAAAGGGGTGTCCTTCCAATGACAGTTTGGAAAAACTGACTAGGACGCCCAACAACTGGCCCCATTAAAGGGAAAAATTATTGGCAATATAATAATCATTAGTTTGATAAAAAGAGAAAACTTATTTGGACCAAATAACAATCTGACCTTACCAGAAATTCTAAAATTCCCACCAGTTACCACTGTACACACATTAAACCACTGACCTACTGACAAAAATGTTAGCATTCCTGTACCATTACTGGTGGGAAATATTAATAAAGCTGCAAAGCATACCAACCATACTTGTCCCACCTATTGAAAATACAACCCAGGGAAAAGATTCACGCAAATGGATTTCATACAGCTTCCTCTAAGTCAAGGATAAAAATGTTTTCTAACAGAAGCTTTTCCCTGTAGACAGGCCACTGCTTCTTCAGTGGCGAATATCCTGTTAGAAAGATTATCCCTACCTAGGGAACCCCTCTGAAGCTTCATAGTGACTGGAGAACCCCATTTTACTGGTCAGGGGCTTTCACAAGTCTGTGCTGTTTGATGCACTTTCACTGTGCATCCCACCCTAATCCTCAAGGTTACTCAGATGCACTAACAGTACTATTAAGATTCGACTGGCAAAATTTGTAGAGCGCCTCCAAACACCTTGGCTGAAAGCTCTGCCATTGGTGCTTCTAACTCTCAGGTCCAGCTCCTTCGGACTCTCACCCTCTGGAGACTCTCTCAGACTCTCTCACTCACCCTTTGGAGAAATCTGTGTTTGTCACAACTTGGGGAGTCACTTAGTGACACCTACTGGGTATGACTCAAAGATGCTGCTCAAGAGCCGACCATGCACAAGACAGCCTCCCACAAGAGGAATTTTCCAACCCCAAATGTTCCAGTCAAAAATCAATATTCAAGGAAGCCTGCTTTAAATTAGTACAAGAACAAATGCTGGCACAAGTTCTGAATATAAGACATTAACTTTCAAACTAAATATTTGTTTTGTTAAAATTGACAATACACAAAACTCAAGAAGGATTACTGTCGGCTCATGTAGGCTATCAAGCAAGACAGAACAAAAAGCCTATCTTCCCTCTGTCCTTCCCTCTGTCTCTTCCTTTCTCTCTCCTTCCCCTCCGCCTCTCCCTCTTTCCCCTCTCTTCCCTTTTATGAAAAGCACTGTGAAGATGGCTGCCAGGTGCAGGCAAAGATTTGCAAGGAGGATCAAGGCACATAATTTGCATTTCAAGTTCACCATGAAAATTTATGCTCCCGCAACAGGCGGGAAGCTCAGGAAGCTGATTTTCTCAGGTGACACATGCACTCCATAAGGCAAAAATTGTTGCTGTCAGAATAACAGAGCTAAAGTATCAGGATATTTGCCTAAGCTCAGAAAGTCTGTCATATAAATTGCCACTGAGCAGGGGACTGCATATGGAATTAGAACCTGCCTTTTGGAGGGGTGATTTGTCAGCCCAGGCAACAGAATCGGCATAGTAAATAACACTAAAATGAAATGAGCTACATTCTCAAAAATGCTGTACTTTATGTGGCAATGGGCAGTTAGGGAAATAGAGATAAGCAATGGCTGCTCACTGCATCTCATATTTCTCCCCAACCACAGCCTCTTGGTCACAGGCACGGTGCATCAATGTGACGACGGACCATAGGTCTAACACCTTGATGGGGAGGAGCATGTAAATTTAACTAATAATAGTAGGGGGAAAAAACAGGTCTTTGGAAAAATAAAAATAAAAACGTAGCGCCACAAAGGAATAAAAGAGGTACGTTGATCCCAAATGGGTAGGATTAGTGAGGGCTTTCAGAAAGCAAATTTGAGCTAAGCTTTCAAATACGAGCAGGATCTGGATAAGGACATCTCAACTTGAATTCCATGCACCTTTGAGTGCAGCCTGTGAAAGAAAAATTACATTTTTATTTTCCCCAACATCCACCTGACATTCAGCATTTCATTCCATTACGAATGTAGGCCGCACGCATGGCTGTGTCAGTAGAACCTGTGATTCTGCCACCAGTAAAAATAACAGGTATTCTTGTGGTGTGTTACTACCGCACAGATAATTGAAATATTTATACTTATCACTCCTTTGAAATTTCAGTAATTACTAGACCAGCTGTCAGATCTTGTTATTTGAGTCCATTAGAAGAGCTTGTACATTACTGCATCAGAAACTAAGTTTTTAAATATTTAACTATTTTTAAATGTAATGGTTTTCCTTGTAGACTTCTGGATACCAAAATGTTGTCTGACAATTAAATTAACTATCCCCAAAGTCAATCAAGGTATAGACGAACCGTACAGAATATGATACCTAATATATAAAGAATGGAGGATGAAGAAAAAGGAGGAGGAAAAAAAAAGAACCTTTAGATTGTGTTTGTAATAGCACATTAAGTGAGTTAAGTTAGACTCTTAGATAGTAAGGAAGTTAACCTTGAACCTTTGGTAACCATGAATCTGAAGCCTGCAATGCCAATAAGTACATACCTGTCCATAATCACCCTAAATGTAAATGGACTGAATGCACCAATCAAAAGACATAGAGTCACTGAATGGATAAAAAAACAAGACCCGTCTATATGCTGCCTTCAAGAGACTCACTTTAAACCAAAAGACATACACAGACTAAAGTGAAGGGATGGAAAGAGACATTTCATGCAACTAATAGGGAGAAAAAAGCAGGAATTGCAGTACTTACATCAGACAAAATAGACTTCAAAACAAAGTAAGTCACAAGAGACAAGGAAGGACATTACATAATGATAAAAGGGTCAATCCAACAACAAGATACAACCATTATAAATATCTATGCACCCAACACAGGAGCTCCTACCTATGTGAAACAAATACTAACAGAATTAAAGGGGGAAATAGAATGCAATGCATTCATTCTAGGAGACTTCAACACACCACTCACTCTGAAGGACAGATCAACCAGACAGAAAATAAGTAAGGAGACAGAGGCACTGAACAACACATTAGAACAGATGGACCTAACAGACATCTACAGAACTCTACACCCAAAAGCAGCAGAATACACATTCTTCTCAAGTGCACATGGAAAATTTTCAAAAATAGATCATATACTAGGCCACAAAAAGCACCTCGGTAAAGTAAAAAAAAAATTGAAATTGTACCAACCAGCTTCTCAGACCACAAAGGAATGAAACTAGAAATGAATTACGCAAAGAAAATGAAAAATCCCATAAACACATGGAGGCTTAATAACATGCTCCTAAAAAATCAATGGGTCAATGACCAAATAAAAACAGAGATCAAGCAATATATGGAGACAAATGACAACAATAATTCAACACTGCAAAATCTGTGAGACACAGTGAAGGCCATGCTAAGAGGAAAGTATATTGCAATACAGGCCTACCTCAGGAAAGAAGAACAATCCCAAATGAGCACTCTAAACTCACAATTAACGAAACTAGAAAAAGAACAAATGAGACCCAAAGCCAGTAGAGGGAGGGACATAATAAAGATTAGAGCAGAAATAAATAAAATCGAGAAGAATAAAACAATAGAAAGGATCAACGAAAGCAAGAGCTGGTTCTTCGAGAAAATAAACAAAATAGATAAACCCCTAGCCAGACTTATCAAGAAAAAAAGAGTCTATTCACATAAACAGAATCAGAAATGAGAAAGGAAAAATCACTACAGACAGCACAGAAATACAAAGAACTATTAGAGAATACTATGAAAAATTATATGCTAACAAACTGGATAACCTAGAGGAAATGGACAACTTTCTAGAAAAATACAACCTACCAAGGCTGACCCAGAAAGAAAACAGAAATTCTCAACAGACCAATTACCAGCACCGAAATTTAACTGGTAATCAAAAACCTACCTAAGAACAAAATGCCTGGACCAGATGGATTCAACGCTGAATTTTATCAAAAATTTAGTGAAGACCTAATACCCATCCTCCTTAAAGTTTTCCAAGGAGTAGAAGAAGAGGGAATACTTCCAAACTCATTCTATGAGGCTAGCATCACCCTAATACCAAAACCAGGCAAAGACACCACAAAAAAAGAAAACTACAGACCAATATCCCTGATTAACATAGACGCAAAAATACTCAACAAAATATTAGCAAACCGAATTCAAAAATACATCAAAAGGATCATCCATCATGATCAAGTAGGATTTATTCCAGGGATGCAAGGATGGTTCAACATTCGAAAATCCATCAACATCATCCACCACATCAACAAAAAGAAGGACAAAAAAACACATGATCATCTCCATAGATGCTGAAAAGCATTTCACAAAATTCAACATCCATTCATGATAAAAACTCTCAACAAAATGGGTACAGAGGGCAAGTACCTCAACATAATAAAGGCCATATATGACAAACCCACAGCCAACATTATACTTAACAGTGAGAAGCTGAAAGCTTTTCCTTTAAGATCGGGAACAAGACAAGGATGCCCACTCTCCCCACTTCTATTCAACATAGTACTGGAGGTCCTAGCCACAGCAATCAGACAACACAAAGAAATAAAAGGCATCCAGATTGGCAGGGAAGAAGTTAAACTGTCCCTGTTTGCAGATGACATGATATTGTACATAAAAAAAACCCTAAAGAAACCACTCCAAAACTACTAGATCTAATATATGAATTCAGTAAAGTTGCAGGATACAAAATTAATATGCAGAAATCTGTGGCTTGGTATTCCTATACACTAACAATAAACTAGCAGAGAGAGAAATCAGGAAAACAATTCCATTCAAAGTTGTATCAAAAAGAATAAAATACCTAGGAATAAACCTAACCAAGGAAATGAAAGACCTATACTCTGAAAACTACAAGACACTCATGAGAGAAATTAAAGAAGATGCCAATAAATGGAAATACATCCCATGCTCATGGATAGGAAGAATTAATATTGTCAAAATGGCCATCCTGCCTAAAGCAATCTACAAAATCAATGCAATTCCTATGAAAATACCAACAGCATTTTTCAACAAACTAGAGAAAATCATTCTAAAATTCATATGGAACCACAAAAGACCCCAAATAGCCAAAGCAATCCTGAGAAGGAAGAATAAAGCTGGGGGGACTATGTTCCCCAACTTCAAGCTTTACTACAAAGCCACCGTACTCAAGACAATTTGGTACTGGCATGAGAACAGACACATAGGCCAATGGAACAGACATATAATATATGATAAAGAAGCCATGGACATACAATGGGGAAATGACAGCCTCTTCAACAGCTGGTGTTGGCAAAACTGAACAGTTACATGCAAGAGAATGAAACTGGATTATTGTTTAGCCCCATACACAAAAATAAACTTGAAATGGATCAAGGACCTGAATATAAGTCATGAAACCATAAAACTCTTAGAAGACAACATAGGCAAAAATCTCCTGAATATAGGCATGAGCGACTTCTTCCTGAACGCATCTCCTCAAGCAAGGGAAACAAAAGCAAAAATTAACTCATGGGACTACATCAAACTAAAAAGTTTCTGTACAGCAAAGGACACCATCAACAGAACAAAAAGGCATCTTACAGTATGGGAGAATATATTTGTAAATGGCATATCCGACAAGGCGTTAACATCCAAAATATATAAAGAACTTACATGCCTCTACACCCAAAAAGCAAATAACCCAATTAAAAAATGGGCAGAGGATATGAACTGACACTTCTCCAAAGAAGAAATTCAGATGGCCAACAGGCACATGAAAAGATGCTCCATATCACTAATAAGGGAAATGCAAATTAAAATCACAATGAGATATCACCTCACACCAGTAAGGATGGCCACCATCCAAAAGACTAAGAACAACAAATGCTGGCGAGGATGTGGAGAAAGGGGAACCCTCCTACACTGCTGGTGGGAATGTAAGCTAGTTCCACCATTGTGGAAAGCAATATGGAGGTTCCTCAAAAAACTAAAAATACAAATACCATTTGACCCAGGAATCCCACTCCTTGGAATTTACCCAAAGAATACAACTTCTCAGATTCAAAAAGACATACGCACCTCTATGTTTATTGCAGCACTTTTTACAATAGCCAAGATATGGAAGCAACCTAAGTGTCCATCAGTAGATGAATGGATAAAGAAGATGTGGTACACATGGAATACACAATGGAATACTATTCAGCCATAAGAAGGAAAAAAATCCTGCCATGTGCAACAACATGGATGGAGCTGGAGGATATTATGCTCAGTGAAATAAGCCAGGTGGAGAAAGACAAGTGCCAAATGATTTCTCTCATTTTTGGAGTATAACAACGAAGCAAAACTGAAGGCACAAAATAGTAGCAGACTCAGAGACTCCAAGAAGGAACTAGTGGTTACCAAAGGGGAGGGGTGTGGGAGGGTGGGTGGGAAGGGTGGGCGAAGGGGATTGTGGGTTATTATGTTTAGTACACATGGTGTGGGGGATCACGGGGAAGACAGTGTGGTACAGAGAAGGCAGTGAATCTGTGTCATCTTACTACACTGACGGACAGTGACTGCATTGGGGTATGATTGGGGACTTGATAATATATGTAAATGTATTAACCACATTGTTTTTTCATGTAAAACCTTCATAAGAATATATATCAATAATACCTGAATAAAAACTTTTAAAAAATGAAGTGAAAAAAAAATGTTGTCTGACAAGGGGTTAAAAAGACTTTAGCAAATGGCAAATGGAACCCTGGCACAAAGGAAGCTAAGAGCCCATGAGTTTGGGAGACTAGCGTGGACTCTTGTATCACAGAGTGGTGCAGACAAAGGTAAGCAAACACGATTTCATGACTGGTTTGGGAAGAGCAGCAATAAAACCTGACAGTTTTACCATGCTTTACCATGGATCAGTCATTGCTCTCTGTTAGCTAATTTAATTCTCCCAACAACCCTATGATGTAATTGTGATTATTTTCTCCATTTCAAAGATGAGGAAACTGAGGCAAAGAGAGGTGAAGTGACTTTCCCATAGTCACACAGTCAGAAAGAGGTGAATATGGGTGACTGACCTTTGAGGACAAACTGGTAACTACATTATACTGCTACCCAATAACAACAACAGTCCGAATAATACCAGTGACCACTTGCTGAGGCTACGTAAGCACCCGGCACTGCACTAACGCATTATGGATATCATGTAGTTTAACCCTTATGACCATTCTGGAAGGTAGCTGTTATCCCCTATAGTATGGAAAGTGAGGTTTAGAGAAACTATGAGTTTTGTCCACGTCAGACATTTATTAAGTGGTTGAGGGAGTAACTGAACCCAGGTCAAAATGATGACAGGCCTGAGCTCTCACTGTCTGCACCAAACTGATATGATAGCAGAGATCAAAATCGCTATAGTAGAGAGTACATACCACATACAATTGAGGCCAGAATAGAGTTGACCTTGAGTGGCACGTCAAGAAATCTGATTTTTGGTAGTGGAAATGGGTAGTTGTTGATGGGTTTTAAGCTGGGAACCAACATTACGTGATCTATATTTTAGGGAGATCAATGTGATAACAATACGGAAGATAAATTGGAGGAACAAAACATGAGAGACAATGGGGTCAGTTAGCAGCCATGGAGAACCTGTCCTAGGAGAAATTAAGATAAAGGGGAGAATAAATAGGAAAGACAACTAAGGAAAGAATGGGATCTGGTACATACCAGACACCATGGGGGCATGTGAGGAAGGAGACATGGCAAAGATATCACTCAGGTGTGCAGCTAGAATGATCAGGTTTAAGGTGAGGCCACCAAATGAAATATGAAACACAGGAGGGCAAACAAACATATCTTTCAGGAACAAGGAGAGTAGAAAGACAATGAGTTCTTCTTTGAACATCTTGAGTTCAAGATACCCATGAACACCCTAGCGGGTATATTCCATTGTAAGTTAGGCTTTGGTCTTACAACAGAAAGGCAGTTTGTGTCCTGGCCATGCTCCTACATTTCTGAACTAGACCAAAGCAGTGAAGCCAGTGGAAGAAGTGAGAAAAGCCCAGACATGTCCAGAATGTAGACAGCAGGAGAGGAGAGGCTGGGGGACGGAAAATCTGACCTTGCTAGGTCCTGCCTGCCCACTCACAGATTGGAAGTTGTAAGATAGGAAATGAGAAAACCATTTGGCACAAGAAGAGACATGACAGTGATCAGTTAAGCTGAGGAACATTCATTCATTCTTTTCAACTGTAAAACTGGAATGATGGAGGGGAGAGAGAGACAGAGACAGAGACAGAGAGAGAGAGAGAGAGAGAGAGAGAGTGTGTGTGTGTGTTGGGGTGGTCTTGCATTATTCACAAATTTACATGCCAGTGTTACAACACTGTGTGAACTCTGGAAAAAACTTGCAGAGGAATTTAAACCATGACAACATAAAACAGAGCCTGACTATGAATGTGGCAGGATCTATAAAGACCCACGGTTCTTTGAGGGGAGTGGGAAAATACAGAGTGATGGCTAATAAACTAGTCAAGCAGGTGAATCGTTTTAAATACCTGGGAAATATCATTAGCCCAGGAGTGGAAAGAATCCTGAAGCTAAGAGATTAAAATTTATTACAAGAAAGAAGAACATTAAAAGAGATCTATAATATAGTCACAAAGCCAATTATTAATTTCAGCAGGGCAACTTGGATATGGAAAGGAGAAGAAAAAAAGACAATATGGTAGAATTGTTGAAATCAAATTCCCCCTTTCATTTAAGGCTTGGATAAGATTTAAAGAGTGCACATATGCTTGGTGCTGAAAATTGGTAATCAGTGACCAGAATTTACCTTTACAAAAAAAGAGAAAAGATAAATTAGAGAAACACATGAAGAGAATGAATCAAGTCCAAAACTGCATCAGTAGGAGAAGGTGAATAAAACTGCAGTATTTCCAGAACCTCTTGCTTAGTGCGTCTCCGTATCAGTTCGGTGTTTCCAAGGGGTGGAGAGGAGTAGCCATCTCCATACCAATAGGTAATTACAAGGGCCAGCAAGGGCTCATCTGGACCCGTGAGAAGGGATGGGGCCTCCTCTCCTGCAGCCCGGTCGGAGACACTGGAGAGCAGAAGTGGCCTGCTTGTAAGAAATAAATGGGTTTCTCCCACTTTATGTCTCCCTTTAATTGATTTCAGTTTCAAAGGTATTTTGCCCCAGGATTTTTCCCCTGGAGTTACAGAGAGAAAGGGGTAGAAATCACTACATGGCAAGGGGTCTTGAAATGCCAAGTAGTCCACACCCAACACGCCATGTGAGATGAATACCTGCCCGTTCAAACATGGGTCCTACCAACTCAGAGCACAAGCGCTGGTCACCTTGGTGCCTGACTCAGTTACAAGTCTTCTTTTTGCCAGTGAAAGAAAATCAAACACTCCTTGAGGAAAAGGGGAAATTCTTGACTTCCAAACCAGGAAGTTCTAGGGCTAGCAGTATATTTAAACTCAGCTTAAGAGGATCAAAAAAGAACTCTGTCGGCTCTTGTCTCTGAGATCAGCTCAGCTCTCCTCATGTGATTTCTCTCTCACTCTCATTTCAAGGCCCTCTCCTCCTTACATCAAGGTGGCTGCCACAGCTCCTGACCATACCTCCTCTCAACTTTCCAACCAACAGGATAAAGCACTGCTCTCCTCACAATGGTCCAGCGTTGAGTCTTGGCTATAATGCTCTCTGACCATACTTGGACTATCTTCATATCCTGAGCCAATCACTGTGCTCAGGGGAAGGGGATATGATCATTGGCTTAAGCCAATTTGAGCCCACCTCTGTACTAGAGGGGACTGCTGGAGATTAAGTCACGAGTTAACAATGGGTGAGGGGTGGTTCCCTAGCGAAAAGTGGGGGATATTTTCCAAAAAGTGTGGTAAGGACTGCAAAAATAATCAATGTTCCCTACAGTTAACAACCTTGACTTCTGAGAGTCCTACCTTTTGTCTCATTTAAGCACTTAGGCTAGTTTAAACCCATATCCTTTTATTTGATCAATGGTGGCATCAAATACACATCATTAAGCAAAAATACCCATTGTTACAATGGAGTAAACTTCTGACACTTCACATTGGTCATCTGCCTAGTTGGCATAATTCTAGTCATTGTAGCTGAACTATTCTCGTATTTTTTCAAACAACCTAAAATGACTATATAATTAGGAAGACAAAGTGACCTGTCCACACAGTCATCAGGCTGTGGCATCGCTCATTATGTAAAGAGCTCTTGATGATTTATTTGAGTTCCTCTGGTTATCATCTGCACCTCTGTACTGTGAGGTGTCCACCATTCACTCGCTCCCACCTCACAAAGGAAGGTCTGAGCAGATTAATTACAACCTATTAGACCTCAGTGCAATTAACACTGTTGAGAACATCGAATTGTTTGGAAAACAACGGAGGAGGAATGGTGGTGAGCACTGCAGAGGCCCAGGCAGCACATGCAAAGCATCAGGCATGCATTTCATAAAGTCAAGAGAACACGATCATGATACAGAAGAAGTTAAACGGGGCCTGATCTCTTGCTCCTTGGGGAGGGGTATCTGAACACATTAACACATGAAACTTTCTTTTTTTAATTTGGGGGAAGAGTTAAACTCTCTTTCTACAATATCTTTTCGTGGGGTGTAATCACAAATGCCAATCCAGACCGAGCAAAGGCTGCCCTTGAGTTTATGAAGGCGAAAGCCTGCATCTCTGGGGAAAGAAGTGGGAGAAGCAAAGGGCTGCCATCGTGTCATCCAGCAGGCTGGGCAGTTCTCTGCAGACAGTGCAGAAAGGTCCCTAAGCAGGAAGACAGTATCATCAGAGGCATTCTGTTCTCTGCTCAGTCGTACCTCCCTCGCGCCACACCGCCCCTCTCCTCGCCTTAATCTCTACATGGAACAGGTGAGAGTAATCATTCAAAACATAGACTTCTTTGAAGAAACCAAGGTCTGATTTCATAGACGCTTACTTAAAATGTGAGAGAAGTCTTTTAAAAAACAAAATTCTTTTTCCGGTTGTCCAAAAACACTGTGTTGTCAGAGCTTTAAAATACAACACGAATTCCAATTCTTCTTGTCACAAAAAGCAAAGCAGAAAGAAAGTTCTCCAAAAGAATGTATTCAGGGAACTCAGCAGATCATGTATTACAAATAGACACGCAAGATGCTGCCCCAGAAATGCACAACCTAGTTCTTTGTTAGTTTCTATAAGCAAGCGAGGGGTGTTTGGGGTCACAGCCTCCCAAGGGACATGCACAAAACTCGACAGCACATTCACATGACCACTAGCTGGAGGCCTGCTATGTGCAGACACTGTGCTATTACTTCCACATATTGTTCCTCTCCACCCATACTTTATCCTTTTCTTTTTAATTGAAGTCTTGCCGATATGCAATCTTATGTTAGTTTTAAATGTACAACACAGGATTCAACAGTTACCCAGATTATTAAATCCTTACCCCTCTAGTGTGGTTACTATCTATTAACACAGAAAGATGTTACATTATCGTTGACTATAGTCTCCATGTTTGTAATACCGTCCCCGTGACCAACTTTATCCTCTTTTCAATGAAGAAGAAACTGGGGGCTCAGAGAGGTTAAATAACTTGTTCACATTCAGAATCTAGACAGAGGTGAAGCTTGGTTTTGAACCAGTGTCCATCGGATTCCAAAGCTCGTGGGTTTCCAATACACCCATTGCCTTCTGTGGGAGGCACCTAAGAAAACTTTACCTGCTTAGTGTGCTGCTGGGGACTCAGTAAGATGTAGCTACCTAGACCTCAGGGCCCTGTGAAGAAGACTCAGCTGAGACAAAGTGACTATTCCCAGGCCTTCAGCCACCCCATGCTCAGCATTGTCTGCATCTAGGACCATGGGAAGGAGAAGAACCATCCTGCAGGAAGTAACTTCATGACCCAGGAAAGGGTAGAGCCAAAGGAAGCAATAACTCCTCCCCCAGACCTACCCTCAGCAATGAAAGCAGACAGCCCAAGGTTGATGAGACATCATGTAAGAAAGTCGTGGACCACTGACCTTCTTCAGTGGCTTTGGGAATGCTTAGAGACTTATGGAATTTGTTCCCTCCCTTTGCATCTTATTTATGTTAAATCTTTCCTATTATTGTCATTTCAGTGTTTATAAATAAACACCCTGAAGCCAGGGGGAAAAAATAGCAGGAGGGTATATTTGCCTGAGCAACCAGGGAAGGTAAGGCCATGAAAATGGCATTCCCTCCACAGCCTGTCCACAGCAGACAGACGCAGTGGTTTAAGAATATGTCCACAATGATACTACTGCCATTAAGAGGTAGAGCCCAATATCCCTCTCCTTGAGAATGGGCTCGACTTAGTGACCCACCTCTAACGAGGAATACAATATAAAGCAGAAGTCACAACACAGGACGTAAGAGACAAGGTCATAAAAATGGTACTGTGGCTTCCATTTCCATGGCTCTTACTCTTGTATCAGTTACATTGGGGGAAGCCAGCTTCCATACTGTAAGTAGGCCTGTGTAGAGGCCCATGTGGTAAGGAACTGAGATCTCCTAACAACAGCCACCTGAATGAGCTTGGAAGTGAATCTTTCAGCCCCAGTCAAAAGGACACCACGTCTGCAATTCCATGAGAGATCCTGACACAGAACCATCCAGTTACATCACTCAGAGATTTCTGATCTCAGAAATTGTTTAAAGTAATAAATTTTGTTGTCTTAAGGGGCTAAGTTTGGGGATAATTTTTTATGCAGCAATAGATAAATAATACAGAGAGATACATCAACGTTCAAAAAAGGGCAATGTTGCAGAGTAAAGGAAAGCTGCACAATTCTTGAAGTTTTGCTCAGTCTTGAAGCACTGCTCCAACACCCAGTATGGAAGGAAAGAGACTTCCTATGTTGCTGGAAAAAGACTGGAGAGGTTCCCAAAAAGGTAGCAAAGATATATTTTTTTCTCTTCATTATATGTAAAGCAAATTTGGTTGAAGATCTTCCAAGTGTGCTGTGGAATGATAGGAAAGATATTTAAATGTATGCTATAGAAATACCTATATAAAGACCAGTGACCACATATTAACAGCTGCTGGAAAATTATATTAAACAATCTCAAAAAGGGCCACAAACATATACTGGTTGTTGGTTCTCTGGAAGATGCTGACTAGACAGATATTTTGGGAGGCAAGAGGTGGTTCTTGGTAGCAAGGAACACGTAGTCCTCTTAGAAAGCAGAGACACACAGATCTATTCAAGAGATAGTTTGATAGTTAGTATGTGTCAGGTCCTACATTCACCTCTGGACAGATGACATGAAACAGATACAGCTTCTGCCCTCCAGACCTTTAATATCATGTGGATACAGACAAGATAGTAACTTGCCATGATACCATGTGTGGCAAGAGATAAGCACTGTACATTCATAGAAGCACATCTGGGGAAGCATGTGGCAGAGACAGCTAGTGCTCCTCAAATATTCCATGCGTGCCACTGAATGTCACAGCCACCTGGCAGCTAGGTGGGGGTCTCGGGACTAGTTAGGCTGTGGTCTGTGAGAAGGTGGCTAAAAGGCCATGTTATCTAGATGATGCAACTCCAGGAAAGCAGAGCGCCTCTCAGCCTGCGCCCAGAGGCAACTGTGTGGAGTGGAGCATTCCCCCCTTCCTGCAATCAGCATGTTAGACACAAACACGAGAGCTACACCTCTGTTGGTAATGCAACTTAGACTCTGGGGGTTGATTTGTTTCTGCAGCACAGCACAGCCCATCTTGACCAAAGCAAGGAACATCGTCTAGCCGCAGAACGTTAGGAAGAGTTTCTGCAGCTTAATGACAAATCAGGATGCAGATTTGTGTTGGGGAGAGAGAGATGGAGGAGTAGTGGTCCAGGTAGGAGGAAAAGAATACACAAAAGCCCAGAGGTATGTGAGAGCATAGTGTGTTTGGGGAAATGCAAATTACTCGATATGTCTCTGTTATAAATTATACATCCAGCAGCGTTTGTGGGTACGGAAATAGTCGATAAATCAGTCTAGAGCTTTATAAGCTCCTAGTAAGGAGCTTGGACCCGACCCTGAGGGCAACGCCATCTTTCGGGAAGATTTTGAACAGTGTAGTATGTTTCTAGATAACTAACAATACTAAATGAAGTTTGAGGTATGAAACAAAAGATATACTAAGTGGTCTGCAGAAGGGAAACTTCCCTCGTGTTTGACAGAGAAGAATGGACTGAAGAGAAACGATATCAGGCCCTGAAGACAAAAGGTGAGGAAAATAGTCAAAAAAGTGAAGGAGACATGTAGAGACCATTTTAGAGGCATCAAATCTTAACATAGGGGAATGTATAAAAGATCAAGGATGGCATTTGAGAAGTCCTTGAATGTTAGTGTATGAATTTACTATTGCTGTAACGAACCACCCCTAAATCCCAGGGGCTTTACAACAAATTCATTTTTTTTTTCTCACTCCTAACTCTTTGGAGCAGCCAGGTAGCTCTGCCTTACACTGTGGGTTGGGCTTAGATTCATTCATGTATCTTCATTCTGGGGTCTAGGCTAAAGGGATGCTGGCTGTCTGGGGCACGCTCTTCTCATGACAGAATACAGAGAGGGAAAGCCATGCAAGCAAGTTCTGTTTGCATCATATTTAATCTGCCACCAACCAGAGCAAGTCACATGACCAACTTCATTAGTGTGGTGGGACAGTGCGGTTACCTCTCAGGGTGAGCCGAGGACGAATTTACCTGGTAAAGACTGGGACTCATAATCCTGCTGTGAAGAACTCAAAACAGTAGTCCCGTCTATTACAGCGAGTCAGAAAGCTTTAATTTATGGTCCAGACAATAGAGATCCACTGAAGGTTTTGAGCATCAGAGTGGCAGGTAGTGAAAACACTTTAGCAGGGCAGAGATCAGAAAATGGACAGTGTGGTAAGGCAGCCAGCACAGAAGGTCAGGTGTAGGCTCACAGACACGTTAACTGTGATGCAACCGTGGTAATCAAGGAGAACAATAAGCTGGGGGGGTGATAGCTCAACAGGTGGGCTAAGAGGACTTTAATGACTGATTGGCATGCAGAAGAGGCTAAAAGACAAGTCCAAGGTGATTCTGATGCCTCATATGTGGATGAGCAGAAGCCCTGGGTGACACCGATCACTTAAAGGAGTGGGGTTAATTTGGAAGGTGGAAAAAGAAGAGTGCTGTGTATAACATGGGGGCCTCATAGTGTACATATGATGTGAATGTGGAATAGACAAGCTGGAGTCACTAAGAAATGTCTGGAAATTGGAAAGGTCTGTTTAACATCTGGGAGAAAGGCCAGATCTGTATATGCAGAAATGAGTAGCCATCTACATACATGAAGGAGTAGTTGAAATTCCCAAGGAGCATAAATAGAAAGGACCTAATTTTATGGAAAAGGAATATGGGGGAGAGGCAGATAAACAAAGACTGTCAGACAAGGATAGTGATACTACTGCACTTAAAAAAAATAGCTCTGTAGACAGTAATACATAGGAAGCAGATTTCTCAATCTAACTCTATAAGATGTATTCTTATCCTTGTTAAAATTACTTTGGAATTTCAAAAACAGATTGCATTTCTGTGGCTTTGTAGAATATAATCTATATAAAAAAACACATAAAGATATGAATCTATGGATGTTTAAAAGCTAGAAGAGAAATGCAGCAGCTGGAGTGTTAATGAAAGCATAATCTGTTATGTGTAGAAATAAGCAACATACATTTGCTGTGATGGGACAACCCTTATGAAACTCCATTGCAGCTGAGTGAAAAATCTGAACAGAGAAACTTTTCCAGACAAGAGGGGAAAATGTGATGAATTCTTTTAATTTCCTTTAAACTCAAATGTTCCCTTACATAAGCCAGTTTGCAAGATGGAACAAAATTGTGCATTAGAATTGTACACATCTTTAAAAATTAAATGTAACCACTTAATATATTAGACAATACTCAAATCATTTATAAATGACATTATGTATGATGTCAAGTCTGACATATATAATAGAATCTTAACTGAACCACAGATACATGTACCAATTAGACAACATTCATCCATTATATGAGAAACGAACACTACTGTTGAAAAATACTTTTATGCATATTGATGGTCTTTGATACTCACACAATGTCTATAAAACAGACTGGGGATCTGTTCTTACCCAATTTACAGTTGAGAAAATAAAGCATAAAAGATTAAACGATTTGCCCAGTATTGTGGAGCTGGAAGGCCAAAGTGTCATCTAAGTCCCTTTTCCATGTCCTTTCTACTACATCAAGACATACCTACCCAAAAGAAGTCCTCCTACCTCCCTCCACCTCCTCCCCTCCATCGAGGCCTCTGTTGGCTGTTTATACTGTTTACTCGGTAAAATCCAGCATCTGATCTCAACCTCTACCACCATCTTCCCATCCACTTCAACACATGGGTCTCCCCACCATGATTCACTGCTCCCGTCTGCTGATGGTTGGTCCAAGCACACTGAATGCCTGCTGTAGTGAGTGCAGTGCTGGTTTAGAGACACTCTAACAATCCATGCCTTATTAGAATTTTTGGCTTTAATGGAAGTCTGAAATATTTGTACCTTTACTTGTACATGTGCAAAACTCGGGTGTAGTATCACAACCAAAATACAAATATTGACTCAATCCACAATCTTATTCATATTTCCCAAGTGGTGTTTATACTCATGTGTATTGATTTCTGCATTTTTACCACCTGTGTAGGTTTGGGTGCCCAACAGAAAGATGCTGAACAATGCCAACCTCACAGGATCCCTGTTATTCTTTTATAACTACTTCTCTTCCAACCCCTGCAACACCCAAAACCCTTACCCCTGCCAACCACTAATCTGTCCTCTGTTTCTAAAATTTCATCATTTCTAAATGTTATATGAATGGAATAATGTGGTGTGTTTCCTCTGGGATTGTTTGTTTTCACCAAGCATAGCTCCATGGAAATCTATCTGTTCTGTGCATGTTATCAACAGTCTGCTCCTTTTATTGCTGAGTACCAACCCATGGTATGTAATAGCCACTTTGTTTAACCATTCACCTGCTGGAGGTTGTATGGATTGTTTCCAGTTTAGGGCTATTGCAAATTAAGCACCTATGAATGTTTGTGTACAGATTTTTGGTGGGAGCTTAAGTTCATTTCACAGATAAATACCTAAGAGTGCATTCCCTGGGTTATGTGGTAACTGACTATTGTTTTTTTTTTAATTGCAAACTATTTTCCAACACGGTACTAACAGCTTTACACTTCCATAAGCATGAGTATTCCAGCCTCTCTGCGTCCTTGTCAACATTTAGCGTTCTCACTAACTTTTATGCAAACATTCAGATAGGTATGTACTGATAGACAAACGATGTTGTTCACCTGATGTTAGAGGAACTTTTGTTCTATGTACGTATAACTTACAAAAGTCTACTCCTTGTAACAGACTACTGCTGTCAACATTTTACTACTTCATATGAAGTGTAGGGCCCCACTTTCATTAAAATTGTTTACCTTTCCCACTTTTAAACATTGTCTTGAATATCAGATGGTGTTATAATTTTTGTCATTAAATATGATTTATAAATTTCATGAGGAAAAGAATAATCTATTGTATGTGCCCATATTTCTGCTTTTTTCAATTGTTCCTTCTTCATTCCTGATGCTCCCCAATGCTTTTTCTTTTCCTTTTAGTTTGAAGAGTCTCTTACAGTTAATTTTTCAAAGTAGGACTCCAGTGACAAATTATTATCCTTTCCATTTTCTTTGCCAGCTTCCTTCATATTTCCCTTTCATTCCTGAAGGACAGTTTCACTTAATATAGAATTAACAACTGACAGGTCTTTTTCCAGTGCTTGAAATTACTCTCCACTTCCTCCTAGCATCTGTGTATTTTCATATCGGTAATGCACTGTTTCTCTCTGGCTACTTTCAGGACTTTTTTTCTTTGTATTTACTTTCAAGGGTTTAATTAAGCTGTATCTTGGTGTGGATTTCTCTGGGTTTATCTTATTTTAGGTTCATTCAATTTCTTACATCTATAGATTTGTGACTTTAGCCAAACTGGGGAGTTTTCAGCCACTATTTCCTTGAACAATCTTTTAGCCACGCTTTTTCTTTCTCCCTTCCTTCTGCGACTCCCCAACACAAATACCTGACCCTCTGTTATTAACCCACAGATTCTTGAGACTTTCTTCACTTTTTATAGTCTAGTTTTCTCTTTTTGTTCAGAGTGGGATTCTACTGTTCTGTCCTCAAGTTTACTGACTCTATCATCCACTCTACTATGTAGCAGATTCAGCAGGCTTCGTGTTTTCTTATTACAGTTTTCAGCTCTCTGTTATTTTTCTGGTTGCTTTCTACAACTTCTTTTTTTTTCTGAGACTTTCTACTTTTTTCATTTTTCCAAGAGGATTTTTAATAGATTGCGGAGGTATTTTTATGATGTTTGCTTTAACATCCTTGTGAGAGATCTCCAATATCTAGTTCTTGGTGTTGGCATTCAAGTAGTAATTTTCTTCATTCTTGGTATGATGGACAATTTTTTATTGTATCCTGGACATTTATCTATTATGTTAGGAGACTCTAGATCCTACTTACATCATTTAGTTTAGCAGGCAGTCACCCTGTTTAGATTTAGTGCTCAGGTTTTGGCCTATTTTTGTGAACTTTGGTTTCAATGGCAGGTCAACTGTCAAAGCCTTTATGGTTATATTTTGGTCAGGGTGGTTTATCTGGTGATGAGTGGGGCAAAAGGAGGTTCCACAGCTGGTCCACCAAGTGTTTTCTTGACAGGAGAGGAGGCAGTGGGAATCTTTTGCCGTGCTCACCCCCCAGCGTCCCTGGTGTGTCTGAATGAAGGAGTCAGTCTTGGGTTCTCAGGGACAAAAAAAGCTGCTTGAGCTCAGCTTGCTGGAACTGGCTACTCCGGGTTTGCTGGCCCATCTGGAGATGTGGGGTCAGGGGAAAAAGGTCCTTCAGGTACAGGGAGGTTTCCTAAGCAGGGCAGCTTGCTATACCCGGGTTTCTCTTGCCAGTTCTGCCAACTTTCTTCCATATCTCTTGGTAAAAGAGGGGAGTCCCAGCCCAGGTGAGGAAGGGAAGTGACCCTCTCTTTGGGGCAGAGCTCTCAATCTATCCTTCTTCTAAGTGGTATCCAGCTCACCTGATGCTGTTAGAGGGAATTTTGTTCAATTCCAGGGGAAGAAAAGCCTTCTCGGTCTGTCTTCTGTTGCTAGATCAGAAGTCAGGAAATGCCAGGTATGGTGATCTTCCTTTGCTGGGCGTGAAAACAGAAAATGCCCTGGCACTGCGTTGTTCTTCCAGACGTAAGAACCTAGCTCCCAAACCGGCTTACTGGCTTTCCCTCTAACAGAGTTCTCCTTGGTTGCCTCTTGCACCATTTCTAAGGTTTGTAGTTGTGCTTAGCAGTCGTAATGGGTCTATGACATCTTGTTTGGACCAAAGGTCAATTCATGCTATTTACCGTTATTTCCAACATGGGTCAATAACTTTCTTAACATTTATTAATCCTCACTTCAGTCCTTATCTCCTTCCCTTCCCTGCCTTCTCACCCCCATCCCCAATGTCCTTACCACAAACTTTCCCATTCTTTTTGTATCACTGAGATCATGCAACTTCCCTGCCTCTTTCCATCATATCTTAACTTTATACCTAATAATTATAACCACAACAATCATCACCATCAAGATTAAAATTGAAGCTGGTAGGTGGAGCCCTGAAAAGCAGGCAGATACATCCACCAAGTCTAGGAGAAGATACGGACTATGGATGAAGAAGAGATGGGATGTGAACTCAACAGTCCAAGCAAGTTTACTGCTGAACCCGAGAGGGACCCCTCTGTTCTGGTCAGCAGAACAAAGGAAAAAGAGTGTCTAACAGGTTAAGAGGCTTTTTATGGTTTTGGGCGGGCTCTTTGAGGGGAGGGGTCGGGAAAGGTGGGCTTGTGGCTTGCTGACATGTCCTCTGGAGAATGCTTGTAGCCTAGGTAAGATGACATCTAGGTCTCTAAGATGCAGTTATTCGAAAGGTGGCCCTCAGGTCCGGATTCTATCATGGACAGAGACAAACTTAAGGTCAACAAAGAGTAAGAAATCAGAACTGCTGGGGACTGGGGTTGAGGGATGCCGAATGCCAGCATAGCCAACAGTTAGTATTGGAAATACAGATACTTACATAACATTTGTTTTCAAAAACTTACACTTCCCTTTCATTTTCAAGTGTTTATAAATTTCTGATTTGAAATATATTCAATATTATATTCACTCATTTATTAAATTTGCAAATTAGAAACCATTTAAAACAAAATCCTAGTATTAACAGTCACATTTTAGCATTATGTGGAATAAATAGTAAAATGCAGGTAACACCTTCTCCAATACCGGGACCACTAATCACACATCACACTATTCCTTGAACATGTCAACATTTGGATATTTGCATCTTCATTTATTTCCGATCTTTTAATAAAGCACGCTCTTCTGCTAGAAGGGTAAGACAAGAACAGTCTTTGATCATTTACACACTACAGAAACTTGAACAACACAGAACACACCAGCTCACATCAAAGTTAAGCACTAGGCTTAACTGTTCAACAGGCAATCAGGAAGTTATCCTTACGCATTGTAAATATATTGTGGTAGAACCTTACACATTCACAATAAAATCAAAGACACAAGTTAATGAAAACTCAGGGACTTTGGGGATGTTGAGTGGGTAAACAATAGGTGTTATAAAGTACCACACTGCACAATGGAAAACAGCCAAGCCTGTTGCACAAAACAAAGATAGACTATTTCTAATTGCACCTACTAAAACTACAGATGTTATCATTTCAGTAGGTAGTTTTTATAATTAAGGATGTATGACTTTTTTTTCCATGAAATACTCATTAAATCTACCATTCCATTTTTGTTTTTGATAATAATTACTTGAGGAAATGGAAAAGGTGAACGCTAAAAGAATATCCTACGGTTTCCATTTACCACACCTGGTGACAATGACTAATTCACAGTGATAATATCAGAAAGAAATTCCCTTAAAATAAGTTATTTGTCTATTTTACTTTGTATTGCTCATTCCAGCTCTACTTCTGCTTGCACAGAAAACAAACTGTGAGAGAAACTGCTATTACCATATCCATTCCAAGTGGGTCATGCATTTAATTCCCTCTTCCTTTCCAAAACTGTCTTTAGGGCTCACCTTGCTACAAGGCTGCACCTCTGGCACTTTAAGGCTCACATCTTTGCTCATGATGTCATCTGATACAGGAGAGAGGCCTCACCTTTTCCCATTCCTGAAAGTCTTATGTGGTCACTACCACCAAGAAAAGTTCTCTCCTCCAATTCGTAGGAATTAACTGCCATAAAATCAAAAATCACTAAATGGCACAGGACCCTAATCATTTTGACCTGCCTTAAGATGGTTGAGTTCATTATCTATTTATTCACTCAACAAGCATTACTTGAGACTTACATTCTCAAGCACTGTTCTAGCCATGAAGATGTAAGAGTGAGGAAACACACACATTCCATATCCCCAAAGAGCCTAACTGCTCATCATCTTTGGACCTGAAATAGGTCTAGTCCACAGGATTCCACATTATGAATTCTCTCCCTCTTTCACAAAACAGCCCTTAAATAGCTCATGATGGTGCCTTTGTCCCCTCCTCTGTCTTTAGTCTGAACGTTTCAAACTCTACTGAACCACTCCACTGTACTTTTAGTATCTGCCTGCATAAATTCTGTCCCAAACAAACTGTAAGCTTCTAAAAGCCAAAGTTGATGTAACATCTCTGTTAAACTAACACAGGGTTCCTCAGTCCCGACACTCCTGACTAGATAATTCTTCATTCTTTATTCTGGGCCACTGTCCTGTGCATTGTAGGATGTATAGTTGCATCCATGGCTTCTACTCACTAGATGCCAATATCAAACCCCTTCCCAGCTGTGACAACTGAAAATGTTTCCAGATATTGCCAAATTTCCTGGGTACAAAAGCACCTCCCAGTGACCACGGCTCTAAAGGTTTTTTATCTTGCAATGCGAGATACATTGGTATACGATTCACACTCATGGAGCAATTTATCATTTGCAAAAAAACTCTCAAGTACACTGTGTCACTTATGCTCACAGTATTTTTTTTAATTATGCCTTCATGCCCATTTTGTATTTGAGGTTGATACCTGGGCCATTTGAATCCAGAGCCAGCAATTTGAAATTAGCTGTGTAACCTTGGGAAAGTTACTCAATATCCCTGGGCCTCAGTTTCCTCATCTGTACAACGGAGGAAAATAGACAAACCTACCTCATAATGAAGATTAAATGAGATAAGCCTGGCACATAGGGGTTCAGTAAAAGTTGGCTCATAACTATTATTCCAATAAATACAGTTGGGGGGACAGATTGAGTGTTCCATTAAGTCCTGAGGATATAAAAAGTTATCAGGAAAGATTATCTCGTTTTGGAGACTCAAAAGGTGTTGTAATGTAGGTTTCGTATCACAGCCATTTTTAGTAAAGATAGTTATCAGTCCAACCCCATAAAAACAGCCTATTCGTGAGTGGGGAATTAGGCAAAATGCAGAGATGAACAGAGAAAAGTAAAGAGATGAGAGAAAGAAATGGAGAGTAACAAAGACAAAAAGAGAAAATGAACCTGTGGTTACAGCAATGCATGAAACTAGTTATACCCGTGGGCTCCCTATAACTTATACTAATAAATTCCTTTTTTTTAAATTTTGTTCTTTAATTAAGGTATTCACTGATACACAATCTTATGAAGGTTTCACATGCACAGAATTGTCATTTCAACATTCACCCATATTATCAAGTCCTCCTGCCCCTACCCCACTGCAGTCACTGTCTATCAGCACAGTAAGTGTTACAGAGTCATTACTTGTCTTCTCCGTGCTGTACTGCCTTCCCCATGACCTTCCTATACTGTAAGTGCTAATTATACTAGCCCTTAATTCCCTTCTCTCTCACTCCCCAACTGTTTCCCTTTGGTAACCACTAGTTCCTTCTAGGAGCCTTTGAGTCTGCTGCTGTTATTTTTCCTTCAGTTTTGCTTCGTTGTTATATTGCATAAATGAGTGAAATCATTTGGTACTTGTCTTTCTCTGCCTGGCTTATTTCACTGAGCATAATACCCTCTGGCTCCATCGAACTTGTTGCAAATGGTAGCATTTGTTTTCTTTTTATAACTGAATAATATTCCATTGTGTATATGTACCACCTCTTTTTTATCCATTCATCTACCGATGGACATTAGGTTGCATCCATTATCATGGCTATTGTAAACAGTGCAGCAATAAACACAGGGGTGCATATGTCTTTTCAAATTGGGAAACTTCTTTTCTTTGGGTAAATTCCTAGAGTAGGATTACTGGATCAAATGTTATTTCCCTTTTTTGCCTTTTGAGGAATCTCCATACTGCTTTCCACAACAGTTGAACCAATTTACATTCTCACCAACAATGTACCCCTTTCTCTGCATCCTTGCCAGCATCCGTTGTTTCTTGTCTTTTGGATGCTGACCATCCACCTGGTGTGAGGTAATGTCTCATTGTGGTTTTAATTTGCATTTCCCTGATGACGAGTGATGTGGAGCATCACTCATGGGCTTGTTATGCCTGTTGGCCATTCGAATGTTTTTGAAGAATTGTCTGTTCAGATCCTCCACCCATTTTTTAATTGGGTTGTTTTTTGGGTGATGAGGCGTGTGAGTTCTTTATATATTTTGAATGATAACCCTATATCAAATATGTCATTTATGAATATATTCTCCCATATTGTAGGATGCCTTTATGTTCTGATGATGGTGTCTTTTGCTGTACAGAAGCTTTTAAGTTTGATGTAGTCCTACTTGTTTCTTTTTTGTTTCCCCTGCCCAAGAAGATGAGTTCAGGAAAAAATTGCTCATGTTTATATTCAAAAGATTTTTGCCTGCATTTCCTTCTGTAAGTTTCATGGCTTCATGACTTATATTCAGGTATTACATACCAGTCTAGTTTACTTTTGTGAATAAAGTTAGACTATGATCCAGTTTCATTCTCTTACACATAGCTGTCCAGTTTTGCCAACACCAGTTGCAGAAGAGGCTGTCATTTCCCCATTGTCTATCCATGGCTTCTTTATAGTATATTAATTTGCTATATATGTGTGGTTTTATATATGGGCTCTCAATTCTGTTCCACTGGTCTATGGGTCTGTTCTTATGCCAGCACCAATTGTCTTGATTACTATGGCTTTGTAGTAGAACTTGAAGCTGGGGGGCATAATCCTACCATCTTTATTCTTCCTTCTCAGGATTGCTTTGGCTATTCGGGGTCTTTTGTGGTTCCATATGAATTTTAGAATTATTTGTTCTCGTTCATTGATGAATGCTGTTGGTATTTTAATAGGGATTGCATTGAATCTGTAGATTGCTTTAGGCAGGATGGCCATTTTGACAATATTAATTCTTCCTATCCATGAGCATGGGATGTTTTTCAATTTATTGGTGTCTTCTTTAATTTCTCTCATGAGTGTCTTATAGTTTTCAGGGTATAGGTCTTTCACCCCCTTGCTTAGATTTATTCCAAAGTATTTTATCCTTTTTGATGCAGTTGTAAATGGAATTGTTTTCCTGATTTCTCTTTCTGGTAGCTCATCATTAGTATATAGGAATGCAACAGATTTCTGCACATTAATTTTGTATCCTGCAACTTTGCTGAATTCAGTTATTAGTTCTAGTAGTTTTGGGGTGGATTCTTTACAGATTTTTATGTACAATATCATGTTATCTGCAAACAGTGATGGTTTAACTTCTTCTTTACTAATCTGGATGCCTTTTATTTCTTTGTGTTGTCTGACTGCCATGGCTAGGACCTCCTCTAATACATTGTATAAAAGTGGTGAGAGTGGGCATCCTTGTCTTGTTCCCAGTCTTAGAGGAAAAGCTTTCAGCTTCTCACTGTCAAGTATGATGCTGGTTGTGGGTTTGTCATATATGGCCTTTATTATGTTGAGGTACTTGCCCTCTATACCCATTTTGTTGAGAGTTTTTATCACGAAGGGATGTTGAATTTTGTCGATGCTTTTTCAGTATCTGTGGAGATGATCATGTGATTTTTGCCCTTCTTTTTGTTGATGGGGTGTATGATATTGATGGATTTTCAAATACTGTACCATCCTTGAATCTGTGGAATAAATGCCTTGATAATGTTGGGTGAACTTTTTGATATATTTTTTAATTCATTTTGCATCTTTTTTGTTGAGTATTTTTGTATCTATGTTCATCAGTGATATTGGTCTGGAATTTTCTTTTTTTGTGTGGTGTCTTTGTCTGTTTTTGGTATTAGAATGATGCTGGCCTCATAGAATGAGTTGGAAGTATTACCTCCTCTTCTAGTTCTTGGAAAATATTTAAGAGGATGGATAGGTATTAGGTCTTCTCTAAGTGTTTGATAAAATTCGGTGAAGCCATCTTGTCTAGAGGTTTTGTTCTTAGGTGTTTTTTTGATTACCAATTTGACTTCATTGCTGGTAATTGGTCTGTTCAGATTTTCTGTTTTTTCCTGGGTCAGTCTTAGAAGATTGTATTTTTCTAGAAAGTTGTCCATTTCTTCTAGGTTATCCAATTTGTTAGCATATATTTTTTCATAGTATTCTCTAATAATTCTTTGTATTTCTGTTGTGTCTGTAGCGATTTTTCCTTTCTCATTTCTGAGTCTGTTTATGTGTGTATGCTCTCTTTTCCTCTTGATAAGTCTGGCTAGGGGTTTATTTAGTTTATCTTCTTGAAGAAACAGCTCCCGGTTTCATTGATTCTTTCTATTGTTTTATTCTTCTATTTTATTTATTTCTGCTCTGATCTTTATTATGTCACTCCTGCTACTGACTTTGGTCCTCATTTGTTCTTCTTTTTCTAGTTTCATTAATTGTGAGTTTAGATTGTTCATTTGGGATTGTTCTTCTCTCTTGAGGTAGGCCAGTATTGCTATATACTCTCCTCTTAGAAAAGCTTTTGCTGTATCCCACTGGTTTAGATTTGTGGTTTCCAAAGGTCCAAGGGTAGCTTCCTTACTATCTAACAGTCTTTCTTAGCTCACTTATTACACTATTTCAAATACAATCTAAAGGTTCTTTTTTCTCTCCCTTCTTCTTCTTCTTCCTCCTCCACTCTTTATATATTAGGTGTCATATTCTGTACTTTTTGTGTATCCCTTGACTATGTGAGTAGTTAATTTAATTTCACATTTGCTTAGTAATTAATTAGCCTACTTCCTTTACTGTGGTTTTATATTCTCTGGGGACAGCTATTTAGCCTTAGGAGCATTTCCATCTAGATCAGTCCCTTTAAAATATACTGTAATCCCTGCTTCAAATTTAAATGATAATCTTGCTGGGTATTCTTGGTTGGAGGCCCTTCTGTTTCATTGCATTAAATATATCATCCCCCTCCCTTCTGTCCTGTAAGGTTTCCCCTGAGAAGTCTGATGATAGCCCGATGGGCTTTCCTTTGTCCGTGATTTTTTTTCTTTCTGGCTGCTTTTAATACTCTGTCGCCCTTGATCTTTACCATTTTAATTATTATGTCTTGCTGTTGTCTTTCTTGGGTCTCTTGTGTTGGGAGATCTCTGCACTTCCATGACCTGAGAGAATATTTCTTCTCCAGATTGGGGACGTTTTCAGCAGTTATTTCCTCAAAGAAACTTTCTCTCACCTTTTTCTCTCTTCTTCTTCTTCTGGTACCCCTATAATGCAAATACTGTTCCATTTGGATTGATCGCGCCATTCTCTTATTATTTCTTCATTCCTAGAGATCCTTTTCTCTCTGTGCCTCAGCTTCTTCGTTTTCCTGTTCTCTGCTTTCTGTTTTATTTACCATCTCCTCTGCCTCGTCTAATCTGCTTTTAAATCCCTCCACTGTATGTTTCATTTCAGATGCTGTATTTTTCAAAGTTTCTATCTCTTTCTTGAAGACTTCCCCGAGTTCTTGAATATTTTTCTGTAGTTCTGTGAGCATGTACACAAGTTTTATTTTGAATTCTTTATCAAGAAATTGGTGATTTCAGTTTCACTTAGCCCTCTTTCTAGTGTCTGTTAGATTTTTGTTTGTACAAAATTTTATTGCTGTTTCATATATCTAGTGATTCCTATGGAATAATAACTTTGGGTAGGCAGTGCCCTCTGTGCCCAGAATTTCTACTCTCTGGAGCTGTTCAGCCCCTGGAGCAATAGCAGGGGTCACAGGTGAGTGGGACTGGCACCTACTTGGAGGAAAGAGCTCTCTTCTGCTTTCCCAACTGCAGTGCCTGCCTCCAGTGCCAGGTCCAGTGGGCTGAGTGCATCGGGAGGAGCCTCTGTGCTGTGCCCCTATAGCTGCCATAGGCAGAGCCACTTTCCGGCTGGACTGGTGCGATAGCAGGCACAGCAGGTGTGCAGGTTGGTGCTCTTTTCTGGGAGGATTTCTCTTTTCCCCAGTTGTAGGCAGTATGTTCTGCAGTCTTCAGTTGTTCTTTCAGGATTAGTTGAATTTGCTGTATTTTCATGTTTTATGTGGTTTTGGGAGGAGGTTTTTGCCTCAGTTCTTATGCTGCCATCTTTTTTCTGACTCCAATAAATTCCTTTTTACACTTAAGCTAAATAAAGATGAGTTTCTATCTCTACTGTTTGAAAGAAGCTTGGCTAAACCAGACAGATCTTTATGGATGACTGTTTATACCACCCAAAGGAAACTCTTCTCTTATAATTACAAACTCATAACAGAGGTCATAAATTGTTTAAGCTAGTTCAAAATCAACAAATATTTCTCCAGGAGTAACCACATGCCCTCTTTTGGCCTAGACAATCTTTGTTTAATTCTGTTTTTCTATAATTCATAATGGACAAAGACGTCCCAGTTTGAATGGTAAGTTAGACAACCACACTTTTTAATTAGCATTCCCTACATACAAAACAATATTCTACATCCTCTGATGGTACAGTGAAAAGATGAGATCTTCTCTAACCTCACATGTATTTTTCAGGGGAGCATAGACAGGTAAACATAAGACATTACATACTGAAGCATAAAGTTCTTTAGTGCTGAAGTAGAGGATAAAAAGGGGAATTTTAATGCTTGATTGATGCTAATTTTGTCTCCAATGTAGATGCTCACACATATTGTGTGCACACACACCCACACACACACACAAGGACACCTCTCAATTTTAATACTCTCCAAATCCAAAGGAAGAATGGATACTAATATACAAATATCAATATGAATCCATGAAAATTATGACCAAGATAAGTCAGCTCAAGTTGTAAGGAAAGGCTCATTGGCACCTCAAGTGCAGAATCTGATCTGAGGCCACAGCTCTCAGTTATTGTTTACATGCTAAAAAGTTTAGTTTCAACCAGAATGGAGCTGGGTTGAAGGTTAAAACCAGAGAGTTACTTAGAAATAGTGAATAAAATTAATCTACAAACTATAAAACCATTCAGCCAGAAGGTAAACATGGAAATAAGTCTTCTGAAAATACACAAATGTGTTTTCTTCTCAGGCTACAATTCCTTGGCTTTCCAATTTCGCTGCACCTCTGCAATATCTGCATTAATTACATGTTTTCTCCATTGATGACTATGTTGAGTCTGTAGTCCCACAGCTTTCTAATTTACCATTTCTCAGCTATCAGGAAAAGAGAATCTTCTCAGGCAAGTTTCTCATGAAAGATACAGATTAACAAACTAAGCCACTGATCGAATTTATACCCTTACTGTGGGAATGAGCACATTTGAACACTGAGTGAAAGCTTGTTCTTAAACGGAATGTGTCTATTACCCTGGCCTACCTATTCCAGGGGAGCAGAATATAATGCCATAGTAAAAATTAAAATTTTTATACAATCTTAGAGTTGAAGAGCATTTTTACACCCATAATTTGATTTCTCTTACAGAATTGTTATTTTTTTCAGATAAGGAAACTAAAGCTCATGAAAGTTAAAGTCTAGAAAGTGGTAGAGTCGGTAGCCAGATCCAAGCCCAATGACACTATGTTCCATTATCTTCCCATCGTAACTGTTTACATTCTGAGCAAGCGGGTGGTGTCACCCCCAGCTGAATTTCAGAGATCAAGACGGCTCACAAAAGAGATGGGGGAACAGAGATGAAAATAAAAACACACCAACAGCTGTCACCACCTGTGTAATGGGGAGAAATAATATTCTGGTCTTTATCCTTTCCCTTCCCTGCCTGCATCCTCTTCTCTCAGACCAGTTATCACATTCAAATACATTCTTACACTCCTATGTGTCCACATATCAAAACACTTAAGTCATATACACAAGTCTTCATCTTATTCTTAAGCACGCATGAACTGATGTTGCATGAAAACATAATATTGCACTAAAAGAGTTTATGCCTATTTTGTACCTAGTGGGTGGTTTTTTCCAACAACTAGAACAAACAGACATCTCAATTCTGGATCTCTGGTGGAATGCTCACTCTACTCTGTACCATGTATCTCTCAGGGGGAGATTCCATAATGTGCACAGCATTTCCTACTCTACTTTGTGCGTGAATCTGTACAAATGCAAAGGGACTTTTCTTCATAAAGCCTAATGTATTTATGGTCAAGAAATCCCTCTGCAAAACTGGTCAAAAGTGATGTGTAGCAGGAAGTTCAGGTAAATCATAATGTCATAGGGAAACATCACATTTGATAATGCAGTCAGGTTCAAGACAAAAAACTGAACATGAAAATAACAACCAAGACATATATGCCTTCACACTTTTGTCTCCATCTTCAGGGTCACTATAGGCCTATAGTGAGCAAAGAGAGACCGGCTTCTCTCAGGAGAAACAGAACACACAAACCATCTTAGCTGTAGCAGAGGATGGGAAGAAGAGGGGGCCACCACACAAGTAGGTAAAAATAAATCAGCTAAAATTTTAATTATTCATTCAAGTCTAAGTGTACACTAGAGCGTTAGTCCAGGATACCTAGGGGCTCCAGATACAAGCAGAATCCACATCCACTAAGAAGCCACTTCCCACACCCCTCCAACTGGGGTGATGCAAGAAATGCTAGGGACAGAAAGCAGCCTGAAAAACTGCCCCTTGTACAGAATCCCAATACGGATGGTAATGTCTTGTCTATGGAAAGAGAACAAATCCTTTCCCACTTTCCCAGACCTCTCTCCTACAGCAGAAACCTTAACCTGGTGAGAGAGGGTCAACAAAGCTTGTCTTTGCCAGGGCACAGGCCAGGAGCCACAGCACATGGGGGATGGGCAGGTGAAACCTCTCCCCCAGGGAAAGACTGAGAACTGTCTAGGGCCAAAAATCCTACACCAAGGAGCGGTCTGCTATGACTGAAGGTGAAGTAGGATATTCCCCCCTAACACCAAGAATAGACACGGGCAGAAAGCAAGTCTCACAAGGAGCAAAGGAGGAATTCAAAGAAAGCATTACCCCTGAGCCCAGGTGCACAGCGGCTGTGTAAATGTGAAGCTGAGTTGGGACAGAAGATCCCTGCTGATCCACACCGTGAGGCTACATGCGAGGAGGCAGCAACAGCCACCTGATGCTGGACACCATGAGAGCCAAGAGATGGCCTCTGTCCCAGAAGCAGGTGGGGACAGGTGCAAGCTGAGGGTGGATATATAAAATACATATCCATGAGTCCATACTGATAGAAAGCAATGGTTAAATACACAGATAAAGAATAACTGGGGGAGAAAAGACAAGTCTCCGTGCAGAACTCTAAATTATATAGAGGCTGTGCCCTCAGAGGGGTGGAGCATCGCTCCTCAAACTTGGAGCACAAGGTGGAAATGGAGACAACAGGAATCACTTTGTAGTGTTAAAATCTGACAAACACTACATCGAACATGGTCAAGGTTGACGTCAACCATGATAAGCTGTTTCTGCAGCCTGTCCCCTTGGTATGATAAGATTTCATGAGCCTGGCACCTTACCTCTCTGCTGTTCCTCCAAAGAATCCCCAGCTCCAGTTGTAATCATGAGAAAAACAAATCAGAGAATCCCAATTGTGGAACAGTTCACAAAACAACAGATCAGTACGTCTCAAAACTGTCCCTGTCATGAAAATGAGGAAAATTCTGATAAACTGTCACAACCAAGAGGAGCCTCAGGAAACATGACAGCTAAACGTAACGTGGTGTCCTGGACAGGACCCCAGAACAGAAAAAGGACATTAGGGAAAAACTAAGAAAACAAGCCCATAGTAATAATGTAATTCATATAGGTCCACTGATTTTAATAAACATTAAATACAGATATAATAATAATACAATTATTGCATTCTTATATGCCAATAATAATAATGTTATCAGTACTGTACCGAAATGTACCATACATCAGTAATAAGGGGAACTAGGGGTGGAGTAGATGGGAACTTTCTCTATTAACTTCACATTTTGAATGTTTCTCTTAAACTGTCCTAAAATTAAAAGCACAGGTGCTGCCCAATTAGACAAATATTATAACCAGTCAGCATGGAAACATTTCAGTAAGACTTTGCCAGGTCAGACTGGATGATTATCAGCTATACTTGAAACTACAAGTTATTCTGATTTCTAATACTTGCCTAATCACCCTGTCATAATTACCACAGACTAATTCAAACAGAATTATTTATATTTTCCATTTATTTCTGTGATAGGGAAAGCAAACACCATTAAAGAACCTATCTCTATATAGAAGCTGAATTTTAGGTATTTGGCAATAAAGGAACTGTGATTCTTATCATGTTATGCTAACATCTGTGATTTCCCTTCTAAGTGGAAGCCCAGGGTAGCATGTGGCATATTTCTTAATTTTATTATCAGTCTTCTCTTGCACAAATTTCTCCTTTTCCTTCTTTCCCTCTCCTCCTTCCTTCTCCTTGTTTTTCCTTATTTCATTTTTTTTAAAACCTCCTCAAGACATTAAAAGTTTTGACTTACATGGAAGGTCTACACACTCCAGTCTAATTTTTGTCTGTTTGATTTTTTCTTTGCTTGATTTTAATTCATTTTGCACAATTAACAATTACTGAATATCAACAAGATACAGAGAACCAAACTACAAGAGTAAACATATAGATGCACATATGAGTCTAAGAAGGCTATCTGGGAGCAGAGACAGATAAGACAAGCAAGTAGAATTATTACCATCCAGAGTTAGACTCTGAATTAAATGTGCCGCAGTAAGGCGTTTGCTGCATGGTTGAGAAAAGGAAATTCTGAGTGAGAAACCAGGAACGAGGTGGAGGAAATTAAAAGTAAACGAAGAGAGCAAATTTTCTGAAAAGGAGAAGAAAGCCCTCTGCTAAGAAGCCTCGCTGAGTGGATGGACCAGAATCCAAGGTGTGAGCCCCAGCCAGGCCGAAGTCCCAGAGCTGCCAGCATGGGAAAGCCGACTCCTGCCAACCACAGGCAGACTCTCTCACAATATGGAAGCACACGGACTACAAGCCAGTTTGCTAGTTACCTTGTTGTGATAACTAGAAATCTTAAGTCTCCCCACTAGGTCCCCCTCCTTCTCAATTCAGAAGCCTGAGAAATCAGAAGTTATGTCACAGACTGAAAGGTATATTTCCAGGGCTAAGTGACCACAGAACTTGACAATTTCAACTCTCAATCCCTGGGCTGGCATGCCCGACCCGCCCCGGCAGTCACAGAAATCACCTTGGTCCCAGAGTCCAGAAGACCTTGGAGACTCAATGAAAACAGAAAACCAGAATGTGTTATTTCCCTTCAAAATTCACATATATTTTCTTTTCCTTCATTCACCTTATTCATTGCATCCTACAGCGTCTGAGGTGCGTATCAATAATCAAAGTACCTGAATTTTTCTGCTGCCTGGGGATGCATCAGTAGTGTGTTTCATCACCATCCCACCCACCCATTCATGAGCAACCAGAGGAACACTTCTATTTACGTGAATGGACCGGGCAATGAATAAGCACCTGGCCATTTTAATTACTTTCCATAGAAACTGTAACTCGGGACTAAACAAAGAATCTGCTAACCTCATCAAGGTCCAGAATGGTAAAATATACTGTTGCCTCATCATCAGAGCCCTAAGCTACAACCTGCCCTTCTGACTTCAGTCTGCAGAGTATAGAATAACCAAGTGACAAACATACATTAATTATCAAGTAAGGCCAGTATTAATGTAGACCCTGGCCTCTAAAACTAATAGGTATTCACGAAAAGATAAGGATAGATTTGGTTCAATCACTAATATCTTTTTTGGTTTTTTTTAATAAGGTATTACTGATATACACTTTTATGAATGTTTCACATGAAAAAGAGTGTAGTTACTACATTCACCCATATTATCAAGTCCCCCCCACACCCCACTGCAGTCACTGTCCATCAGTGTAGTAAGATGACACAGATTCGCTATTTGCCTTCTCTGTACCACACTGTTTTCCCCATGATCCTCCACACCATGTGTACTAAACATAATACCCCTCAATCCCCTTCTCCCTCCCTCCCCACCCGCCCTCCTCCACCCCTCCCTTTTGGTAACCACTAGTCCCTTCTTGGAGTCTGTGAGTCTGCTGCTGTTTTGTTCCTCCAGTTTTCCTTCGTTGTTATACTCCACAAATGAGGAAAATCATCTGGCACTTGTCTTTCTCCGCCTGGCTTATTTCACTGAGCATAATATCCTCCAGCTCCATCCATGTTGTTGCAAATGGCAGGATTTGTTTCCTTCTTATGGCTGAATAGTATTCCATTGTGTATATGTACCACATCTTCTTTATCCATTCATCTACTGATGGACACTTAGGTTGCTTCCATATCTTGGCTATTGTAAATAGTGCTGCAATAAACATAGGGGTACATATGTTTTTTTGAATCTGAGAACGTGTATGCTTTGGCCAAATTCCTAGGAGTGGGATTCCCAGGTGAAAATGGTATTTCTATTTTTAGTTTTTTGAGGAACCTCCATATTGCTTTCCACAATGGTTGAACTAGCTTACATCCCAACCAGCAGGCTCTTAGTATTTTTGATGCTGGCCATCCTTACTGGTGTGAGGTGATGTCTCATTGTGGTTTTAACTTGCATTTCCCTGATGATTAGTAATGTAGAACATCCTTTCATGTGCCTGTTGGCTATCCATATCTCTTCTTTGGAGAAGTGTCTCTTCATTTCCTCTGCCCATTTTTTAATTGGCTTATTTGCTTTTTGGGTGTTGAGAGGTGTGAGTTCTTTATATATTTTGGATGTTAACCCCTTGTCAGATATGTCATTTACAAATATATTTTCCCATACTGTAGGATGCCTTTTTGTTCTGTTGATGGTGTTCTCATGTGTTTGATTAGTCCCACGTGTTCATTTTGGCTTTTGTTTCCCTCACTCGAGGAGATGCATTCAGGAAGAAGTTGCTCATGTTTATATTCAGATTTTTGCCTATGTTGTCTTCTAAGAGTTTTATAGTTTCATGACTTACATTCAGGTCTGTGATCCATTTTGAGTTTATTTTTGTGTATGGGGTTAAACAATAATCCAGTTTCATTCTCTTGCATGTAGCTGTCCAGTTTTGCCAACACCAGTTGTTAAAGAGGCTGTCATTTCCCCATTGTATGTATATAGCTCCTTTATCATAAATTAATTGACTATATATGGTTGGGTTTATATCTGGGCTCTCTAGTCAGTTCCTCAGGTCTATTGTTCTGTTCTTGTGCCAGTACCAAATTGTCTTGATTACTGTGGCTTTGTAGTAGAGCTTGAAGTTGGGAAGCATAATACCCCCAGCTTTCTTCTTCCTTCTTAGGATTGCTTTGGCTATTCAGGGTCTTTGTGGTTCCATATGAATTTTAGAACTATTTGCTCTAGTTCATTGAAGAACGCTGTTGGTATTTTGATAGGCATTGCACTGTATCTGTAGATTGCTTTAGGCAGTATAGCCATTTTAACAATATTAATTCTTCCTATCCATGAGCACAGGATGTGTTTCCATTTATTGGTATCTTCTTTAATTTCTCTCATGAGTGTCTTGTAGTGTTCAGGATATAGGTCTTTCACTTCCTTGGTTAGGTTTATTCCTAGGTATTTTATTCTTTTTGATGCAATTGTGAATGGAATTGTTTTCCTGATTTCTCTTTCTGCTAGTTCATCGTTAGTATATAGGAATGCAACAGATTTCTGTGTGTTAATTTTGTATCCTGCAACTTTGCTGAATTCAGATGTTAGATCTAGTAGTTTTGGAGTGGATTCTTTAGGGTTTTTTATATACAATATCATGTCATCTGTAAACAGTGACACTTTAACTTCTTCCTTGCCAATCTGGACGCCCTTTATTTCTTTGCATTGTCTAATTGCTGTGGTGAGGATCTCCAGAACTATGTTGAATAAAAGTGGAGAGAGTGGGCATCCTTGTCTTGTTTCCGATCTTTAAAGGATAGGCTTTTAGCTTCTGGCTGTTAAGTACGATGTTGGCTGTGGCTTTGTCCATATATGGCCTTTATTATGTTAAGGTACTTGCCATCTATACCCGTTTTGTTGAGAGTTTTTATCATGAACAGATGTTGAATTTTGTCAAATGCTTTCTCAGCATCTATGGAGATGATCATGTGGTTTTTGTCTTTCTTTTTGTTGATGTAGTGGATGATGTTGATGGATTTTCTAATATTGTGCCATCCTTGCATCCATGGAATAAATCCCATTTGATCATGGTGGATAATCTTTTTGAAATATTTTTGAATTTGGTTTGCCAATATTTTGTTGAGTATTTTTGCATCTATGTTCATCAGAGATATTGGTCTGTAATTTTTTTTGTGTGTGTGGTGTTTTTGCCTGGTTTTGGTATTAGAGTAGTGTTAGCCTCATAGAATGAGTTTGGAAGTATTCCCTCTTCTTCTACTTTTTGGAAAACTTTAAGGAGGATGGGTATTAGGTCTTCACTAAATGTTTGATAAAAATTCAGCGGTGAAGCCATCTGGTCCAGGTGTTTGTTCTCAGGTAGTTTTTTTTTTTTTGTTTTTTGTTTTACCAATTCAATTTCGTTTCTGGTTATTGGTCTCTTTAGATTTTCTGTTTTTTCTGGGTCACCCTTGGAATGTTTCTTTTTTCCAGAAAGTTGTCCATTTCTTTTAGCTTATCCTGTTCATTAGCATATAATTTTTCATAGTATTCTCTAATAATTCTTTGTATTTCTGTGGTGTCTGTAATGATTTTTCCTTTCTCGTTTCTGATTCTGTTTATGTGAGTAGACACTCTTTTTTTCTTCATTAAGTCTGGCTAGGGGGTTATCTATTTTATTTATTTTCTCGAAGAACCACTTCTTCCTTTCATTGATCCTTTCTATTGTTTTATTCTTCTCGATTTTTTTTTCTGCTCTAATCTTTATTATGTCCCTCTTTCTACTGAGTTTGGAACTCATTTGTTCTTCTTTTTCTAGTTTCATTAATTGTGAGTTTAGACTGTTCACATGGAATTGTTTTTCTTTCCTGAGGTTGGCCTGTATTGCAATGCACTTCCCTCTTAGCACGGCCTTTTATGCATCCCACAGATTTTGCAGTGTTGCATTATTGTTGTCATTTGTCTCCATATATTGCTTGATCTCTGTTTTTATTTGGTCATTGATCCATTGGTTATTTAGGACCATGTTGTGAAGCCTCCATATGTTTGTGGGATTTTTCATTTTCTTTGCGTAATTTATTTCTTGTTTCATACCTTTGTGGTATGAGAAACTAGTTGGTACAATTTCAATCTTTTTAAATTTACCAAGGCTCTTTCTGTGGCCTAGTGTATGATCTATTCTTGAAAATGTTGCATGTGCACTTGAGAAGAATGTGTATCCTGCTGCTTTGGGGCATAGAGTTCTGTAGATTTCTGTTAGGCCCATCTGTTCTAATGTGTTCTTCTGTCTCCTTGCTTATTTTCTGCCTGGTTGATCTGTCCTTTGGAGTGAGTGGAATGTTGAAGTTTCCTAGAATGAATGCATTTCATTCTATTTCCCCTTTTAATTCTGTTAGTATTCTTTTCACATATGTAGGTGCTCCTCTGTTGGGTGCATAGATATTTATAATGGTTGTATCTTCTTGTTGGACTGACCCCTTTATCATTATGTAATGTCCTTCTTTGTCTCTTGTGACTTTCTTTGTTTTGAAGTCTACTTTGTCTGATACAAGTATTGCAACTCCTGCTTTTTTCTCCCTGTTAGTTGCATGAAATATCTTTTTCCATCGCTTCACTTTTAGTCTGTGTATGTCTTTGGGTTTAATGTGAGTCTCTTGAAGGCAGCATACAGATGGTCTTGTTTTTTTATCCATTCAGTGACTCTGTCTTTTGATTGGTACATTCAGTCCATTTACATTTTGGGTGATTATCAATAGTATGTACTTGTTGCCATTGCAGGCTTTAGATTCGTGGTTACCAAAGATTTCAGGTTAACTTCCTTACTATCTAAGAGTTTAACTTAACTCACTTAGTATGCTATTACAAACACAATCTAAAGGTTCTTTTTTTCTCCTCCTTTTTCTTCATCCTCCATTCCTTGTATATTAGGTGTCATATTCTGTACTCTTTGCCTATCCCTTGATTGACTTTGGGGGTAACTGATTTAATTTTGCATTTGCTTAGTAATTAACTGTTCTACTTTCTTTACTGTGGTTTTATTACCTCTAGTGACAGCTATTAAACCTTAGGAACACTTCCATCTTTAGCAGTCCCTCCAAAATACAGTATAGAGATGGTTTGTGGGAGGTAAATTCTCTCAGCTTTTGCTTATCTGGAAATTGTTTAATCCCTCCTTCAAATTTAAATGATAATCTTGCCAGGGAGATTATTCTTGGTTCAAGGCCCTTCTGCTTCATTGCATTAAATACATCATGCCACTCCCTTCTGGCCTGTTTCTGCTGAGAAGTCTGATGACAGCCTGATGGGTTTTCCTTTGTATGTGATATTATGTCTCTCTCTGGCTGCTTTTAATGTCTATCTTTATCCCTGATCTTTGCCATTTTCATTATAAGATGTCTTGGTGTTGTCTTCCTTGGGTCCTTTGTGATGGGAGATCTGTGCACCTCCATGGCCTGAGAAACTATCTCCTTCCCCAGATTGGGGACGTTTTCAGCAATTACCTCCTCAAAGATACTTTCTATCCCTTTTTCTCTCTTTTCTTCTTCTGGTACCCCTATAATGCAAATATTGTTCTGTTTGGATTGGTCACACAGTTCCCTCAATATTCTTTCATTCTTAGAGATCCTTTTTTCTCTCTGTGCCTCAGCTTCTTTGTATTTCTCTTCGCTAATTTCTGTTTCATTTTTCTCCTCCTCCACCATTTCTAATCTGCTTTTAAAACCTTCCATTGTATGTTTTCATTTCTGATACTGTGTTCCATAATGATTGGATCTCTGACTGGAATTCATTCTTAAATATTTTTCTGTACCTCTATGAGCATGTTTATGATTTTTATTTTGAAATCTCTTTCAGGAAGATTCATGAGATTGTTTCATTTGACTCTTTCTCTGGTGTATGTATGATTTTACTTTGAACCAGGTTCCTTTGATGTTTCATATCTGTATGTGGTGCCCTCTGGTGCCCAGAAGCTCTACTCTCTGGAGCTGCTCTGTCCCTGAAGCAATGTCAGGGGTTGTAGGGGAGCAGTATTTATGCCTGGGGGGAGGAAAGAACTGCTTCCCAGCTGATATGCCTGTCTCCACTGCCTGAACCAGCGGGCCAAACACACAGGTATAAACCTCTATGCTTTGTGTTTGTAGCTGCTGTAGAGGGCTTCCCTCTGGCTGGCCTGACACCAGGGCAGGATTTGTTTGCAAATCAGGTGCAGGCTGGCCAGGAGGACGACGCAGCAGGCCACGTATCACAGTGGGGGGCCTTGGAGCTGCGTAGCCAGCCAGGGGGCTGGAGCACCTGAAGATAATGGAAGTTTCCAACCTACTGGGCACAGTGAGCCTGGACAATTTTGTCTATCTGTTCTTTCTCCTGAGCAGTAAGCTCTGTGCAATCCTTGCCCCTTTAGCAGCCCGCTCGCTTTTAGGAAGTCTCTCAAACTGCCTGCCTTTCTTTTGTCCAAGAGCAGCTAGATATGGATCCTTGTTTGCCACAAGTGGCTGGAATCTCAGTCTCTCCAGGTATTCTGCCTGTCTTAGCTTTCCAATCCCCCTAATCACCAGTGCACCATGCAATGTAGATTTGTACTCCCAGAGCAGATCTGCAGAGCTAGGTGTTCAGCAGTCCCAGGCCTCCACTCCCTCCCGGCCGTGTTTCTCTTCCTCCTGCTGGTGAGATGGGGTGGGGGAAGGGCTTGGGTCCCACCAGGTCACAGCTTTGGTACGTTACCCTGCTCCGTGAGGTCTGTTCTTTTCTCCAGGTGTATGCAGTCTGGCACAGCCTTATTTCCTGTTGCTCTTTCAGGATTAGTTGTATTAATTATATTTTCGTATTATATGCAGTTTTAGGAGGAGGCCTCTGTCTCACCTCTCACGCCGCCATCTTCAATCCCCCTCCAGCCTCTCTTCTCTTCTCACTGATATCTTCTTGTTTGAGAGTTTGGCTTTTTTATGTTTGCTTTTGGCAACATGTACATGGAAAATGGGAACTCACAATGGTCTGGAACCCTTGGCAGCAGAGCCATGGAGATACTGGGGAGTCTGAATTAGAACAAAGGGGTGGGAATTTTTAAGGGTAATTTCATCAGGGTCATTTTGAGGACTCCTGGAATATCTCTGACCTACAGTCTAAGAGGTGATTTTTGCTCTGGAAGGTACTGGACATACACTGCCAACATCAAGTTCCTGGCTTTCTATACTAACTCTACTATAACCACTTCCTTCTTCTATATAATTGTATTTCCACATACTATGGTACAGTCATTGTTATGTTCTGACTCCAGAGAAATGCAGGCCACCTTGATTGGATTTTTACAAACTTCCTAGACACTTATATATCATCTTTTGGTCTGCTCCCTCAGATGGATAATTCCAACCACTGTGCATATGTTTTATTAGGTTGACTCTGAGAAGGTTAGTGTTCCTCACTATTGACGTTACACATAATCATTCATACTCATTTCAATTCGATATAATTATTTGCATGACTTTGTGCAAGCAATTTCACCTATTTCACTTTGTTTTCCTCATCACTACAATAAGAGGACTGAACTCGATGGTCTCAGAGCTTCTCCAACACTGTTATTCTGTGATTATATGCACTGTGCTTCCTTTGCCCATATCATGAGCAGTAAACAATAGAGAGATGAGGTAGATAAACCTGATAGAATGACCATAGATTATTAAGAGTTAACAATTCTCTATTTGTACAAACAGGAAAAATATTAACGTGTCTACAGCCAAAAGAAACTGAAATCTTTCCACAAACTCATAAAATGCTGCCTTACCACAGATACAATTTAATGCAGGCACAATAATCAAAGATATATTATTCAGTATGTTCCCTGTAAATACTGCTGTTAAAACTGTTTATATCCTTGAGCATCATTTTTATTGCTCTAGGAGCCACTTTTTTCCTAAGGGAACACATCTCTAAAATTCTGGCAAAATGAAAGAAAGTTTCAGTTTACAGAAATCTGATTTCCCATCAACTCTGAGCTACAGCATAGGTACAGCTACTTTGTAGATGTACTCTACGATGCCCTCTGGTGGCCAACTAGAGTCACCACAAGTTTCATGAGGCAGTTAAAGCATGTACCACCACCACTCTTCTGCTCTCCCGTTTGCACAAAATTGAATCCTCGGCTAGGATCTATTAGTATCGCATATTGCACCTGAAGATAAATCAGATCATTTACTTCTACTTACTCATTTTGAACAGAGGGACTAATAGCAAAGTCAAGAGAGCTTTGCCCAAAATCAAAGAATATTCACAGGCTGAGCTGGAACTGGAATTCCAAATGATCTGACGATAGGTCACCAAAAGCTTTTTATGAGCTCCCAGCTCTTGGCATACCAAGAAGCCTGTGCTTTTTTGACTTCTTCTTCTATCATGAATACGTGCAATACAGTAAAATTGTAATTCCAAGAATTGTATACCCTCACTGAGCTCATTTGTTTTAAACGCAGTGCGCTATGATTCTTGCAGTTTATTATCCAGAACTAACACTCCTTCGTGGTATTGTGAAACCTTCATAAGAGTGTATATCAATGATACTTTAATAATATAATAAATAAATAAATAAATAAATAAATGACCTATCAAACCACGGAAAGACACAGGTGACACTTTACACATATTGGTAAGTGAAAGAAACTACTATGAAAATGTTACATAGTATATGATTACAATTACATGACATTTTTAAAAGGTCAAAACAATAGCAATGATTAAAAAAAAAAAAAACAGTGGGTGCCAGGCATTTAGGAGATAGAAAGGTTGAGTACGTGCAGCATATGGGATTTTTAGCTCGTTGAAACCATTCTGTATGACACTGCAGTGTTGGCCTTGACACTATGCCTTTGTCAAAACCAAAGAACTGCAGAGCAGCAAGAGTAAAGTGTAATGGACACAAATTTTTAAAAAATCAGTTAAGAGGTTAGACATTTGAGGACTGAATGCAGACTGTGAATACACGCTAATTGCATCACAAATGTATGCAACAACCCAGGGACAGGGAAGAAGGGTGCTGATCTCAGTAACTCTGGAAATGCGGGGAGTCTAAAATTAAGGGCCAAGCTCTGTACTCCCACTGATAAAGTTCTTTCCCTCGTGGACATGTTAACAGTTCTGATACCACTCAACATGTATACTGGAGTTCAAACAATTAAGTGAAAGAATGGCAGGTAGTGGGGCAGGCTTCTCACTACTGGAAGGGGAGTTCACAGATAAATGTGGGGAGAAGGCTAGAATGATCCATGTGGTAATAGATCAGATTTAGAGACATCAGTATGAAATCATATTTAGCATAATACAGATAAAGTTCCATATAGAAATAGTTCTAGGTATGTGCAATGTGCAGGCTGGCACACATGTATGAATCGTATGAATCCTTGCTCTCTCGGCAGGGAGGGCCTGGATGCAACAATACCCAATAGTCAGAAGCACTCCTAGTACCAGATCTTGGCTTCATTCTTCAGTGAAAGGAACCAAGGCTTACTGGAGAAATGGCTCATCCTAGAACTGGTGCAGGAGATAAGCAAGTGAACCTGAAACAACACCTTGTTAGAAAGAGAAGAAACGGGTGTGGTGTACATAAGAACACTCTGCATACCATCTCCACAATTTTTCTGTAAATCCAAAAGTCTTCTGAAATAAAAAACGTTTTAAAAAATGAGCAGTGAAAGCATTCCCTGGAAATGGTGCCATTTGCCTACTGAAAAATACCAACTAGCTCTCCTAACCCCCCTTCCTCTTTCATTCCTGTGTCTGGTTATTTCTAAATTGTCTCTTTATCCACCCAACTCGCACATCCAAAACACATATCAACACTCTTCTGGCCGCTGCCCACCTCTTTACCCTAGAGAAAAGAGGAAAAGAGGAGAGACATTGGAAGTACAAAGGAAATGAATGTGTATATTGATTTGGGGAAAGATCTGAAATGGAATACAAATTAATCTAAGAGAAAAATCACGAAGACCATATATCTCTTCTCAACAGCTCAAGGATTCACCCAGGAAAGCCATCTTAGCCCATTAACACGTGGATGAGACCAGCTTATAAACAAGAGTCAGATATTTAATGGTTACTTTTTCAGAAGCCTGCAGGAGGTAGGCATGGTAACCAAGGTGGATTGACTAGGATTAGTATGGGCTGTGATAGAAAACCTCAAACAACAGGAACTTTTAAAAGGTTCAACTTTATTTCTCTCAAATGTTAAGGTAAGAAGTCCAAGAAAGATGCTTTATTACTACCATCGAGAACCCAGATTCCTTTCATCTTTGCTCAATAAATGACATATACTCAAGGCCCAAGGTGGTCACACCAGCTCCACCCAGCAAGGAAAAAAAAAAGGGAAGGGCATGAGCATATTCTCTATGGATTTTTCCTAGAAGCTGGTCACTACATACACTGTGTTCCAGTGCCTGGTGATGCCAAGGGACCTGATCACTTCTGGCTATTTATAAAAGGGTGGTAAATGTAGCCTTTATTCCTGGTGACCATGTCCTCAGCTAAAAAATTGCAGCTTCTATTAATAAGAGAAGAAGGAAAAACACACATGGGAGAATAACGAGCCGTCTCTGCACAGAGGGGGACAAGGGAAGGTCCACAGAGCTGCTGTTCCTCTAATCAGCACACTTCTCTACCCTCTCCATTCCTCTTTTCTGGGACTAATTTTACTCATTTTTCTGGTTTCAGCACATACAATCAACTCCTCTTCAAAGCCTTATTGACCTTATGATTCTATGACCTTAAAAGGTGTACTGACCAGGTGAATTCCTCTTTTGTGCTCTCATTATACCCACATTTGGGCTATGGCAGCACAGAACACATTTAGTGGCAATCACCTGGTCAGCGCTCTGTGTCTCCTCCTAAACTGGAAGGTCTATGAGGGCAGAAACCATGCCTACCGTGTTTATCATTACAGCCACAAGGCCTGGCATATGCACGCTGAGTAAGTGCTACTTGAACTACTACAGAAAGGAAAGGTTTACTAGCTCTTCTATCAAGCTATTAGCTGCTGTGACTGAGGATAGTTTTCTTTATTATTTTGTCTCCCCAGAATGTATCATAATATGCCTGGTATACATATCTGAAAATAATATAGCTGAGTTTGAAATCAATGAAATGGTATCAAGGAGAACTCAGGCACTGGAAATTTCCCCAAAGAGATGACTTTTTAGGGCTTAGCTTCCTCTAACTTATTTGCTCAGTAGTCATGTGCTCATGTTACCCTGTGTGATGCAAAAGTTCACATGAGCATGAATTATCCATAAAAATAATAATAAAGTAAGGCTGTTATTGAGGCGTTGAACAGCAGATATAAACATTCTTAAGGATGAGTATTTGTGGTCCAATTTTTTAACCATATCAAATCCATGTGGCCCAACTCACAAAAGAGGAGACTTGAGCAGTCTGTAAGGAGATGTTTTCCAAAGGCTGAGTGTGGTCACAGTCAAGCCGAGTATGAAACTCCCAATCCTGCAACCCCACGTGCAAAGGTCATGCCTGACTTGAGTGTCCAGCGCTCACTGGCCCATGCAAACCCCGCAGTGTGAATGACTCTGAACCAGCCCCACGATGACATGGAGACACTCTCAAGAGATCTACCACATAATAAATCATCTTCAAAATAAGACAGAAGCATAGTGAGAGCTCCTATGATTTTTATGAGCATAATAATATAAAAAGCCTTAAGCATCCACATGGAATAAAACCAGTAATGGGGCACACATCTAGTACTTCTAATGCAGGATTTTTTTTTAAGCGCAATATAGAAAGAATTGCAGAATTGTGGTGCAATGCTGGGTAATGATGCTCCTTCTATGACCTTAAAGACCCCAGAGAATGCACCAGAGCCCAAGAACACAGGGAGCATATTAAATATGTGCCTCCCTCTGAGAAGTCTACTTCCTCTGTATTAAGACAATTAAGCTTGTATTGGCAGCTTGTGAGAGGGCATCTTGGGTTAAGTGGTCCACTTTATAGAGAAGATCTATGTGCAGTTATCACCCGGGGACCCCATGAAATCTTTACCCGTGGGTGTCATAATAAGGAGCTAAGACTTCCACTAGACAGGAAGCAGGTGACCTGGATGGGTGACTTCCACTGGCCAAAGCAGAGATGGGATTGGAGGAGACAGTATGCTGAGCACTGGTTGCGGACTTGGGGACACACTTACATGACCTGGCACCCGCTTGCCTCTCCACCTATGGCCAAGATAGGTTAGTCGTCCACTGCAGACTAACACTCACTTTCCACATAGAGGAAGGCTGGGATACAAGTGCCCGGCCAGGAACTGCATGTCTTGGCACCCCTTGCATCCAGGAAGGACCAGGGAATAGCAAATGGCAAGTGGAATGTGGGTGAAAGTGGTATCTGTTACTCCAAGCCTGTCCATAAAAATGTCCCACATAATCCTCCCTGTTCTTTTCCCCTTTGTTACAACAATGTATAGTGTAATAAGCAAAAATTAAAATTTCATGACATTAAGCCACTGAGATTGTATGTTTATTTCTTGTGGCACATTCACTGATTCAGACTAATACACCAGGAAAGCAATACATCAGTGAGAAAGGAATAGCTACTGCCTATTGCTTCTGAGGTCAAGTAACACTGAGGACAGAGGAGCAGATCTGGAAATATGGATAGACATTGTCAATTACTTTGTTGAAGACAATTTGAGTAGAATGGAAGGAAGAATAACCTAATCGGCATGGATGGAGGAAAAAAATAGGAAGTCGGAAATGCAAAGCAACACTTGTGAGCAATTTAATATGCTCTTCTGTGAAGGGGAACAGAGAACAAGGTGGCAGAAGCTGGGAAGATGCATGAGGCTAAGAGTAGAGAGAGTGAGAGAGAGAAAAAGAGATACAGAGAAAAAGATGTGAAAGAGAGATTGAGACAGAAAATGGAGAAATAGACATTAAATTGAGATCTAGAAAGGTACAGAGCTAGAGAAAGAGAGACCCAGAGAAAGACAGTATGTTAAGAAGGATTCCAGGCATGTGAAGACAACATCAGAATTATCACCATGTTCATCAAATATCTGGTTCAACTTTCAAGTTTCTCTGCTTGTCTCGCGGTTTTCGTTTTCACAGTTTATTGGATCAGAACAGCATCACAACAGGCCCACTCTGTTAGATCTGGCTTGCCTGATTCGGGATCAGTATTTTGACCTTTCTCATAGGCAGTTCTGTGCGCCTCCCCCAGGATGCATGCATTGTTTTGTGACAGTCCATCACTGAGGGTCAATTCCTACTTTGTTATTTTGTTAAGGTTTGCAACACAGGGATGCTGGAGTCCAGCAGTTCTCAAAATGTGGGCCCCAGACCAGCAGCAGAGGCAGAGCTTAAGAACTCGTCAGAAATGTAGATTCTCCACGCTAATCCCAGACCTCAGAATCCAAAACTCGGCAGTGGGGGGGCGGGGCTGGTATATGTGTTTTAATGAGCCCTCAGGTGACCGTGAGGCACACTAGTGTTTGAGAACTACTGCTCTAACTCTACCATCTCTTTTTTGTTGATTGCTTCTATAAAGAGAAACTTCCACACACCAACCCTTTGGTTACCCAGACACAGTGTCACACAGTCAAAGCCAGTTAAATGTTTGACTCTTTCCCTTTACTTACCACTTTTCAGAATAATGAGTTAGTTCCCTAGCCATTATTCTATTCTATTTCATTCTACTTATGTTTATCATTATTTATTATTATTTAGTTTTTTAATAGTACCTGCAGAAAGGGGACTTAGAAGGGAGCTGTTTGGCTTGCTTGGTGTCTGTGGGGTTCTGTGCATCTGGCAAAAAGCAAGGATGCTAAGATGATGGAGAATCTGCACATAAACCCCTGCAAAGGATGCACCTAAGACTGTTAGCAGCCTGGACGCCCCAGGAAACCAAGTGGTCTCCATTTCTCAGCACTTCTCATCTGCCTTTTCCCTGCAGGCGTGTGTTACACAATGCACACCAGACCTTACTACTCCCACTTCCCTGTCCCCATCCGACGGAAGGGGGGACCCTGCTGATGATCAATACTCCTGCTGTGATGATAAGCAAGACAGATGCGCCTGTGAGGCCTGGCTGGTATTTGCATGACTGCCTCTGTAGGCATTCAATTACTCCTAATGGAAGGGTGACAGGGCCCCTTCCCTCGCTGACAGAGGAGCGTGTATGCAGGCTCCCACGGCAGGACCTGCAGCTGACAGCGGTTTCTCCTCTCTCCTCTCCGTAAGCTCACCCCACCAGCGCCATCTGCCCAGTACATGGAAACTCCAAATGCCAGGACAGTTCCCTAATGGAATCTTCAAGGAAGAAGTCCATTTTGCTCATCACAATGCTGTCTTGTTGAGTCGCTCCTGCGCCTGCACGTGGACAGTCAGATGGGCTCAGTAACGCTCTCAGGTAGGTTGCGTGAGAGCAGGAAGGTGAGCTCGGGTCAGCAAGCACTGCCTGGAAACTCTCCCCGGGAATCTTTTACTTATAAGCCAGGCAGCAAAAAGCCAGCTCAGGCAGCTGTTCCTGCTTTTCAGTATCCCCAGTTGGGATATATGAAGTGTGTGTTATATCATTTTTCCATTGAAACAGATGTCATTAAGGGACAATCAATGCCATTTCTTTTGCTAAGGAGCTAAGTACAGAGGACATCTGCTGAATGGCGGAGCAGCATTCACTTCCCTTTCTGGTAACTGTATCTTTCAGGACCACCCTTGTACTGGCCACTGGGGGAGACCCTGGCCAGACATTTTTACTGGTATGTGGAACCCTGGCTGAGGTACATGCTGGTTGGTAACAATTCAACAACCACCCCGTTCTCTAAAGAAGTGTCCCCGTCCGAACAGAGCTACCTCCCACCCCCAACCACTACCACCGCTGCCACCACCACCACCAGGCCTCAGCCAATGACTGGCCAGCAAGGGGGCACAGAAGGCGGGCCCCCTGGTCACACTGAGTGGCATCTCACTGAACCCTGTCTTTACCTGAAGCCACAGTGTTGCCACACTGTTGTTCAGCACTTTCCCATTTCCTCAATGCCTTTCTCCTGAATACAACCCGCATCCCAGCACCAGTTAAATCAACTGAATAAGAATTCCCATGGCAGACTCCATTTCAGGGAAGCCATAAGTAAGGCACCCCTCTTCCACACCTCAGAAGTTGGAAAGGAACCAATTCCACCCCAGCTCCAGAGCCCAATAAAAATATTGCATTTCTCTTAAGCAGCAATGATTGGTTCAGGGATGGGCATGGAATTAATGCCAGGCCAGTGACAACCCTATCTGGTGGTTGACATTGGTGGGAGTATTTCTTCAGGGCTACAACTAGCATGCGGTGAGGGGAGAGGCACTTGCCTCGGGTGCAAGACCTGAGGGTTACCAAAAATCTGTTATCTGGGAATGTAAATTGGTGCAACCATTATAGAAAACAATATGAGGTTAACTAAAAAATATATATATGTATAAATACATACATATATATATATATATATATATATATATATATATATATAACTACTCAATCCCACTTATGGGTGGGTGAGGATATTATCTCCAAAGTAAGTGAAAACAGGATACTGAGGAGATATCTGCACTCCATGCTGTTCACTGCAGCATCATTCACAATCAGCATGATATGGAAGTAACCTAAGGGTTCATCAATGAATAAATGGGTAAAGAAAACACACACCAGGAAATCCTGCCTTTTACAACAACATGGATGGACCTTGAAGGCATTATGCTAAATGAAATAAGTCAGACAAACACAAATACTGCACTTATATGTGGAGCCAAAAAATAAAAATAAAAGGGCAGGCTTTCTTGTTCCAAGTAAGATGAACCCACAGAGAACACCAAAGATGCATTATAATTAAAACAGTAAAAGTTAAAGGTAAAGATAAAGATAAAAGCAGCAAGAGAAAAATGGCTTCTTACACTTACTGCATACAAGGGAAACCTTATAAGGTTATTAGCAGATTTTCCAACAGAAACTTTGCAAGCCAGAATAAAGGGGCACAACACATTGAAAGGGCTGAAAGGAAAAACCTTCCAAACAAGAATGATCTGCCCAGCAAGGTTACTATTCAGAACTGAAAGAGAGCTTTCCAGAGAATCAAAAGCTCAAGGAGTTCAGCACTATTAAACTGGACTTAAAAGAAATGTTAAAGGAGCCTTTTTAAGCCAAAAAGAAATGGCACTAATTAGTAACATGAAAATATAATAAAAGTAAAACTCTCACTGGTAAAGATAAATATTTAGTAAAAGTTAACAGATTAAATACTTACAAAGCAAGTATGAAGGTTAAAAAAAACAGTAAAATTAACTATAACTACAATAATTAAAGAATGTGTAAAATAAAAAGATATGTAATATCAACGTTATAAAACCTGGTAGAAAAAATGTAGTTTTGGAATGTATTCAAAAATTCATCATCAACTTGAAACATACCATTATATACATAGGAACTTGTATCAGAACCTCATGGCAATTTTAAGGAGAAACCTTACAGTAAGTAGACAAAAGAAAATGAGAAAGTAATCTAAACATTAAACCAAGGAAAGCCATCAAACCACCAAGAAAGAGAAAAAGTGAAGAAAGGAACAGAGAGGAACTACAAAAACAGCCAGAAAATAATTAATAAAATGGCAGTAAGTTCATACCTAATTACTTTAAATGTAATTATTACATTTAAATATGTAACAAAATGTAGTGGACTGAACTCCCCAATCAAAACACAAAGTGGCTGAACGGATAAAAAAAATATATTAAAATATATGCTGTCTATGAGAGATTCACTTCAGAACTGGGGACAAACACAGACTGAAAGCCAAGGGATGGAGAAAGATAGTCTATGCAAAGGGTAACAAAAAGACTGCTAGTATAATTATCTTCATAGCAGTCAATGTGACACACCACATAAAACAGAGATATAACAATATACGAAGAAAAGCATTCCATAATAATAAAGGGGTTAATCCCACAAGAACATGTAACATCTATAAACACACATGCATTCTTCATAGGAGCACCAAGATATATACAGCAAATATTAATGGACCTTAAGGGAGAAATTGGCAGCAATACAATAACTAGCTGATTTAATACTCCACTTAAGCCAATGGATAGAGCACCCAGGCAGAAAATTAATAAGGAAGTATTAGCCTTCAACAACCCATTAGACCAGATGAACTTAATAGATATATATATATATAGAACATTCCATCCTAAAGTAACGTTCTTCTCAAATGCACACAGAACATTCTCTGGGTAGATTACATTAGTCCTCAAAACAAGCCTCAATAAATTCAAGAAGAATTAAATCATAGCAACCATCTATCTTCTCCAACAACCACAGTATGAAACTAGAAATCAGTTATGAGAAGAAAAATGGAAAAACCACAAAAATGTGGAGATTAAACAAAATGCTATTGAACAGATGAGTCACTGAAGAAATCATATATGAAATCAAAAAATACCTTCAGACAAAGGAAAACAGAACTACAACATACCAAAATCTTAGGGATGCAGCAAAAGTAGTTATAAGAGGGAAGATGATAGCAATACAAGACTACTTTAAGAAGCAAGAAAAATTTCAAATAAACCATCTAACTTTATACCTAAAAGAGATAGAAAAAGATCAAATGAAGCTCAAAGTCAGTATAAGGAAGGAAATGATAAAGATCAGAGCAGAAATAAAGGAAATGAGACAAAAAATAGAAAAGATAAATTAAAGGAAGAGTTGATTCTTTAAAAACATAAACAAAATTGACAAACCTTTACCTAGACTAACCAAGAAAAGAGTGGGCTCTAATAAACAAAATCAGAAATGAAAGAGAAGTCACTACTAACACCACAGAAATACAAAGGATAAGAGACTACGTTCAATTCTGTGCCAAAAAACTGGACAACCCAGAAGAAATGGATCAATTCCCAGAAACATTCAATATTCCAATAATGAATCATGAAAAAACAGAAAATCTGAGTAGACTCAGGAAACAGAATCAGTAATCAAAAACTTCCCAAACAAAAGTCCTACACCAAATGGCTTCACCGGTCAATTCTAGCAAACATTTGAAGAGTAACTAATACCTATCCTTCTGAAACTCCTCCAAAAATTAAAGAGGAGGAAATGGTTAAAAAGGCACTTTATGAAGGCAGTTTTTGCCTTGATACTGAAACCAGATAATTACATGACAAAAAAGGAAAATTACAGGCCCGTATCATTGATGAACATGAATGCAAAAATCCTGAACAAAATACTATCAAGCAAATTCAACAATACATTAAAAGGATAATACACTGTGATCATGTGGGATTTTTTTATACAGAAATGCAAGGATGGTTCTACACCCACAAATCATCAATGTGATACATACACCACATTAGCAAAATAAAAATAAAAATCATATGATCATCTCAATACAAAAATAGCACTTGAAATAATTCAACACCAGCATAGTAAAAACTCAAAAAAGTGGGGCTAGATGTCACACAGGTGCCATCATACTCAGTGAAGAAAAGCTGAACACTTTTCCCATAAGATCAGGAGCAAGACAAGGATGCCCATTCTCACTACTTTTATTCAACATAGCATTGTAAGTCTTAGCCACAGCAATTAGGCAAGAAATAAAATGCACCTAAATAGGAAAGGAAGATGTAAAACTATCCCTATTTGCAGATGGCATGATACAATATATAAAAAATTCAAAAGACTTACCAAAACACCTGTTAGATCAGAACTAATAAGTCAGTAAACTAGCAGGATATAAAATCAACACACAGAAATATGTTTCATTTCTGTACATTAATAATGTATTATCACAGAGAGAAATTAAGAAAACAATCTGATTCACAATTGTATAAAAAAGAATAAAATACCTAGAAGTAAATTTAACCGAGGAGGTGAAAGATCTTTACAGTGAAAACTGTAAGACACTGATGAAAGAAATTGGAGATGCAAATAATTGGAGAGATATTCCATGCTTGGAAGAACATTGTTGAAATGTCCATTACTACAAAGCAATCTAGAGATTCAGTGCAATCTCTATCAAAAATTCCAATGGCATTTTTCAAAGAACTACAACAAATAATTCTCAAATTTGTATGGAACCACAAATTACTTAAATAGCCAAAGCAATCTTGAGAAAAAGGAAGAAAAATGGAGGTATCCCACTCTCTGATTTCAAGCATTAGTACAAAGCTAGTTATCAAAATAGAATGGTATTGGCATAAAAACAGACACACAGATCAACGGAACTGAGAACCCAGAATTAAACCCACACATATATAGAGAGGTATTACAAAAGAGCCAAAATATACAATGGAGAAAGGACAGTCTCTTAAATAAATGGTGTTACGGAAACTGGACAGCCACATACATATGAATGAAACTAGACCATTTACACCATAAAATTTAACTGAAAATGGACTGAAGACTTGAATATAAGACCTGGAGTCACAAAATTCCTAGAAGAAAACATAGGCCATACGCTCCTTGACATTGGCCTTAGTGATATTTTATTGGATCTAACTCCAAAGCCAAGGGAAACAAAAGCAAAAGGAAATAAGGGGGATTACATCAAACTAAAGAGCTTCTGCACAATGGAAAAATAAACCATCAAAACAAAAGGGCAACCTACTGCATGGGAGTGTTTTGGAAATCATATATCCAACAAGGGACTAATATCCAAAATACATAAGGAACTCATAGACACAAAGAACAGATTGGTGGCAACCAGAGGGGAAGAGAGATGGAAGGCACAATGGGTCGATTATATGGTGAGGGATGAATATAGGCTTCAGTGGTCAGTACATACAGATGTCAAGTAATAATGTTGCACACCCGAAATCTATATAATGTTTTATCCCAAGTTTGTTCAATAAAAAATATGAAAATTTTTAAATAATGCAATAAAACAGGATAAAAATATAGCAGGTTTTAAAATAAAGACAGAATCAGTATTACATTGACTTTTCCTATTGCCTCTGGCTCCATTTAGGCTCTGCACTATCAACTGCAACTCTTTCACCATTTTCTAGATTCACTGAGAATCCAGCCAAAACAGGAAAACAGGGCCAAGAGATGTTTGAGAGATTCCTGTTGACATAAAACTATCACATGTGATAGTGGTGAGGATTAAGTAAATGAATGCATGTAAAGCCTTTAAATATAGCCTAGCTCACAGTAAGCCCAGTACAAATGTTGGTTATGGGCACAACTATTGTCTCTCCTGCTGGAACCAATCTCTGCCTTCTCTGGCCATCCACAAACCCTCATTATTTATTTCCTAAGTTCTCATGTTCTACTCTGTAACAAGAGAGTGTAATATTGATAGGCAGTTTCTTATCTCCTTGGTGTAGAGATTAATTTTTACTTATTCTTTTTCCAAGAACCTAACACTTATGCAATGCCTCACACATAAAAAATACGTGTTTGCAGAAAGAAAGAGAGAATTTGATTAAGAGGCTGAGAAAACAACAGTAAGTTATAGGTGCTATATCTTCTAGTAAGCCTACATCAAATTATAAGATGTGATTTTTCATACCATGCATATTCCAACCTTTGAACTTGAATGAGTTTTAATGACATGAAATCTCTCTCTTTTACTTATTCAAATCCTTACAATCCTTTGGAATTAGCTCAAATTTGCCTTTTCAATGAAGTCATCCCCATCCGTCCAGCACCCCAGTCCTCCCTTCAAGCTTCTTGGTGATCTCACCTGATGATACAGGTCACTGGTATCCTCCATTTATCATTATTTCTCTGCTTCGTCAATCCTAACTAGCTTTGTGACCTTGGGCAAGACATGTAACCCAGCTGATTTTGCACTTTGGGTATGTTTCCTCTATTTAAAAAATAAGTTGCTTAGACTTGACGGCCTCTAAGGTCCAGGAAGGCTCAGACTTTGGTTCTAAAATTCTCTTCTCCAACCTCTTACATCTGGGTATCAGTGGGAAACATTTAACCTTTACTTAAATGTTGGCACTTGCTGATTTTTATCACGACCTAACTGTTACTCTTTAAAGAGGATTACTCTTTAAAACTCAGTGCTGATTTACGTATGGGAATAATTCCTTGCACTTACATAACCTCTTCACTCCCCAAAGCTCAAGGCACTTTTGCAGGCAAGATGTCCCATTAATCCTTATGCACCTTGCAGAAAAAAAAAAAAACTGTCAGGAGTAAAAACTTCCCTCTAAGATCACCTGCTAATCAGGGTGAACCCAAGGGAAGGGACAAAGCCAAAAACTTCTAATGTTCTGTGTCTCAATGACCCAAATCACTGTCAACCTAGGGAAGCCTGACACGATTTAAATGTTCCCTTGTCAACTTGTACAAAGCTGTTCTAAAGGCAACAGAAAACATCAAGACATGAAAACTTCAAATTCAATTTATCTTTGAAATATAATTTTTTTGGAATATATTATCTGGAATATTGTATAGATGATATGAGATTAAAATTCAATTCTTTAATCAGAGTGTCTCAACTGAAAATCTTAAATTTAGCCACTTTCCAACCACAGAATGTGAAAGTTACTTCCTCTTCTGTTCAAAAAAATGAGACTAAATATCTGAATTTACTTCACTGGTTTATGACACTTAAATTTTTTTCAAAGAAGGACTAAATTACTTAGCTCAGTATTAAGCACATGATAAGGACTAAATCTATATATGCGACTATTGTTTTATTAGGATTATTATTTCTCCATAGTGTCTTCTTTCCTATACCTCTTTTGTAGAGGTTAATTTGAGTTTTTAGAGAATACCAATCAAGGGGCCTGAGAGTGATAGGTTGGGAAGAATAATCTGGGAATTAAAGAGATCCTTTTGGGGGACACAGAGGTTGACTGTGCAGCTCAAGGTAACTATTCATTCATCAAGTATCGTGTCTTACCCTACGTTAGGTACTGGGGACAACAAAATGAACAGAAATATTGCCAGCCCTGCTGTCAAGGAACTCACAGTTTCTGCGCAAATCTGTCCCTAATGACCTTTTGTTTTAATGAACAATGCGTCTACTAAGGAAAGAATGAGACAAAGGGAAAAACAGTTTTATTCTGTTGGTATACTTTGGTGTATTAGTCACATTTGCCAAGTAACAAACAGCCCAGTATTGCAGTGACTTATAACAATCCATATTTATTTCTTGCTCACATCACATGAAGGCTGTAATTGGTTGTGGCTGTTAGGCTCGGCTCCACATGTCTTATCATACGACACTACAGGTTGAGGGAAAAACATGCTGATCTCATGATAGATAAGAATAAGAGATGCAAAGCCAAACCACTTAATGCTTCTGTTCAGAAAGATTCTTTTGCTTAAGAAGGTCGTATCACTAAGCTTATCGTCAGTGGAGTGGGGAACTATAGTAAGGCTATAGGGAAGTGGGTCAAAAATGGAACACAAAGCAATAATTGTGATTAATACAATTCACCACACCTGCAATGAGAAATAGTGGTAAGTTATTAATATTCTGAAAGGAAAGGGAAGAAAATTAAGACATTGGTGGCATCATTAAGTAACTAGTGGCTTCCTCGCACAGAATATGTAGCATGCTATGTAACTATCAGGAGACTTCACGGCTGCTGGTGTAAAGTTCGGGGAACAAGTCAGAAAACAGGGATTTGGGCACATAAGTGTATTTGTTTCTTTTCCAACCTCAAATTCTGGTTGTAAGAGAAATCTCCTTAAAACAACTGCTTTTGTATTACTTTGCCTTTTTTATTTAAGTTTAAAAGTAAGAATTATATGTCACTACTTCACCACATCAATTTTTTTGTCAGTGGCCAACTATGAATATAGATTTCAAACTACAATATAACCCTCTAGGAAACAGATCTCTGTAGTCATTGTCTTAAGTCTGATAATCATTTGCCAAATAACAAGATCCATAACCAGGTCATTGTTTTTTTGACTTTGGACATCATTATATATGAAGTGAATAATTATAATTTTTAAAGGTTGGATTTTCAATGGAGATGCCTTTCAGATTTTTAAACAAAAGAAATCAAATGGACAAATTACTAGTTTGTGGGGGACAATAAAATGGAGTCAGATTTTCCTGTTTTTTGTCCTGAAGAGAACATTAACAACCTTTTTAGAGATTTCATGCCCAGGAGTAATTAATTTCAGTCTACTACAGAATTTAATAGTGCATTTTTTAAAGTAGTAGTCTAGCTTTGATAACTGCAGCTCTACATTTTACTGCTCAGTATTTTCTGTCACCAGCCAAAATATAATATATGGCTTCTGGTCAGAAAATAAAAGAACAAAATTAGCATTTGTACAGCCTTTTGAGAGGTAATGCAAACTAAATATTCAACTCAAATAGAAAATAGAGATTGAGCCAATGACATAGTCTTATGACCAGACACCTGGTAAAAAATTTGGTAGTTGGCTGGGCAGGAGGGGACTCAGAGGCACCCAGAGATTCTTCAGCCTCAAACTCCACATTTCCTTTAAGCCAAATATACCAGTGTCAGGATCTCTGTTTGGAAATCTAAGGCAAAATTTATGATACAGAACATAAACTCAGAAAGCCACACTAGTTTTTGAAGGCTCAACACCAAAAGCCCAGATGGAGATACTGAAGATGCTCTTTGATGATACCCTACTCTAATTTTCAATCTCAGGTTCCCTAAAGTAAAAGATATTAACACAACTTACTAGGGTGAAAGAACTAGTCTCAAAGCCAACTGTCAGACCTTTTGCGGGTTGCAGCAGAGCACATAAGCATTACCTCTACACCTTCCCACATAGAGTTCTGCAGCATGCTGTTAAGATCGCTTAGACTCATAGCCAGGACTATTCAATTTCTTATTACCTTAACCCTTTTGATACTGAAGTATCTTCAGACCTAGTTTTCTGACCAGCCATCTGGCTTTAACACTACCTCTTAATTCATTGTATTAGCATATTTTCATTATGACGCTGGACATAGTTATAAAAGCTACTTTAAAATCCTTTTATGCTATTTCCTGTATCCTGGAGTTAGTCTCCATTGATTACATGTTCTTTTTCTCTTTTTTTTATTGTGATTAAAAAAAAACACCTAACAAAAATTTACCAGTATAACCATTTCAAGGTGTATAGCTCAGTGACATTAGTACAATCATAATGTTGTGCGACCATCATCACTATTTTTACTCCCAGAATTTTTCATCAGCACAAATGGAAGTCCTACACCAATAAGCAGCCACTGCCCATTACCTGTTCCCCACAGCCCATGACAACAACTAATCCCTTCTCTTTCTCTATGGATTTGCCTATTCTCGACGTTTCATATAAGTGGAATCATACAATATGTGGCCTTTAGCTTCTTTCACTCAGCGTTATGTGTTCAAGGTGCATCCATGTGGCAGCATGTGACAGTACTTCATTCCTGTATGTAGCTGAATAATGTTCCACTGTATGGGCTCTTTGCATAAAACAATTTTTGATCCTTTTAATTTCTTTTTTCTTCGGATCTAAGTTTTATTTTATTTTTTGTAGACAGCACACACATGAATCGTGTTTTTTTAATCTATTCTGCTGATCTTCACCTTTTAACTGGAGAGTTTAATCCATTTACATGTAAATTACTGCAGGGACTTCTGCCATTTTGCTGTTTGTTTTCTGTATGTCTTATTTGTTTTGTTTAATTCCTCCATCATTGCCATTTTCATATTTAAATAATTTTTATAGTGCACCACTTGGATTCCCTTCTCATATTCTTTTCTCTAATTTGTTTTAGATTTTTTTTTTTTAGTGTGTACTTGTGTTGCAGGAACCACAGGAACTGTGAACAAGGAGTTGGGACACAGACGTTAGGCGAGAAGCAGCATTTATCAATGCCCGCCCTGGCTCAGCGGATTCCTGTCCAAAGGCTGAGCCCCGAGTGCAGCAGGGCCATGCCTTTTACACATTCACTACAAGGTTATGGGGGAGTCAGCACCCAGGAACCATTGCAGTGGGAGCTATTAGGTCACTATAGGAGTATTCAGGATGCTAGTTATATTTTGATCTATCTCTGTAAAGGTTACCCAGATACCATATTAAAAACTAATGGGCTTCCATGACTCTGATCAACAAGCTGTGCCCTACCACTGAGTCCAGTATGGAGGAAATACGTTGTTACACTGTTTCAATCTCTAGCACCCAAGCACCTTGTGATTCCTCTATATTCCCAAAGCCTCAACAGTAACTTCGTCTCCTTGGCTTCCTACCACACTTTAGGACTTATAATTAACATATTAGGTTTATATAACTATTTTTAATTAATACCAATTTAGGTTCAATAAGATATAAAATCTGCTCCTGTGTATCTTTGTTCCTCCCCCTTTATATTATCACAGAATAAATGTTTATACATTATATACATACTAAGATTTATAATTTTTGTTTTATGCCTTTCTCTTTTAATACATGGGAAAAGGAGTTGCAAATCAAAACTACAGTAATGCTGGCTTCCATATTTACCTATGATGTTACCTTTACCAATGCTGTCTATTTCTTCATATGACTCAAAGTTACTGCCTAGCGTTCATTTATTTGAGCATGAAGGGTTTCTCTTAGCATTGATAGTAGGGCATGTCTACTATTAATGAACTCCATCTATTGCTTATCTGAGAATGTCTTAATTTCTTCACTCTTGAAAGATACTTTGCCACAGGTAGAATTCTTGATTAACGGTTAGTATCTCTCAGCAATTTAAATGTATCATCCCACTGCCTTCTGGCCACCACAGTTTCTGCTAAGAAATTTACTATTATTATGTTTTTCAGTGTGGATCTCCCTTTCAAAATACTTTTAAATCAAATTTGGGAAATTATAGACCATTTTTAAATATTCTTTCTGCCCCTTTCCCTCTCTCTTCTCCTGAGATTCCTACCACATGTGTGTGGGTAAGTGTGATAGTGTCTTACACATCTATTAATCTCTGTTCACTTCTTTTTCATTTTTTTTCTTTTTGCTAGTGAAACTGTATAATTTGACATATTTCAAGTTCATTTGTTCTTTTTGCCTGTCTGTTCATACTTGTTATTAAACCCCTGTAGTGAATTTTTCCTTTCAGTTCTTGTAGTTTCAGCTCCAAAATTTCTATTTGGCTTTTTTTTAATACTTTTTATCTCTTTGTTTATATTCCCTATTTACTGAGGAATTGTTCTGTTGGTTTTCTTAGTTCCTTGTCTGTAGTTTCCTGTAGCTCTTTGAAAATATTTGAGACAGCTAATCTAAAGTCTTTGTCTATTAAGTCCAATGTCTTTGTTTCCTCAGGGACAAATTCTGTTAATTTCTTTTCCTTTTTTTTTTTTGTTATACGTTCTACTATTTCTTTGCATGCTTCACCATTTTTCATTGGATAGTGGCCATTTTGTATATTTTGATGTGTGAAGACAAAGGAAAACAACAGGAAAATGAAGAAAATAAGATAAAGAGAAAAAGAAGCAAAAGAAAAGAAAACAAAGTATACTCCAGACCTTTGCAATCCAGCTTTGTGTTGAGGCACACCTTCAATGCTTAGTCAGGCCATTTATAACTTTACCTTTGTCTTCACTTACCCTAAGCCTGAAGACTATCCAGAGGTGAAAATTTATGGTCTTCTCAGGTCTTTTCTGAACATATGTCCCACCCTGCGCATGTACATGTCTTTCTACGTTCCTGATATACATAGTAGCTTTTCAAAGCCCCTATTTCCTCAAAAAAAGGTTACTCCCTGGCTTTTCCTTCCAGAATTTCAGCATGTTTATTGTCTTACCCAACTGCTAGGTATATCCCAGGTGACAGCAACTTGTTTGTTCATTTGTCTCTCTTTTTTTTTTTTTTTTTTACTTGTTTGATTTTTGTGCCCATCCTGCCAAGATAAGAGTTCCGTGTTAGGTAAAAAGGCAAGCCCCTTATGGTGACACTTCAGGGAAACCCCTATGAGGTCAAAACAGACCGGCACAATTCCCTGGAGACCAGACCCACTGTGCGCCCTCCAGAACCAAGTACACACACTGGGAATACAAGATGCCATCTATAAGACTAGCAGTGGGCCAGGGGAGGACAAGGGTTAGTTGAAAACTAAAACAGATCTCCTACTTCGCGTTTCAGTGGCCTTTCTTTTGGCTAAGCATTCATTTGGTTTGTATAAGCCTTTCACTATCTTTCAGAGTTCTGATAAACTTGATTCTGGTAGGTTTTGCCAAATTTTTAGTAATCCAGGAGCTGAATCACCTCTAGAGGTCCCTGCTCTGCCATTTTTGTTAAGGCACTATCAATTGTCTTTTTAAAAATGAATATGTTTAATATTTTAAAGCAGTTTTATGTCTACATAAAAATTGAGTGTGAAGTACAGATAATTCCCATATGCCTCATCTCTCCCTACACATACATGCACATGCACGCACAGTTTCCCCTATTAGTAACACCTTGCATTACTATATGTGTGTTATAATTGATGAGTTTCTACTGATACATCATTAACTCAAGTCCATGTTTACATTTGGATCGCTTTTTGTGCTATATATTCTATGGGTTTTAACAAAAGTTCAATGACATGTATTTACCATTACAGTATCATAGTCAAGTTTCACTTCCCTAAAAATCCCCTGTGCTCCACCTATCTACCCCCTCCACCATCCCCGCAAATTCCTGGCAAGCAATGATCTTTTCTACTATTTCCATAGTTTTGCTTCTTCTCTAAGGCCATATGGCTGGAATCATCTAAAATGTACTTCTTTTTATGTAGGCTTCTTTCACTTAGCAATATGCATTTAATTCTCCTCCATGTCACTTTGTGGTTTGATAGCTTGTTTTTTTAATTATTGAATAATATCCCATTGCATAGAAGTATAACGGCTTATTTATCCATTCCTTTATTAAAGGACATCTTGTTTCTCCTAAGCTATGACAGTTATGAATTAAGCTACTCCAAATGTTCATGTGCAGGTTTTTGTTTGAACATGTTTTCAGCTCCTTTAGGTAAAGAAAAAGAAGAATGATTCCTGGACCATATTATAGTAAGACTATGCTTAGCTTTGCAAGAACTTGCCAAAATGCCTTCCAAGTGGCGGTACCATTCTGAATCCCATCAAATATGAAGGACAATTCTTGTTGTCCCACATCCTCAACAGCATTTGATTATGTCAGTGTTTTGCTTTAAGCCATTGAATAGGTGTGTAGTGGTATCATGTAGAAATTGTAATCCTCTAATGGTATATGATGCCGACCATCTTTCCGTGTGCTTATTTGCTATCTAAGTATCTTCTTTGGTATGGTATCTAATCGGATATTTCACCCATTTTTTAATGGAGTTGTCTGTCTTGTTGATGTCTACGAGTTCTTTGTGTATTTTGGATACCAGTCCTTTATCAGTTATGTGTTTTGCAAATATTTTTTCCCAGTCTGTGGCTTATCTTTTCATTCTCTTAACAGTGTCTTTTGTAGAGCAGCTTTTAATTTTACTGAAGTCCAACCTAACATTAATTTTCTTTCATGGATCATGCTTCTGGTGTTATACCTAAAAAGTCATCACCAAACCCCAGGTCATTTAGATGTTTTCCTACACTATCTTCTACAAGTTTTATAGTTTTGCATTTTACATTTATGGCTATGATCTATTTGAGTTAATTTCTGTAAAAGGTGCAAGGTCCTTACCTAGACTCATTTGTTTACATGTGGATGTCTATTCTAGCACTGTTTGTTGAAAAGACAATTCTTTCTCCATTGAATTGTCTTTGTTCTTTTGTCAAAAATCACTTGACTATTTGGGTAGGTAGAGTTCTATTTTCCATTCGTTTCTCTCCAATAGTCCTTTCTTTTTAGAATGGGTCATACTTTCCCATTTTTTATATCCTAATTTTGGATTTATCCTGGAATTTGAAATCAGACAGGAAGTATATGTTGTGTTATGTCATGGGAAGCCTATATTGTGTTATATTTTTCTGAAGATTTTTGGGATTTTTTTGTTTGAGCTCAAACTCTCTCTTAGACATAAGTTTAAATGTCAACTTACTTCTTTTAAACTTAGCTTGGTTGTCTGAAGTTTATACACATTATCAGGACCTCCCTTTCTCTGCATCCATTTCCAAGAATCTCTTCTGTTCCAATGCCTGCTGTCGCTCTAAACTCTGTCTTCTCATCTTCAGCAACCAAGACTGAATTTTCTATCCTGCCTGGTGCAGACTGGGGCTGCCCTCAGGCCAGCACCTATGAAAATGGGAAACTCACCCAAAACCGTTCCCTGTTCTAACTAACTCCCATCCACATCTGCTTGCTTTTGCTCTTTCTCCTATGCCTCCAATTTTATTATGTATTTTGTCTACATTCTATGGTTGTTATCTATGGGAAGATCATTTCCAAAAGAGCTTAGTCAGTCATACTTGGCTGTAATATTTCTACCCCCACAACCACTAGCATGCCTAGTAGGAATTAAGTGTTTACTACCAAGACATCAAAATCCAACTCCATTTTACTTGCAGTATAAGCCTGGTGACATTTCAGCCTGAATACCAGCTCGACAGCACAGATGTTATGATCAAATATTTGTGCTTGCCATGGCCTCAGAGTGAGAGCCTGGTGGGGCACCATGGCACACGGGCCCTGGGACTGCTGTCCATTGACTACTACGGGTTAGGGATGGGCACTAAATGCCATTTTAATTTAATCTTCATATTTCTCTTAAAAGGCATTTATCATCCTTTCTATACAGAAGAGGAAACCTATACCCAGGTGATGACTAAGGACTGCCTGATTTCACAGATCACTATGCCATGCCTTCGCCCATGAGCTCTACACCAACTTCTGTATCTCGTCATCTCGTTCTCGGGTATCTGTATCCTTTTCCCAATAGTGAGTATAAAGTCCTTCCTTGGCATTTTGTACAAAATCCAGACAGACTGGTTTCTTTATAATTATTTTTAAATTCTTTCTCCTCAAGTAATCTTTTAGAAACAAAAAAAAAGCTCTTATAGTACCAAAAAATTCACATATAATTTAGAAAATTCAAAAGATACACTTAAGCAAAAAGGAGATAATAAAAAACGCTCAAACATGTGACTGTTTCCTTAAAGAAGATTGCTTTGTAGAATTGTAGGTGAAACCTGTCTTTGCCTAGATTCACACTAGTCTAAGAGAGTTTAAAATTGAAACGAGAGAAGGAGAGATTAAAATAGGTGGACAGAACAATAAAGGATGTAAGGGGTCATTGGAATCAAGTATGGAGAGGTGCTGGGCAATACACAGGTAAGAAATGGTGAGGAAAGAAGCAGGAAGAGTCTTGATGGCTTTAGAGCTCTTCGTGCGCGTACACACAGCAGGGAGCAGCATTTACATCCAGCAGGTCGTCAGGCTGAAAAATCTCCCTTCTGTCTGCTCACAGCCATGATCAACAACATTCAGTCATAAATCCAATACAACTCAAAGTAGAAGTACTCTAATTGCTCTCTTATCCCTACCAGGGGAAGAGATAGATATTCAGGAAGGAAAAAAGACTTAGTCATGAGCCATGGACTTGGCCTCAGAAAGCTTTGCCACATAGCCCACACAAATGCACTTTTATAAAACTACACATTTCAAATTCAAACTCAAATTGGAGCTTCCAGGCTAACCAAAGATAAAATCAATGAAGAGTGGACAAAAAGTCCAGGAATCAGGTAGCCTTTCCCTCTACAGGGCATCCCTGTTTCAAGGGCCAATGCTTTTTCCAGACTATTGAGGCCCTGTTCTCCAAGCATATCTGTAACCTGGTGTGACCTGCTACAGTGCAGGTTCCCTGCCGATTCCCAGCGCTCCTGACTGCAATGCTAGAGCAAAGCAGGCTAATATACCTGTACCTCCAACTAATACCCCACCAGCACCAGTTTGATGTTTAGCTGTTTGCCTCTGAAATATTTTTCTTAACACTGTGTGATGGTTCATTTTATGTATCAGCTAGATTGAGCTAACGGATTCCGAGACAGCTGGCAAAACATTATCTTAGGGTATGTCTTTAAGGGTGCTTCTGGAAGCAGTTAGCATCTAAATTGTAGACTGAGTGGAGAATATTGCTCCTGCTGGTTCGAGGGCATCATCTAACCTGTTGAGGGCCTGCAGAGAACAAAAAGATGGAGTAAAGGCAAATACACTCTTTGCTTGAGCCACGACATCCATCTTCTCCTGCCTTCAGACATCGGCCCTCCTATTTCTTAGGCCTTTGGACTTGGACTGAATTGGTCCTTTGCTTCTAGCTATGCAGATGGGGAAAGTAAGAGAGCAGGGGGTACCTTATGTGCAGGCCCGGAAGTGGGCATCCCTAGCGCCCACGTCCCACTGAGAAACACCGTAGTAAATCCATGGCGCTCCATCTGCCACCACGCCAGTTAATCCCTCCTTTCTACTTTCAAATATTTACTGAGTGTCTCCCTAGCTGCCTGCCGTTGTGCCTGGTCCTGGCGCTCTAAGAGATTAATAGGACACACTGACACATCGGGCGACTCCCAGCTTCCAACCTCAGGTGACTGCCAAATGGTATTGCTCCCAACCACAGAACAAAATACAGGAGACGGCTCAACTTGAAACAAAGATTGTAAATTCAGTTTTAAACATACTCAGTTTGAAATCCCGAAGGGACAGCCGCATGGTGTCTAAAGCTAGGAAGAAATGTTTGAATGGACATCCAAATTTGGGGGTTATCAGAAAATAGGTCAGTGAAGTATGAGGGTTGATGAGGTCATCCAGAGAGCATGTAGAGGAAGGAAGGGGGGAAAGTCGTGACCCTAAGAGAGAACCCTGGAGAGCCCCGGAAGGGAGGGGAGGCCAGAGGACTCTGCACTGACTGCCCGGAGAGGTGGGAGGCCATGGGGTTTCCTCGGCATTCACTCATGAGCAGGAAGGTAGTTTCAGCAGCCTGCAGGCCGAGGGGCCTGATGGACCTGCGGGAGAACTAAATGGGAAGAAAAAAATTCAGAGACGCTGAGTGTCCAGACCTATCTCAGACACTTTGATAGGAAGAGAAAGGGGATGATGAATCTGTAACCAGGAGGGACCTCACAATAAGGGAGGGTTTTGATTTTTTTTTTTTAAGATGGAAGAGAAAGGGCTATGTTTACAAGTGGAACAGAATTATCTCAATGAATAAAAGTAGTTGAAGATACATGAAAGGGGAGGAAACCCTTTCATTTCCCCTCCCTCAATGTCCTTTTTTGACATAATATAACTATATCCTTGTATAGAGACCTACCTGACTCATTTTAACAGTTACTAAAATGGCTACAGCAAGACTTATTTAAGTAATCTTTTACAGATGAGCTCTGCAGATATTGCTGATTTTTGTTATTATGCATAAGCCTATGCATGCATATTTTTACCGTCTCGTGGAAGAATTCCTACAGGAGAAATTCCTAAAAGTGGAATTAGCAAGTAAGAGACTATGCACATTTCAGTGTTGATGGTGCATCTTCAAACTGGCCTTGAAAATATATTGAATCCCTTTGAGTACATGAGGAGTGGAAAGGGGCCAAGGACAGAGCCAAGTTCCGTAGGACACAGAGGGCTGCAGTTCAAGGGCGGATCTGGACAAGGCAACAGGGAAAGGTACTACAGAAGATGCTTAGGCAAGAAGGGTACTTGTGCAATCAGCATCAGAACAATAGGAATGGGATTATCACTCCCTGATGAATAAACATCAGTTCCCTTTCAGAAATTCTCTCCCTCCCCAGAGCCACACAGAGAGCTGGCAACATAGACTGGAGAAAGTGCTTAGCATTCCTTCCCTGGGCCCTCGCTCCCCCCACTGCTTTGGGCCAAAAGCAACCAGGGCTCCCTGTTTCCCTTTAAAAACATAATTCACACTCTCAGTGGGGTGGGCGTGCACATTACCTGCAGATGGATGCTTCCTGTCTTGTTAGCTCACATGCTGGCTTTGAAGTAATACGCCAAACAGTACTTTTAGTTCCTTTTTTCTTTAATTAAGGGAACCTTTTGACTCTGCTGTGTCCTGACTGCTCCCTTCAACAATTCAACAAACCTATACTGAGTCCCTACTATGTGCCAGACATGGTGCCCACCCAGATAAATCAGACATGGCCCTGCTGTAGAGAACTCACATTCTTTCAGGAATTCAGACCCATATATAATCCCAAGGCAAAAGAGTTAAGTGTTAGAGAAAAGCAGTATATACACAGTGCTTTGCAGGAGCTTTAGAAGTAGATGGAGGGAAAATCGGGATTGTTTCTGCCTTGATTGTAGAATCAGGATGCTTTTGCACAAGGCTAATAGTTTAATGGGGAGAATGACCAATAGATTTGGTGCCAGAAAAAAATCCAGTTCTTAGTTCCAGTTCCCCACTTACCAGCTCAAGGCCCCTGGGCCTCGGTTTCCTCATTTTTTAATTAGAAATCACAGTCATTCCTAACCTCCTGGGATAGCTGAGAGGATCCCTCATCAACCCCAAGAGAGCATATAAACCTGAAATAACCCGAGCATATCCATCATTCAGTCAGCATCTGCTAAGTACCATGCACTATTCAGGCTCTCCATTTAACTTTAGCAATTTCAAGGCTCTCTCACAGTAGATGTTTTCACTTCGTTTCACAGCTGAGTCAGTCATTAAATAAATTCTGATTGGCAGAATCAGAATATGAACACATAGCTGCTAAACCATGTACTCTTTCCAACATGCCGCGCTGCCTTCTATGTTTACTGTTAAGCCCCAGAGTGCCCAAGCGGCTGCGGCTAAAAGTGGATTCTGGCAGTGAGAGGTTCACTAGAGGAGACGTTATAAATCTATAGATTCTTAATATCCTCATCAGCCCCTCCCTTCCAGGCTTACAAACCACTGGCTGTTGCCACCACTATTTTCCAATCAACAAGAATTTGTTTAGTGTATACTATTCCCCAAGCCTTGTAAGATAATGTTGATTAAGGCTCATTGTCCCCAAGAAATGTTTACTACTGCTGGGAAGGTAGAACTGATGCCTGTACAGGAGAGAAAGAAGTCTCCTTAGTGTGGTCTAGCACATATGGACTCTAAACCTTCAGGTGAAAGTATCTAGCAGGCATACAGAAATGTGTATGTGCAGCTTTGGAATTTTGGCATTGTCAGCATGCAAGTAATACATGCTATGGATCAAGCACGCATTGATCCAGTTACCCACCTCACTCTGAATTCCAAAGTCCACAGCAGCCTAGGAGAGGTACAACAAAAGAGAGAGATTTTCCGTCTCACATGAGTCTTTATATCCAGTTACCAGGAGAAAAATATCAGATGGCTTGCCTTCCTTTTTTCCATGTTTTCAAAACAAGTACCTCACCATCATCCTCCAAGAAAAAAAAAAAAATCTACCCAGAATGTAAGTGAAAGAAAACAACACACCTTTCCTCTGACTTTAAAATTATGAATTGGTACATATGAGCAAAATGGATCTAAAAGGTGGTGTGTGGAATCCACAAAGACATGAGAGCCGCATGATTAAGAGCCATGTGTCATGTGTTGAGACCTACAACCAGAGGTAGCATATAAATCAAGCCTCAGAGCATTCGCTCGCGCTCCCAAAGCGCTTGGTCAAACCCCGGAAGGCATTTCCGTAATGACAGTTTTCCATATCCCTCCTCTCTACCAGAAATTATGGGTTCCATAAAAAGTAATAGCACCATGATTTTATTTAAAACCCGATTCACATTCTGCGTTTCTGTTCAACGGGCTAGTTGATTGAAGCCGTTCGGGAACAATTCTTATCCTGTGGCACCGAAGCTCATTAAATAAAATCATGAATTGTGCAAAATGGTTAAACACTTGGTTTACAAGTTGCTTAAATAGTATTTACCTTTCTTCTTGGCTTCGAGTAGCAAGCAGGAAAACCATAGATGTATTGTCACTGAATTTACACACACCGTGAAGGAATCATCTTAGTTTACTGGAAATTGCAACCTTGCCTATGTTTGGAATACAAATTGACCTAATTGCCTCAGGAACTGGAAATAGCACATTTTCAGAAGTAGCCACTAATCTACTCTCCATGAATCCAGGAGCATTTAAACATAAGTGAGGTGCCACCTAACTAAGCAGAAGGAAGAAACAAGTGGAGTGATTATGTGGTTTTAAAGCTAGAAGCACCGGCAGAAGCCTCAGTGCTATTCAGAACCACCACCCATCACTGGAGAATCCTGCCAGCTCTATACCCTTCCCCACATCTCCCTAGATCATTCATTACCAACTTACCACCACTTCCCTCTCTTTGAGTCTCCTCTGAATTTCAGAAGAGAAGCTGAAAATGATATTTCTCATAATGTCCTTCCCCATAAGGTTCCTGATTAGACCATCAGACGCAATGGAGGGTGACCAGAAGGCAGAGCGCTTGCATGCAGACACATTAGATCTGAAGCAGCATGAGGGTGACGTTCCTGGGAATCCCCTGGATTTAATTCTACAGGCTTATGGTCCTCTAACTTAGCATGCACCAGAATCCTCCAAACAGCTTGTTAAAACACAGATTGCTGGGCCCCATCCACAGGGTTTCTGATTCAGGAGGTCTGGGGTTAGGCCTGGGACTATTCATCTCTAACAAGGTCCCAGGTGATACTGCTAGTGCAGGTCGGGAAACCACACATCTAAAACTACTTCTTTAGACTGAGATACCTGTAGGAACTTCCCAGAGGTTCAAGAAAGTCACACATTTCAGGCAAATTCTTGAGCACTACTTGGATGAAAGCCGCAGGCTGAAATCATCGTATTTCCGTGCAGACCTTTGGTCCCTGCCTCTCCTCTTCCAGTGGACACAAAGCCTCTAATTCCCTGTGTGCAAAACCTGCTCACATCTTGGACAGAGGCTGCTGATATTCAACTCAGCAAATCCACAGCCATTGTCCTATTTATTGACCCGTCCCTTCCTTGACCCAGCCATCCTCCAAATGATAGGATATTTCAACTCTCCTCTGAAAAACCTTTGCTACACAGGGAACAGTACAAATGCTTATCAATGGTGAATAAACAAACGGTGGTACAATGGAGAACTGCTCAACAACAAAAAAACTACTAATGCAGGCAACCATATGGATGAATCTCAAGGGCAATTTGCTAAATGAAAGAAGCTAAACTCAAAAAGCTACATAACTCTATGGTTCCATTTCTATGCTATTCTGGAAAAGACAACTTCAAGGGCAGAAATCAGACCAGAGTTGCTAGAAACTGAGGTGCGAAATGGGGACTGACTACAGTGGGATAAAGGTAATTTTGGGAGAGGTCCTCTGACTCTCACTTGTGGTGGCTATACAATCTGTACATATTGCCAAAATGCATAGACTGTGCGTCCCAAAGTAAAAATTTTATATAAATTATATCTCAATAGATTTCACATTTAAAAAAAACGAATGCTCTCTATTGCCAAATGTATTAATTCCAAATTTCTTAGAATAAAAATGCAATGGAAGGGAGACAGGAAGAGAGGGTTTGTGCTTATGAGCAGTGCAGAAAGCAGAGAAAGTGCGAGTCCACACTAGCATTTAGAGTCCTCTGTGCGTTCAGAAGAGCAACCTCTCAGGAGGGCTAACGGTGGCCATGGAAACCTATAGAAACAAGAACAGCATAGGAGAAAGACAAAGAACAACCCCACCCTCCCATCACATTTTATATCCCCAGAGGAAAGTTAAGTAACTCAATGAAACTTACAGGATATGGCAGTTTTCTGACTGCCCCAAAGACTGTGGCAGTGGAGAGAAGTATGATACAGAAATGAAAACTCAGGTTTGTAAGAGCAGAGAACTCAACTTCTAGCTCACGAGCTGGCAGAATCGTCTGGAATTATGGAAATCTGATCCTATTACCAACACTCCAACACTATTCTGGAAAACATCAGCCATGGGCTCTGTAGAGCCCTACACATTTAGTGAATTTTGTTAAAAATGCATTTCCTGCCTTGCGGTAGGGCTCCTAATATTTACTTATATCTACTTATCCTCTCTTTCTGGATGCATGGAAGGTTCACACTTCCCTAACCCCCACCTTGCATGGGAGTGAAGGGCCATATGACTAATGCCAGTGGGGTGTGAGAAGCAGTAACATGCACCGCTGCCATGCTAGAGGACTTATTTGACAGTGCAGGAAGTTCTAGCATTATTTTCTTGCTGCCATGATCAGGGAGGTGACTTAAACATGTCAAAACGAAGACAGTGTGGATTATGGAAAATGGAGAACTGCTTGGGACAGTCAACTGGATCCCTAGAAGTCTTAGAGATATGAATGAGAAAGGGGTTTTTGTTGTCTTAGGCACTCAGAACTTCAAATTGTTTGTTACAGCAGCATCACTTAGGATATCCTCACTAACGTACCCATATTTAAACCTCATGTTTAGTGTTAACATGGTTTGGTTTGGTTAAGGACTATAGCTGTTCTGGAAAACTTCCTATCTCACCAGTGACCTTTAGGAAGATTTGGTTCTTTGTTATCTTGTTCATTTGTCAGGGAAGGATCGTCCACACTTCCTTTTATGTCACTACATCTCGAAGAGCCTCCCTACCTCCCTGGGAAGCTCTGCTTTGTGAAGAGACAATGAATATCCATGCCCTCAACCACCACCAATAACACTTATTATTATACTAGCACTTAAGCCTTGGATGTATTAAGTACATTTTCTCCAGAAAGCCTAAGGTAATCTTTTCCTTTGCACTTTCAGAGCATCCAGTTGAAGAACAAGCTCCAAAGGAAGTGGCCCATCGATGTCTATGGAGGAAGGCTTAGGAGCCGACCATCTGGCTAGAAGAGATGCTTCAATTGCACAAAGCTTCACATATGGTTGAGAGAAGTTCAAGTGTCTGTTAACAGGGCATCAAATAGACCTTTGTGCAATGAAAGAAATGTTCTACCTATGTGCTAGCCACCTGAGGCTACTGAGCACCTGAAATGTGGCTTGTGGGACTAAGAAACTGAATGTCTAGTTTTATTTCACTGTAATAGCCACACGACACCAGTGGCTCCTGCAGATTGATTGCAATGATTGGGGCTGATGAGAATATGAGGACCCAAATCTTCCTAAAGGTCACTGGTGAGATAGGAAGTTTTTCAGAATAGCTATAGTCCTTAACCAAACCATAGTAAAAACAGAACAGCTCCCCAAACTTTCTGAATCATTGCTAGATGGATTCTAGCAGAAACAATTACTCTTCTTCACACTGTAATATTCTGAACTGGACCAACTCAATGACTGACCAAATGGGTTACTGGTATACCCGGTCAGGATGAGCTGGGCTACACTGTGTCAACAAGCCACCCCCAAACCTTAGTGGCCTTATACTCAGCAATCGATTACTCACAAGGGGGCTCTGCACATTGCTGTTACTTTAGTTATTTGCTGCTACAGTTGCTCAGGCAGTGGGAAAAAAATATGGCAAATGATACATTGGTTCTTCAGCCTTCCCTTACATAACTTGTCACATTTTATTGGCCAAATTAAGTGACACAGCCACAACTAACTTGAAATGATATTGCAAAACATAATTCTACCCTACTTTGTGCCAGCAAAGAGAAGTGCCAGAAGTAGCTGATTGGCAATCATGACTATCACAGTTGCTTTACCCTTTTTTAGCTGTATTCATCTTGTACTATGTTACACAAAGAGTCATCTATCTTATTATTTACTAATGTGCAACAGTTTATTCCCTCAAAATACCAAGCAATTAAAAAAAGGAGACTAGAAATTTTGGGGCACTCTGCTTAGGAATCATGCTATGCATACTGCTGTATATTTGATCTTCTTCCTCATGAAATACTTCTTTCCTTATTTTACAAAGGAGAAAACAGACATAAAATTTTCTCTTAGAAGTTTTCCCTAAAGTCATAAAAACAGTAAGAAGCAAAAAGGGACAAATTCAAACCCAAGTCCAAAGTCTTTCCACTAAGCCACACCAACTACCAACAGATCAAAGAGGAATTAGCATTTCTATAGAACACTTACACAAGTGTTTGTTATATGCTATGGCTATACATGCCCAATTGATCACTTCAATAGATCTGTGTATTGAGTACCTGTTAGGTGCACAAAATTTTAGCTGTCATAATGAAACTATGATCTTTAAAAAGCTTAAAACTCTCTCAAGGCTTCCAGGTTAAAACACTAGTCCGTATTCCTGGTGGATGGTATGCTGCACCCAGGATGAATATGACTTTCACACAGAAACTCTGATACAGACCGTGATTTTTGTCGTAGGTGGTAGAGAAGTGAGGAAAATTCAACACTGCCAGACACAAATCTCAAACCCCACGCCTAGCAAAATATTCCCATTTCCCTCTGTCTTCATCAGCCACTCATTCAAGTCATCAGTATTCCTGCCAGGCATAACATCAAATGACTCAACAGCAACATTTCCCCCATTCTCCAGCGTAAAATTTTATTTAGTGAGTGACACACATTTTGACATTGGAGATTTTTTTACTGGAATTTGAAACACAAAGGCAGAGAATTGCTGCTAGCTACTGAAGTACAAGCATTTACCTCAGGTTTAATAATGAGAGCTTGTCAAGAAATATGGACAGCCAGTGTCCTAATGGAAAATTTCTGCCTGCATTTTTAATATTTCTGTCAAAAAGTTTGATGGCTGAAACCAGTGCATTTTCCACAAATAATTTTTTATTCAGCAAAATCTCTGCCATGCTAGGTAATTGGGGAATGATTAATTGGACACATACTCCTGATTCTTGTGAGAACTCAAATAGAGGTTCTCATAACAGGATATTCAGGTTGGTCCCTGCTCAAGATGCCCTGCTGGGGGGTAAGCGGGGGCAGAGACCCACGCTTCCCTCGCCTAGCAGTGGGCACAGAGCCGTGCAGAGAAGAGGGGGCTACATATGCTCATTCACACAAAGATGACAATGGACAGGCAGGGTCTTGATGGAAGCACTTTCAGAAAACTACCTTGGAACTTCTCTTTTCTAATTCGACCTCCTAATACTCTCCTCCCATCCCATCCCATTTCCTCTTCCCCATTTACTCCTGTATCCTCTGCCCTGAGACTGTCTTTGCTTTCAGATCACTGTTTTCAAGTCCAAGGTTTTTTTTCCGTGGCAGGCTGATGTGGGACAAGACAGCAGTGGGGAAAAAAAATAATCTCACGAGTGTCTCCTTGGTACCACTGGTCCCCTTAAGCTAAGGCCCAGAGGTCCCTGGTCTATCTGTGCCCCCCTGCCCTCTGGAACCCATTGGCTTGGAGCTCCCATCTCTGTTCTGGTTCCCAAGGAAAGAGCTAGAGAACTTAGACAGCAATGGACTCCCATTACAGTGCTCCGTGGTCCATTAGCATTCTACAGGGGACTCCATCTTTCTCAAAAGGTTCTATGTGAAGAAAGAGTAAGAGGCAAGTCACAAAAGAGTCAATGATTACCCTCTGCCTGACATTTTTTTTGTTCTCATCAAGGGCACAAAACACTAGGAAACTATGTAAAGTTCGTGTGGGTGTACTTTGAGGGCGATGTTCTACTCCTTGATTTCGGTGATGGTTACAAAACTCTGCATTTGTCGAAACTCAAAACTGCCCCAGAAAAGAGTGAACTTGACCATATGTAAATTTAGAAATCAATTTTTTAAATGTGTAAAATAAAACCGTTTAAGGAAACCCTGAGTGAGTCTAGTGCTTGCAGGAGTTGCTGAAGAGGAGGGGAGGAACCCTGAGATTCCCTTTTCGGGGGCCCTCGGGAAAGAAAACGTCGTAGAGGAGTCAGGAGGGCACTAACCATTCTCCTGGCTGGTAAAGACGAAGGCAGGGGGCGGAAAGTCACGTGGCACTGAGGGCCAGCCCACTGGTGCATTTATTGCCTGGCCAGGCAACTTCCACAACTACAACTTCTGCATCTGAGGTCCCAGCCCTGTTCTTTTATGCCCCCAAGCTCAGTTCCCTCTGTGGAGGGACACTTCTTCCCTCCGGGCTTGGGAGCCACCATCAGACACTGAGCTCTGGGGAAACACTGGTTCCAGGGCAAAACGGTGCAGGCAAATGTGTTCCTGAACTCCGAGGTTGAAATGCTCCTTATACATTTCCTACAAAGAAAAGTGATATATTTGTTCTAAATAAAGATAACAACAAAAATAGAGGAGTAAGACCAACCATAACTGACTGAACAGTTACTATGGCCTGGACGTAATCGCCTGGTTGTTAATCGCCACAACAAACCCATGAAGAAACCTTCATTTTTATTTTACAGACGAGGAAACTGAGGCCTAAAGAGGCTAAAATCCCAAAGCCAGTAAAAGACAGAGCTAGAATTTAACTCATGGTGCTGAAAATTATATAAGCCCGATGAAAAACATAGATTCAAAAAAGCTATGCGACGTTTACATGGTGAGATGTACATTCTTAAATATCAGACACTGCCACTTGAGTAGAATGTGAAAAGGAGCCGAAGTTTCATCTCAAATTAATTGAATTAGTTCAAGAGGTGCTTTATAAGGAGAAGCTAATCAGGACACTCAATATACAGAAACTCAAAACAACACTCGACACATCTCCTCTAGGGATTTTCTCCTTTCATTCATACTTGAATAAAAGTTGGCAGTGCTTTAAAACCCCTTAACCGCAATCTATTCGCAACTGATGCTTGTGACAGAAGCTGAAACAGTGCAAAAAAGAAACCACGGGTGCAGGCAAAGTTTCACGTCCAATGGGACTTCTTTGGAAGGTAAACCTCATGCTTTCCAGGCAGAATGATGAGCTGTCTAGGGGACCCCGCTGTCGCCAGCACCAGACGTCTCTCTCACACTCCCACTAGCTCTCCTTACTCAGCGCTTGCTTGTGCCAGGCCTTTCTCACGGCTTTCACAACCACCCTGTAAACCCGCTGTCATTATGCTCATTCTGCAGATTAGGACACTGAGGCTTAGGGTGTTAAATAAGATACCCAAGGGTCTCAGAGCTAGTGGTGTGATTGATTTCCCCAGAAGCAGACAAAGTACAACTGAAAACTCCAGGGGAAACGGTTATGAGGAATCATTTCCAGGAAAATCCAGTAACTGTCTGAGTGGGGAAGTGGGACCCCAAGCAAGGGTGGGGTATTAGGCAGATATCCTTCCCCTGGAGGGAAACCTGGCTCAGTCCCACAGGGCAACTCTGGAGACAGCATGGATCACACTTCAGAACCGTCGCTGCGGTGGGTGAAGGAAGCCAGGATGTTTCTATCACCCAGTGGCTGCCTCTGGGGCACGTGAATCCCCAGGCACTTCCAGGCTTTCTGAAGGAGCTGGCAAAGGGGGCCCAGCAGCCTGAGGGTCTCTTTGTCTCTTTGCTGAGAAAGCTCAGGGGCTGGCTGCTGCGAGCTGTAGGGGGTGCTGAGTTCCTGTCCAGACCCCTGTTCCAGGTTCAAAGTTCTCACTCTCCAGGGGTAATCCTGCCCAGGAATTGCCCTTGGCCAGGGGAGCAGCCGTGCCCAAGGTTATGACCCCTGCTGCAGGTAGCTGCACCTAATGACTGATCAGTATGGGGGCACAAAGCCTGCACCCCTGGCCTCCTGTGGTCAGCTCTGAAGGGCCATTCCTGTTCCAGAGCTCACTGTAGGCACACGGAGGGGTCAGTGCTCCCTCTGCCCCACCTGCCTCCCTCGCACTCCTACAAGCCAGACTCCAAAGAGCAACCCCCCCCCCCCCCCCCCGTGACCCCCCTGCATGCAATTCCTGACTCAGAGTCTTTCCTGAAAGCAGACTTGGGTCAGAAGAAAAGACACCCTGGAAGTCAACGGATCTGCAGGCATCCTGGAGGGGCGCACGCTCCCCACATCAGCCACTCTGGTGCATGATGGACGCAGCATAAATTAGCCCAAGATGCTAAAAGGCAAGACATGGGGCATGCTTCTTCATTTTGCTAAAATCAAATTTAATTAAGCTCTGCACTCACCCAGCTGGTTGGACATATGTTCAGGCTTAGTCACTTTTTGACAACCTGTCCCTAGGGTTGGCCAAAAAGTCTAGAAAAGCACAGAGAAGGCTGTTCTTCAGGACCCCTGACCTTATGCACGAATGTCCTGAGGACTGGGGATGGGAGGGATGTCTTATCTGCAGGACTGATGATGGTAGATGGTGGTAGTGATGGTTCCGGGTAGCGAAGGGCAGAAGGACAAGGGTTACAGGATGAATAAGTCTTAAATTCTGGCCCTTCAAGGCCCACCAAGCCCCAAAAGGCCCAGCTTTATAACCGTGCCCTGGTCCTCTCCTCTCACCCACCAAGGAGAAGAGGCCCTCACTGGCAAACCCTCTGCACCTCTACAAAGATACTCTGTCCTCTGACCCCTCTTACTGTCTTCAGGCTTCCCCACACTCTCCTTCCCCAACCACAGCCTCTGCTGCCATTGGGCAGGTCTCACTTCCCCTGCCCCTGGACCCTGGCTGTGCCTTGATTCACCCCCAGTGACTCTTCAGGCTTTTCCCTTAAGCAGAAACGCTGTGCCATTCCTTCTCCACGTATTTAAATCCCATCCTGCCTCTCCAACTTTAAGGCAAACTCCCCTCTCCCAGAAAGCCTTTGCTGGCTGCTCCAATCCGCAGACTCCACCTTCCCTGACCACCAGCACCCCTCACAGTCACGACAGTCCTTTTAGCAAAAAGCACCCATCTGTCGACATTTTTGTACCAATGCATCTCCTCCCCAAATGGACTGTCAGCCAAGACCTTAACTAATAAGAGCCCTTCCGGATCTTCCACAGCGTGAAACACAGGGACACAGAAGATACTCTCTGGAAAGATAAATCCACTGATGGCTTATTACCTGAAAGCTTAGAACCAACAGTGATTCCTAGTGCCAGCTGTCTTTACTAGAATACTGATTACAAGCTATAGGCTGAACTGTGTTTATTTTTTTCTCCATATTTACTCTGAAATATCGATAGAGCTATGTATTTCATCTCCAGAAAGAAAATAAGGATCCTTCTACCACTCCCTTCCTCTGCACTCCCTGCCAAATCCTTCCCCAAGATGAGACACAGTACTTTACATCAAACACCCCCACTGAAATGTCTCTATTCACTCCGAGAGCAGATGTACAGCTGCTGGACATCATGGTCCTCTGGGCATAAACCACAAGAGCATCCCCATGGGCCTGGCTGCACCAGACGCAGAAGAGTAGATGGCCACAGAGGTGACAGTGGGTCCCAGCAAGCTCAGAGACAACAGAAATACCTGGAAAGAATGCAGTGCTTTAGAGAAGGCCCAGAAGGACTAATGAGCATGCTCGATAGTGGGAGACTGGCATGAGAACCATTTCGTGCAGTGTGGACATATAGTAGAAAAAGCAGCAAAGAGGAATGATGCTTCCTTCTGTGTCAACGCCGAGGTGGCTTTGAAAGTCAGAGGGACCTGGATTCAAATCCTGCTTCTGTACTTTCTATGGGGTACCTTAAGTAACTTCGCCTGACTTCCTTATCTATAAGAGGGGGATATAACAGTACCTATTTCATAGAATTTCTATAATGATGAAGTCATAAATGGCTTGCTGTCCAAGGATCACACTTCCTGTCATACTGTAGACCTGTACTGGGAGCCCTGATCAGCCGGGGACCATGCTTCCTGGCCCTCCCTACATCTCGATGTGATCACGTGATCAAGTTCCTACCAACAGACTGGGCAGAGATGTTATCTACAGCCTCTAGGCCCAGGCCACAGGCATCTCACACTCAACACACACACAAGCCTCCTGCTGTAGGGGGTCCAGCCAATGGCTCTAGGCTCCACCGGCTGCCAGACCAGAAACTGCGCAGACACCTGGTCTTGCCATCATTTGTTGGAAGAGATCTGTCCAAGTTCCACACGAACTTATGAATATGCAAGAAATAAAACTACTGTATTATCCCACTGAGACTTGAGGGTCTGCCTGTTAGAGAAGCTGACCAGATGTTAGCCAAAACAAGGATCATGGTTTCATCTCAAGCACTGAGCACAATGCTTGACACAGTAAGCACACAAAATGTGGCTGCTCTTGTTTTTGTCACCCCCTAACTCTTTATAGCACTTGACACCCTTTAGGATGTTTCCATATTAGAGAAATGAATTCAGTTTGTGTTGCGAAGCGTTGCAGATGATACGAAGTTGGAAAAAATTTAAATACACAGATTCCATTCTTCAGGGAGTCATATGCTACTGGAGCAATTAGACCTGTACTATAGGTAATTATACTGCAAAGCCAATCTTATTAAGTGCTGTGACAGAGGTTCAATGTGCAGTGAGAAAGGGGTTGATTAATTTTAGCTGAAGAGTTTGAAAAGTTTCTGGAGGAAGAAGACGGATGGGACCTTGAGGCCCAATTTATACTTTGACAGGAGGATACTGGTCAGGTATTGGGGCAGGGGGATTTTAGACAATGGCCAACACAAAAGGGTCCCAGTAGAAGTCTGTAAACCACTTCCTCAGTTCTCATGTATAAGGAAGGCAGGGCAAGAGACAAGCTGTGTCAGGGCCAGGACCAGGCCCAGGCCCAGCGGAAGGTGCTTTAGGGGCACAGCAGGAATCAGGGCTGCAAATTTCAACTGGGACTACATTGGGAGGGGCTTTGAATGACAGGCTCAGAAGTCCAGACTTTGCTTTATTAGTCACAAAGTGCATGAATCAGGGCCCTGACTGGAGATGAACCAGGCACCCCACTGGATCTGGCTTAAGCACCTGAAGAGATTTACAGGCTTTGCTCATAATCAAACTAATAGGATTAAGAGCTGGTCCTCAGGGACACATGGCACCAGGGTCCTGAACACCATCACGAATCACAGGTAGCACCCCCATTACCCTCGCAGTCCTGTTTTAAATTACTTTTACTGTTTCCTACTATGTGAAATTATTTACTGACTTGTCTTACTTCCTAGGAGATAAGCCTCCCAAGGACACAGGTCAGTCTGTTTCATTTCCCACAACATCACAGCTTCCAGCACGCTCTCCTCCACGGCTGGCACACAGCAGGCACTCAGTGAGTATTTGTAGAAAAAATGACATGAATGGACCAGCAATTTTAAGATGTGCTGGTTAGGCAAATATGAATATTTAATCTCCCTGACTGCTCCAATTCCCCACATAAATCCATATATCTTCAGTAGGATTTGAATGGCTCAAAATCTCTGTGACTAATGTCCCCAATAATCACCAGTAAGAGTGAATTTCTGGTTCCGCAAGGCTGAAGGTCAGAAGCTGGACTCCAGCGGATAAACCATCTTGTAGCCCTACAGGGAGGTAGACCAGCCAGCCTGTATTGAGATGTTCTAACTCTAGGACACTTCCTTGAAATGCCTGCAGTGTCTGTCTCAGAAACTCATATACCTTGAACCAAGTTTATCCTTAAAGACTGTGAGGAAGAGGAAACTCTGTCACACACAGAGTCACAGAGACAATTTTCAGACCTCATCCTGTACTCTTAAATGGAAGTCACTGTGGAAATTTTCTAAGGCATCTTCACTCAGGCAGGACCAGGACACATTTAATCTCCTCTTACACCTCAGCCAGATACTAACTCTCTTTATCCTCTCTCTTTCCGGAGGTCCTGCCAGGTCCTTTGGTTTATGGGAGCATTCCACATCTGTTCTCCCTGTCATCACATGACAAGAGATGATCACAGCCCTATTTTAAACCTTTTTATCTGAAACAGCCTTCCCTATTTTTACTACCATTTAACTAAAAATAGCCAAAGTTATTTCAGGATCAAGACAAAGATCTATCCCACGATGTTCCTGGTGGGTTGCACTTCTTTTCAGCCCTGCAATCCTCACCTATCTTTGACCTATAATACTTTCACCTTGACCTTCTGAAGAAGCAAGGTGACACAGTTCTTTTGTATTTTCGTTCCATTTTTTATAGTTTGATATGCATTTGTTAGAATAGTTAAGTACTACCAAAACTCACAGAACAACACAGGGGTAGCAGCATATTATACACCAGTACGTCATGCTTTGGCCATTTGACTAAAACCACGGAGTGAAAAGAGCTAAGTAACAATACTCCCCAATATTCTCATCAGACTGACTGGCTTGCCTTACAAATATAGACACTATTATCTGTAAACTATTACTATTTTACATAGCCACTTACTCTAATCACAAACACTTTCAGATGAACTGAAAAATAACACCTTTCACCATTCACTAAGGTCAAATAATGGTAAGACTATTAGTGATACATAAGTGTGGTTCACCTCATTACTACTGCTGCCAGGTCTGTCATTATCAGGGAGATGACTTTGTACCAACCCATTTCTAAATCCCATCTGGCCCCATCTGGGACCAGTGGTATTTATTTATCAGCAGGTAATTAAGACATAATTTCCACCTGTGGTTACCATGGACCTGAGGCTCAAATTTACCAGTCATCCAAAATCTTTATGTAACAGCAACAAGGTACAAAGATCTATGCTAGGGACTGAGGGAGGGACAGGAGAGAGATGAGTTTACTATCCTTTAGGAGCTGCCAGTTTAATACCAAGAAGAGAAAAAGGACATTCCTACACCAAGACAAAAATAAGTTCCCTTAGAGATAAGAAGAGGGAGAACAGCAAAGAACAAGAGCTGTGGACACAGACTGGGTTTGACCCTCAACCTCAATGTATTAGTCAGCTACTAACTGCAATAGTACTGTATAACAAGCATCCCTGAAAGTTTAATAGCTCAGAACAACAACATTTTTATCATTCTGCATGACACTTGGCCTTTCGGTGATCTATGTGTTCCTCCTGAAACATTGGCTCTACATTGTGGGTTGGATTCAGGTGTTCTCCACATATGTCACACCTGGGACCAGTGACTGCCTGAGACATGTTCTTCTCATTGCAAAGGAAAAGCACATGACCCCTGATTTTGGACACATGAGCCTTATACACTCTACTGATAATAAAGACATGTTTTCTTTATGAGAAAGACCATTTATGAAGGCTAGAATCTCCAAATGTCAAGAATAATATGCATGAGAAAGCAAATAAAACCCTTCACAGCCCCTTCCTCCCTTCTACCACCATTGTGACAGTGGCAAAAGCTTTCAAAACTTTTATTAGTATTATGAGGTTGATGACCTTGCAGGGATCCATTTTGTTTCTCAGAGCTCCTTAACAAGCAGGTATAATTTGGGCATAAATTGCTGCAGAACCTACAATGAGGTAGGGTAGAGACAATAAAACTATTCTGAGCAAAACAGGTCACAAACTTTGGAATGCTGGGGTCTGGACTCTAGTGAGTAGAAAAGTCTTAAGGGGAAAAACTGACTGAGAATACTGTGATGAGCTGGGACATTAGGGGCACGGGGTTAGAGAAAAATTCACTATGGTGAGAAATGGTTACGTATTCTTGGGAGTAATAACTCATGTTAAATTTTAAGTTGTCTCTAGTACACGGTGCTAAGTCATTTCTGCCCTCACACACAGCATGACTACAATGAAGTCTGCACCACACAATCGCCTTCTATAATCAGACTTGGAATAGAGATTCTGAGCATTAGCAACAAGTCACAGAAGACAGGAGCTGCAAGATACAAGACAGGTGGCAAAGGTGGAAAATTCAGCAGCTAGAAGAAACCACAGTCGGAAGTAGAACAGTAGAAATAGTCTTCCCAAAGAATTCTTAGATTCTAGATGGTCTCTGAACTTTTGACAATTCTTAGTTCCCCTTTGATTCCTGCTGGGAACTCCTCTTCCCTCAGCTGGTAGGGCTATAAACAGCCCTTCTCCTTCCCAGTGGAAGAAAGACATACAACACAAATGCTGGGGACAGAGCCTTCTGCCCTCCTAAGCACAGAAACTGTTCCAGGTTGGGCATGCAGATCAGAGTCCTATGGAATGGGGACACAGGTTACAACGGATGCTAGGAGAAAGAGGGTTTTATAAGAACTAAGGACCACCACATAAGCCCAGATCTGCTGTTGGCCATCTTTTCTACACCTAAAGGGAGGATGCCTGAGAATGAAGCTAAGACGGCAAAAGAAGTGACAAGAGGCAGAGAGTAAGACAGTAGTGGTGACATCCTTTGACCCCTATGGATCCAGCTATTACTTAAATCCCATCCATACCCAGGGTCTCCGGACCCAGATCCTGCCACTTATGACCAGAGGGGTCCTTGCTCTTGTGTTCTAATTTGCTGCTCTCTGCTCTGCAAAAAACTTGGAAGTAAATTTCAGAAATGGCCACTGAGTTTATGCTTCAGAAAATCCCACAAGGGGAAACCTTTACAGAGATGACTCTAAAAGTGAATGCCGTGGTGAAAAACCATTTTTTTTTTTAACTACAATGGCTAACAAATAGTATGGATGACAAAACATTGTGCAACAGCTAGGCAATGTCTCCTCTGGTCACTCTGTGGAGTCAAACATACAAGTGTCAGGGGTTCAAAAAACTTAGCTGCTATCACTGGACTTCCTATAACCAAATGCAGGGAAACTTCAACAACTAGTTGACTATCTAATCAGTACTGACCAAATCAGTAAAAAGCAATGCTGCTCTCTCATACTGTGTCCTGAATTGTTGATGAGGACGGTTGCCACCCTGCGATACTCATCAAGAATTTCTTATCCCTTTGCTGAGAGAGTTAATGAAAATCTCCTTTCTAGCACTTCAGTTATTTCACAGTCAAGTCTCTTTATTCTCTAGGAGAGCTTCTCTCCTGGAAATGGATGTTAGGACTTGGTGCCCCACTAAGGTAAGTGGGTGAAACAGCCACCTCGGCAGTGTTGCCTTCATGTGAAATGCTATCAGAAAAGGCACCAGCTACACATATGAGTCAATTCAAAGACACCTCTGAGCACCAGCATGACTCGAGAATAATGAGGTTTACGTGTGTCAGCAAGCCACGGCTGCGGGAAACAGACACAAGGCTTACCTCTGCCACAACCCAGCCAGGTTGTGTACTCCTTCCATGAGCTCTGGAAGCTTCTGTTTGGGTCGCTTATTCCCCTGGATTGAAGTTGACCCAGTCCTAGAAGTCTAAGATGGGAGCCTCAGAATCCTGGCCGCTGACGCCTGCATCTGACAACACCCCGATTCCAGAACTCCTTACCTGGGACAGCCCCTCTCCCTGACTCACTGATTTCAGTCCCTTCTGAACTCAGAGTGTCAGACACGTGTATTCCCTCTAGACCATGGGTATCTTACCTGGTGTCTCTTGGAATTCCAGGGGTTGGTAGAAAGAGCTTAGACTCTGGGAGATGGGAAACAGCAACAGCGTCCACTGGCCCCGGAAGGCAGGACCTCCACAACTTTAACACCTACTCCCTTCCCAAAGCCCGTCAGGTCAGGTCTCAGCTGGTTCTCTGAGGAGGAGCCCAGGACCTATGTGCTCCTAATATCTTCTGTGTCTTCATTTAAGTAACCTCAGTGCTTAGCACAGTGCCTGGCACATAGTAGGAAGTCAAAAAGTATTCACTGATGGCACAGGCAAAGGAATGAATGTGCTGAGACCTTGCATATGTCCCAAAGAGTAGTTAGTTGTGGAAAAGTAGAATACTGTTTGGCGAATATTCATTCCCTACTCTCCTCCCACACAAGAGATATTCTGACTTGCTTGACTGATGTTAGGCTTGGCCGTATGATTTTTTTAAGTGTCATGACTGCAGATTATGCCTTCCCCATGCTCTGCTTTGAAGGTGGGGTTGGCCGTGTAACTGGCTTCATCCAATGGGATGCAGGCAGACTTCGCACAGCGGAGGTGGTGTGGTGTGGCTTACCTTCCTGTACTTTCAACCATCACCTTGAGACAAGCTCCCACTCTCCCCAAGGCAGATGCTGCTCGTTGAGTCTGGGATCTGGAATGAACAGAGAGCAACACTAAGCCCCAGCTATAGCCAGGAGCCAAGTCCAGCTAGATCTGCACCTTGGCAGACAGCCACCCGGCTAGCCCAGCCTGGAACAGTCAATGACCAAGGAACCCGCTGACAGGGAAGCAAGAGTACATGACTGTTATTTTAAGCTACTCAGTTTGGAAGGATTTGTTACACACCATTACTGTGTACTAAATAGCAGATACATCCACTACCACCAGCAACAGGAACAGCACTGTCGCTGCTCTGTCACCGCTATCATCACGAAGCAGATGCCAATCTGTTGCACAAAATCCATATGCCAAGTGGACATGACACGGTCCATTTGCAGTTGCTGACTTATGCTGGAAAGACAAAGGGCACCATGACAGCCCTAGTGCCCAAGTGGAAGACACCTAAAGGAGATGCTGAAGAAAGGGAGACCCACAGATTGGGAATCTTTAGTTTACAAAGCAATGGAGGACCTTCGTTGAAGGTAACTGCTATTCCTTCAATAAAATCCTCTCTCTACTGAAGAAGAGAAAAATGCACCCCATGTTTTCTTTGTACTTTGACAAGAAGTGATCAATTCACTTCTTTTTTTTAAAAATATGGTTATTTCACAAGGTCTTCTCAAGATTGGAGTGGGTACAGCCACCTTAACAATAGCCACCGGAGGCATTAAGATGCCTATGTAATCATTTATCAGGGTCCTTGACTTTGAGCAGGGGTAACTATTAAATGCAAGCACAAGCCATCCTTGAGGCTAATATAGTTTCTCTTACATATACATCTGCTGCCTTTTCCCTGAGAAGTTTCTAAGAAGAAAAAAAAAAGCAAAGAAAATGGCTTTTCATTTGAATTTCCTTACAGAGTCCCTTGGTGAAGCAAGCATCATCGGCTCTTGTAAACATGCAAAATTCATTTAAGTGGTCTCTGACTGTTCTGAGAATATGAAGCCTTATAGCAAATTGTCTCAAACAGATCACAGAATGTGAAATGCACACAATCCAGCCACAACTGCTTTTATGACAGCTCACTGAAGAAAACAATTGCTGGCACTTTTAAGGCTTTAAGCTAGCTTGCTTTCTCTCTGCCATCTTGATGTTAGCATCAGCCCAAAGCTTGGGACAGATGCTGCAAGTAAGATTCAGGAAGTTGGAGGCAAGGATGGTCAAAGGACAGAGAGCCTCGGAGGCCACCCAAGTATTAACAAAGACTCACCCAAGACTGATCACCTCACGCTTTGCCTCTTAACACATCTGTCTCTTTATCCAGCTTCCAAAGAGGTGTCAAGTATTCCAAGCGGACCAAACTGGGCGCCCAAGAATTGCCTGACACATGCTGGCTTACACTTGATGTGTTCCATAAAGGTATATATCTCCGAGCATCTTTCCATCTCCTTTTTGCTTTTTACTTGGTTCCCTGTCCCTGGGAATTCCCTCCACTCTGTAATTGATGCCTGTCAAAACTTTAAATCCACCCTGACTTCTCTGTTGAGCGAAATCCATATGCCAAGTAACGGAACTTGGGCACTTCACAAGCACTCAGAGTCACATGACCCAAGTAGAAATCATTAATTTCCACCTGATTTATTTCTTCTTCTGCCTTCCCTATTTCAGGTAAAGGCATCAGCCCAAGCTACGGAACCCGGAATCATTCTTTACTCTTCCTTCCATCCTCAAAGCCAAGAGGATTCCAAGAGTTGCAACTTCTACTCTGCTAACCTACATCTGCCATTCTTCCCAGCAAACTCCCCATTCATTCATTTCTCCAATATTTATTGAGGCCCTCTTTTGCGCCAGGCTCTTTTCTAGGCAACTTGGGATATAGTGGTGAGCAAACAGACTAATAACCACACTCTTGAGGGGTTCCATTAAAGTGTGGAAAGACCAAGAAGTAAAATAAATAAAATTATAGCATGCCATGTAACTAGTAAGTGCTACGGAAGACAAAAAGCAGCAAATGAGTGGCGGTGCTGAGGAAGGTCGGCTGCAGTGTTAGCTGCGGTGGGAGGGGCAGAACTCCCTGAGAACAAGTAGTTTCAACAAGGATCTGAAGGAGCAAAGACATAGGCAGGGAGACATTATTGCAATAATCCAGGCAAACCGTGATGGTGGCTTAGACCTGGCTGGTAGCAGGGGAGAGAGTGAAGAAGGTAGAGGCCATGGGAAGGGTTAAATAGGGGAGGGGGTGGGTATGAAAGAAAAATCAAGGGCAACTCCAAGGGTTTGTCCTGAGCAAAGGAAAGGATGGAGTTGCTGAAATGGAGAAGGCTGGGACTAGAGGTCTGACATGTTTATTAGTGGTTCAGAGTAGAGATACGGCTTCGGTCCAGGGCTACATCATCACTCATCTGATCTTAACTGGGCCCCCTGACTCCAATTTTCCATCTTATACAAGTGGCCTCCACATTCCTATCAGACAGTTATTTCTAAAAGCAGAATCTATTCCATTTCTCACGTGCGTCCAAAAACTCTGATTTCCCATTAAATACCAAATCCAGTGTCATTCCATAATACGTCTCAAGTCTCTATTTCAAACTCATTCATTAGCCCCAACCATTTGGAGATGATACTCTAGCTCCTGGATTAATTGATAGTCATGGACTTGTCAAGCACCCTTGAGCACATGTTCATGTTCCTTTGACCTGGAATACCATTCCTCCCTTATATCCCTGGCAAACCCACTCATTTTTAAAGGTTTAATTCAAATGCCACCTCCTTGCTAGACCTTACTCTTCACCTGCAGCAGATTGAACCGCTCTTCCTTCTGTCTTGCCATTGCAACTGATGCACTCTTCTAGTTCTCATACTGACTATGAGGCAATAAAGATTTCCGTTTTTGGATAACCCATTGACTAGATACCACTTTATTCACCTAAGTCAGTGGCTAGCACAGTACCCAGCTAAAGCACATATAATTGCAAGGAACCAAAATAAATCCATCTGCTTTGTCAGCACACACATCACACTGGCATACTCTAGGGATATGGGAGGAATGAGGAGGAGTGTCTCCATGTGGGCAAACCGGGGCTGTCAGGGCAAGAAGGCCCTCCAGAGAGCTGACTATCTCTGCAGCCCACAGCAAGCAGAAGTTTCTCTTTCATTCCCTCCTATGGGAATCTTGGCAGAGAAAAGCAGTGGGGGTAACAGGCTTGAGTTCTAACAGCAGGAGTTTAGTTTAGGCATAAAGAATGTCCTCATTAAAGCAAGAAATGAGATGGAACTTGCAGAGAAACATTAAGGGAAATAAAAAATGTTCTCTAAATTCATCAGGCACCCGGGACCTCAGCAGGCACCTCCGTTCATCACACTTTGCTTCCCTCATATATTTACAAAGCTTCCACAAGCCTAGTTATGCAGTTTATAAGAGACACACCTCCCACTCCTGAGTCACCAGCAACCCCCTTCCAGTGCATTCTCTCTACCAACTTCAGTTTCATCCGACATTTACAACAACCAGTCTCCTGGTCCTAGTTCAGCCCCTCCTTCAAAGGTCTTTTGAAAACCTAGCACTTTTTAAATTATAACAAAACTCTTCTCTAGTTGAGTGGAAGGAGAGCTGAGAGAAACCTCTCCTCATCCCTACTGTGCACAACTCCCACCTCCTATTGGAGAAGTGACCAGCCACAAGGTTAACTGTGTGCTCTTCGCTGGGACTCAGAGCGAATTCCTGATTATCGGGAACATCAAAGGCCACAGGGAGGCTCTGAGTCCTGAAGACCTTAAATAAGGCTCTTTGGTAGACAGCTAAAACAAGAGTGACTTGGGGATGGATTTATCCTTCAGTAGGTCTTAGGTCCTAATTGCTTCTAAGGAAAGTAGAGCAATGGACAGGAATGCTCCAATGTGACTAGGACACAAAAATAAACTATCAACCTAAGATTCAAAGCAGCCAAAGAGAGGCTGCCCCGTGAGCCCAGGGAATTTTATCTGTTTTGTTCACTCTTATATCCCCAGCCTCCAGAACGGTGCCTGACCCAGAGTAAGCAGGCCATACGCCTTTGTTTAATCAATAATGAATCACAGAACTTAAAAATTAGAGACAAAGGGAAAGCTGAGAGGCCATAGATTAGATGCCATGGTAAGAAGCCAAAAAGTCGTACACTTTAATGATTAAACAAACTCTCCAAACTATAAGCAAAGTGATATGGTATCCTTCCAGCATGTAGCAGTTTTGTGTCTAATGTGGCTGTGGATGGAGAAGGTTAATGGAATGACTCAGCCAACACTTACCAAAGGCAGGAATCTCAGATGTATCTTAGTCCTTCTCCTCTTCTTCGCTCATTCCCTCCCCATCCTTCTTTCCCTCATTTCTTTCTCCTCTTCCTCTTTCCCCCACACCCTCACTATTCACAGGCAACCCGCCAATAGATCTCATGGTTTGAGTCTCTGGGCCACAGAGGCCCTCTTTTGCGCCAGGCTCTTTTTGGTCAGGGTCTTTTCATCTCTCTTCTGCAACATTCTCCTAACTCCAGTCTCTCACAAGCTCACCCTTTCTTCGCCCTGCTGCCCACATGACCCTTTACTGGGGGCGGTCATTGAGAAGACGTGACCACCACGTGACCCGTAAGCTACCCCTGGACAATCAGGAGCTCCTCACCCCCTCCCCTGTCTTTGCAGTGCAGGTTCCACTTGCCATCCCTGCCCTCAGAAGCCGCCCTAAGGACATAACCTTGAGATAGTAATGTAGTGTTGAGACCATCTGGACAGTACACATGACTGAATCCAGTTAATGCTTCTATATGAACTGTTAGGATTTGGAGGCAGATGCGGAGATGGTTCTTGTGGCTGCCCAAGACAAGCCTCCTGAGTGTCCTAGCTTATTAAACTGCCCCCTACACATCTAACGTGGCCTGCCTCATCTGGTCTCTCCCCGTCCTCTGCGTATAAGGGTCTGGTTTCAGACGATGCCAGGGAAGCTCCTGAGGAGCTAAATCTGAACCACCCAGCCACCTCTCCTTCCTCCTTATAGCCCGTAATGTCTCCTCCCTGCCTAAAGCAATGGGTGGCTTTACCCCCTTCACCGCCAGCTAAGGCTGCACACCTTGCCCCCCCTGTATGCCAACGGTCCCATGCCCCTTCCCCCACGGACTGCCTGACAACCCCCTATCCATCCTCCAAGGCATGGATGTTTTAAGGACTTAGTGATAACTGAAAAGATTTAAAGACTGAATCTCTGAATCCTTATACCATCCAGCAAGCCTAGGAGGAGAAAGCCCTTGTGGGCATTTTTCCAAAAGCCTGAAGAAACCCCTGGTTAAAATGTTTAAGAACAAAAATCTACTTATGCTTTCGGTCCCTGGCAGAGGTGAGTCCCACATTTCTGTAGTCAGCTGACACATATGGCCGGAGTAGTTTAGACACACGTACCCAGGCAGTGGCACACTGGACGTCATCACTGCTTGATCTACTTAGATACCTATTTGTCTTTGATTTTTTGATTTCTTGATTGATTCACTTCTTGCAAGGATTGAGACTTCTAACTATTGCTGTCTTAATGAATTAAAATAATATATTTTCTCTCTCCAGCAGTAAAGGGGAGAATAATTTTGGGTCATGTAACATTATGAGCAGCTTGGAATTCATTTCACTCAATTTTTTTATTTCTGCAGAATTAAAGACAGGAAGTTTCACGGAGATAATAAATTAAATATTTAACAGTATGTCTCTTTCTGTCTCAGAGGCCACACACTAAGGATGAAGGCCAGGTTTGGAGACAGTCTAATTCCAAGTTCTTTTCTCAGTGGTTGGGGAGATTGTCCTCAAGTATGGACAATATGAAAAGTCATTAAAAGAAACTTTAAAAGGATATGAACAAGCTACTGTAGGGCTAGTAAAATAAATTTTTAAAAATCAAAACTTTCTGAGAAAATCTTTTCTTTAAATACAGTCAAATTTCGGCAGGGTAAAAATCACACCCCTTTTTAATCTGCATTTCAAGCCATGAGAGTTAATCAGTGATATTATATATGTGATGCAAAATCACATTTTAATTGCTTCTAGGTTTCAAAGAATTTGTAGTCAGGAGAAGTTACATGGAGATGGTAAATCTCAAGATCAGAAAAACACTGATAGAGAAATAGAGAAAAGTAGTAACTTTTCTTCAATACATTCTTCTTATGGAAGGAACAAGATGTAGAGAGTGTTTTTTCTTATACAGATAAAACACAAGCACATCTGGGAATAAGAGGTCTTTCCAGAGAGAAGCAAATGAAAGCCCCAGAGAAGGTTCTTAACCCAGAACAACTTGTTATGGGACACTCCTGACCTTAGTAAAAGCCACAGAAAAACCCAGAGACCTTTTCTTTTTAGGTACAAAACAAAAACTACAGTAACTCTCCGAGGCTTTGATGCAACCCTTGCTAGCTGAAGCAGTGACTGAGACCAGCTGAACCATGGTTATAGGAGCAGTTGATTGTACCTAATGTTTTCATTCCTTGAGATCATGTTCAAAATGCTGAGTCAAAATATGCCTCATCTGGCATTCTGAAAACCATTAAGAAAAAGCCAAAGAGAAGAACCGGGCACAGAATAAACCAACAGTGGCCTCCTCAAGAGCTTCATATGTGAGATTTTCTGTGCCCCATGTAAGACTGTATGTGCCCCACAGGGGATAAGACTTGTGGTTCAAGACCACATTCAAGTACCAATCAGGTTTATGTAGCTTGCTTCTTATCACAAGCTGCATTCTCCTGTATTCTTCTCTTCACAAGTATGTATGTAGAAGACTGAACAAAATCCTATTAGAATAAGTGAATTCAGCAAAGGTATAAGATACAAAAATTAGTGGCATTTCTACACTCACACAACTACCTGAAAATAAACTGAAGAAACAATCCTATTCACAATAGTAACAGTAAGAATAAAATACTGAGGAATAAACTTAACCAAAGTGGTAAAAAGACTTGTACACTGCAAATTCCAAGACATTGATGATGAAAATTAAAGAAGACATAGAGAAATGGAAAGACATCCTGATTTCATAATTGGAAGAATATTATTAAAAATGCCTTCTAACCAAAGTGATCTACACATTCAATGTAATCCCAATGAAAATTTTAATGGCATTCTTTATAGAAGTAGGAAAAAAATTTTTTAATTTATATGGAACCAATGAAAAACAAAAAAGCCAAAGTGATCTTGATCATTTTGATCTTGAGCAGTAAGAACAAACCTGAAGGCATCACAATTCCTGGTTGCAAAATAAATTACAAACCTACTGTAATTAAAACAGCATGGTACTGGCATGCACCAGATGTACAGGCCAGTGGAACAGAATAGAGAGCCCAGAAGTACATCCATGCATGTACGGTCAACCGATCTTTGACCAGGATATCAAAAACACACAAAGGGAAAAGAATAGTCTCTTCAATAAATGGTGTTGGAAAAACTGAACATCCACGTGCAGAAAACCACATACAAAATCAGGCTAAAATGGATTAAAGTATTAAATACGAGATCTCTAACCCCTAAAACTGTCAGAAAATGTCGGGAAAGCTTAATATTATTCCTTGTTCACTAGATGTTTACTGAGACCCTGGCTACACACTGAAAATACAAAAAACAAGATCTAATAACCATCTTCACTGACCTCAGGGTCTAGGTAGCATAATATTGAACTTACAAGGTAGCAAATGCTAAAATCTCTGCTGGTGAGGAAAGGTGACAGTTTGAAAGTGTATATTCCTGTATTATGAAATAATTTTACATTTGCAAGATGCAAAAGCCACTCTTGTTTTCATTACTCAAACTGAAGGACATCATGCATGAGGCTACAGAGAGAGCCGTGCTACTCCTCCGGCTGGGCGCAGTGGGAGAAGTTATTTTAGGAAGAATAGTCAGTGAAGGCTTCACAGAGGATGTGACCTTTAAGGTGAGATCTAAGAGACAAAGCGTCAGTCATGTGAATGGGATAATTATAACATTATCATAGAATTTCTAAAGCATCTACTTAGGTGGAACTGGTCAACCCTCAGAAGACTGAATTATGTATTTGACACCCTTCATCTCCCCTTTCAGCCTCCTTTGTACCCCTGAACCTCCTTAGATTGTGGTGCCCCTACAGTCAGAGGGCTAACTGCCCTGAAAAAGGCTGGAGACTTGGTCTGTTAATCAACCAAGAATTTCTTCGTTTCTAAACACCACCACCAAGATACAGAAAAGTGAATGTAAATAGTATGCATACAAGTGCAGAAAAAAGGGAAGGCTGATATAAACATACATGCTTATATACACATGAAGTATCTGAAAAAAAATTCACAAAGGCATTGACAACCACGGCTGATTCTCGGGAGGAAACTGGAGATCTTAGGATCTGCCCTGTCCCTGGACAGGGCAGATCTTTTCACTGGTTACCAGTTTGTAATACTTTCTGTTTGCTAACCATGTACATGTATTCCTTTTCCATTTTAAATTAAGAAAACAAAGAAAAGCCAAACAAAAAGAAGACAACTGCCATAATCCCAGAAGAACAAACTACAAGAGTCGAACTGAAGACACTATAACACGGAATAGGAAAATTAGTCAAGGGCTTTGAGGGCCTTCAGTGAGAGCTGGTTGCTCCTTCTGTTAGGAAAAGCCTGACAACAGATATTTATTTTCTTACAGTTCTGGAGGCTGGAAGTCCAAAACCAAGGAGCCAGCCTCTGTCGGTCCCTGGGGAGAGCTCTCTGCCCAGCTTGCGAGCAGTCACCTTCTCACTGTGCCCGACATGACGGGCGGAAAGAGAGCATCTGGTGTCTCTTCTCCCAAGGACACTGATCCCATCATAGTAGGGTCCCACCCTCAGGACCTCGGCTAACCCCCGTTCCCTCTCAAAGGCCCTGCCTCCTAACACCATCACATTGGGGGTTAGAGCTTCAACATAGGGATTCTAGGGGGACACGATTCAGTCCACAGCAGAAGCATATAATGTTAAGATGCATCTTAAGAAGATGAATATTTGATCCTATGAAGCACACTCACCTTGCAGATGTGGGTGTAGTTTAGAGCGTGAGCTCTTCAAGAACACTTTGTATGATTTTATGCCAAACCCTTCTATCAGAATGAGTGGAAGTGGAGGGTTGACTATGGAACCTGGCAGCAAAAAATGCTTTTGCCCTCAGTACCCAGAAAGACCCACTGGAAGCCAAGTAGGTTTATTAAGAAAGTACAAAGAGGGTAATAAGGAAAGCCTTATTGCCACCTGCTCTCATTTCCCCTTGTATCAAAGGGTAGAAAACTACCCTATAAAACTAAGCAAAATGCCATCTGGGCTGTTGTTTCTGGAAATTGCTTAATTGATAGAATACTAGGAAACAAAATGCAGTGTGCTTTCTAATTCACTCAGCTCAGTCCCACCCCAGCAGTCTCAAAGACGCATTATGCCTAATTTGGAAGTTTACACTCTTCTTCTTGCATCAGATTTGATTATCTAACATTTGAAATATCTCACTGCAGTTATGAGCCAATCTCGTGAACACCCAGCCCTGGTTATATCCTGGCTTGAAAATCATCACTGCCCCGGAGTCTTTCTATTCCTGGCAGTGCTTGCAGATAGAACATTGGATGTCTAACGCATTTCCCTTAACACATCCATAAAGGGCCATTTTGTAAGAAAGGCAACATGTGTTTTCTGTGAACAGAAGCCCAAGTTGCATGCAAAGAGAAATTAACAGGATGGCAACCACCTAGAAAACTAGATACAAGGTTGTTTTATTGCAACTGCACTCCTAAATCCCACTGAAACCAACAGGCCTGAGATCAATACTCAATCAGCCGAGGCAGTCTCGACATGCGGAGAATCAACTGGCAATGTGCCACCTCCGATACAATAGGTAGCTATTGACCCAGACGGTCAATCCTGCAGCAGATATGGCCACATTCCCCGGCGGTAATCTGGGCTCCTCTGATAACCCCTGCTTGGCCACCAGATAGATCTCTTATCAATTTATTGTCTCTTGGGTAGAGAATTCTATAACAGCACAATTGGTGCTTCAAAATATACCAAGCCATTCAAAATAAGTTTTGAGACCCTTAGAATTCTAAGGTTCTTTGATTCTATTCTGCAAAGCACTTTCTTCAATCTGTGGCTGCATTCCTAAGAAACTGAATTGTTTTGATTTCTGATTTAGAAAATTCACCTCAAGGGTTTTAAATCTTTTCACTGGGAAAGGTGATGTCTTTTTCTTTCCCGTGGCCTGTTTCTACTTGAAGCCATATACACTATCCATGGGGCATACCATAGCACAGATTATTTTTAAAAATTAGAAAATGAGATGGCAAAAAAAGAAAAATCCCAGTTATAAGTACTGCACCCCAAGTTTTGGGGGCTCTAAGCGCTACTTATATTTTGTATCTACTATGTATCAGCCATGATCCAAATGCTTTACATAAATCTACTCACTTCATCCTCACAACCATATAGGAGGTAACTGCCACTTTTGCAGATCAGGAAACTGAGGCACAGAGAGGTTAGGTAACTTGTCCTAAAGCACACTGGGACATATATGCCAAGGAGGCTTCTGCTTCATTTTAACCCAAACACCAACCCTCATTTAACTTTTTTAAGTGTTTTGGGGGGTAATAAAATAAAAAAGACACTCCTTTAAAAAAGAAAAAAATCAATTGACACATGGTATCCCTGAAACTCTTGTTGCATTTATAGAAGCACAATGGAGATACCCACTCCCCACCCACTCTGCATAAATGGGCCCAAAAACGCAGTGTCCTTACACAAAGATCAATGAATGCTGGTGGAAGGAAGGAGAGGAAGGTAAAGAAGATTCCCAGTGCTGTTTCTTAAACCACTGTAATCTCTGCAAAGCCTCCCACACACACGGCCTCTGGTGAGAAAGAAACAAAACAGACATGGTGTCTTCTCACTCGTCTCAAAATTGCCCTCCACCCCTGCACCCATCCCCCCTGAATTAGTGCCTGGCTGAATTATTCACTTCTTCTCTGTGAGCTCATGTCACCAATGTCCACTGACCTACTTTCCGCTCGCCTCTGCAGAGCCTGCACCCCAGCCCTATTCTGTCTGGCTCCCCTGCCAGGCTCCAAGCACTCAGAGCAGCCTATAGAGGGCAGACCTGCAGACTGCCCCAGTGGGTCAGGCTGACTGCACATAATCACCACATCGGTCATGTCGTTGTCACCAACTCTTGCAAGAAGTTCTCTTCCACTGCTTCTGCCTCCCCACCAAGTGCAATATTAAACTAACAATCATGTACAAGAAGTGGGCAATGCGGTCGATATAAGCAATTGAATTGACTCTAGACACTGGATACACCAGGCTACTACTTGCCACTAACTTGCCGTGTGACTTGGATGAAGCCTCCTCCCTTCCAGGACAAGAAAAGCCATTGGACTACTTGGGACAGCAAGCGTGTGCCACCAGGCCCCATTCCCAGCGCACAAGCAACTATTCACTATTGATCCTTTTCCCACTGATTAAAATTTCCACCATTCTTCTTGAGAGAAGAGTAATAGACCAGAAATGGCATACCAGCATAAGCCTCTTTGCCACCCCAAAATTTAATAATACTTAAGATCTTCCCCATGAACTAACTTGTCCCATATTGTGTTGAAATCAGGTAGAACCAGTCAGTAGTTCATTTGTTTTGTTTTATTCCCATCACTACATGTTTGCTCTTCTCATCTCTGGCACACTTCCCATTTTCCCTACCTCCTCGGAGGCTCTCTAATTAATTCGTCCACACGTAGAACCTAGGAAGGTAGTTTGTCAGGATCAGGATATGGACTGTTGATTCCGTCTTTCACTCAAACTCACTCTTTCTGAGAAGCTACACACCAGGTCAAGCCAGATGCCCTATTGATACTCCCACCTGTTCGGTGCGGATTGCATATTCTAGTTTGCTTCTGTTCTTTCCAGTGAAGGACATTTTCCCTAACAGAAGATACTGCACTGCCTGGATCCAGGTGGTTATCTCCTATGCTCGTCTTTTAAATGGCTCCTCTCCCAGGAAAACATTCCCCACTTAGTCCCCAAGATCTCACAGTAAATGGATGCATGAGATGCGGTGTGGGTGTGGCCAATGCCAACGAAGTAACAGAACTTCCTGGAGTTCCTAAAGGTGGAAATTTTGGAAGAGGGAAGAGGACTCGGAAGTGTTACAAGGGGAGTTAAAGTCAAATTTTGTTAACTTTGACTTTTTGTCTGAAGTAAGGTATATTATTACCTGCCTGTTGCCCACCTCACTCACCAAAAGGAGGATTCATAATCCAAAGTCAGGGCCAAATAATGATGAAATGATTCCAACGGGCCCAAACACGGTTTCTGAGCATCTGAAGGGAACTGAGGGGCCAGAGGGCCCAGACAGCCTCATGCCTGTTATGTGCCGTGTACAGTGCTAAGGCACAGACAGGAATCAAAGCATAGAAGGTACCGGGGAATACTTTCTGACTTGATGCAAAGAGCACTGAACAGTCAGCACAACCCAGAGAGAAAGGAGAAGCCTCAAGGAGTAAGGAGATTCCTGGCGTGGGGAAGTAATCTAGCAAGGCTCTAGGAGATAAAGCGGAGTAGCCCCATATGGCCTCAGTGCCTGGCACATAGTAGGTGATCAATAAATACTTCTAAAGAAGGAATGGGAAAGGGACATAAAGAATGAGAAGCAAACTAACAATCCTCATTCTTGAGGGAATTCTTGATCAGAGAAAGTGCTGCACTAGACTTTTGGTCCCTATTTCTGAGATCCTGTGATTCTAGGAAGAAGGAGAACTTTGTGAGAAAGTTTTTAAACAAGGATCAGTGTGACCCCTAGATGAGGGAGCTCCCCCTCCTGGACACAGTGAATTTTACTCTCTAACCACTTGGATGTGGGAGTAGCAGCACACCTGTACATACCAACTCTCACCAGATCCTGAAGAAGCCACTATTCACGTGCCACACCTGGTCTGAAGGACCAGCTGTGCAAAAGAGACGTCGTCATGAGCAGAGAAAACCCTACTGGGCATAATCCCCCAGGCTAGCCTTTACTGCCACCAATTCCCTTCCCTCAAGGGATCAGCAGCAGCGTCTACTGCACAGTGGCCCCCATTCCAGTCCATGCAGCCCGCTGACTGACCTGTATTAAACACCAGCTATGTGCCAAGGTGCCTGGCACTGAGGACACAAAGGGGAGAGACACAGACCAGTGGCGAGAAGTACAGGATCCTATGAGCATTCCCTCATGCTCACCATGTGGGGAATAAAACAGGGCTTTATTCTGTGTCTGGGTGTGAAGGGGAACATGAGGAGGGTGGTCTGGGAAGGCTTCCACCAGAACTAATTTTCTGAGCTGACGTCTGGAGGATGAAGGGTCATGGGCGGTCACCAGGCATAGGGTAGGTGCTCCCTATTTATAAGAACTGAATGACTAAGCCATGAAGACCACCATATCTCTTTTGGTTCATTTAACGTTTTTTGCATGCCTGCTCCTGAAAAGACTGTGGATACTTTGAGGGCAGGTGCCTTGGCTGGTACACCTGGTAGTCCTTAACCTGAATTATGTAAATAGAGGGCACCAGGTGGCTTCGGGTCTCTACAATGAACTAAGGAATTATACCAGAAACCTGTGTTGTATGTAGTCTCAGCAATATCACCTTTGTCTTGGGATTGGAATGTTAATGACATTTAAAATTCAATCTCCAAATATGGCTCCCAGGTATCACATTTAAAAGAACTCTGAGAATGTAGACCCATCCTTACTCATTTTCAGAGGTTAATACACAGAGTGTCATGAATAACCACTGGTGTGGGAGAGAGTCAAGGATATTACCTGTAAGGCCACTCAGCAAGGGTATAGACAGTATCCGCTCTTAATGAAAAGTAATGGGAAACTGACATTGATCGAGCGGCTACTGTAATCCAGACCTAGAGGCCCATGCTGTTGCATTTTGCCCTTATAAACATCATGTAAAATGAATATGTCAATTTCAACTGATTGGTAAACTGACATAATTTTGGCCCTAGGTCACAATGGTCACCTAATGACAATTACATTTCTGCAAGTCTTCTCCAAACTGTAAAATAAAAATAGATTTCAAACTGTTACCATGTGCCAGGATTTATGCCCAGAATTTTATGTAAGTGCCCCCCTGACTTAATCCTGTACCACTGTTTTCCTTTCTTAACGGGTGTGCCGGAGCTCTAAGATTTCCTAACTTGCCTGGAGCCACACAGCTGCTGAGTGGAGGTGGCAGGACTCTCCATCCGGGCCTGACTTCAAAGGCCTGCCTCTTGGACTCCTGCTACACAGAGTCCCTGTGCACCCAGACAGGTCTGGAGGGCTCAGGAGGCTTGGGTCATACGGGAAGCCATGCACAGGCAAACCCTGTTTTCAGCCTGTCCGAACTCCATTAAGCAGCCCGTGCTGAGCACTCATCAGAGAGCAGAATAGTCACCCTTCTTGCTCTGGCAAAAAAAGTTCATTTTATTTTCCTATTACGGTCCTCAGGCTGTGGAAATTCTAATGGGAAAACTCAAACTTCTTAGATGACATCTATGTATAAAGGATGCTCTATATTGCTGCAATTTCACTTTTAGACTCCTTGCCATCATTTAGCCCCTTAAGTAGGTTCCGTTAAAGCAGGCTAGGAAGAAAGTTTTAAAATATATGATCAAGCAAACAAGACCTCAAGCGGGCTTTGAACAATTGACTGTAGAAAGCTCTTTACCCTCCTCCCCTCCAACGTGCTCAAGTGTATCAACTCCACCCACCTCTTCTACAGAGCCAGCCTTGTCCGACACCCTAGAACAGTGAAGGTGAATATGTAGGTTACTCACCTCCTTGGATACCTGGCACTTTCATCCAGACAGGAACTGTGGCTTATTCCCACAGCATCCATCCTAATGACTCACCCTGGGGGCTCTCTCAAAACGAGTTAGCTGCTACGGTGCTGGCCCAGTCTGCCTGAGATGCCATAACAGAATAACACAGACTGGGGGCTTAAACAACAGACTTTTTTCCCCCCAGTTCTCGAGGCTGGAAGTTCCAACATTAAGATGTCAGCAGAGTCAGTTTCTGGTGAGCCCTCTCTTCCTGGCTTGCAGATGACACCTTTCACAGTATCCTCATCCGGCCTCCCCTCCGTGCATGCACGGGACGAGGGCTTTCCACTTCCTCTTCTTACATGGACACCCATCCTACCGGATTAGAACTCACACACATGATCTCATTTAACCTTCATTACCTCCTTAAAGGCCCCATCTCCAAATACAGTCACACTTGGGGGTTAGGGCTTTAACTTATGAATGGGGGTGGGGCACAATTCCATCCAGAACAGATGCTTCAGTATTTATACCACCATCTTACTCATCTCTGTACTTCCATTGCCAGCAGGGTCCCGATACAGAGTAAAAGCCCCAAGAAGTATTTACTGAACTGAATCCCATTTCATTGTACCCACCAGCCTGCAGACAGTATGACCAGCTGTGTGCCATACACAGGAGCAAAAAAACAGCACCAAATGTAAGTTTTCTGAGTCTGGAAGGAGGTAATCATCCATTCATTCAGGCTGAAGATATTTATGGAAGGTGCAAGAAATGAAAATGAGATCTGTCAAAAGAGACAAAAAAAATGGACGTGAATGAACCAATCAATCAATCAACCAAGGTGTGCTCTGCATGGGATTCAGCTGTGGTTGCCGCCAGTATTTCTGCCGGCCCTGGACCTTACAAGCTGGAACACCTGGTATGTAGTTCTGCTCTTTGTTCATCAGCTACACCCTAGGAATTATAAATCACAAAAACTGGCTCTTATTGTTCAAATCACAAAGGATTTCCCTGTAGAGGAAAATGTTTGCAAACTAATCAGGACAACAGATTAATTATAACTAGACATCGATCGTAATGCCTGTATTATATACACACATCATAACATAAATATCATTTTTCACACATAAATTCTAATTCATCCAGCTATTGTAAGCAGAAAGATAAATCCCTGCTTCTGGAATTAACTGGAGTCACTGACTCTTCTATTCAAAAAATTAGTATCTTGTGAGAAGGAACTGTGTAGCCTGGAAAAGGCCTGTTCTCTGGGATCAGATTAAATGGGTCACATTCTCACAGTACCACTCATTACCTCACTGTGCTTGGAGAAAATATTTGCTATCTCTGTGCTTCAGCTTCTCATCTGAACACAAGGAGAATAATGCCAGTGGTTAGATGTAATAGCATAGGTGAAAGTGTCCTTAGTTTTTCTTGTATTTAAGAGCGGCAAAACCCTCTAGCATCTACAAAGCCTTTACCCTTTCTTTCCAAAGCATCACCACGTATGACTGTGAGAACCCATGTACACTACAGTCTGTAGTGGAAAATGAAATTTCAAATGTGAATTTACATTGTAAATCAAACATGTGCCAATGGCATGGAATTAAGGCTCACACCATCATGGTTCACCTGCAGGGACCAGGACTGGACTCCAGCACTTGGCATCACCTGGAAGAGGGCATATGAAGAAGATCACCAACAGCTGGAAAGGGAAGGCCCTGAAGTGGCACTGAAGTAAATGGAACTCAGAGAGGTTAGGCAAGTGGGCCCAGGTCACACAGGTGTAAACTGGAGGAGCCAGCGTTTGAAATCAGGTCTGTATGAAGACAAAGCCCAGTGGCTTACCCATTATGCCAAAATATTTGTACATCAGGGGAACATCACACCATCCTCAGGACTTTTACTTCTTCCAACAAAATCTTTAAAGATACTCTGAAAAACTCAGGATGGAAACAACCTACTACCTCACTAGGAATGCATGTAACAAGCAGTGGAAATCTAAGCCACTCAGCAAATCCATAGGCTGCTCCCTAAAATGTCAAAGAGCCTACGTGCGCTGAAATTTTCACTGGGGGCCTCTCAGTTTTGAAACACATCAACCCAGCTATGGGTACATCTGCTCTGTAAACATAATGGCCAACATCTGGAGCCAGATGAGATAAATGAGCCCCTCATACAGATGTTTTGATATTCATTAACGTGACATCTTATTAAGGACATGTTATATTCATAGTACTGCCTGGGCTGGGTATCCAGTAGAGGAGAGGCTCATTTTTTTTTCTTATCTTCCAGAAGTGTTTTACAATAGGAATGGAAACATGGTCTCAATCCTCCCAGAAATGAAATGAGTGTAAAAAAAATGACAGATTATAAAACAAATGTTTCTAACTAATTTGCCTTGAATTAGCAGGATTTATTAGTAACAACATAAGGTCCTAGCTTACATTCATGGAAAACTAATGGCATGTCAAGCAATATAATGAATGTTTTCAGTATATTATTGACACATTTAATCCCAACACCAATTCCCATTTCAGACACAAGGATTTGGGGACTGGCAGAGGCTGGTCACATAAGGAGCTGTTCAATTTAGATTCAAACCTGTGACTGACAGACTCCAGAGCCCAACTCAAGTGTCACATTAGTGACTTTCCCATATCCTTATGACTCAGAGTGTGGGGAATGGACCAGTAGCATCTGACTGCTGGTGGCCCGTTAGAAATGCAGGATCTCAAAATAAAGGCTTAAACATGGAGGCATGAGAGGTGAGACAGACACCTCCTCCCAAAACCACATGTAATGTAATAAGAAAATATAGTAAATACATCTAATCCTGAAAGAGCAATTGGAAGGAAGGCTGCAGAAGACTGCCTACACCAGGGGAAAACTTCATACCTCAAGGAAAAGGGTAAAGTACCAAAGCCATGATCTAGAGGGACCAAGACCTTCCCCCACCCCAGCTCATCAGACGGAGGAAGAGAAATGTAGCAGAGAGGGGGTGGAGGCCTAGGACTGGTGAACACCCAGCACTGCAGATCTGTACTGGGAGCACGAACCTACATTACATGGTGTTCTGGGAATTAGAGGGTTGGAAAACTAAGACAGGTGGAATACTTGGAGAGACTGAGATTCCAGCCACTTGTGGAAAACATGTATCCACAACCAGCCACTCAAGACAAAAGAAAGGTGGGCAGTCTGAGAGACTTCCTAACAGCAAGAGGGCTGTTAAAGGGGCAAGGATTTCACAGAACTTCCTGCTCAGGAGAAAGGACAGGTGGAAAAAATTGTCTAGGCACACTCTGCCCAGCAGGTTGGGAACTTTCAGGAGCTTCAGGCACTCCATCCCCCTGGCTGGCTGTGCAGTTACGAGGCCCACCACAATGATACACAGCCTGCTTTGCCTCCCTCCCAGACAGTACCACCTCACAAACCAGGTGACCCTGCTATTGCGTCAGGCCAGGTAGAGGGAAGCCCCACCTACAGCAGCTACAAGTACAAAGCACAGATGTTTCTCCCTGCATGCTCAGCCCACTGACCCTGGCAGTGGAAGCAGGCACTGCAGCCAACAAGCAAAAAAGAGCTTTTTCCTCCTGACAGGCAACAGCACCTCTCACCTGCAACCCCTGCCATCACTCCAGGGGCTGAGCAACTCCAAAGAGGAGTGCTTATGGGCACTAGAGGGCACCACCTACAAATATGAAAAGTTAAAGGAATCTGCTTCAAATCAAAATCCCACAAACACCACAGAGAGAGTGAAGTGAAACTGAACTCATCAATCTTCCTAAAAGAGATTTCAAAATAAAAATTATAAACATGCTCACAGAGCTACAGATAAATATTCAAGAACTCAGGGAGGAATTCAGGAATGAGATACAAACATTGAAGCATTCAGTATATGAAATGAAACATACAATGGAAGGATTTAAAAGCAGATTAGATGAAGCAGAGGAGACAATAAATGAAATAGAAACTAGAAAACAGGAATACAAAGAAGCTGAGGCACCGAGAGACAAAAGGATCTCTAGGAATGAAATAATTTTGAGAGAACTGTGTAACCAATCCAAACAGAACAATATTCACATTATAGGGGTACTAGAAGAAGAGAGAGAAAAAGGGATAGAAAGTGTCTTTGAGGAGGTAATTGGTGAAAACTTCCCTAATCTGGGGTAGGAGATATTATCTCAGGCCATGGAGGTGCACAGATCTCCCAAAAAAAGGGACCAAGGAACAAAACACCAAAACATATAATAATTAAAATGGCAAAGATCAAGGATAAGGACAGAGTATTAAAGCAGCCAGAAAGAGAAAAAGATAATATATAAAGGAAAACCCATCAGGCTATCATCAGACTTCTCAAAAGAAATCTTACAATCCAGAGGGAATGGCATGACATATTTAAGACAATGAAGCAGAAGGGCCTTGAACCAAGAATACTCTATCCAGCAGGGTTATCATTTAAATTTGAAGGAGGGATTAAACAATTTCTAAATAAGCAAAAACTGAGAGATTTTACCTCACACAAAACACCTCTACACTGTATTTTAGAGGGACTGCTATAGATGGAAGTGTTCCTAAGGCTAAACAGTTGTCCACAGAGGAAATAAAACCACAATAAAGAAAGTAAACCAATTAATTACTAAGCAAATGCAAAATCAAATCAACTACCCTCACAATTAGTCAAAGCAAAGACAGAGTACAGAATATGTATATAAAAAATGGAGTAGGAGGAAAATGGAGAGAAAAAGAAAAGAACCTTTAGATTTTGATTGTAATAGCATACTAAGTGAGCTAAGTTAGACTGTTAGATACTAAGGAAGTTACCCTTGAACCTTTGGTAACCACGAATCTAAAGCCTGCAATGACAATAAGTATATATCGATCGATATTCACCCTAAAAGTAAATGGTCTGAATGCACCAATCAAATGACACAGAGTCACTGAATGGATAAAAAAACAAGACCCATCTATATGCTACCTATCAGAGACTCACTTCAAACCCAAAGACATACATAGACTAAAAGTGAACAGATAGAAAGAAATATTTCATGCAACTAATAAGGGGAAAAAAGCAGGAGTTGTGGTACTTGTATCAGACAAAATAGACTTCAAAACAAAGAAAGTCACAAGAGAAAAAGAAGGACATTCCATAATGATAAAGGGGTAAGTCCAACAAGAACATATAACCATTATAAATATCTATGCACGCAACACAGCAGCACCTACATATGTGAAACAAATACTCACAGAATTAAAGGTGGAAAGAGAATGTAATGCATTCATTTTAAGAGACGTCGACACACCACTCACTCCAAAGGACAGATCAACCAGACAGAAAATAAGTAAGGAGACAGAGGCACTGAACAACACATTAGAACAGATTGACCTAACAGATATCTACAGAACTCTACACCCCAAAGCACCAGGATACACATTCTTCTCAAGTGCACATGGAACACTTTCAAGAATAGATCATATTCCAGGCCAAAAAAAGAGCCTCAGTAAATTTTAAAAGATTGAAATTGTAACAACCAGCTTCTCTGACCACAAACATATGAAACCAGAAATAAATTCTGCAAAGAAAACAAAAAGCCCACAAACACATGGAGGCTTAATAACATGCTCCTAAATAATCAATGGATCAATGACCATGTAAAAACAGAGATCAAGCAATATAGGGAGACAAATGACAACAATAACTCAACACTGCAAAATCTGTAGGATGCAGCAAAGGCCATGCTCTGAGGGAAGTATATAGCAATACAAACCTACCTCAGGAAAGAAGAACAATCCCATATGAACGGTCTAAACTCATAGTTAATGAGACTAGAAAAATAAGAACAAATGAGACCCAAAGTCAGTAGAAGGAGGACCATAATAAAGATTAGGGCAGAAATAAATAAAATTGAGAAGAATAAAACAATAGAAATAATCAGTGAAAGTAGGAGCTGGTTTTTCAAGAAAATTAACAAAACAGATAAGCCGCTAGCCAGACTTATCAAGGAAAAAAAGAGAGTCTACACACATAAACAGAATCAGAAATGAAAAAGAAAAAATCACTATGGACACCACAGAAATACAAAGAATTATTAGAGAATACTATGAAAAACCATGTGCTCACAAACCGGACAACCCAGAAGAAATGGACAACTTTCTAGAAAAATACAACCTTCCAAGACTGACCCAGGAAGAAACAGAAAATCTGAACAGACCAATTACCAGAAACGAAATTGAACTGGTAATAAAAACTACCTAAGAAAAAACCCCTGGACAAGATGGGACAAATTCACCACTGAATTTTGCCAAACATTTAGTGAACACCTAATACCCATCCTCCCTCAAGTTTTCCAAAAAGTAGAAGAACAGGGAATACTTCCAAATTCATTCTATGAGGAAGGCCAGCATCACTCTAATACCAAAACCAGGCAAAGACACCACAAAAGAAGAAAATTACAGACCAACATTCCTGATGAACATAGATGCAAAAATACTCAACAATACATTAGTAAATTGAATTCAAAAATACATCAAAAAAATCATCCATCATGATCAAGTAGAATTTATTCCAGGGATGCAAGGATGGTACAATATTTGAAAAACCATCATCATCATACACCACAATAAAAAAAGGACAAAAACCACATGATTGTCTCCATAGATGCTGAAAAGGCGTTTGACAAAATTCAACATCCATTCATGATAAAAACTCTCAATAAAATGGGTATAGAGGACAAGTACCTCAACATAATAAAGGCCATATATGACAAACCCACAGCCAACATCATATTTAACAGTGAGAAGCTGAAAACTTTTCCTTTAAGATCGGGAACAAGACAAGGATGCCCACTCTCCACACTTTTATTCAACATACTACTAGAGAGGTCCTAGCCACAGCAATCAGACAACACAAAGAAATAAAAGGCATCCAGAATGGTAAGGAAGAAGTTAAAATTTCACTGTTTTCAGATGACATGACATTGTTCAAAAAAAAACCCTAAAAAATCCACCCCAAAACTACTAGAACTGATAGCTGAATTCAGCAAAGTTGCAAGATACAAAATTAATACACAGAAATCTGTTGCATTCCTATATACTAATGATGAACTAGCAGAAAGGGAAATCAGGAAAACAATTCCATTCACAACTGCATCAAAAAGAATAAAATACCTAGGAATAAACCTAACCAAGGAAGTGAAAGACCTATACCCTGAAAACTAAAAGACACTCATGAGGGGAATTAAAGAAGACACCAATAAATGGAAATACATCCCGTGCTCATGGATAGGAAGAATCAATATTGTCAAAATGGCCATCCTTCATAAAGCTATATACAGATTCAACGCTATCCCTATCAAAATACCAAATACATTCTTCAACAAACTAGAGCAAATAGATCTAAAATTCATATGGAATCACCCCAAACAGCCAAAGCAATCCTGAGAAGGAAGAATAAAGCTAGTGGATTACACTCCCCACTTCAAGCTCTACTACAAAGCCACAGTAATCAAGACAATTTCGTGCTGGCACAAGAACAGACCCATAGACCAGTGGAACAGAATAGAGAGCCCAGATATAAATCCAACCATATATGATCACTTAATATATGATAAAGCAGCTGTGGATATACAATGGGGAAATAACTGCCTCTTCACAACTGGTGTTGTCAAAACTAGACAGCTACATGTAAGAGAATGAACCTGGATGATTGTCTAACTCCATACACAAAAGTAAACTCAAAATGTATCAAAGACCTGAATGTAAGTCATGAAACCATAAACCTCTTAGAAGAAAACATGAGCAAAAATCTCTTGAATATAAACATGAGCAACTTTTTTCTGAACACATCTGCTTGGGCAAGGGAAACAAAAGCAAAAATGAACAAATGGGACAACATCAAACTAAAAATCTTCTGTACATCAAATGACACCATCAGTAGAACAAAAAGGCTTCCTACAATATGGGAGAAATATATTACTAAATGGCATATCCAATAAGGGGTTAACATCCAAAATACATAAAGAACTCATACACTCAACACCCAAAAAGCAAATAACTTAATTAAATATGGGCGGAGGTATGAACCGACACTTCTCCAAAGAAGAAATTCAGATGGCCAACAGGCACATGAAAAGATGCTCCTCATTGCTAATTATCAGGCAAATGTAAATTAAAACCACAATGAGACATCACCTCACACCAGTTAGGGTGGCCAACATCCAAAAGACAAGGAACAACAAATGCTGGCAAGGATGTGGAGAAAGGGGAACCCTCCTATACTGCTGGTGGGAATGTAAATTAGTTCAACCACCGTGGAAAGCAGTATGGAGGTTGTCAAAAAACTAAAAATAGAAATATCATTTGACCCAGGAATTCCATTCCTAGAAATTTACCCTAAGAATGTAGGATCCCAGATTCAAAAAGATATATGCACCCCTATGTTTATTGCAGCACTATTTACAATAGTCAAGATATGGAAGCAACCTAAGTGTCCATCAGTAGATAAATGGATAAAGAAGATGTGGTACATATACACAATGGAATATTATTCAGCCATAAGAAGAAAACAAATCCTACCATTTGCAACAACATGGATGTAGCTAGAGGGTATTATGCTCAGTGAAATAAGCCAGGCAGAGAAAGACAAGTACCAAATTATTTCCCTCATTTGTGGAGTATAACAACGAAGCAAAACTGAAGGAATAAAACAGCAGCAGACTCACAGACTCAAGAAGGGACTAGGGGTTACCAAAGGGGAGGGGTTGGGGGGGTGGGGAGGGAGGGATAGGGGATTGAGGGGTATTATGATTGGTACACATGGTGTGTGTGGGGTCACGCGGAAGACAGTGTATGTAGCACAGAGAAGACAAGTATGACTCTGTGGCATCTTATTATGCTGATGGACAGTGACTGTAATGGGGTATGGGGGGGACTTGATAATGTGGGTGAATGTAGTAACCACAATGTTTTTCATACGAGAACTTCATAAGAGTGTATATCAGTGATACCTTCATAATAAATAAATAAATAAATAAGATGCCATCTACTGAAGTGTCTATCAGATTATTCTGAGCCATAATACTGATCTGTCATGTACTAGAAACAAGGAGGGACAGAAGATGGGTTTGAAAAATAAACAAAGACACCATAGAGCTCCAAACACGGAGTCCCATAAACTATGGCAAATTTCATTTCAGTCAGAAGCACATTCTCCTTCAATCTTGGTAGTTCCAGATTTGAGAAGTATGAGTTCACAGAACCAGAGTGTTCAGGTCGCAGGTGGCATTGCATAACTTGGCCTCAGAAAATCAGTTTGGGTTGCTCTTCTTTTTTTAACTGTGTGCTTATTGTTATTGCATTTTCCAAAATAATCCTGCCCTGTCCACAATATAAAGAGCCCTGCACTTGCACAGTATTCCTGACAAGGTAGCCCGCTCTTCACCTCTCCTCACTCCCCGCCTTTAAGGAAACTGAACTTGGATGAAATGAGCTCATTCGAAGGCCAGTAAACTCAGAGTTTCCTCTGGAAAGGGAGGAAGAAACCAAAGCATCCAATGATTATGCCCCATTTTAGGTCTCCCTGGGCTTCACTTTGCTTTGGGGTCTAATGCTGAGAAATTAGAGCACAGAGCAACAGGCTGCTCTGGCCTCTCTTCACATGCAAACGGGTGGGATTCTCTATCAAAGGAGCCTGTCAACTCACACAGCTGAGAATGTCACCCACTCCCGCATCAAAGTCTACATCCTCCTAATAGGGGCTTCACCCGCCCACACTCTTGCTCCATTCTCCCATCTCTGTCCTCCCTGCTCCTCAGCAGACTGTACATGTTATGGTAAGAAAGTATCAGTCCTGATGTGTATGTTTGTGTGTATAAGAAAGTCAGGTTAAGTCTTTAGTCACACATCATAACAACAGCATAAAGGATCAGGGCATTTTAAGATGCTTCACACATGTGCAGAAGTTTACAACTGGCAAGACTTTTCACGTTATTCCAGCAATTGCCTCATAAGGCATTGTCTCAACCTCCGCGCAGTTGATATTCGAGGCTCAATACTTCTTTGGGGTGGTGGACTGTCCTGTGAACTCTATGATATTTAGTAGCACCCCAGCCTCTGACCACTATGTATCTGCAACACCGCCCCAACTGTGGCAATGACGGACATCCCCAGACATTTGGGAGGCCACACTGTCCCTGGAAAGAACCACTGCTGCTGGCAGGCACTGCCCCCTCTAGGGCCCTTTTCTCCACCCTGTACACCTGCCTTCACCTGCCAACTCCTCCGCATCCTTCCACAGTTTGCCAAGACACTGCCTCCTCCTGGAAGTCCTCCCTGGCCTCCCAGAATCCGTTAGGCACTCTTCTCAAGCTCCTTCAGTCCCCTTACTCACCTGGACTCTGCACCTTCGTACCCTGTGAAGATCATCTGGTAAAGTGCTTCTCCTTAGACTGTGAGTCCCTTAAGGGCAGAGCCCACTTATTGTTCACGTCCTGTGCCTGTACTTGGCAGGGTGAGTTATACCTGCAGCCACCAGCTAACTTGCTTGGGACAAAGAAAGCAGGGCAGGTAATGACAGCATGCTGGGCTGTAGAAGGAATGGAGGTCTTGTCCAAGGTCATAAAACTAGTTAAATAGTTCGCCTGCTTTTACTTCCTAAATTTCTCCAAATTCCAAATATTTGTCCCCACCTCCATGGAAACCTCCCAGGTGAAAGTCCGGACTTCTCACCTGGCCCTCTCGTAGCCCAGGCGGGATCTCCTCCAGGACCACTGGTTCACATGTCAGCCTGGTGGCCTGCAGAACCCGGGAAGAAGCTCCATCCACCTTCACCCCAACTCCACCTGCCCTCTTCTCCCCACCCTTTCTCTTGCCTTCAGTTCACTATGTGGGGCAATTCCATCCCACGTCAGGGTCTTAGCACATAATTTTTCAAATCTTGCAATGTTCTGTCCTTGCTTTCACCTAATAAACTCTTCTCTTCCTCATGCTTTCGGTCCGAAAGTCACTTTCTCTTCCTTCTTCACCACTCCACCCCATGAACTAGATCCAATCCCCCATTGTAGGCTTCCTGCATAGCACTTAAGACTATTTATTTGTGACTTTTTATATTTACTACCTATCTCTGCTGCCCTTCCGCTAAAATACAAGCTCTGTAATAGGTCATGGTTCTTTTGATCATTATTGTTTTGCCCCTACATTGCTCAGGAGCCTGGCACAGAAGAGGCACTGAAACATTTATAGGAGGAAGCAGGGGAGGAGAAAGGAATAAAGGGGAGAAAGAAAGTAGAAAAGGGAGAAGGAAGGAAGAGAGGGAGGAAGGGAGGAAGGGAGGACCATGCAAGGCCATGGTTAGCAGGCAGTACATGATATGCAGAATCACACAGACAGCTCGTATATTGTGGCATTCTTAAAGAAAATTCCCCTTTTCTCTCTCTTTTGACAAGAATGCCCAGAACAGCCTCCATATAAAACCATCCACTCATCTAATGTATCATGTAAGCAACTGTCGTTTGGAATCTGCTGAAAAAAAAAAAAAAGAATAAGAAATCAATAGAGCAAGTGACCTTTAAAGGAAATGACATTTTGTAGGATATATTGGTGGCATGCGGACTACATGACACCTCTCAGGCAGCCCTGCACCTCTAGAGATCTATTCTCTCTCAACACCCGCCGGCACCCAGGCTGTGGCTGGACCTTCACCGAGTGGGACCACGAGGCCAGCCCTCCCTCCTCCTGCAGACAGCGGAGGCCTTTGAAGCTGGCGCCCCCCTCTGGTGGGCTGGTGCTGGGATGGGGAGTGGGAAAGTGGGGAAAGGGGAATCGGAGCTGGTAAAGGATGGAAGCTAATGGAGAAGAGCAGAGGCGGCAATGGGATGCCATCTCTCTCCCTTTCCTTTATACTTTCTCTCAATCAAAGATGGGGAGAAGCAAGAACTGCAGTTTCTCCCAGGGCTACGTCAGCAAAATGGGTGCTTTAGGGCAAGCCTGCCATTCTGCAGCTGAGTCACGTTTGCCCGTATGCTATGCCCCTCCTCCTCTGCCCCCCAAGCCCCTGCACCCATACTTTGCCTCTCCCTACCTTCCCAAATGCTACAGACTTCAGAAATCCCCACCTGGGACAGCAAATTTTGTATGCCAATTTGTCTGGTCCATGCTACCTAGTTTTAGGTCAAACACCAGTCTACATATTCTGAAGGAATTTTTAGATGTAATTAACGTTGAAATCAGGAGACTAAGTAAAGCGGCTTACCCTCCATAAAGTAAGCGGGCCTCATGCAATCAGCTGAAGGCCTGCAAACACTAGATTCTACAGGCTCGAGGAATCCTGCCTCCCACACTGCCTTTGGGCTCAAGCTGCAATATTACCTCTTCTCTGGGTCTTCTGGATGTTGTATTTCTCTGGAGAACCCTGACTATTACATCACTGCCCCTTCCTCTAATCTTAAAGCAAGCTCTGGGTCTGGCCCCCTAGGCCCACTGGGACAATCTGAGTGACTTTTTCTGGCTGCAGCATTAGTAGATGGGAACAGAGTGAAAGAACGCCCATCCAGGAAAACATTCACCTAGCTCGGTCCATGGGGTGATTTTAGTCTCATCCTTACAAACAAGAAGAGCGAGCATTAATTAGTATGTCTGTGTTTTTAAAACTGAAGGAAGTAAGGCTCAGGGAGGGGAAAGGCTCTGCCCGCACTCCCCTGCCCAGCAGCTGTCAGAGTCGTGACTCGGACCTTCTGTGTGTGTCCTCAGATTGAGGTTGTCTCTGGAGCTGTGTTTGTCTGCCTGAAACCAGTCGTGACATTACAGAATCTAATGCTGGGACCCTGAGATCCAGCGTCAACCAGGGGAGAAACTGAAAAACGTGGCAGAAAGAACTTGGATTTGGATTGAGGCCGACCTGGGTTGAGCCTGCCAACTGTGCCACTAACTCATGGTGGAATCTTAAGCAGTCAACTCATCCCTGTTGGCCTCAGTTTACCCAACTGCAAAATAAAGGGTTTGGACTAACTAGATGATGGATTTATAGAAAAGGTCTCTCTTTTGTGTGCTCCCAAAGTGCCATGACTTGAGAGAAATGACTGAGCACCCAGAATAAACTAACCCAAGGACAGAATAAGGGTTTCTGGAGCATGTATATGTGTGGGTTTTGTTTTTATCACTTCTCCTCACTGCTAGGGTCTGTTCTGAGTTTTTCTATCCTTGACACCCGTGTCTGACACATCTCTCCAGCTCATAATGAGCTTTCATTCAAGCCACTGATCAATAGCAGGAACCAGCAGGTCTCTCTCTCTCCTGCTTGTTTTCTCTATCTTCAATCTACCAAGACAGATTAGGCTATTTCCAAGGTCACTCAATATTCAGGGGGAGAATGGAAAGATATCTGGTGGGCTGATCATAGAACAAGGCTGCAAACAGACAAGAAGAGAGCTCAAATGTGTGTTCCATGACAGATTCAATTTACATCAAGGTCGAAGAAGATATGTTTTCTTGCTGAAACTTTCCCTACCTCAGAGTTGCCGACTTGTCCATCAGCTACCAAGTCGGGGTCTTCCCCAATGGAACACTGACTTAAAAGCACAAGAACCAGCCTCACCAGTCAAGAGGTGCTGTGTAATCTTGTGATCTGAGGTGTCTCTTGCTATGCAATCTGCCTTATCAATCTGTTGAAACATTCATCACTAGACTGAAATCCAGAAACAGCAGAGTCCCTTTGCCGGCCAGTGGAAGCCTGATACTTTGGTTGCAGTGGCTAAAGTCTATAAAATCTCTTGACACAAAATCAGCTCACAGCGCTTGGCAGAGGAAAGATTTTGTTCAGCCTCCACCTATGAAGTTACAGTTTCCTAGTTTCAGGAAGTTTCTCTGCCTAGAAATTTCCTAGTTCAGGAAAACAACCCAGTAAACAGGGCATCTCCACATTCCCCCAGTTATTTGGAAGGAAACTGGAAAAATAAAACACAGACAATCTCAAGTGAAAAAGTTTTCAGTTTCACACCCGTTAGCATTGGTTCAAAAACCGTAAAGACGAAATGCAGGCCACAACGCACAGAACGTGGAGGAGGGTCTGCCTGGACTCTTGTTCTGGGGTAAGACGTGTCCTCCAAAAGTCCTATGTTGAAGTCTTAAGCCCAAAAACCTCAAAATGCACCTGCATTTGGAGTTTAGACTGTAACTTTGAAGAGGTAATTAAATTAAGATGAGGTCATTAGGGTGGACTCTCACCTGACTGTTGATCTGATAAGAAGAGAAAATCAGGTCACAGTCACACACAGAAGGAAGCTGACGTGCAAAGACAAGAGAGAAAGGCCTGGAACAGACCCTAGTCCCACGGCTCTCTGAAGGATCCAACGCGGCCAGCACCTGGATCTCAGATTTCTGGCTTCCAGAACCGTGAGAAATTCATTTCTGTTGTTCAGACCACCCAATCTGTGTTACTTTGTTACAGTGGCCCTAGCACACTCATGAAACTCTGTCTAAAGACAATGCAACATTCGCCAAGTAAAAAAGGAGATTCAGATTTAAGACTGTTCTGTGAACAGGTTTACAATGCCAATAAAAACAGTATTTCAAAGATGCTTTCTAGAGTTAAAAAAGATGTAAATATACAAATACATGAGAGAACAAAAAAGGAGAGAGACACTTCCTCCTAATCCTTTATTTCTGTGATACTTTAAACCTGTCAAAGTCAGCTTTGTGAAACACAGTCCTTTTCAGGAGTAGTCTTGTGGTGTTGTTAAGGGATTCATTCATTCATTGTACGAATGTAGAATGTCCCCTATACCCCAGACACTGTTCTAAGAATTTGGGGTACCGCTGTGAACAAAATCACTGCTGTCACTGGACTTACATTCTAGTAGGGGAGACAGCTGATAAACAAGTAACCATAAATAGTATGCTAGGCAGTGATGCAAGCTCCGGAGAAGTGTCTCTGCTCTGTTCTGATCCTTCTAGGGTCAGCCTGCTAGAGCAGGGGGCTGGAAGCTTACCAACTACATTTCCCAGATTCCCTTGTAGCTGGGGCTGGCTAGTTTCTGCCAATGCTCCCTCCGCCAGTGGGAGGGACTAATGGGAGACGGGAAGGCAGGAGGAAGAAGCAGTATCTTTTCTCCTTCTAGTGGTCCTTTAAGTAAGTGCAGCTACCAAAATGGAGTGATGGTGTTTTGGGACCCTCATCAGTCATATTAAAAGCAGCTGCCATGCAGTGGGCACTGGCTCTAACTCTGGCTGTGGTGACAGCAGGAGCAGGGCTCTTCTAGCACCTAAGCACTGAAGTGAAGATCCCGGTCCTCCTGCAAGTGGAGCTGATGGGGCCAGTAGCAGCCGTATCTGTAGCATAGAAGGCATGGCCTCTGGATGGCATTTCCCCTTTTCTGCCCCGACCCTCCTGCTGTCACTCACCTCTGGGTAAGCCCACCTATCCCTTCTGCTCCTCCAGCCTTTCCATTTCTAAGCAATCTCCTCCATTAAATGCTTTGTATCGTACACCGAGTTGTTCCTGCATTCCTAGCTAGACACTCACCAAGACAAAAGGGCTCACTGAGCTGACACTGAGTAGAGACTTGAAGAAAAATGGAGTCAGATGTGTGACTAACCGGGAGAAGAGCCTTCAGGCAAAAGGGTGAGCAAGTGCCAACATCCTGAAGCAGGGGGGTATCTGGTATTTCCAGGGAACAGCAGAGGCCAGGGAAGCTGACCCAGAGTGATGAAGGGAGAGAAGAGCAGAAAATGAGACCAGAAAGGGCCAGATCATGAGGCCACTGAGATGATGCTATTACCCTAAAAATTGCTAAGATCCCCTATTGAGTATGCGGAAGGGGAGGGAATGATAAAGTGAGCCGGGAATCCTAACTCCAAATGGACATTAGGGCCCCGTGGACGACTGTTCCAACATCAGGGAAATGGAGAAACTATGGGAACTATGATTCAGAACAGGGTCGGCAGACTATAGCCTTCAACCAAATCCAGCCCACCACCTCTTTCTGTGAAGAAACTTTTATGGGCACACAGCCACGCCCATGACTTCCACACTGCACATGGCGGCATTTCCGCAATGATGGTTGAGTGGCGTCGTTGCAGCAGAGACCACATGGTCCACAAAGTCTAAAATATTTACTCTCTCCTTTATGGAAAAAGCTTGCCAACTCTGATTTAGAGAATTAGTCATCTTAGTGATGAAATGGAGGCAATTTCAGAATAGGAAAGTAACCATATATGGTTAGTAAATAATGTTGTAGCTCTGACCTACGGAATGTAGAATCTGGTATAAGGTGAGCAGGAGGATGACCAGATAGAAACCTCCAAGCATCGGATCACAAAACCTGGCACCTACCAGCAGTCTGAAGGCTGCCGGGAAAGTAGTGGGGGCCGGGCAGTGACGGACGCACTGGAGGAGCCCTGAAACCGGCCCGTGGCACGGTCTCTGAGCAAGACACCTGCTTAAAGTAATCGGAACAAAACAAAAGCCAGTGATTCACATGTGGTGGAAATACAGGAAGGCTGGATGAGAGAAAGCTTCACAGTTTTGGAAATCCAATCCTAATCCGAAGCCCTTGGAAAGGAACGGGGACAGAAGCACATCTTCGATTCCGATTTTATCCTTCCACCCGCTATCTTCCCAAAATGAGCATCCATCCTCCCTCCGTTTCATCCATCCTTCTGCCTTGGTTATACCCCACTCTGAGCACGGGCACAGCATACAATTCATCTTTGAATATAAAAATTAAGCTCCTCATTTTCTTAAAATGTACAGAACCAGAAACTAACATTCGCATTTCATACTCTCCAGATTCCCACAGCCCCCCCGATGAGCCAGCAAGCAGTTAACACAAGCATTCCTGGGCAAATGCAGTTTTCTATTGGCAAATAAATCTTTTTATATTAAGGTAAAACAATAATAATCATTTTAAACAATCATGTGGAGTGTGATTACAAAATAGCTCATTTGGAAAGAACATTATCAGCTTATGAGATCCTTGGAGATTGTAAGACGGAAGGTGATACGGATTAAACCAACTGTTATGAGACTTTGTTATTTCCACAGCACATGGAGGCAACGTTCACATTTTAATACTGTAATGAGAAAACAATGCAAATTCTGATTAAGTAAAAAGTGAGAGCATTTGTTACAGCCAAACCCAATGCCTCTCACCTCCTTGCTGGCATTGAGGAGGGATCGTGGGAGAAGCATGCAAACTCCTGGGGCTCCTCAGGTGCCGTTCTGCTCTGTGCCCTCATATTCTGAGCACGTTCCTTTCAATGGCTGGGTAATAGCAAGGGTTTGCTAGCAAACGCAAACAATTACATTTTGCAGTACTCCACTCACTTGTTGTTTATTTACCCAAGGTTTCCAGAAACCAGAATTCCATCTGGCCCAGTCTAAGTCATGATGAGCTCATTTCAGTGGTGAGTGTTCCTCAACAGTATAACCTCCCTGGGTTGGGCTTGCTGGTAAAATGTCAAACCTGAGCTACTCAACCTTCAGAAGGGTCAGGAGCAGTGAGTTCTACTGCCAACACACGGCTGGGTTTCCTGAGTTCACTGTAACTGCTAACACAGAAAGAAAAAACTAGCATTCACTCATTCAAGAAACAGTGAATCCTTCCTTGTAACAGGTGCTATTCTGGGTGCGGAAGATATACTTACAAGGTAAGAGAAGGGAATTTTCTGCATGGAACTTTGTATCCACCAGAAATAGGAAAAATAGGTCATCATCAGATCCATGGTTTTATGGAAAGATGTACCAAAAAATACTTCATCCTGAATAAGGCAATCAACCCCATTAATCTTATTTACACAAGGACAAATATTATTTACCTTCTTTCATAACAAAATTATAGGTAATTTTGAGCAAAGCCATTACCCAAATAGTGAACTTTTTATTGAAGTATAGTTGATACACAGTATCATATTGGTTTGGGGTGTACAAATTTAGTGATTCAACAATTATGTACATCACTAAATGCTCCCGGTAAATGTAGCTACCATCTGCCATCATACCAAGGTAGTGACTATACTCCCTGTGCCGAATCAATTCTTGACATCTGCACCAATGCAGCTCACCTCCTAACAACACCTACTTCTGAACTACCTGTGATCATTTGTTCAGTTCATGTAGGTTTTTTCCTACTGCCACGCACAGCAGGCTTGCTTCTGCACAAAACAAATTGCAGATGTTTAGAGAGTATGTACTTTTTCTAATCAGTCTTTTCCAACTTTATGCTCTTACTTTCTATTCCCTCATTAACACACTGCAATCTGGCTTCTGCCTCTGTCTTCCCAGTTGACTATTGCCAAGTTTATTAATGACCTCCCTCCCTAATGCTAAGCCCAACAGAGAAGTGTCATGCCTCAGCTTCCCAGTCTTCCCAGCTGCATTCAGTAGAGCTGACCACTACGTTCTGCCCTTGTCCTCCATCACTCTGCATTCCTGTGGTTTTCCTCTCACTGTCTGGGCCTCCTTTGCCCACTAATCCTCCTTCAAATATTGATATTCCCCATCTCTACAACCTTTTCCCCTGGCTTCATACTGTCTCCTAGCTGCCATCACCACCTCTATGCCAATAACTGAATTAAATGTGTCCAGCTCATGCCTCTCCACTGAGCAGAAGAATACACTTAATTGTCTATATTGATGCCATGTTATTTGTCATAATAAAGCTCTGTTTTCCCCCCATATACCACACATACCTAAAACTAAATTCTTCATACAATTCCCTAACTCACTTTTCTCCAAAGCCCTGTCTCCATGAACAGCATCACCAGTTGTTACAAAGCAGAAACTCGAAAGGCACGTCTTCCTCCCTCCTTACACCCCACATCCCAATCCATGTCAAGAACTGTTCATGCTACTCCCTAAGTATCTCTGGAACCCACCCAAACCTTGTGTCACATCCACGAACAATCCGTTGGCTAAAGCTGCTCACATGCAAGCCCAGAGTCAAGCAGGGCTGTTACCCTCCAAAAAGCCACAGGGAAAAATGCACAGTTATGGGGATGACTGAAAAACTGAGGCTAAGGATGTGATCCACACCCCATCATGGACCTGACATCCACCTTGAACACAATCCTAGTGTTCCACATACAGCACGGGGTGGAGACACTGCAGGGGCCCCAGTCCCCTTGTTCCCTGTGGCCCTTTAACCAGCTCTGCTTCCTGGCTGGTCTCATCTTCAGGAAGAGCAGCAGATACCATGCGTCATGCAGACTATTTGATAATGAAGACTTAAAAACTGATCAGTGTTTTGAATGTTCTACTTTACTTCTACTCTAAGGTGAGGTGCTATCTCCAGGCAAAGAGTAATTTATTTTAAAGGCAAATCACAGGTGAGTTTCTGGTGTTATCTATGCTTTTGTTATGCAAAGTGTGCTCCACGGACCAGCAGCCTGGGTATCATTCATGGGCCCGTTAAAAATGCAGAATCTCAGGCTCTGTCCCAGACCTACTGAATCCAAAACTGCTGTTTAACAAGGCCCCCAGGTGATGTGTATGGACAGTAATGTTTGAGAAGGAGTCATGCCTGACTCCTTCAAATTCAGGGAGACACCAAGAGGTTACTTTGGAAATGATGGTGACCAAAGCTGCCTGTGACCGAGTCCCACTCTTTGGAGGCATGGAAACGGACACCACCAGGCAACGCCGCTATTTCCGTTTGAGGATCAGACTCGGACTTTGGTTTTCAAAATCTCCCAAGGGGAAAGGGATAACGCATTCCTTGGTGAGCAGTCTATTTCCTTCGAAATCAAATTTTCAAACAAATTTCCTTTGAAACAAAATTTCAAAAAAATCACAAGAAAGGTCAGCCTGAAAATTAAAGGCATAATTTTATTGGGTGACTCCTCTTGGGCAGACAAAACTGTTTCTCTTCACTGCATCACTTTTATTGAATTTCTGGTTCATTTAAAAGGAAATATATATATATACGCCTAGAGTGAATGGGTATATCCAGTAAGTTGAGTAAAAGAAAAAGCAGAAAAGATTCTAACTAATTGTGAAATATTAGTTTATGATGGATGACAAAAACAGCTCAGGAACCACATAAGACAAGCATCCACATAGTTTTCTTCTGTAGGAATAATGTAGATAGGAAATATGAAAAAGAAAGTGCATTCCCAAATAGAGTCTACTCATGAAGAATGTAAGGAGAAATGTGCTGTATGTAAGTTGGACAAGGACAATATATTGTGTACCCTACACAAGTTTCCGGTGCCCTTTGGAATTCATCCATCCCTCAAACCCCTGTCTCCAGGCAACAGGCGACCACTGATCTGCTTCTTATCATTATAGATTAGCTTGCTTGCAGTGCGTGGAAGTTTATTATAAGTCATACGTTCTGTACTCTTTTTGGTCTGGCCTCCTTCACGCAGCAGGGTGATTCTGAGATTCATCCTTGTTGTATGCATTAGCACTTAATTCTTGGTTACGCTGGGTAGTTGTGCACTATATGAGCACACCATCTCCTGTTAATGGACACTTGGGTCACTTCCATCTGGGCTATCAGAAAGGAAGTTGCCATGGAAACGTGGGCACAAGTCTTCATGTGGACACGTTTTTATTTTTCTTGCGTAAGTAACTAAGAGTGGAATGACTGGGTCATAGGACAGTCATTTTAACTCTAATTTACAAAAGCACGGACAAACATCTGCTACAGTGGTTGTAACATTTTGTATTCCTACCTTCAGGGTACGAGAGTTCTGCTTCCTCACATCTTCCTCAACACTGAATATGCTCAGTCTTTTTCTTTGAGCCATTTTAATGGGTGTGTGATGTTATCACGCCATAGTTTTCATTTGCATTTCTCTAAGGAATAATTATCTTGACTAACTTTTTATATTCTTATTGCCCATTGGTGTATCTTATTTTTAAAGTATCTTTTCAAATTAGCCCATCTTAATTGGGTTATTTTGCTTCTTACTAATAAGTTGAAAAAGTTCTTCACATATTCTGAATACAAATCATTTGTCCGTCATATGGTGTTAACAAAAGTTTTAAGGTCTTTTATGACTTTCACATTTTAATATTCCATGGTTCAGATGTCTTCCCAAATATCTAAACACTTGTAATTATGTAATCAAGTGGGACAGTAAGCATTTTACTTTTCACTGAATTATTTGCATTTTATGCAGATGTACTCCATTCAGCATAGATTAATAAAACTTAAAGGAGTCCAAAACCTTTTGTTTGTTTATTTTTTTTTCTGGGACAAAAGCAATTTAAAATATACAGTGTTGTACCTTTAGTCTAGTAAGAGCAACTGCTTTGTCCATTGCCCAGAAGCTCTGAAAGAAATGGGGCTTATTTTGAAAAAAAGGTGGAAAACAAAAAAAAAAACACAGAAAAAGAAATTGTGTTCCTTAGGGGTCCAAACGAATGCACGTGCTAAAAGGCCAATGGAGCTACCTACACACCCTACTGAGGTCATGAAGGAGATTCATAGAGGTCACAGACATGAGATTAGAAGATAAAGCCAAGTCTTACTCGAAGACCAAATGGACAGGTTTACTCAGTGTGGCCAAGAGAGGGAGCAAGACCACAGAGGTGATCAGGCAACGCCTGCATCTCTGGGTTCATGAAGCCAATATCTCTTGGATACTGGCCAAAAGATGGGCCTCTGATGCCCCTGCAAGTACTGGGTATGTGTCCGTCGCTGTTCTTGAGACTGAGAACAAAGGAGGAGCCGAGGCGATCCCTACCCCCAAGCAGCATACATTCCAGGGGAGGCAGGTGACCCGAAAAGGAAAGGGTAGCCCAGGAAGAAGACCTGGGGCAGCTCAGGCTTGCACGGCCCGTCACGAATGGCACAAGGCATCCAAGTACTGTGGCACAGAGGACTGGCACCATGCTTTTCCTGATGACCCAGAGCAGAGGTCCTTCTCAAATGGAAAAATCACAGCAGCAAGGTCAAAGCAAGACCCAAGGGTAGGACCAGAGAACACCATGCCATCGCCAACGCTGATGGTACCGGTGAAGGGCCAGAAAGCCTTACACTTCAGAAAACTAACTGAAACCACAGAGAGACACAACCCCCAAACTGTCTTCCCGTGATCAGCCTGTTCCTAGACATAGAGGGCCAGCAGCAAATGAACGGCTGGCAAGTCAAGGGTAGAACCTTAGAAAAAGTGGCCCCACAGAGCCCAGAGGCAGAGATGGCACTCTGCCTCTCATGTGCATCTATTGCAAGTGAGACGGTTGTGTTATAATTGCTATGATTAATCAGACGTGTGTCCAAGTTAATTGGTAGGTAAACAATTGTTCGGAAGATTGCTCAGATTCTTCTCATATCAATTCCTTTATGGAATTTCTTTCCCATAAAAGAGCCATAAAAAAAAAAAGAAGGCAATCCTGCCATTTGCAACAACATGAATGAACCCAGAGGACACTGTCTGTGCTCAGGGAAATAAACCAGTCACAGAAAGACAAATACTTCATGATCTCACTTATAGGTAGAATCTAATAAGATCAAACTCATACAATTAGAGTAGAACAGTGGTTGCCATGGGCTGGAGGGAAGGGGACAAGGGGCAATGTTGGTCAAAGGGTACAAACTTTCTGGGGATCGAATGTACACCATGGTGATTACAGTTAATGACTGTACACTTGAAGCTTTCTCAGAAAGTAGATCTTAAGTGTTCTCACCACACATACACAAAATGGTGAGGTGATGGATGTGTTCATTAACTTAATGGCAAGTAATCATTCCACAATGTATACATGTATCAAAATACCACTTTATACACCTTAAAAATGAAATCACATTGCACAACCTAAAGATAAATGAGTGAATTTAAAAAATCAATGAGTTTTAAAATATCAACCTCAACAAGCAGCTGAGAGGCTCTTGCAGCAACAAGTTACTCTGGACCCCATTTCTTAACCGCCCTAATGAAGATCCCACTGCCAATGGGGCGAAGTCACTGCAGTGTGGTCCACTGATGGGCCCTGAACACCAGGTCTCCCACCCCCACAAATGTGCCCAAAAGCCAGGCGCTGCCATCATCCTGCTGCCCAGGAAACGGACTCAACGCACAGCCTGCCTCCTTGAGCCCCTTCACTCAAAATAGCTCCTGTTATTTGCATCTTACCAGTAAAGCCTAAGTCACACGACTACATCCTGAAGTGAATCTGGAAAGTGAATGTTCACCTTCCACCTTGGACAGTATGCATTCATACTCAGGGAAATTCTCCAAAGAACGACTCTGCAGAAGACTATGGCCACAAAACATAACAAATGCCCACACTGCCCACGGGCAGGTCCACCCCACCAGGTGCACACCAAGCCACGCAGGGACAGGGGGGACCAAGAGGGACGGGGACCACCCATGACGCAGATGACAAAGCACCTAGTTTTACTCGACTTCACTCTCATTCCCACCCAGGCACATGAGCCTCGCTCAGGTTCACTTCCTTTTTCTTACAAGAGGTTCCAGTCAAGTTTCCACCTCAGTCACTGCCATGGAATGATGGATAAAACTGAGTTTCTGAAATACTGTTGCTGGAGCACCAACCCACGCTCATTTTAAAGAGCTCTGCTCTGCACACAATAATGATTAGCTAACAATCGTTATTGTATTTTGGCAAGCACATTGAAATTTACAAAAAAAAAACTCTATACTTCTGTGGGAGCAAAGCTAAAGTTGTCTGAACAATGATAAAAACATTGGAGGTTACAGATGGTGGAAAAGCTCCAAAGAATAACAAAAGCTATTTTTCACATAACAGCAGGCTGCAAAGAAGGTCATGTTGGCAAGATAAAGAGACTCACTTGAATGAGAAGATCAAGGCAACCTATTAAAATTAATCTATACCATTAATATCACAGAGATGTCATTTACTTCTCCTGCTTAATTTCATGAAATAAAGATGAATGGCTGTAAGCCAGGAGAGAAGGGTCAAATTATGCAGGTAAATGAGTATCTGAAATTATCAGATTAAGTTCTGATATTATAATGAAAGCAGTGCAAAAATGTTCAAGTAGATACCTACCTTTACCAAAAATGCAATACATTTTTTAAAGTGCACACACACACACACAAACATACACACACTCTGCTATTGGTGTAGCAGTGATCTTTGTAGACAACCACATCAATAAAAACATGAGGACATTAACTCTATCAGGCAAAGTTAGTTTGTAATTTTTCAAATAACTTTTTCTAGGGAAAAAATTATCAAAAATGTTTTCTTTTTATGAGTAACCCATTACTTAAAATGCTTTAATTTTACCTGTCTTAACAGACCCAAAGATATGAAGGCGAGCCTTTATTATCCAACTGGCTTTATGATTCTCAGTAGATATACTTGTATAAACTCCAAAGCCATACTTAATGTGTACTATCAATATAAAATACAATACACACTCTATTTCAGATGAAACTTTTTTTAAGGAACAATGAGTATATAACAGAAATTGGGCTCTTGACACATGAAATAACAAGAAAAATTCATCTTATAATTAAGTTCTTAAGGTCTTAAGTGGGGCAAAGCATACACAGTCAAACTAGGTAATGGATTTCTCTTAAGTGAATTTAACGTATGAATAAAATACTTTGATCAAAGTAAGAATCTTAAGCCTGACAACTTTAAAAATATGCCTAGAGTTTAGTTTCAGAACTGTCAGAAAGCTTAGAAAATGTAAGCATTTGGTCCACACAGCTTCTTAGAGAGCCTCTTCGTTAAAAGATATTCCCCTTCAAATAACTGTGTAGCAGTCAGTCGGGATAAACTTCTCACCAACGTTCAGCAGGCAGCCTGCCCTCCAAATCAGCACCGCCTTGCTCACCAGCAGGAGCAGGACCCTATATACCTAGAAACCATTCCTCTTGAAAGGAATGGGGCTTTCGAAAGGACTTTTCAAACAAACTTCATATATTGCACTGCAGAAAGTCACACAACCACCTCTTTCCTACCTCTGCTGACCTGAAGTCTCAGCTGGACCCACTCACATTGCTTTCATTATGCAACGAGTGTTCTCCAACCCCAAGCTGCCATTTTCATCACCTGCAGAGACAGAGATGAATGGGAAAGGTGGATGCACACCAAGGAGGCTATTTCCCTGATACAGGTGCTAATCACATTGGTGACATTAAGCCTGGACAGAGAAGAATTACACTCACAGCTAGATGGAGAGGGTGCCCTTTATTTGCGAGTTCCTGGGCATGGAGAACTCATCCTGGACGAAACAGTGAAGTTAGGAACACCCCAACTTGACACACTCTCTCTCCATCTCCAAGTGTCCTGGGTTCTCAAACTATTCCCTACAGAGAGAATATTCCCTACACAACCTTCAGCTGCTCTGTGTCTTGAGTTCTGCAGCCGTAAAATGGGGATAGCAATACTTCAATTTTATGTTTGTTAAAGGAGCTACCATAGGCAGATAAATACACATAAGTGCTAGGCTACTGTAAGATAGTTTCGATTTATATCAGCACAGGTGATATCAACCCTGTACTACGGATCATATCTTCCAGTGATTTAAGCAAAATCTAGTAAACCTAGCTAACATCACTAATCAAAAGCATCATCTTCTATGCTCATGAGCCAGACATAACTGAGTTAGAAGAGCGGCTTTATACATTTCCATTTAGCTCTTACTATGCCCCAAGCACTGTGGCAAGGATTTCACACCCAAAAACTCTTAACCTTTGCAATGATCTGTCAGCAAGGTACGACCCTGCGTGGTGGAGTGGGGAAAGCAGGGAAGGAGAAGAACTTTCAAGTGTTCCTCAAAGACCATGGGGACAGTTATCTGCTCTAATTACATTTTTCTCTTGGAAAGCAGACTCCCCCCAAACATGACCAGCATCCTTAACAAGCAGCACAGTATGTGTTCATGTGTACTTCCTGAAGGTGGACATGAGGTTCCATCCACATCCCACTTCCCACGTGTTCTGTCCACTTAAGCAGGTAGTTTCGTTTTTCTTGAACTAAGTTTCCTCAACTGGAAAGCAAAGGCTAGGTGACATATACACTTCTTTAAATCTTTAACATTGTAGACAGTTACTTAAATCAGTATCATTCTATTGCAAAAGCAGGTTCATCTGAGCTAGCTGATGAGGAAGGAGTTTTATCATAGTACAGTCAAGGTCAAGGCTAGAATCAAGACGTGTTCTGGCCACAAGAAAGCTCTGAGGCTAGCCACTCTAGCAGGGAGTCTCTGCTTCCATCTGGGCTTCAACTCTGTGGTTCCCTGTCTGTACCTGCCTGGGCTCTCCACCTCTAATCTGTTTGTCTTTTTTATTTTTTCCATGACCCTAATAATGTCAGTTTGCACATTTTCTTCCTCATGGCATTCTGTAGCCTTTTGCCCCCACCATTAGCTGGGTCAGTCTCTTGGTTTTCAAAGTTGTGGAAGAACCATATGATTGGTCCAAGCAAACACTTCAGGCTGGACTGCACTGTTCAGCCTATGCACAGGCTGCCTGTGGTCAGGCCCCAGCCCCGATGCATTCAGCTGTGATCAGTGAAGGGAAAGAGCCACCTAATATGAAACAGTCTCCCTCTGCACAGAGTTTGCGGGTGTGGAAGTTTCCTTGAGAGGCAGAAATGCCCAGCGAGGACGCTGGAGTGTCTAGGAAGGCTAGGAGACCATATCAATGTCTCAATTAAAAAATATGCTTTTGCCAGAGAACAGTAGCCATGCTTACTGCTGTGGCTTGAACATACACACATATACACACACACAAATTGATCTGCATACCTACGTGCACACGTATAAAGAAGCATTAATGTTGTACCTATACAACTGCAAATGTAAAACATTCCACTTTTCTATAAAGCCTGAGAAAGACAAAAGCAGCCCTTGATGTCCAAGAGCTGGCCTGGTACCAGCAGCTGGTCCTTACTGTTCTCCCGCTGAGCATGAACAATACCACGGAACATCAACATCAGACAGAACCATGCTGTGAGCATGATGGATCACGACAAAAACAAGACCACGTGACAATCATATCTGAACACAAAATATGAGCACTGTCCAAGGTACCACAAAAATACCCAGACATACCCCTTTCCTAATATGAGTGATGGTTCCTTCCTAATTACAGCTTTAGCCTCCACCTAATCTTCCCTCCTTCTAGATAAAAGGAATTAAGATATCCAGTCAGAATTGCCTTGCATCTGACAGCATCCACTCCACAGCAAAGCCCCACTCCCTTTAACCCTCCTGAAGCCCCCTGAACCCAGGTCAAATCTCATCTAAGTCTTTCCCAACACCCTGTAAGTATGACAGCCATGGCTCCCCACAGGAACCATGCTCCCTTGCAGCAGTGAGTAATGAACCCCACCCGTGCAACTGCAGGCATGCTTGGTCTGGGTAATATCTGGCTGGAGGACACTGACATGTTTCACAGCTTAGGAAGATAACCAGGAGTTCACAACTGGTCATCAGCAAATGCCAAAGTAATACAGAAGGCTGAACGATCCTTGGAATAATCAAAAAAGCCAAAGACAGACACGTGTGTATCCATCTGTCTCTGTCACCTTCTTTTCTCTTTTTCACACACCCCTGTTCCTGCTTTAAAAACCAAAGTGAACAACACAAAACTGACTATCACAGTTTTACGACAAACTCATGATCAGTCGGAATCTGAGGCTTAGCTGGAAACAAGGGCCAGTCCCATGATTTAGGAGAAAATGCCAGTAGTACATGGAGACAACTGCCCCAGGTACCTTGCAGCCCCTGGGGATGTCTCCACATCAGCACCAGGCAGCATGAGCCATGTCACCCGCGTATGATCCTGCTCGCCTCTTCTCTCTTCCCTGCAAACTGGCGAAGATCCAGCCTCCATTACTATTCAAGCACATGAACAGGAACCACTTCCTCCTCTCAAACTTTGTCTTTGAATAGAGGTGAAAAGTCATTCTAATGTGTACTTACTATGAAGAGTTGCTCCTATAGGTAAAGGACTGAATGACAGAGTTAATAAAACATTAAAAAAGTGGCATTTTCTCACCTGAGAACTTAATTGCTACAGCAAATTTAACAAGGAGCTCTTGACATTCTATTTCATAAAAAGTGTTTTATTCCCAAATTGTACCTTTGATTTATAAACCACAGGGTGAGGGCCCATCAATGGTCATGGGGAACATTTCTCTTCCTAAATACCGTTATAATTTACGCACATCAAGGCTAAAACTAATTCATTTGGCTTACAATATAACTCAAAGTGCCTTTAATTTATGTAATTTAAAAAAAAACTATTTCGCATCTTCACAAATACACCTATCCCTTGGGATTTTGTACAGGCCAAGGGCTCAAGTTATCACTACAAATGGCAGTTGGAGAAGATCCCACATTACCCCCTCTGCAATGGTCTAAACCAAGAATATGAATAATAGATTATCTTCTTCAACTCCTTACAAATATTTTAGGACTTATTTTTCTTAGAAAGGCTAAATGGGGATTTAACTTATCCATCTTAGAAGAATTTTACGAAGGATTTTATATGACAAAAGTATGTGTGCACCTTACTGTCAACAAAAATATTTTTGAAAATGTTCCAGTTTCATTAACAAATATTTATTAGGTGTTGACTCTATCAGTCAAGTCTCAGTTGGAAATAGACAACACACTCAAAATAAACACTCCTGGAGGGTTTATTTACCAAGGGGAGGACGACAAAGGTATGGGCATAGGGCAATCACAAGGGGTGGTGGGGGGCACCTGGGGCTACCAGCACTGAGGCTACACGGCCCCCAGGCCGGAGCGTCCCAGGGAGCGAATGGGTCCCAGACCCTGGAAGGAGGGAGTCCAATCACGGAAGCTACCTTTAGAGGAGCAGTGGCCTATGGTGGAAGGGGGGTACACATCTGGTTTGAAGAGGGCTCACAGGGAGAGGGCCAATGAGTGAAGACCTCAACATCCTTCTTCTCTCCCCCCTCATTTAATTATTTTTTGGAGAGAAGGCGCCAGAACAGTGCATTGGCCAAACCTATCTGGGATCCGGAGGACACCAGAGGCCCAATGACGCAAGGCACCGAGGTCAGCCTTCGGGGACAGAGAACACAAAATGGGGGTGTAGAAGATAAAGGGGTACACAGAAGATGTCAAGCACACCTTCTACTGTGCTCAGAGGACACACAGTTGATGCCTGTCTGCTCTCAAGAAGTGTGCAGTATATGGGAGGGACAATATATGAGTGTAAATTCAATAAACTATAAATAGGGCATCACAGAATTTTAGTGGGAGGAAAACTTTAAATTCTAATAAGTGTCTTTTTTGCCTGTACAGGAGTCCTCCTCCTCCTTCTCTATTTGGTACCAGTACCCTTATTTTCCTTAGGGTAGTGGTTCTCAAACTTTTGCAACATGTGAATCACCAGGAAGGCCTGATAAAACATATGCTACACAGCCTGATCCCAGCATTTTTGATTCAGGAGTTCTGGGGCGAGCCTCAAGTCTGCATTTCTAATAGGTTTCCAAATGACACTAATGCTGCTGGTGTCCAGAGACCACAGTTTTGAAACCACGGCCTTAGGGAAATTACCTGTCCTCTACACTGCAAACTTCAGTCCCTGTGAGTCCCACAGAGCTATCCAGTGCTGGCCCATGCCCCAGCCTGACCAGTCAAGCATCCCCATCGCCCTGAACCCCCAGGGGCTGCTCAGAGTGGCACCACCTGTGTGTGACGTGAGGCAGTGCTGACCTTAGGCGCCCCCCCCTTTCCTCTCCTTCCTTGGAAACTGGCCCAGCTCTCACGTGCTCATGATGTTATTCACTCACGGGACCCTTGCTCAGGACACACTTCAAAGTCTGTGCCAAGATTTAACAACAGAAATGCTCAAGACAACATCATTTACCACCTAAATATATAGTTACGGGAATTTGCTTAAATAAAGTATGATACATCCTCACAATAGTATATGGGGAAGCCATTTAATCCTGAATGCAAAAATACATTCCTTGATATAGAATGATGTGCACAATATACTAAGCTAAAAAACAAGTCACAAAATTGTTTGTGAGGTATTGTCTCCTTTCAAATATGTAGATATATATGAAAGCTAATACACCATTGTATTAACCAATTGTTTTGAGAAGGGTGGAATGATGGGTATATTTTAATTTTCTTTTTCATCTGTCCTTTTTAAAATGAGTGTGTATCACTTTTGTAATAAAAACAAACAATAAAAGAAATTTCATTTTGAAACACACACGCAGCTCTCATACTGACTGTATCTAATTTAAGGGCTCAAAAAATTAATACCTATATTTGTTCTGTCAGACCTCTGTAGATCCGTAGAATTCAGATATATTAGTTATAATTAGGTTTTGCTGTAGGTACCCTAAATGCAAATTAAGAGAGGCTTAGAACTAGGAAGGCTTTATTCTCTCCCATAAAACTTATGAAGACTGAATAGTTCAGGGTCAACATGGCAGATTACAAATGCCGAGGGACTCTATAACCTCCAGGCCTTCAACTTCATTGCTGCTGGAACGTGGCCTCTTCTCTGAGGTCCCAGACGGCTGCTGGAGTGTTGGTCATTTTATTCCTAGTCCAGCCAGAAGGCAGAAGAAAAGGCAAAGAGGAGGAAATACTCTCTCCCTTCCAGGCACTTGGTTGCCCTGGGCAGGCCCCTTCTGCTTGTACATTGTCCATTGGTTAGATCTTAGCCCCGTGCCCACACATAGCTGCAAGAGAGGCTGGCAAATAGTTCATGCGCAACCACATCCTCAAACAAATTCAGGGATTCTGTTATTGTGGGAGAAGGAGAAATGGATATGAGAAACTAACCAGCAATCCGTGCTACACCATGTCATACAACAGGCATGATCTAGTTAAACTCTACCCAGTAATTCTTCCAGATAAAGCACTCAAAATATGGGATTTTTCTCAAATATCTCCTGTTAAACCTGTGCCTCAAATTCTTCCCTCAGCTTATGCCATTAAACATTTTTCAGTGGCTTTATTTCAGGGGTAGCTCACATAAAAGAAGAATGGTTGAGCTGGGAGGAGTCTGTAAAAATCTCTACTTTTCCTTCATTGTCATGACTGAAAAGAATCTTGCTTCTGAGAAGCTGGCCACCAAATAGTATAGAGATTAATAACCAAGAGAATTTCCTGAATCCACACTGTCTGCATTTAATTTTATACTGAACATCTGATACAGAGCTGATTTCCACAACAGATGGGCTCTATTGATCCCTCCACTCTGGCCACGCTGGCCTCCTTGGTGGCCAAGGTTTTGTCAGACAGCTCAATGCCTTTGAACTCACTTGCTCTCTGTTGGGAATGCTCAGATATTAACTTGGTTCATTGACTCACTCATCACCTTCTTTAGAATCTCCTCTCAAATGTCACCTTATCAGCAAGGCCTTTACAGTCCACTCTACTTAAAATTGCAATTGCCCGCCTCCCCACCCAGCACTCTCTGCCTCCCATTTCTTACTTTACTTCTGTTCTTTACACTCACTCATATCTAATATGATGTGTTTTGAATATTTAATCCCTGCCCCACCCCTGCCTCCAACCAGAAGGTAAACACCACTACTGACCTACGGCAGAACCTAGCACATAATGGGCGCTCAATAAATACTGCATCAACGAAGAAGTGAACAAATCTTATATCCCAGTATCTCTGACAAAGAGTACCAACCCAGCTGAATGGATGTTTTATGAAAATATAAAACCAAACACTTCTAGGTGTGATTCATTAAATACAGAGTCCAGCTCTATGACTAATTTCTGAGCCCGTCTCTGCTGGCTTTGTGCTAGATGATAAGGAAACAAGGATGAGCAGAGTCAGACAAGGAGGCACCGCCTCATAGAAGTTTCACTCTAACGAAGCAGTGTGTTGACTCATATAGTCCCACAAACAAATGCAAAACTGAGACTGTACCAATCACAACAAAAGAAGAGGGACTCCTTCCCAAATGATTTTCCGTATCATCCAGTATTTTTATTTCACTGTGCAATGGATCTTATTTAATTTCCTATTTGTTTACCGCTTCATTCTCTACCTTTCCCACTAAAACGGAGGTCCCTGATAACAGGGATCTTTTTGCCTTTTCTCCAAGTCCCTAGTACCTAGAACAGCGCCTGGCATTGAGAAGCTACTTGATGGATCTATATTGTTGGATGACTCAATAATGCTATGGATACAGGAGAGGAGATAAGAAAGACAAAAGGATAGTGTGACTCAGGTGGGATGTGAAAGCTAAGAAGGACTTAACTGGGCAAATAAGCAGAGGGAGGACATTCCAATCAAAGGGGGAATGGCCTGTGCAAAAGCTCTGTGGTGACTGGGGCATGGCCTATACCAAACTACAGCTCGTGGCTTGGTATATATACACCAGTGATGCAACTCACCATCTGCTTTCGTAAATAAAGTTTTACTGGGCTACAACCATATTCATCCATAGTGTCTATGCCTGCTTTCAGAGTGCAAAGGAAGAGATAAGTACCTGCAACAGAGACCCAAATGGACTGCAAAGCTTAAAATATTTACCACCTGGTCCTTTACAGAAGTAGTTTGATGACCTCTAGACAAAGGCTCAGTGCTTCACAAAACTATGGGAGGTAGTGCTACTCAGTGTGGCCTCAAGCCAGCAGTATCAGCATCTCCAGGGAGAGTGTCAGAAATGCACTTAGCAGGCCCCTCTCAGACCTACTGAATCAGAATCCCTTGGGGGCGAAGGGAACAATCTGTGTTCTGACAGCTCTCCAGATGATTCTGATGCAGCTAGCCATGTGGCAGAGAATGGGAGGAAAAGCGGAGTGTAATGAGAGATGAGGCTGGGGAAGTTGCCGTAGGCAAGACCACGCAGGCGTAAGGTCACGCTCAAGAGTTTACACTTCATCTTATGGACAAAAGGAAGCTGTGGAAAGGTTGTAACCACGCAGGTAATATGAGCAGATCTGCAATGCGCTATCACTCTGGATGCAGTGTAGGGGCGCTGGAGTGCAGGGGCCAACACCGGCTGGGAAGTTGCAATCCCCACCAGGAAGACGATGGACAGGTAATGGTAGGCTCAAGTCTGGATGATGCTGATGGCTGTAAACCTAGATGGACGCAGGAAACCAAATAAAACATCTGATCCCCACATTCTTGTTCCTCTCCTTAAACCTCACTGAACTTCAGTTTCCTTATCAGTAAAATGGGGATAGTAACTAACAGATTTACTGTGAGGGTTAAAAAATAAAATTTGTATAAAGCGCTCAGCACAGTCTCTGGCACAAAACGGACTCAGCCAACAGGAGTTTGATCCTTGAGATCCCCTTTCCTCTTCTCCTGCTTCGCTTTCACTCTTTCGTCTTACATGATGACTTTTACCTTCTACTTTGGCCAGTCTACTGACAACTTGGAAGCTGTAAATATGTTCCTGTTTCCTTTCCTCTCTAGCAAGACTGGAGTCCACCACTAGAGGGAACTTTCAAATACTATCAAAAGCAATGAAAACTCTTTCATCCAAGGTTTTAATTTCATTAAGGGAGCCCAGTATTGATATGGTCATTGGCAAAAAATTCTTTTTTAAAGAAAATAAATTCTCTTGGTTTATACCCCATCCTATGACAAACGAGATTTAAGATGACTTACAAAAATGTGCATGCCACAGAAAAATACACTAAATTAAAAGGAAGAAAAGAGACAAAAGGAAAATAAGAAAAAGAAAGTGATTTAGAGTCAGAAGCAAAGTCAGTAAACTCCCTATGACTATGCCACTAATTTGGCTCTGGGTTTTCCGTAAGTCAATATGTCAAGAAAGCAAGAATGAGTTACAGGATTCACAGTGTCCATTAGGCTAAACTCACTGTGCTCAAGAAAAGCCCTTGAACACAGAGGCCAAAGAAAGATGCTTCCCCGGGGCCTCCAGAGTAAAGACACTGAATTATGTAACAGAAAAATCCTTGGCAGCCCTCAGCTCAGCCCTAAAGATCTGCTTCCTAATTTCTATGCTTTGCAAAGACAGGGTTCAAGTGAGTGAAGAGGAGCAGAATACACCACCCCAAAATGTGCCACTTCGGCATGTGGATTATTTTGACCTGAAAGCAATCAAGACCCAGCAAACTCAAGAAAAACTTTCACCTCTCCCTTAACTCCTGAAAGAGTTTAGATAAGGGGCCTGGCCCAGAAAAACAGCTATGACCAGAGACGACTTTTTATCTGAAAGACTTATCTGGGTGGCAGGGCAGACATCTGATTCCTGAACATGTTTTTCTTACCTTCTTTCCTGTGACATCCCCTCCTCTCCTGAGAACCCCCAGACCCCTACTGCATTCCTTCGCTCAGGATAGCATATGAGCCTCACCTGCCTACTGCGGGTTTCATATTTGGATGGGGCTCCTGTACATATGAAATTAAATTAATTTTTCTCCTGTTAATCTGTTATCAACTTCATTATTAGACCAACCAAAGGAACTATAAGGGCAGAAGGAAAATGTTTCCAACTTGAACTTAGCACCAACTGTAGTTCAAGAGGTCCCTTTGAAAGCTGAAGAATTAATGCTGATATTTCCTGCAGCTCTATTAGTTACCTACAAGGAGAACATGGAAGGCAGGGAGGTCTTCCAGCCCAGAGGTTCTAAGGCTGTTTCTTGTTTTCCCTGGGTTCCACAGAGATGCCTCAGAGGAAGTGGGGGCTTGCAGGAGGACATCAGAGGCCAGTGCTGCAGGGTCTTGCACTCCATATCCCATTCCTCAACCAGAGCAAAGTCTGAAACCCACAATGGCCTCAGTAAAGTGCAGCAATTCACTGAACAGTCTTCAGAGTTAATTGGAGGCCAGAGGATCTGGGTTAGGATGCAAACTCAGATACTCACTAGCCATGGGACTTTGGGAAAATTACTTGACCTCTCTGTGCCACAGTTTCTTCATCTGTTCAATGGATACATTAATGGTATATTATTAATATTACTATCAATAGTATAGGGTTGTTGGAAGATTAAACTCCTTGATAAAGCCCTGGGATACTGAGATTTATTTATTTATTTATAACTTATTTTGGTATCATTAATCTACAATTACATGTGAAATATTATGGTGATTAAACTACCCCCTTCATCAGGTCCCCCCCACCAAGCCCGTTACAGTCACTGTCCATCAGCATAGTGAGATGCTATAGAATCACTACTTGTCTTCTCTGAGTTGTACAGCCCTCCCCGTGCCCCCCCAACATTACATCTGCTAACCGTAATGCCCCTTTTTCCCCCTTGTCCCTCCCTTCCCACCCATCTTCCCCAGTCCCTTTCCCTTTGGTAACTATTAGTCTGTTCTTGGGTTCTGTGTGCTGTTTAGTTCCTTCAGGTTTTTTCTTTGTTCTTCCACTCCACATATGAGTGATCATTTGATACTTGTCTTTTTCGGCTTGGCTTATTTCACTGAGCATAATACCCTCTAGCTCCGTCCATGTTGTTGCAAATGGTAGGATTTGTTTTCTTCTTATGGCTGAATAATTTTCCATTCTGTATATGTACCACATCTTCTTTATTCATTCATCTACTGATGGACACTTAGGTTGCTTCCATTTCTTGGCTATTGTAAATAGTGCTGTGATAAACATAGGGGTGCATCTGTCTTTTTCAAATTGGGCTGCTGCATTCTTAGGGTAAATTCCTAGGAGTGGGATTCCTGGGTCAAATGGTATTTCCATTTTGAGTTTTTTGAGGAACCTCTATACTGCTTTCCACAATGGTTGAACTAATTTGCATTCCCACCAGCAGCGTAGGAGGGTTCCCCTCTCTCCACATCCTCAACAACATTTGTTGTTGTTTGTGTTTGGATGTTGGCCATCCTCACTGGTGTGAGGTGATATCTCATTGTGGTTTTAATCTGCATTTCTCTGATGATTAGCGATGTGGAGCACCTTTTCATGTGCCTGTTGGCCATCTGAATTTCTTCTTTGGATAAGTGTCTATGTATGTCCTCTGCCCATTTCTTAATTGGATTATTTGCTTTTGTTTGTTGAGGTGTGTGAGTTCTTTATATATTTTGGATGTCAACCCCTTATCAGATACGTCATTTATGAATATATTCTTCCATACTGTAGGATGTCTTTTTGTTCTACTGATGGTGTCCTTTGCTATACAGAAGCTTTTCAGCTTGATATAGTCCCACTTGTTCATTTTTGCTTTTCTTTCCCTTGCCCAGGGAGATATGTTCATAAAGAAGTCGCTCATGTTTATGTCCAAGAGATTTTTGCCTATGTTTTTTTCTAAGAGTTTTGTGGTTTCATGACTTACATTCAGGTCTTTGATTCACCTTGAGTTTACCTTTGTGTATGAGGTTAGACAGTAGTCCAGTTTCATTCTCTTACATGTAGCTGTCCAGTTTTTCCAACACCAGCTGCTGAAGAGGCTGTCATTTCCCCATTGTATATCCAAGGCTCCTTTATCAAATATTAATTGACTGTATATGTTTGGGTTAATGTTTGGATTTTCTATTCTGTTCCACTGTTCTGTGGGTCTGTTTTTGTGCCAATACCAAATTGTCTTGATTACTGTGGCTTTGTAGTAGAGCTTGAAGTCAGGGAGCATGATTCCCCCTGTTTTATTCCTCCTTCTCAGGATTACTTTAGCTATTTGGGGTCTTTTGTGGTTCCACATGAATTTTAGAATTATTTGTTCCAGTTCATTGAAGAAACCTATTGGTAGTTTGATAGGGATTGCGTTGAATCTGTAGATTGCTTTAGGTAGTATAGCCATTTTGACAATATTTATTCTTCCTAGCCAAGAGCATGGGATGAATTTCCATTTGTTAGTGTCCTCTTTAATTTCTCTTAGGAGTGTCTTGTAGTTTTCAGAGTACAGGTCTTTCACTTCCTTCATTAGGTTTATTCCTACGTATTTTATTCTTTTTGATGCAACTGTGAATGGAATTGTTTTTCTGATTTCTCTTTCTGTTAGTTCATCATTAGTATATAGGAAAGCAACAGATTTCTGTGTGTTAATTTTGTATCCTGCAACTTTGCTGAATACATATATTAGTTCTAGTAGTTTTGGAGTGGAGTCTTTAGGGTTTTTTACGTACAATATCATATCATCTGCAAATAGTGACAATTTGACTTCTTCTTTACCAATCTGGATGCCTTGTATATCTTTGTTTTGTCTGATTGCCGTGGCTAGGACCTCCAGTACTATGTTGAATAACAGTGGAGAGAGTGGGCATCCCTGTCTTGTTCCCAATCTTAGATGAAAAGCTTTCAGCTTCTCACTATTAAGTATGATGTTAGCTGTGGGTTTGTCATATATGGCCTTTATGATGTTGAGGTACTTGCCCTCTATACCCATTTTGTTGAGAGTTTTAATCATGAGTGGATGCTGAATTTTGCCAAATGCTTTTTCAGCATCTGTGGAGATGATCATGTGGTTTTTGTTCTTCTTTTTGTTGTTGTGGTGGATGATGTTGATGGATTTTCAAATGTTGTGCCATCCTTGCATCCCTGGGATGAATCCCACTTGATCATGGTGTATGATCCTCTTGATGTATTTTTGAATTTGGTTTGCTAATATTTTGTTGAGTAGTTTTGCATTTACGTTCATCAGGGTTATTGGTCTGTAATTTTCTTTCTTGGTGAGGTCTTTGCCCGGTTTTGGTATTAGAGTGATGCTGGCTTCATAGAATGAGTTTGGAAGTATTCCCTCCTCTTCTATTTTTTGAAAAACTTTAAGGAGAATGGGTGTTGTTTCTTCTCTATATGTCTGGTAGAATTCAGAGGTGAATCCTTCAGGTCCGGGGGTTTTGTTCTTGGGTAGTTTTTTGATTACCGATTCAATTTCGTTGCTGGTGATTGGTCTATTCAGTTTTTCTGTTTCTTGTTGGTCGGTCTTGGAAGGTTGTATTTTCTAAGAAGTTGTCCGTTTCTTCTTGGTTTTCCAGCTTGTTAGCATACAGATTCTCATAATGTTCTCTTATAATTCTTTGTATTTCTGTGGGGTCTGTCGTTATTTCTCCTTTCTCATTTCTGATTCTGTTTATGTGTGTAGATTCTCTTTTTCTCTTAATGAGTCTGGCTAGGGGTTTATCTATTTTGTTTATTTTTTCAAAGAACTAGCTCTTGTTTTCATTGACTTTTTCTATTGTTTTATTCTTCTCAATTATTTATTTCTTCTCTGATCTTTATTATGTCACTCCTTCAGGTGACTTTGGGCCTCATTTGTTCTTCTTTTTCCAATTTCAGTAATTGTGTCTTTGGACTGTTCATTTGGCAATGTCCTTCCTTCTTTAAATAGGCCTCTTAGAACTTCTTTAAATACTTTCCTCTTAGAACTGCCTTTGCTGCGTCCCACAGAAGTTGTGGCTTTGTGTTGTTGTTGTCATTAATCTCCATATATTCTTTGATTTCTGTTTTGGTTTGGTCATTAACCCATTGATTAATTAGGAGAATGTTGTTAAGTCTCCATGTATTTGTGAGACTTTTTGATTTCTTTCTAAAATTTATTTCTAGTTTTATACCTTTGTGATCTGAGAAGTTGGTTGGTAGAATTTCAATATTTTTGAATTTACTGAGGTTCTTTTTGTGGCCTAGTATGTGGTCTATTCTGGAAAATGTTCCATGTGCACTTGAGAAGAATGTGTATCCTGTTGCTTTTGGGTGTAGAGTTCTGTAGATGTCTGTTAGGTCCATCTGTTCTAGTTTGTTGTTCAGTGCCTCTGTGTCTTTACTTATTTTCTGTCTGGTTGATCTGTCCTTTGGAGAGAGTGGTGTGTTGAAGTCTCCTAAAATGAATGCATTGCTTTCTATTTCCTCCTTTAATTCTGTTAGTATTTGTTTCACAAATGCCGGCGCTCCTGTGTTGGAGGCATATATATTTATAATGGTTATATCCTCTTGTTGGACTGACCCCTTTATCATTATGTAATGTCCCTCTTTATCTCTTGCTACTTTCTTCGTTTTGAAGTCTATTTTGTCTGATACAAGTACTGCAACACCTGCTTTTTTCTCTTTGTTGTTTGCATGAAATATATTTTTCCATCCCTTCACTTTTAGTCTGTGTGTATCTTTGGGTTTGAGGTGAGTCTCCTGTAAGCAGCATATAGATGGGTCTTGCTTTTTTATCCATTCTGTTACTCTGTGTCTTTTGATTGGTCATTCGTTCCATTTACATTTAGGGTGATTATCAGTAGATATGTACTTATTGCCATTGCTGTCTTTAGATTCGTGGTTACCAAAGGTTCAAGTGTTGCTTCTTTACTATCTAAGAATCTAACTTAACTTTCTTTTTAAGTTATTGTAAACATAGTCTGATGTTTCTTTATTTCTCTCCCTTCTTATTCTTCCTCCTCCATTCTTTATATACTAGGTGTTTTATTTTTTGCCTTTAGTTAGTGTTTGGATGGTCTGCTTTCTTTGCTATGATCTTATTTTCTCTGGTGACATCATTTTAGCCTTAGGAGTGCTTCCCTCTAGAGCAGTTCCTTTAAGATGTCCTGTAGAGGTGGTTTATGGGAGGCAAATTTTCTCAGCTTTCGCTTGTCTAGGAATTGTTTAATCCCTCCCTCAAATTTAAATGATAATCGTGCTGGATACAATATTCTTGGTTCGAGGTCCTTCTGTTTCATTATGTTAAATATATCATGCCATTCTCTTCTGGCCTGTAAGGTTTCTGTTGAGAAGTCTGATGATAGTCTGATGGGTTTTCTTTTGTAGGTGATCTTTTTTCTCTCTCTAGCTGCCTTTAATACTCTGTCCTTGTCTTTGATCTTTGCCATTTTAATTATTATATGTCTTGGTGTTGTCCTCCTTGAGTCCCTTGTGTTGGGGATCTGTGGGCTTCCATGGTCTGAGAAGCTATTTCCTTCCCCAGCTTGGGAAAGTTTTGGCAATTATTTCTTCAAAGACACTTCCTATCCCTTTTTCTCACTCTTCTTCTTCTGGTACTCCTATAATGCGAATATTGTTCTGTTTGGATTGGTCACACAATTCTCTTAAAATTCTTTCATTCCTAGAGATCCTTTTATCTCTCTCTGCCTCAGCTTCTCTGTATTCCTGTTCTCTGATTTCTATTCCATTAACAGTCTCTTGCATCTCGTCCAGTCTGCTGCTAAGCCCCTCGATCGCTTGTCTCATTTCTGCATTGTCTTTCCTGACTTCCCTCACTTCCTCCCTCAGCTTTTGCATATTTCTCTGTAGATCCATCAGTATGGTTATGACTTTTGTTCTGAATTCTTTTTCAGGAAGATTGTGCATTTCCATCCCTTCAGGTTCCCTCTCTGGGGTTGTCTGGGTCTGGGTAAGTTTTGTTTGTACCATATTCCTCTGTCTTTTCATGGCGATAGAAGTGGTCACTGGTAGGTGCCACGTATGTCAGCTGGGCTCTTTAAGACTTTTAAAAAGAAAAAAAAGAAAGAAAAGAGAGGAAAAAAAGAAAGAAAAGAAAAGGGGAAAAAAAAAAACACCCGCCATGAGTAGATTCTGTGGGGATGCTTTAGGTGGCGTTGTTGCTCCACTCTTCCACAGCTGTGGCTGTGCCACTCCGCAGGGCCCTTTGTAGCTCTGGCTGGGGCGGGAACGAATGGGAGGCTGTTGATCCCTGTGGGAAGCCTCACTGTGGTTACTTTTTCCCAGTCACCAGCCAAGGGGTCCGAAATTCCCCAGGACTCCCAGCCTGCTGGGCTGAGTGCGCTGGGATGATCCTGTTCCTCCATTGGGCCCCTGTCTCTTTTAGACTGCTAAAAAAAAGCATGTGTGCTTTTCTTTTGTCCCGGGGAGCCGGCTGCAAGGACCCGGGTGCATTCCCTGGCTCAGATCCTGCACCCTCTGTCTCTCCAATCTCTGATACACTGTGTGATGTGTGTCAACGCTCCTGGCGCAGTCAGCAGGGCTGGTTATTTCACGGGCCTGTACTTCCAGTCCCTCCCGGCTCTGAATCCTCTCCTCCCGCCGGTGCACTGGGGTGGGTGAGCGGTCGGGTCCCTCCGGGACATGGCTCCATATCTTACCCGCCTCGCGGGGTGCTGAGTCCTCTCAGGTGTAGCTGCAGGCTGGTATCATTCTCTATCTTCTGGTCTCTCTTTTAGGAATAGTTGTATTTGCTGTGTTTTCATAAATATATTTGGTTTTGGGAAGAGATTTCCGCCGCCCTGCTCATGCCGCCATCTTCCCGGAAGTCTCTATGGCATGGATACTGGGATTTATAATAAATATATACTTTGGTCTTGCCCATGGTTCTTGGCTCACAGCTTTAAAAACCTTGGAATTTCTTGAATGATAACAACAATAGGAGCATCTTTCATCACAGTATCTGTTCCCTCGTTCTCAGTTTCCAAAATTCCTTCAGAACCATAAATGTGAAATGTGTCTACTGTTATTTGTAACAAGTCCCTTCACACCACAACTGGGTTTATGTCAGTGAAGTCATTTTTGAAAGCACCTACGGATGGGGCCGGTTGCCAGAGGAACCAGCCATGAACAGAGGTTAGGAACTTGGAGTCCCACCCGCCAATTGGATGCTGGAGGTTGAATCAGTCACCAATGGCCAATGATCATACACTTACAAAATGAATCCTTCATAAAAAAACCAAAAGGAGGGTATTCAGAGAGCTTCCAGGCTGGGCAACCAGAACACTTTGACGTACCACTGGGCCAGACCCCAAATTCTATGAGGACAGAAGCCTCTTTGTTCAGGACCTCGCCCTATGTACCTCTTCATCCACCTGTTGATTCGATTCCTTTAATATACTTGTAATAAATTGATAAGCTAGTGAGTAAATGGGTTTCCTGAGTTCTGTAAGCTACTATAGGAAATTAACAGAACCCAAGGAGGGAGGTATGAGGACACAGTTTACAGCCAGTCAGATGTGCAGGGAACAGCTGGGGCAGGGGAGCAGCCTTGTGGGACTGAACCCGTGACCTGCGGGACCTAAGGTTACCTCTGGGTACAGGGTGTCGGAACTGAGTTGAGGTGGAGGAAACCAGCTGCTGCAGGAGAACTGGTGGTGCAGGGAACCCACAGGGACAAAAACACAACACAACACACACAACACAGGCACACAGCACACACATCACACACAGAACATGCACCACACACCACACAAACACATACAACATACAAGACACACCACACACACCCAATACACATAACCTCACACACAACCACATGCACACAACACACACAACACAAAACACACACCCAACACACACCACACACACATCACACAAACACACACAACACACACGCAACAGACAACAGAAACACACCACAAACACAACCACACACATACAACACACACAACCACACAACACAAACACTCCAGACACAGAAACACCACATGCACACATACACACACCACACACCGACACACCACATACACACACACACCAAACACACCATACGCAGCACACAAACACACCACACACAAACCATACAGACAAAACACAGCACACACCACACACACACACACACACACACACACACACACACACACACACTCTCAGGAACTGGGTCCAAAACCTGTATGTCTCTCAGCAGAATGCCTGGGACAGAAATAGTGCTCAGTAGTGGTTCAGTAGCAGAAATTTGGGAAGTAGAAATACTAACCCCTGAGTCTAGTTCAATCTCCTTCAAAGAAACTGCTGCTGTACAAAAACTCTGTGCACACAAGGATTATCCAAAAGAAAAGCAGCTGAAATTTAAAGTGACCTGCCCCAAATCAGATTTCCACTAGCACAACAGGCACTAAGCCCGGCTCTCCTGACTTCTTGTCCAGTGGCCTATCCACGTGAAAGGGAGACTAGTTTCCACTCCTCACCACTGTTCTATTTTGCTCTCATTGCTTCATTGCACCCATTTCCTGAAATGCAGTATATGGAATGGCAAACCGCTCTCACCTCACGCATGATCTCCCACTGCTAGCGGCTTCCTAGAGAAGAATTTTAGATCACATTCGGGATTAGCAATATAGCATTTGATAATTAATTAATGTCTGCCACTGGAAAAAGCAGGGGGGTATTGTCAGATGCACTCACTGTAACAAACATGTAATAACTTCCTGAGGATAGAAACCATGCGTTAGTGCTCTGGACTCTCCACATCTCCTTATTCTGAACACATAGTAGGCCATTTGTCAATGTTTCCTGAGTGAATAACTGATTTGTTATACAAAATTATTCAATGAGCACAAAAAAATCAATGGTGACTGATTCTACTGACCTTTCACAGAATGTAAGGTAGGTGGTATTACTTGAGGCTAAGAATTATGGGCATTCAATTATTTACTTCCCCAAGATCCTTCCAACATATAACACCACCTAACTGGTTTCAGAAAGTCCATTGGCTGAACAGTGAGGAAGAACATTATACTGATTTCTATTAAGAAGATGTCCATCTGTGAAAGCCCTTAAATCAATCTAGGACTCTTACACACTGGCTGACTTCAACAGGGATTGCCTCTAAAAGTGAAGTTGCTTACTTTTAAATAATTTTGACACTGCAAAGTTATTGCATTCCCACTTTACCCAGACCCTGTGCTGCTAGCTGTAAGCTGCAGGAAAATTAATCAGAGTTGCTGGCTTCTAGCCAAGCTATAACTGCCAATTAATCCTTTAAAACTCAATGATGCAGATTGATGTTAATGCAAGAGCAAGAAATACAAGTGTCTGAGTCAGAGGTGGAGAGGAGGAGGTTCCTTCAAGATTCTAGTGGTGTTAACTGGGGGGGAGGCCATTCCAGGTGGACAGAAGGGCTTTAGGAAGAGCACAGCAGCAGGGAATTACAGAGCATGTTGCAGAAAGTGGCTGCTCCAAATAAGTAGGAGAGAGAGAGTATGAAGAGGTAAAGTGGAGCCAGAAATTGCAAAGGCTGTTAAGGGCCTGATCATAGCACTGAGCACCAGGCAGGAAGGACTGGAGTTTCCCAGGTGAAAATGGAGTGTGAGGAAATGATACTGAGCAGGGGAACTCTGGCTTCAAATCACTGGGGAGAAACACCAGAGACAGAAATAGGGAGAGAGAGAACAAACTAAGAGGTATAGACCTAAGATTATATAACTATAAAGAGAAATGATCGCATTTTTTAATTAACCCAAACTGCTTTTAGAACTATTAACTCTTCAAATACCCAAGTCTCATCCTTGGGCAGCACATTTATAAAGAATTTCTAATACAACAAATTACTTCACATTAGCTTATCTTATGTTTTGATCACAATCATGTAGGGTAAGAGAGGTTGGGATTATCATCGCAAGGCACAGATGGGTCCTATAGCAGGCTGGTAACTTTTAATACTGAAAACCACATTTCTTTCTCTCTCTCTCTCCCTGATAAGTGACTTCCTCAACACACTGCAAAATTCATTTAGTGATAATTTATTAAGTACATGTAATAATATATCCCAGACATGGTGGCAGGCCTGTAAAGGACATCTACAGGGCCCAGCTCAGTACCAAGCATTGTGCAGGTGACCGTTTTAGTTCGTGTCTTCCTTTCCATTTGCTCCCCTCAAAATGCAACTACCATTTGTGGCAATGAGAATATGCCCATAACATCCATTTCTGAATATATTTATTAATATCCAAGAATTCACCTAATCTGCTTTTCATTTTGTAAGTCCTCTTATTCAAGCCACTCTCTGTCATAACCTGAGAAGAATTTGCCCAATGGTTTGTTCATTCAATCATTGAGAAGACACTGACTAAGTTGCCGTGATCTAGGAATTACTTCCAACACTGGAGATACAGCAATGGAGGAGACAGACCTACAGTCTCTGCCCCCATGAAGCTCATGACCTGGTGGGGAGGTCAAAGGTTGAAAGGTGATTACAAAATGAGACTAAATATACCTTCCCAACCTGCCCTCAAGACTTGTTTTGAGTTTCAAATAAATGACGCATATAAACTATTAAGTACAAAACAAATATTGATATGGTTAAAATGATAATGATGTTAGCTATAGATGCGTGTAATTTGTATTAGTGGAGCAACAGCATAGCCCAATTTCTTAATTTCTCATCTGGGATTTAAGACAATCTTGGTCAAACACAACCCATATTATATGAGTAAATATTTCAAAAAAAAACAATTCAAACATGCAAGGAGAGCATTCAGCTGTGCTGGAACATATGGAAAGGACTGTAAAACTTGATGTACACAAGGGCAAAGTCACCTGAAGAGGCAAACTTGACTATTTTTTTTCTACCCTCCAAAACTACTAACTCTCCAGATCTTGGTAATCTCATCCAGCCTCATGGGTTTAAAACCAGTCCAAATGCTGATGGCTCCCAAATTCACATCTCCAGCCCCTGCCTTGCCTGTGAACCCAGAACTGTATAACCAACTGCCCACCTGCCATCTCCACCTGGATATCTAAAGCTAAGTCAAAGGTAATATGTCCCAAACCAATTTCTGATATCCCTTTCCAAAGCACTCCTCCTCATTCTCTACTTTCCATTCCATTCCAGCTCATCACATGACAAATCCATATCCATTTAGCTGTTTAGGTCAAAAGCCTTGATTCCTCTCTTTTGTTGATAACTCCTAACCAATCCACCAGCAAATGCTCCCCACTGTTGCTTCACGTTACTCAGAGTTTAACCCCCTCACATCACGCTCCTCTAGCTCCACTGTTTCTCCCCTGAATCGGACTACCTCCTAACAGGTCGTCATGCCCCCACCCTTATGCCCCTGTCTTGCTCAGCACAGTGGCCAGAGTGATCCTGTCAAGATGTAAGTCAGATCATTCAGGTCAAGCGCAAACCCTCTAACAGCCATTTCATTTGGAGAACAAGCCCACATCCTTACAAAGACCTATTAAGCCCCACATGATTTGTTTGTTCCACCGCCATTACCTCTCCGATCCCATCCTCCATTACTCTCCCCTTTGTTGCTCTTCCTCAGCCACAAGGTCTCCTTGCTGTGCCTCAAACACTCCAGGCACACTGCTGTCTCAGGACCTTTGCACTTGCTACTCCTCAACCTGGGATGCTCCCAAATACCCACATGGCTAACACCCTTGTTTCCTCCAGGACTTCTGCTCTACACAGAAGTATGTTCTGCAAGCCATGTCCTGGCCACCTACTTAAAACTGCAGTCCCTCTCAACACTTCCTCTGCTTTTTCCTTTTCCCCTAGAATAAACCACTGTCTTGTGGTAATCAATTTGTGTATTGTTGATCCTCCTCCCCACTAGAATGTAAGCTCCATAAACACAGGTATTTTTGTCTCTTCTTTACGTTGTAAATCAAGCATCAAAAACACTAACACACAGAAGGCACTGACTAAATATTTGTTAAATGAATGAAAGAAAGGGAATTCCAATCCAGATAGGACAAAAGAGAGCAGATGACATGATGATAAGAAATGCTTCATATTCCTTTCATGAGCAACACATTTTAAATATATTTTCTAAACTTAGAAGGCAAAATCTGGAGGAGAAAAACAATTTCCATCAACAAAGACAAATACAGAACATGCTGTGCTTTTTCTGCAATTTCTAATCACTTTCATTTTAAATGTTCCCTAAATATTTTTAAAAGCTTGATGAATTTTCAAATGCTTCAAAAATGAAGTAATTTTGGAGCATAAAATTGTTTTTAAATCATTTTTAAAATTTTTCAACTCACTAGTAAGCTTACAAAATTAACTAGTCTAATACCTAAAATGGATTTGAATTGTGCCTTAAGATGTTTAGATCTAAAAAAGGGAAAAAATAGTTTGGAATCAGTTGTGAAAGCCAACTGTTTTCAAGCTGATCATGTTTGAAATTTAAGTTTCTGTTATGTGGTGAAGGAGAGAGAATAAATCAAACATCTCAAAGTCACTTTCCAAGCCACATTTCCAAATTTGATGGGAAGCAGATTGAAAACTTTTAAAGATGCTTTTTGCTGCTTTGTATTTAATAATAAAAACCTGAAAATGGGTCTTGTCAATAGGAAAACTAGTAAATAAGACATTTTAAAATAGAATATTAAAATACAATACCAAACATACTCAACAAAGTGAATGGTCCAATAATAAGTGAATTGTAATCCCATTTAGAATTTTTTCTAGGAAGTTGAATGTATGTAAGTATAAGATATACCCATGCACATGAATGTCCGGAAGGACATTTCTTCCCGAATGTTAATGGTGGTTGCCCATAGAGCAAGAGTCTAAGTGGGAGGGAGAGACAGACTTTTACTTTAATCTATCTCCTTTTGTATGGTTTTAAGATTCTTTGAAACATGATGAGTTACCCATCAGGGTGTTTTCAGAGGGTTTGGGATACTGAGATGAATTAAATCTGTTCCCAGCTTTTTAAAGATTTAAAATATAACAAAATATCCAGAAATGTAAAAGAATAAATGTTCTACAATGTAATATGGTCTATAGCAGCAGTGCAAAGTTCAAGAGATGTACAAATAAAGGAACATTTCCATCTGTTGAGAAGCCTTCCCAAAGGAGAACTGGGTCAGGTCTTGAGGGACTTTTAGAGCAGCTTCAAGATATTTCAGACAAATCAGCAGAACCAAGACATGCCAAGGGTCCACTGTGGGACAGGTAACAATGTAGCTTGACGGGGATATGGGCTCCAGACTCCACACTTAATGCTAGGAAGACTGGGCCCAAATTCGGATTTATAAAACAGGATATAAATAAGTAAATACATCAGGCCACAGACCCCATTTGGATCCAATTCCCAAGCCTATGGGTCTTGTCCTAAACCTCAGGTCTTTCCTCTGATAAAATGCCGCTGAGCCTGGCATCCTCACAAAAAGCCTTCTTTCTTAAATGAAAGAGAACTTACACCTAGCTTATCAAAGAAAGTGACTCTTAAACAATGACCCTCTTAGATTCAGCTTTTAAACTTTTCCTAGTAAAGCAACATCATGATTGTGCTTGACTTTCCCAGTGACTCACAAGAATAGATGAGATGGGGTATTTTTGTCTCCATTTTATAGTGAAGGTCATGGAGGTCAAGACACAAATCACTCTGCAAATTGGTGCACTGTCGGGAACTCAAGTTCACAGGCGTGACACCTCCAGTCCAGAGGGCCTCCCACGGCCTAACGTCATAAAATGGTAATGGGTCTTTAAAAACTGAAGTGAGTATCTGAGGGCATGTGCCACCATTTACTAGCCTCACCTCCATCCCTGGCTGTCAGCAGCTTCCCAGAGAAAATGCCGGAAAGAGATATTCATTTCTCTGTGAAATTTCTTCCAGAACAGTAGTCCTTTTTTGTTTCTCATTGTGTGAATGAGGTAATATTTAAGCTGTTGTTGCTTAATCCCAGAAGAAGTAACAATCTGTAGAAATCTATTTTAGGTAGAAATCAATGGTTCAAAAAATAGTAAGGAGAGAAGCTGGTGCTCTGGAAGGGCAAGGAAGGTACGAGTCACCTCGCTTTGATCAGGAGTTAAATTCTCTCTCTGAAGAAGGATATGTGCCAGGTAACCTACAACTGGCCTGTTTCTCATGTGTAAATTCACTTTCCTGATTACTTGTATTCACTCTAAGGAAAAAAATCAGTGTCTTAAACTATGTTTGTCTTGATTGACTTACTATCCCTGAACTTCTTTCTTTTCATCCATCAATGGGGATAACAACCACAATGTTGAATAATAATCTGAAACCCTGAACCACGATTCTGCTTCTAGGTAAGGTAACAGTGATAAGATCTGCCCTCCCACCTGGAACAACCAAAAAATGGACAGAAAATATGAAACAAGGACTTTCAAAACACTGGACAGCAAGCAATGACGGTCATTAATACCTGAGAGATGAGAAGCAAATGAGGTAAACCCCAGGACTGCCCAAGACTGCTGCCTGGAGAGAGTTTCCTAACTAAAAAAATCTTAAAACAAGACCAAACTCTAAGTAACATAACTTGAACAAAATTTGAAATTATTTATAAGATTACGAGTAGAGGATTAAAGATGGCAGAATAGGAAGGCAGGATGGAAACCTCCTCCTGAAAATACATAAAAAAGGGAAAAACAGCAAATGCAACTGGGCCTGAAAACAACGTGTAGACTGCAGAAGAGACCCCCCCTACACCTGAGGAAGAAGAGAACCACACAGAAAAGGGTGAGGCGGCAAAGCAGAGCTCGAGCGGGACCCAAGCCCTCCCCCAAACCCAGCCTATAGGCAGGAGAAAGAGGAACAGAATGGGGAGGAAACAGGAGCCCAGGAGTGCGGCACACCTGGCCCTGGAGATCTGCTCCAGGAGCACAAGCACACATTACACTGGGTTCTGGTGATTATCAGGGCTGGAAACCAGGCGCAAACAGAACACTCTGGGAGGCTGAGCCTCCAGCCAGTGTGGAGGACAGGCTCACTCTGCCAGTCCTGAGACCAAAGCAGAGGCAGCAGTGGGGGGGGGGGGGGGGGCGGGGGGACCAGAGGGAAAAAGGGTTCGATGGAATTCTCACCTCAGGAGAAAGGGCAAGTGGAGAATACCTCCCTCCCCATCCCTTCCTCCACCCAAAAGATCAAGAACTCTCGGGAGCCCCAGACGCTCCATCCCCCTTGCTGGCAGTACAGCCCCAAAGCTCCTCCCTGCACACACTGCCAACGGACAGCCCACTCGGCCCAGCGGCAGCATCAGACGTTGCTGCCTGGCAGGTAGAGGGAGACTCTCCCAGCTTCCTTGGCTCCATTTCAGCCCAACCGGAGAGATGCCCGCAGGAGCTCCTTCCTCCCTGCGGGTGTCCAAACCCAGAGCTGTGCATCTGGCTGGGGCACACTGGTCCGCCCACCTCAATATCCCTGCGGCTCCACCATTGCTGCAGGCCAGGCAGAGGGCGGCCCCACACACAGGGAGCTCAACAGAGATTCCTGAGCTGATCACAAAGGCAGCAGCTCAAGCAAACGGCCCACTAAGACTCAGACCACCACAGTAGCCAGACAGAAAGGCACCTGACCCACAGCACACCACAAGCTGGGCACGCAAGTGCAGAATCTTGAGCTTCTGGGCACCACAGCACACCTTCTTCATAAAGCTGTTACTCTTTAGACCAGAGGGCATAGCAGAGACATCTAATACAAAGGAACAAAAACAAAATCCCAGACAAAATGAATAGGTAGAGGAATCTGATCCAAACAAAACTACAGGACAGAACCCCAGAACAAGGGCTAAATGAAACAGAGATCACCATCTTCTTGATAAAGATTTCAAAATAAAAGGCACAAACATGCTCACGGATTTACAGAAAAGTATTCAAGATCTCAGGGACGATGTCAACAAAGAGGTAGAAAACCTGAAAAAGAGCCACTCAGAGCTGAAGAAGACAACACCTGAAATGAAACACACAACGGAGGGATTTAAAAGATTAGATCATGTAGAGGAGATGGAAATGAAACAGAAATTTAAAAACAGGAAAACAAAGAAGCTGAGGAACAGAGAAAACAGGATCTCTAGGAATGAAGGAATGATAAGAGAGCTATGTGACCAATCCAAACAAAACAATATTCACAAAGAATAACAAAAAAGAATAGGGGTACCAGAAGGAGAAGAAAAAGACAAAGAGACAGAAAGTCTCTTTAAGGAAATAATTGTTGAAAACTTCTCCAATCTGGGGAAGGAAATGGACACTCAGGTCATGGAAGCGCAGAGATCTCCAAACAAAAGGAACCCCAGGAAGACAACACCAAGACATATAATAATTAAAATGGCAAAGATCAAGGACAGAAGAGTGTTGAAAGCAGCAGGAAAGAGAAAAAATATTACTTATAAAGGAAATCCCATTAGGTTTTTGGCAGACTTCTCAACAGACACTCTACAGGACAGAAGAGAGTGGCATGATATATTTAATATACTGAAACAGAAGGACCTCAAACCAAGAATCCTTCACCTGGCAAAATTATCATTTAAATATGAAGCAGATATTAATTTCCAGATAAACAAAGGAATTTGCCACCACTAAGCCAGTCTTACAGGATATGTTAAAGGGACTGCTGTAGATGGAAATGTACCTCAGGCTAAATAGCTTTCGCCAGTGAAAGTAAACCCACAGTAAAGGTAGTAGATTACCTAATTACCAAGCAAGTATGAAATTAAAACAAAAGAAGCAAAATCAACTATACACAAAAATAGTAAAGGGATACACAAAAAGAGCAGATTATGAAACCTAAAACAAAAAATGCATAGGAGGAGGAGGAAGAAGGAGGAAAAAAGTACCTTTAGATTATGTATAAAATAGAGTAATCAGCAATATAAGATAGACTATTATATAGTAAAGAAGCTATCTTTGAACATTTGGCAACCAAAAACTAAAGCCTACAATAAATACAATCAAAAAATAAATAAATAAATTTAGAAAAAGACAAATCCAATTACAACACTAAAAGAAAACCATCAATAACAAGATAAGAGTATAAGAGAGAAAGAAAGGAACAGCAAGGAGCTTTAAAAAACAGAAAACAACTAATAAAATGGCAATAAGTATATATCTATAAATAATCACCTTAAATGTAAATGGTCTGAAAGCACCAATCAAAAGAAAAAGATACACTGAATCGATTAAAAAACAAGACCCATCTACATGCTGCCTACAAGAGGCTCACTTCAAATCCAAAGACCTACAAAGACTAAAAGTGAAGGGATGGAAAAAGATACTTCCTGAAACTAATAGGAAGAAAAAAAGAGGAGTTGCAGTACATGTATCAGACAAAATAGACTTCAAAACAAAGAAAGTAATGAGACAAAGAAGGACATTACATAATGATAAAGGGGTCAGTCGAACAAGAGGATATAACCACTATAAATACCTATTCACAAAACATAGCATCTACATATATGAAACAAATAATAACAGAATTAAAGGGGGAAATAGAATGCAATGCATTCATTTTAGGAGACTTCAACACACCACTCACTCCAAAGGACGGATCAACCAGACAGAAAATAAGTAAGGAGACAAAGGCACTGAACAACACATTAGAACAGATGGACCTGATGGACATCTACAGAACATTCCACCCAAAAGCAGCAGGATACATGTTCTTCTCAAGTGCACATGGAACATTTTCAAGAATAGATCACATAAAAAGGGGCCTCAGCAAATTTAGAAGGATTAAAACTGTATCAACCAGCTTCTTAGACCACAAATGCATGAAAGTAGAAATAAATCATGCAAAGAAAACAAAAAAGCCCACACATAGGCTTAACAACATGCTCCAAAGTAATCAATGCATCAGTTATCCAATAAAAACAGAGATCAAGCAATATATGGAGACAAATGACAGCAATAACTCAACACCGCAAAATCTGTGGAACACAGTGAAGGCCGTGCTAAGAGGGAAATATACTGCAATACAGGCTTACCTCAGGAAAGAACAATCCCATATGAACATTCTAAACTTACAATTAATGAAACAAGAAAAAGAAGAACAAATGAGGCCCAAAGTCAGTAGAAGGAGGGACATAATAAAGATTAAAGCAGAAATAAATAAAATCAAGAACCATAAAACAATAGAAAGAATCAATGAAAGCAGGAGCTGGTTCTTTGAGAAAATAAACAAAATAGATAAACCGCTAGCCAGACTTATCATGAAAAAAAGAGAGTCTACTCACATAAACAAAGTTAGAAATGAGAAAGGAAAAATCACTATGGACAGCACAGAAATACAAAGAACTATTAGAGAATACTATGAAAAGTTGTATGCTAAGAAACTGGAAAACCTAGAAGAAATGGACAACTTTCTAGAAAAATACAACCTTCCAAGGCTGACCCAGGAAGAGACAGAAAATCTGAACAGAAAAATTACCAGCAATGAAATTGAATTGGTAAAAAAAAAAACTACCGAAGAACAAAATATCGGGTCCAGATGGATTCACCACTGAATTTTATCAAACATTTAGTGAAGACCTAATACACATCCTCATTAAAGTTTTCCAAAAAGTAGAGGAAGAGGGAATACTTCCAAACTCATTCTACGAGGCAGCATCACTCCAGTCCCTAAACCAGGCAAAGGCACCCCAAAAAAAGAAAACTACAGACCAATATCCCTGATGAACTTAGAGGCAAAAATACCCAACAAAATATTAGCAAACTGAATTCAAAAATACATCAAAAAGATCATCTATCATGATCAAATACGATTTATTCCAGGGATGCAAGGATGGTACAATATTCATGATCATCTCCATAGATGCTGAAAAAGCATTTCACAAAATTCAACATCCATTCATGATAAAAACTCTCAACAAAATGGGTATAGAGGGCAAGTACCTCAACATAATAAAGGCCATATATGACAAATCCACAGCCAACATCATATTTAACAGGGAGAAGCTGAAAGCTTTTCCTTTAAAATCGGGAACAAGACAAGGATGCCCACTCTCCCCACTCTTATTCAACGTAGTTCTCCAGGTCCTAGCCTTGGCAATCAGACAACACAAAGAAATAAAAGGCATCCATATTGGAAAGGAAGAAGTTAAACTGTACCTGTTTGCATATGACGTGATGTCGTACATAAAAAAACCTAAAAAATCCACTCCAAAACTACTAGATCATATATCTGAATTCAGTAAAGTTGCAGGATACAAAATTAATATGCAGAAATCTGTTGCATTACTATACACTAACGATGAAGTAGCAGAAAGAGAAATCAGGAAAACAATTCCATTCACAACTGCATCAAAAAAAATTAAAATACCTAGGAATAAACTTAACCAAGGAAGTGAAAGACCTATACCCTGAAAACTACAAGACACTCATGAGGGAAATTAAAGAAGATACCAATAAATGGAAACATATCCCATGCTCATGGATAGGAAGAATTAATATTGTCAAAATGGCCATCCTGCCTAAAGCAATCTACAGATTCAATGCAATTCCTATCAAAATACCAACAGCATTCTTCAACAAACTAGAGCAAATAGTTCTAAAATTCTTATGGAACTACAAAAGACCCCGAATAGCCAAAGCAATCCTGAGAAGGAAGAATAAAGTGGGGGGGAGGATTATGCTCCCCAACTTCAAGCTCTACTACAAAGACACAGTAATCAAGAAAATTTGGTATTGGTACAAGAACAGACCCATAGACCAGTGGAACAGAATAGAGAGCCCAGATATAAATCCAAGCATATATGGTCAATTAATATACGATAAAGGACCCACGGATATACAATGCGGAAATGACAGCCTCTTCAACAACTGGTGTTGGCAAAACTGAACAGTTATATGCAAGAGAATGAAACTGGATTATTGTTTAACCCCATACACAAAAGTAAAATTGAAATGGATCAAAGACCTGAATGTAAGTCATGAAACCATAAAACTCTTAGAGGAAAACATAGGCAAAAATCTCTTGAATATAAACATGAGCAACTTTTTCCTGAAAACATCTCCTCGGGCAAGGGAAACAAAAGCAAAAATGAAAAAATGGGACTACATCACGCTAAAATGCTTCTGTACAGCAAAGGACACCATCAGCAGAACAAAAGGGCATCCTGCAGTATGGGAGAATATATTTGTAAATGATACATCAGGGTTAATATCCAAAATATATAAAGAACTCACATGCCTCAACACCCAAAAAGAAAATAACCTGATTAAAAAATGGGAAGAGGATATGAACAGACAATTCTCCAAAGAAGAAATTCAGATGGCCAACAGGCACATGAAAAGATGCTCCATATCGCTAATTATCAGAAAAATGCAAATTAAAACCACAATGAGATATCACCTCACACCAGTTAGGATGGGCAACATCCAAAAAACAAGGAACAGCAAACGCTGATGAGGACGTGGAGAAAGGGGAACCCGCCTACACTGCTGGTGGGAATGTAACCAAGTTCAACCATTGTGGAAAGCAATATGGAGGTTCCTTAAAAAACTAAAAATAGAAATACCATTTGAACCAGAAATTCCACTCCTAGGAATTTACCCAAAGAAAACAAGTTCTCAGATTCAAAAAGGCATATGCACCCCCTGTGTTTATTGCAGCACTATTTACAAAAGCCAAGATACAGAAGCAACCTACGTGTCCATCCGTAGATGAATGGATAAAGAAGATGTGGTACATACACATGATGGAATATTATTCAGCCATAAGAAAGAAACAAATCCTATCATTTGCAACAACATGGATAGAGCTAGAGGGTATTATGCTCACTGAAATAAGTCAGGCAGAGAAAAACAAATACCAAATGATTTCCCTCAGTTGTGGAGTATAACGAAGCAAACGGAAGGAAAACAATAGCAGCAGACTCACAGACTCCCAGAAGGGACTAGTGGTTACCAAAGGGGAGGGGTGGGGGAGGCCTATGAGGAGGGAGGGGGAAGGGGATTGAGGGGTATTATGATTGGCACACATGGTGTGGGGGGGATCATGGGGAAGACAGTGTAACTCAGAGAAGACAAGTAGTGACTCTGTAGCATCTTACTACACTGATGGATAGTAACTGCAATGGGGTATGGGGGGGTACTCGATAATAAGGGTCAATATAATACCCACATTGTTTTCCTTGTGAAACCTTCATAAGATTGTATATCAATAATACCTTAATAAAAAAAAGTAACCATAAATAAATAAATAAATAAATAAAAACTAAAACACTTAAATACAAAATACACTGGTTGTGACTAAAGAAAGATTACAAAATAAAGTATCAGTGAACCTGAAAACCTACCAATGAAAATATTTGAAAAAACGATGCCTGAAATATTTCCAAATTTGATGAAAACTACAATCCTATAGTTCCAAGAAATTCAGTGAATCACACCACAAAAAAATATATATATAAATAAAAGTAAATTCAAGGCACATCATAATCAAACTGCTCAAAAGCACTGAAAAGGACAGAATCTTAAATTCAGCCAAGTAAAAAGACTCATTACAGACAGAAGAACAAAGATCAGGAAAGGATGACAGCAGCTTTTTTTGTCGGAAACAATGCAAGCAGTACAGTCGGACATGGAACACCTTTAAAGCACAGAAAGAAAACGCACTAAAAATACATCTGAAAAAAGAAAGTGAAATAACAATGTTTTCAGATAAATAAAAGCAGAAATAATTTACCACAGGCAGACTGGCGCTATAAGAAATGTTAAAAAGTGTTTCAGGCAAAAGAAAAACAATATTAGGTGGAAATATAAATCCACATGAAGAACGAAGAGCACCTGAAATAATAGCTACATGGGTAACAGTAGGTAAGATTTTCTCTTCGTATTTAAATCTCTTTAGAAAAAAGTAATATTTAAACAAAGATTGTTGAAAAGATTATCCTTTCTCCAATGAGCTGTATTTGCAACCTGCATGATCACTAACTCCAAATTTAAACAAAAATGTGTGAGGTTTTCATAACACATGGAAAAATAAAATATATGAAAATAATAGCACAAAAGTCAGGAGCGGAGAAATGGAAGTATGTTACTGCAAAGTTCTACTACACTTAAAGTGGAGGAATATCACTTGAAGATGACTATGATAAGTTAAAGATAAATGCTATAAACTCGAAAAGATGTAACAAAATAATAGTTACAAATAAGATGGCTTTTATTCCAAGATAAAATGGAATCATAAAAAATAATCTACCAGAAAGCAGAAAAAGAGGAAAAGTGGAACAAAGATGTGACAAATAGGTAACAAATAGCAAGAAGACGGTTTCAACCTAGCCATCTCAACAATCACATTAAGTGTGAATGAAAAGTGTCAACAGAATAAATAGAAATTCAGTAACAGAATACAGAATATCTGAACAGCATTGTCAACCAATTTGACCCAACTGACATTTACATTTATAAAACACTCAGCTCAGAAACAGGTGGAGATATTGTCCTGGGCTGCACTGTGCCCCCAAAAGAGTTATGTTCTTAATTCTTGTACTCATGGACGTGGTTTTATTTGTGAAAAGGTTCTTTGCAGATGTAATTACTTAAAAAGAGATCATTCTGGACGAGGTTTGACTCTAAACCCAGTGACTAGCGTCCTTATAGGAAGGTCATGTGAAAACACAGAGAGACACCGCAGGAGAACACTGTATCACATGGAAGCAGATGTATTCACAAGCCAAGGCACACCAAGGAGAACTGGCAACCACCAGAAGTCAGGAGAACAGCATGGTATATATTCCCCCTCTGAGCTCCAGAAGGATCTGATGCAGACAGAACCTTGATTTAAGACTTCTAGCCTCCAGGACTGAGAGAGAATATGTTTCTGATTTTTTTTATGCCATCTAGTTACAGTAATTTGTTACAGCAACTCTAAGAAATCAATACCTTCTTAGCTCAAAGAATTATTTTCTTAACATACTAATATCTAATTGGTCCAGCACCATTTGTTGAAAAGATTATCCTTTCTCCAATGAGCTGTATTTGCAACCTGCATGATCACTAACTCCAAATAGGTCACAGACATAAATGTAAAACCTCAAACTATAAAACTCTTAGAATAAAACAAGAATGCTTTTGTAATCTTGGGTTAAACAAAAGTTTCTTTAGATGTGACATCAAAAGCATGTTCTATGAAAGATAAAAAGTCAAACTTAAACTTACACATTTCTGTTCTTCAAATGAAAGACACTGCAGACTGGGAGAAAATATTTGCAAATTATGTATCTGGTGAAGAACATGTCTCCAGAATATACAAAGAACTCTCAAAACTCAAAGCTAAGAAAGTGAAAAGCTAATTGGAAAAAAATGAGCAAAGATTTCATAGACAATTCACCAAAGAAAATACGCATCTGGCAAATAAGCAGAGGAAAAGATGCTCAACATGAGGAGTCATTAGGGAAATGCAAATTAAAATCATAATGAGATACCACTACACACCTGGTATATAATAGGCAAAACTTAGAAAACTGACCATACCAGGTGTTGGCAAGAATACGGAAGACTTGGAGTACTCATACCACTGGCTCAGATGTAAAATGATACAACCACTTTGGAAAACAGGCTGAGTTTCTTAAAAGTTAAACATAACATTTACCATATTATCCAGCTGTTCTACTCCTTCTATTTGCCCAAAAGAAATGAAAGCTTGTAAGTTTACATTCATACAAAGACTTGTACATGGATGTTTATAATGGTTTGGTTATAGCTAAAAATTGGAAACAACCCAAGTGTCCATCAACCTATGAATGGATAAGCAAATGGTGGTAGGTCCACACAATGGTATACTACTTAGCAATAAAAAGTGATGAGCTGTTGAAATACACCACAATGTGGATAAACCTCAAAACGATTATTTCAAAAGAAAGCAGACCAGAAAGAGTGCATATGGTATGATTCCATTCACATAAAATTCCAGGAAATGCAAACTAGTTTATAGTGACAGACAGCAGACCACTGGTTTCTGGAAAAGAGCTCAGGAAAAGCCAGGGAGAAAGGATCATAAAGGAACATGAGGAAGCTTTTGGGGGTGATGTATATATTTGTTACCTTGGTTGCCGAGCTAATTTCACAGATGTATAAAATCATACTCTTTATATTTGTACAGTTCACTGTGCATCAATTATGAATTTCAGGAAAAAATGGGCTGGGAGATATGAGCAGGGATGAAACTACAACACATGGGGTGTGAACAAGAAGGGAAAAATCAGGTTAAACAGATATTTAGAAAAGAGTATAGTTTTGTCTGTTTTCTAAGTTTCCTGATTTGGAATGAATTGAAAGCTCTGAAAATGATTTTAAAACAACTTGAGACATTTCAACCATTCAAAGGGCAATTATCAGGAGAGAAGAGCTGTTGCCAGGTGAAAGGGGAGAACTGTCAGGGAGAGACATTATGGCAAAACTAGGAATAGGGCACCAGGATTTCCCGATGACCAAAGTGATCCCCTGGACCCAGCCACACCTGAATGCAGAGAGTACCCCTAGACTTTCACATATTGGGTTATGTGACCCAATAAACTCCTGTTTCGCTTAAGTCAGGTTTAGTTGGACAGTAAGCACCACAGTCTGTCTATGCACGAAATTCCTCAGCTACCACATGGATAATTCAGTTCAGGATTCTGGCAAGGCTTAGATCACACAGGAGAGTAGATAGTAAATCCACTTTCTAAGGATCAAGTTTCAGATTTCTGGCTCCTACATTTTCTACTCCCTGCATGTCTGACTTCAAACGCTGGAATTGTCTTGACTGTCAGGTTATTTGGACTTTGTCACCGTTCAATTTACAGCTGTGTCGATGTAGAATTGCAATGAGTAAGTGTAATAAATTGATCCTATTGTCTGTGATGCCAGAGCTTAGCTAGATTCAATCATCCTCCAGGTGACGCACCCACAGCTGGGGCCACGATGGAGGGAGCACAGGGTGGGGGAGAGTAGGGACAGGGGGTGAGAGTGAAAGAAGGCAGACGCAAGAAAGTACGGAGGGGCCCACTGATGCTGTGGATCTGCGCACTGGGCCAGAGGCCCCTGATCAGGGTCTGCTGACAGTCCTGACCTTGCTCTGCCTTGGGCACATCGCTCCCCCTCCTGATGCTCTATTGCCCCCTCAAGAAAATGCGAACAATAATGCCTGCCACAGACGTTCCCAAGGTGACTGGAAAAGCAAATGAAGTAACAGAGGAGCAAGAAGCCCTAAAAATTATACAGATAATTGTTCCTGCATCTTCCACTTCAATGAGGAGGGGCTATGGGGCATCGCCAGGCTTCTCAGAATTCAGGTTCCCTGCCTGGACCCTTGCATAAGTTACTAATCATGCACCTAGGGCCTGTCCTGTACACTAGGCAGGTGTGACTGAACGGGAGAAGCAGGAGAAACCCACGTCTGAGGCTGGCTCCACGATTCCGTTCCATGATCTTGAACAGGTGAGTTGCAGACTGGCCTATGGGGCACGATGAGGCAGTGGGGGAAGGGAACAAACCGGCAGTGAGGGCTTCGTAAGTGTCAAACCTGCCGGGCACTTTCCAAAGGCTAACTGACTTACTCCCCAAATGACTGTGTACGGCCAGTATCATTTTCCTTGTTACACAGGGAAGAAAACGGGCTCAGGTGGGAAAGTCACTGACCTACAATCAAAGCCGGTGAATGGAATAACTGGCAGGATTTCAGTCCTGGTTGAGTGAATTGAGACTGCATCTTTGTTTCACTGCTTCTTCTGGGAATAAATTCAATATAAATGGCAATAATATCGAGTACTGGTTCTGTGTTCAGGACCACAAAACAGTTATCTCCTTCAATCCGTTTGACATCCTTTTGGGATAAATCCTCATTTCCCAATGAGGAAACTGAGGCCCTAAAAGTCGAAGCCACTTGCTTGAGGCCCCAGAGCTGGCAGGTGGCCAAGGCAGGCTTTAAACCTGGGCTGTGTGACAAGAGTCTGTAACCTGTTCACTGCTCTGCAGTACTGCCTCCTCCCTCAAAGCACTTGGGGAAATGCACAGACGTGCTCCTGGGCTGAGCTTGATGGGATGGCTGCTCCAAGAACCCTCACAGCTGCCCTAGAGCACCTCCCTAGCCCTTTCTCACTCACTCAGCCGTCAGGCTGCTGCATGCTCTGTGCTGTTACTCTGTCCTGTCCTGGGCCAGGAGGAGACATCCATTCACCCAAAGCTTCTGCACCAAAGGTCTACTGGATATCAGGACTTCTCCCCTCTGCCTCCAGGGGGTTCAGATGCCCTGAAGTCCATCAGTGCCACCATCCGATGAAAACTCCCCAGAGCACCCTGGGGTTTCCACCGCCTCCATTAGGCCGGTCTGCTAACTTCTCTCCTCCTTCCCTTTCTCCCTCCCTCTCTTATTCCCCTCCACAAATATTTATTGAACATCAGTGAGTCCCTGGAAGATAAAACTAGGCTAAGGCATTCTAGAGCTGTCCCCTCCCTACAATTTCAAGGAGCATTTGAGACCCTACAGGCCATCTTGGGAGTCTCTCTCCAGCCCCCTCCACTTCCAGGTGTCCAGCAGGCAGGCTGCTCCAGGTGAGCCAGAACCCTGGCTCCATGCCCACAGACCAAGCACTCAGATATCTATTCTTAGCTGATAGTTGATATCTACTGTTGCATTTCACCATCCTCCCAACAATGCTGTAAGATAGACGTGATTATCTCCCAGGTATACAAACAAGAGAGTGAAAGGGTCACATAAAATATTAACGTCACCCAGCAAACAGTGGTTCCAAGACCCAAAGTTAAATCTGGACTCTCTCCCGCTGTACCATCCCAGGTTCCATATTGGCTCTTGGGCAGGGGTGGTGTGGCCGAGAAGAAACCTGTCCCTGGTGAGCAGGAGACCCACAAACCAACTCAGAGCAGCTGCCCCCTCGCAGGGAACCTGGCCAAGTGCTCTCTCTGTCAGGGCTCCGAGTCGCTCACCATCTTCAGGTGAGATGATATTAGTGACAATACTGTTAGCAGCCTCTGCTTCCTAAGTCCTTATGCAGTACTGGGCACTCTGCCAGGTGGATTGGGCTGGTTGGGAACATGGGCTCTGGGTTCAAATTCTGACTCCACCACTTCATCTTTAAGTTACCTTGGACAAGTTACTTCAGTTTTCTGTTTCCTTATCTGTAAAATGAAGATAATAAGGCTACATACTTCAGAGTTTACCTGAGGATCTAGTATATATAGATAAAAGTATTTAGAGCTGCCCTTGGATCTAGATTTTGGCATTGCTGTGTTTACAACCTTTGCCTTAATTATCTCTGTTTAATACTCTGAGCAAACCTCTCAAGTCCAGAGGAGGCTCTTCATTTTAAGACATAGAAACCGAGGTTAGCAAAGCTAATGACTTGCCCAAAGCCACAGAGTCAGCTAAGTGTAAGACTGGATGTGAACCCGTCTGCCTGACTCCAGCGTCCAGGTGCGCCTGCCTGCTGGGCACTGTGCCAGTGCACCAGGGATGCTCGACCTCGGCACTGGGCTGCTTGGAGCCAGGCAGCTCCTCGTCGTGGGGCGCCCTGGGCACTAGCAGGCTGCTTACCAGCACCCCTGGCCTCTACGTCTTAGACACCACAGCAGCCCACTCCACTTACGGCTAGGAACAGTGCTTCCAGACATTGAGAAATGTCCCCTAGGGGAGAGACGGGCCAAAACTGCCCCAGTTGGGAAGCAAGATGCTCTGTGAGGTCAACTGCCCTCTAACATTCTAGATTTCTACTTCTCCTAGAACTCGGACCGGTTGACATCCTTCAGGAGAGCAGAGATGTCGGTGATGCTCTTTATCAAAAGAAGGAGACAAAACCCGGCAGACACCTCCTCCCCACACTTGCCTACCCCCTCCTTACAGTGTGGCAGGGAGTTCAACCGGCACCTTTGTGTTAATTAAAGATACCCCTCAGCGAGGTACTGCACTGCATCTTTTTCACTTTTTGACATTTTTGTAGTTGGCATGTATCTTATAAGCCTATCAAGATTTGACTGACAGCACCTTGTCTTTCTTAGATGTGTGTAAAATAGTGGTGCATCTTACAATCATGGCATCCTAAATGCAAGGATGTGTAATTTGCAAAGCCCCCCACATACTCTCACTCCTGGAGAACACGGATTAGAAAAAGTTACCTCCTCTGAGCAGAGGTGGTCCCAAAGGCCCTGACTTGGCAAGTGGACAGGGCACCGGCATGATACCCCTTCCTCCAGGCAGGCACAGGGCACAGGGCCTGGGGGAGAGCGCATGGGCTACATTTCAGCCCAGGGCATTTATGTGATGTCCAACCTCACAATATATGGTAATCCTGCTGCCCCCATGAGTCACAGCACAAAGCTGCCCGACCCGAGCGGCTAAGAATTAAAGTATTATCAAAGACCACTGGATAGCAACACAGCTTCTCAAGCCAGAAATAATTTCAAGTTACAATGTTCTGAAATGGTTTTCAGCTTTTTTTTTCCAAACCCCAGCAAAGCAGGTTGTTTTACAGACTGAAAATGCCAGCCAATTACCTGCAACTCAAAAGCCAATGAATAAACATCTACAATATGATATTCTTTTAAAAAAGAGGGAAGTGCTCCCTCAACAGGAGACAAATGTCACAAAACATCTATTAATGTTCTTCCCTAAAGAAGAATGAGTTAGTAGAAAACTGGGAAGGACAACAGCCATTCGTCTTTCTGTCTTCGTAAAATACAGCCTTTCTCAAATTGATGGGATTACTTATGAAGCCAAAGTTTCTCCGTTTCTTCTTCTTTGAGAGCTGTGTGTGCCTTAATGTGCTTTAAATGCGTAATAAAAATATAATGAAAAACATACATTTATTCAACGTGGCTGCTACAACATATGCTATAAAAGCCCAAATCCTATAAAGTTGAGTTTTATGGCATTTCTTAAACTTGTTCCTTCTACTTATAGCTGCTCTACAATATTGGTCAGAATTTAGTGCTTCTCTCTCCCCCACTCCAACTCCCCAGAGAATTACAGAGCTTGTACTTTCAGTTCCCATTTCGGCATCCTTTTCCTTCCAGTCCCCCCCCCCATCTCACCCTAACTTCCTTCTACCCAGCCTCTCCCCACCATATTCACCGCAAAGACGTTTGTGTTAGACATGGCTTGTCAGAAAACCCACACCACAAGCACACGTTCAGATTTCCCTAGCCAAAAACCACCTTTTATACTAAAATGTTAAGCAGTGGAGTTAGACCATGGGTTAAGTAAACTACAGCCTGTAGGATGATTCGGGCCCTCCTGTTTTTACAAATGAAGTTTTACTGGAATACAGCCTTGCTCGTTGGTTTAGGTATTATCTATGGCTGCTTTCAGGCTACAAATGCAGAGTTATGTAGTTGCAACAGAGACTACATAGACCAAAAAGCCTAAAACATTTACTATCCGACTCTTTACAGGAAAAAATCTGCCAACCCCTGGGTTAGAGCAAGGTCTCCAGGGCTAGAACACCCAGGGTTCACATCCCGGCTCTGTGCTTTACAGCTCTGAGCTCTCGGATGAGCTAATTACCCTACCTGCACTTAAATTTCTTTGTGAGTAAAATGGAAATACAAAAAAAATAACCTACGTCAGGGAGTTGTGAAAATGCACAATACTGAGAACAGTGCCTGGCATAATAACTCAAGAGTTGGGTGGTGTTACTATGCCAACCCATATCCTCTGCTTGGAAACGTTACTCCCCAAACGATGGAAGAGGCAGCCTACCATTCCTTGTCTTCCCTTCCTTTCTGTCTCCTCAAGCCACTGCTTGTCCTGCACCTTTGCTGCTCCAGTGAGACCCCTCACATTGCATCCAAGACCCTCCACATAACCAAATCCTACCACTTCTGAAATCTTTAATCCATTCTACTTTTTAGTAGCTTCTGATACCATAGACCACACTCCTCTTGGGCATGGACTTCCTCCCTGGGAATATCCATTCAAGGGCATGGTTTGACTGCTACAGTTGTTCAAGGTTTTCATGCTTTAGAGAAAATCAGTTTTCTCTGAGCTCAGCCCTCCACTGAGCCACATTCAGACCGCATGCTCTCACCGTGGCCATTCTACCCACATAGAGCGAGCCCTGCAGGTTCCATCTTCACCCTGACATCTGCCTAATGACAGGATCACCTTTAATTACCCCCCTCTGAGGACTTAAATTTTCTTCCTTGAGAACAAATTGTCATAGTTTGGGTTCCTCAAAAAGTTGTCCCTGGGGTAAGTTTGAAATGTAAGTTGTTTATTTGGGAAGTAACCTCAGGAAACACTGGAGGAGGAAGAGGAAGTAAAAAAGGGGGAAGAAAACCAACAGAAGTTCTAATCAGGCAACTTACAAGGATAGGCCAAAGGGGCTTCATTCTCATAAGGGATCTTTGAGATGTAACTCAAAACACAGACCTCCAGGTCATCACACAGGAGCAAGGAAGAGCCCTCTAGAGGATCTCCTCACCAGCTCTGATCATCGGTTGAGGACCGCTCCCCAAAGTGTTAATTATCTGGCACTGCCAGCCTGCCAGGTGTGCAGGGGTGGCAAAGGAAGTCAGACCAGAGTGTACTGAAATGGTAAAGAGGCCAGGAGACAGGGGCACCTACAGCTTGGGAAACAACACTCTGTCAAATAAATTACTCCCAGTGGAAGGAAGGGGTGGGACTGGGATTAGGGGAGACAGCAATTTTATGTAGATTGAAATCTTGTTAAATGAAGCTGCCATGTGGCTGTTAGAAAACAACTGCCTTAACCAAAGGCAGCTGAGCATGTTTGACTTTGGAACAGAGAGTATTTATTCTTGCGATAGAATTGCTCTGGGATGTTTAAAATAAGAGCAGCTCTCTACCTTCAAGGTATTATTAATGTTACTAGGCTGTCAATCAAGCTGTGTTCATTTCATTTGTCCTAGAAGAAAATGTCCCCCTTCCTCTGCACATAAGATGTATTATTTCTCCTTACTAATACTACAGAGCAAAACTGTCCTTGTAATGACATGTCAAGTTTTTTACAGTTTTATTTTCCTTTATGTAAACATAACTGACACTTTTAAGTTAGTCTGGTCTATGTGTCAAAATGCAGTTAAGTGCCTGTGACAAACACAAAGATATTTTTAACACTAAGCAGTGTTTCAGATTCACTCGTTTCACAGCCACTTGGTCAGGCATTCATTCACTCAACAACTCGTTTTTTGAATATTCATAGTGTCATTTGTGAACGGCAGGAGGAGATGTGAAAAATTAGTAAGCCATCATCTCTGCCATTAGGGAGTTTAAAGTATAATTGTGTTGCGGAGATCGTCTGTTATTTCGGGTCTGCCTACTGACCCTCTCTCCATTTTGGTGATGGCACCCTGATCTCTGCACGTGCCGTCCCCACCCCAATGCCAATACCAGGTCATGTGACACAGGCAGGCCCATCAGCTAACTGAATACTCCGGGGCACAACAATTGGTTCGGAGGAGACCATGTGATCAAGTTCGTCCTATCAGAGGGAACTCCAGGATGACTTATGTGGGACCTTCCAGAAAGTGCTTCTCCCTTTTAATATTGAATTTGAACAAAAAGTAATTTAGGCTGGAGCTCCTGCAGCCCTTCAGCTCCCACAAGAGAAGCTATCTGAGAAGGCAGCTAAACAGACGAAGTGGAGCTGAAGAATGAAGAAATGAAAACGGACTCTTAATGACACTGTCTGCAGCCTGCATCAGCCATTCACCTCTCTGGGCATTTTGGTGAGAGGACCCAGTAATGTCCCTTTTGTGGGTAGGCCACTTCACCGTAGATATTCCGGTAAGCAGAAAGATGTTCAACCAACCCGAGGTAAAATAAGATGGGAGTTTCTGATGAGGAATTTCAGATGGCCATCGATTCTATGAGACAATATAATGTGACCATTGAGAAATTTAAATGGATCCTTAGGATGTAATGAGAGAAATATAAAGTATAGAACCACAGAAATACAGTGATTGATCTTGACCTTGGCTGGTTGGACCCCGTCTAGAATATTCACAAATTCTGGGTATATCACCTCATAAAATGGAAGATATTCAGAGGAGGGAGAACAGGATGAGGTAGTTTCTGAAAACTACGTCGTAAGAATGACTGAAATACTTGACATGGTTATCTAGGAGAAGTTACCATTTTATAGTTTTTTTATAGAAGTGGTCTGAATGATTGGGGCATTTTAAGGCCCACCAAATCAATAACGCCCTCCTTATGAATGTTTCAAGTCAGCCTTTGGCTTTTGACTTCGACCGAGGGACTGAATATCTGACGACATACTTTGCTAGTCTGCGAAACTAAGCCAGAAGGAGAATTCATCAACGCTGCTTGAAAGTTCATTGTGTTACAGGCAGTCTTGGAGTATTGGACGTTGTCTATTCATCCAGCACGGCCTAGTCTCATTTATCTCCAAAGGGAACTGTGCAGAAGCAGTTTTCACATCTGCACAGGCAAATTCCCTAACAAACTGAAACTTAAAGGAGTACCTACTCTATAATGTAACAGAGCTGCCCAATCGAGGCGATCACAGCTCTTCAATCTTACGTAACTAAGCAGCATATTCCAGCACTAGGGGATTTATGGGCCAAACATTTCTGGAGCGCCAAAGAACCATAGAACTGTGATGGTAAACTCTTGTTGTGTATATAGTTCATTAGGTTATGATTTATGCCCTTAAAGAACTTAGCAACTAGGGTTAGTGACGCTGCACGCATGAGAGAAGCACACGGCATCTAGGAAACAGCAATGTCTCAATTGCTCTTTCTTTTGCTCCAGGCAGACACTGCTACTGATCATGGCGATCTCTGTCCCTGAACCTAGATACCACCTCGGAATTGTTCTCAACACAACAGTCCAGGCAGTGTTATTAATCAACCAGATATAGTTCCTGAGATGAAATCTACTTGCCACACCTGAGTTGGAGTTTCCAGGGAGGAAAGACTGACTCCTACAGCAGAGATTGCTGACACTAAAAGAGTAGCAAGAATGTCTCCACATAGGGATTTGAGAAACATTCTCACCATATGGAAGAAACAACAGGAGCCATGACTGACATGGGAAATAGAGAGTAGGGGAATTTGGCTGAAGTCTACGAGAGGCATCCTTAGATGCCACACTAGCAACTGGAAGTTATCTGGAGAGTAAAAAGAACCATCAGAAATATTGTCTCAGAGAAGTGTTGTTTGAGAAATATAATTAGCTGGACTTTAGGGGGAATAAGAAGAGAAGGAGTCATTGTTAACATATTGGAGGTATCTTTCCTCTCTCCCTGTTAGATAAAGAAGATATTAATTTCTACACCTTTCCATTTCTACACCTTGCAAAAGGGAGACTACAGTTGTCACAGATCTTCCTTCCAATCTTTGGGGAAAAAGGTCCAAAAAACCACATACATGCTGATTCCTGTGAAGAAAAGATCACGAGTTAATGAGGCACTACACCATCCCTGCCCCCAGCCCTGCTCTCTGTGGATGGCGTGTGGGGGGGACAGAGTATCTACAATGAGGAAGAAAACTCTTTCTGGGTATAAGAGTTAGTAGGTTAATGATACCAAAATAAATTGTAAAGAAAAAAATAACTAAATAACTAAATAAATAAAGAGTTAGCAGTCCCAAAATGTTGCTGGACTCAGGAGTTAGGAAATGACGGAGGACTAGGACACCCTCTGTGTCCTACCCAACAGGCAAGTTGAAATCAGAATCCTTGTGCGTAATGTGCTTCCCTGAATGCAGGATGTGGCGACTAGTCTTGATCAAACATGTCATGGGCTTCCTTGTATTTCGCAGACTTCTTTGAACTTAAGGTTCAGGCCATGTGACTAGCTCTTAGTGAATCAGAAATGGAAATGGCATAAAACCCCATAGACTAATGCATAGACTAATGCAGTTAAGAGCCAGTATGCCTTTTCCAGCTCTCTCTTCCTTCCTGGTCATCTACAAATCATACAGTCTAGATATCACAGTGAACAAGATGGAAGAGGCTGCCAGAGTGAAAAGTCCCCCTTTGATGTGTTACAGCACTAAGATATCGGGGTTTATTTGTTACTGCTGCAGAGCCTAGCATTATTTCGACAAATATCTACCACCACTCTGGCCATGAACTACTAGATCACTGGCTCATTTTGGTTATGATAGTGATATTGAATACATTTTTTTAAAAGGTCCTCATACTCATTTTCATACTGCCTCACTTTCTAATTCATTGCCTCTAAAATATGTAAGAACTCATACACTATTTTATTGTCATATGTACATATCAAATATGTGCATATATTTATATATGTGTACAAATGTGTATACATACACATATCATATACATTTATATATTTTTAGATCATACTTTTAATACAAATACAAGCCAGAAAATGCAAAGAAAAAAATTCAGCATCCACATCTATCCAAACCAACCAGTTTAGTTTTTTCTTACATTGTATTAAACATGTATGTTTAAGCATGTCTTTCAGAGCAATAAAATACTCACAAAAGCAATAACAAGAGATACAATTGACATTACATCTATGTCTGAATAGGAAACTGGCATAAAGTTTAGTATCCTGTTTTCAAGATAGTCCATTTAATTTCAAGGAACGCTTATAGATAGCTTGGAAGATAAATCATTTTTATTTCAGTAGCCTCAGGGGTAAATTTTAACTACCCTCTCATTTTTCCTATTAAAAAAGGATACAGAAAAAAATGAGAAAACTTGATTTTTTTTCAACCCTGTAGCAGAAGTATTAGGGACAGTCAGAAACACAAAGAAAAAAGGAGGAGAAAAAAATGAAAAAAGCTTTTGGCTATTATACTGTTACAATTTATCAATACTGTCCCATAAAATCGTTATGTGACATCTCAAGGTGTGACAAAAAATGAAAAGTTTAAAATAAAAATGTCTCTTTAGTTCTTCTAATCAGTCTGCACGTGAAGCTGTAGCAAGAATCATACCTAAATCCTGAAAGTAGAAGTTAGATTCATAGGAAAAAGATAAAAGAATAAAGTAATTATATAAATAAAATGTGACATACTCTATTTTTTTTTAGATAATACCATTATTAATTAAAACATCCTTAGGGTCTATGGAGTGATGGCGAAGTCTCTATCAGTCTAATGTCAAATATTACAGAAGCTACACTTATTTTTCAATTTCCTCCAACCATTCATCCACCCACCCATCCATCCCCCATCCATCCATCTATCCAATCATCATCCATCATCACTTGCCCATCCCACCAACCATCTCCCCATCCATGCATCCATTCATTTCATTCACTAAATATTAAATTAGCCTATGAAATGCAAAGTAGTAAGCTCAAAGAACTTTGTAAACTATTATATAAATAACTTTAGAGGAAGACTGGTAGAGATATGACACAGGAGTGATACCAAAAAAACTACTGAATATTAAAAAGAGAGGTACAATCTCACAGTGGAAATGGAAAAGCCTTTATGGAGAAGCTGAAGGTGGAAATAAAAACATAGTAGCTTGTTTAGTGCCTTATAGATAAGGCTGAATCGGAAAGCAGTAGTATTAACAGATAGCTATCCATCTCCAAGCAAGTGTATTAGCTGCCATTGAAACATGTAACAGTTAATTCTGCAAACAACTCCTGGAAAGTGTCACCATTTACTTAAAAAAACAAATCAGAAATGCACATTGAGGTGGCAGGGTTGTTGGGTTTTTTTTAAATTTGTTAAGCAGAAAGTTCCACAATGCCTTTGCAAGTGGGGCCTGCAATCAAAATGTCATCAGCTTGCCTCCTCCTGCTTTTCCAATCTCTCAGGAAAATTGCTGTTTAAAAAAAAAGCACGGCAGAACATTTCAACATCATTTCTATGCCGCTGTCCAAAAGGTGGCATTTGGTTAATGTCAGCATTCAGGTATCATTGACATAGACGCTGTGATTTTTTATTTTTAACTTAGGGTCTTACTTTTCCAGTAACAGCTAAGGTTACCCACATACACACTGCACCTGACAAAAGAAAAAGGGGAAAAGTCACAATCCCCTGCCCTTGAGTGTGAAAAGGGAACTAAGCGCTACCTCTAGAGTCCGGTCACAGGACGGACGTTTCAGAGCACCGAGTTACCGCTGAAGCAGCCCTACTTCTGTCTCCTAGTTTCCACTTCTCTTTTCTCAACTCTGTGGAGACGCAGGGCTGGGAATTCTCTTCACAAGAGTGGCAGGCTCGTCTCCTGTTTTCCCATCAGTTGCACCACTATTTAATCAAGGGAGTTAATCAACTGTGGAGTTCATAATGGATGTCAGTAACATTTCCTGTGTGATGATTGATGAATCTAACTGTGGACTTAATGCCTCTCTTCAAAATTAGATGACAATAGACTCGGGATTAAAACCATTTTTTTTTAAAGCGGCGTTATGGCACTAACAAAAGTAATTCTCCCAGCAACTGTATCACACTGGTGGCACTAGAGATGGTTTTAGGCAGAGCCTACACTATTTTCCTATATTTTAAAACTGTATATTTTAATATGCATTCATGTAAATATTCTACTTAGAACTGTTACTGTTTTTTCATGGGAGGTAGTGACAAAATTTTTCCTTTCTGTAAATATTTAAATAAAAAGGAGTCCTCTGTATGGCCTCTGTGTGTGTGTGTGTGTGTGTGTGTGTGTGTGTGTGTGTGTGTGTGTAATAAATAAAATCTCTATCTACCTCTTCCTCTGGAAAAAACCAAAGCGACTTACTGAGTCACTTTTCTTCTATCTCTCTTTCTACCTCTCCAATCCATTCTGTCCTTTAAAATAAAAATCAATAAAATGCTGATGACACACAGACAACTCAGTGGGTCAACTGTGTCCTCTAAGGACACAGCATAGAACAAGTGACCAAGTCCCCCTCCACTGAAGCCTCTCTCCTGGCAATGATCTATTGAATCCTGAACCCAGGAGGAAGTTGCTTCATTTACAATGGGTTCTTTGTTCTCCCCTATTTTACTTTATTTTTTGATAAATCAATAATGCTTCTTAGGAATAATCTCAAAAGAATGTCTTGATAGACTGCAACCGTTAGACTTTCTCTAGAGAAATGTTCTTGAAATGTCCATCAGGTCGGGGTGGGGGGACTGTGCAGGAATCCTCAGCAGTTATAATAGAAAAAACTAATAAGACTACATTCATTTCAACTCAATAGGGAAAGAGTGTTTCTTTTTTTAATTAAGTTCTTAATACAACAAAATCACATTACCGCACTATAAAACTGGAAGGATCTTCTGCATAATAAGTAACCATATTATCTTGATTTTTTTAAATCTTCATTCAGCCTCTGGAAACAGCTACATCCTGAGAATACAGAAATCTCAATAATTACCCTTTTCTATAAATCCTTCTGTTTGCTTTACTTAAATTTCTTAGTGTGTACTACAGCTGATTGAGGAAGGGGTCTTCACTGGAGTATAAATGTGAACTGGTTTTATGTTTTTCAGGAATTGCCACCAATTGTCCTTTGCAGCATTTCTGTTGCTCCCTGGGTGGAAGTCTCCTTCGGGACATCTCAGTGTGATTGAATAACTTGTGGGTCACCTTTGGTCATTAAAACCATCTTAGGTTGGGCTGACTCATGTTTGTTTCAAAGCATCAATTTCTTCCTCAATTCCAAGCTAGCCTCTCTCAATTCCCGCCCTACTGCAAGCTAAAATAGCAATTTAAGATACTGGAGAGGAGGGAAGTGGGCAGGACCTGCAATTTATTTCACATTCCCACATGCTTCATGAATGGTGGTGAGATGGCAAAGGGGTAGCAGACGTTTCCTTTTGTGACTACCCGATGGCCACCTTGAGACCTCTCCTTGACTGGCCATGACCACTGATCTATCTGCCCATGGACTTGAGGAGGATGAATGGAGGCTCCAACAGACCTTTCCCATAGGGGCTTCACTCCATTCCCTAACACCCAAAGTCTCAACTCCTCCGCAGAACATTTAAGGATGTTCACAGTCCAACCCAATACCCTCTCTCCAACCTCATTCCTGCCGCTCCGCTCCAGGGCCCTAAGTGGCAACTCTCTGAAGCCTCTGCTAGTCTGCCAAGAGTGTCATGCTCTGTGCCCTAGCTTCCCCATTTGCTTCCCCATCTACCCAGTTAGATGAACCTTACCCTTCCTCAGCTCTCTAAATTCTTATTTATCTACAAGTCTTAAGAAAGATCAGTCCTCAAGGCAAGCTGGAGGTGGGAATTATGCCTGGTTCAAGATGTTCTCTGGGATTCTCAGAGGACCCTCTAAGACTTGAAACCAGGAGAAAACTGAAAATATCCAAACTTTTCTTTTATAAGTCATCTAGATATAAAGGTGATATCTTCCCTCTGCTTTCAGCACTTTACATAATGCTGTTGTAACTCTTCCATAACTAAACGTCAATTTAAAGTAACAGTAAGCCATATAAAAAAGCCATCAGGAAAACAATTAAAATTTCTTTCACAAGCCCCATCATTACTCCCACATGAATGATGCTGTTTTCATAAAACAAATAAATTATTTAAACGATCCAGCAACACAGGAACCCTGTTCTTCCTTGAGAAAATACACACACATGCACATGTGCACGCACACACATACACACACACACACACACACACACACACAGCGGAATTCCATCGAGGCATGAAGGCAGCTTTTATATGTTGTCTCACAAACAGTCCCCTAAGAGAATAAGGCAAAGTCGTGCTTCATATCAAAAACAACAAAATACAATAATCAAATGATGTTAAAATACTATATTCTCTGTGCCAGAGAATAAAGCGGTAGAAGAGATTTTTAAATTTACGTCTATACATTAATGATTTTTTAAAAGAAGAGGGAAGACATTTATAACATTATCTGGAATAGAATTTTCTATCATGTTATTTATCTCCCCCCTTCTCGAAATTAAACTGTATGTATAGGAATCATCTAGAGTTCAGGAAAAACATTTGCTTAACTGAGTAAAATGCTTCTTTTCTGAAATTACCTTTGTTTAAAGTTTCATTACATTATATTCAGGAGCCAAGAACCAACCTGAAAATTCGTTTGGGGTTTTTGCTTCCTTACAAGGTTTGATGAGATTTCTGTAACGGATCCCAGGGTGAGAGCCAAGCTGGAGTCCTGTGAGCGTCAGAGTATGGGGTGGGTGATCGCTGGCCTCCACCCCACCGGACCTCCACCAACGTGGGACTTCAGATTCTAAGCAGGGAACATCTGGGCATGTAAAACTACACAAATCTCTGCTCTCTGGGCCCTCTGGTTTTCCCTGCAGTGCAACTGAGAAATGCAATACAATTTCTTCCATCAAGGCCAAAAGCACCATAGATTTTTAAATTTAATTTAAAATTCAATTTTCTATTTGAAGCGAACAAAGTCTTTAGGGAAACATAATAGCTGGCTAGATCTATATGAAAAAGGCAGGTGATGCAAAATAAACACTGGCCATCACAAGCGGCCAGAGAACATCACAGACTTGTTTTTACCACCACCCAAGATGTGAATATGATCATATGGGCCTTCACACAGACAAAGTCACAGAGCCTGAGTTCAAAATTTGTTGTAAGACACCACCCCTAGAATTAATGGGGTTCTCCCCACTTCAGAGAAAGGTTATATAACATCTTGAAACTGAGTTCTGTTCACAAATTGCTCAAACTGGTAAGTGGCTGTTGTAAGAAGACAAAATAACATGCATAAGTCTTTCCTCTGATGGGAATGTGGATGGCATGGAGGCAGCACAGAGTAGTTAGTACTGAGAGTCTGTGAGTCCCTGGTGCAGAATGGAAGCTTCAGCTCTTACAATAACTAAATGCATTAGTTAGTGGGGGGAAATCACAGCTTGTCCAGACTCAATTCCCCAACTGCAAAGTAAAGTTGGATGAGAGCTAGGGGTTTTCAAACCTTTTAATACTAGTTAAGAAATCTTTGCTCAAGTGAAATCTTAGCCAGGACCCCTTTATATAAATGGATAAAAGATTCCACTACTCCAGTGGAAGAGAAGACAAGGGGCAGAGGCCCATCCACCACAGGGACAGCCTGGAGATCTAAGAGCCATGGTTTGAAATAGGGCGGGCTATGGTAGATGACTTCTCAAAACCTCTCCAGCCCTAACATATGAAATCAGGGCTCTGCAAACTACAGCTTCCAGGGCTAAATCCAGCCCTCTGCCTGCTTTGATTAAAATCAAAGTTCTATTGGAACACAGTAATGCCATTCATTGAAGTATTATCTAATGTTGTTTTCATGCTATAAGGACAGAGCTAAACAGTCATGACAAAGACTGTAATATTTACTTTCTATCCTTTGTCAGAAAAAGTTTGACAATCCCTCCTCTAAATACTTATAACCTGGTCAGCCATCCGTCAAGACTAGCATCCTTCCCATCACCTCATTCTATAATTAAAGAAAATGGGGTGCCAACATACTGGTTGGAACACTTCCCCAATAAGAAGGCAATCTAAAAATAGTGCATGAACAAAGAGAATAGAACATGGTAGAATGAGTTTCAAATATTGTGAATCAGTCACCATTCTGACCATGAAATTGATAAATAAAGTAATGGTGGCACTTCCCTTCTCGTTAAGCAACATCCCAACCTAGGGATCTTCAGAAAAACAGGAATCTCAGATGACTCATATCCCAACCTACCAATGAATAAGGAATGGGAGGGTCTACAAAGAGAAAAGCAGTTACGCTGGGTCGTCTAGTCAATAAAATAAAAACAGTAATAATATTAATCAATCTGATCATTTGGAAGCAAGAATTGCAAAGACACACTAACGAGATACCAAGGCAAAATAAAATATTAACGATCCCAGCCACCCAGTAGATCAGAGCTCTTACTAAAACAAATAGTACTTATATTTCAACCTGGGCTTCATTAGGATGTGGGATATTCTAATCCATCACTCAAACATGACAAGCACTGGCTTTGGTCACTGGTTAATTACTGGACTGTCATAACCCATTTCATGCCCACTCATCTTTTTTTGTTAATGCTTTTATTTTGTAATTGCAGTCTCCTGACAAATCCCTTTCCCATACCTGTCATTTTACAATGGCATCTACTGAAAGGAGGGGAAAAAAACCCTGTGTTAAAGACTTCATATATCTTACCATCTTGTCTCACACGTAGTTTTAAAACAGTGGGGGAGGGATGTCGAACTACCATTCTGATGCCATATAAGGTTACCAAGAGCCCCAAGGAAATACATAATTTCTTTATATATATATACACACACACACATTCATACACCATATATATATCTTCTTTTAAACGTGTATGCAAAATTAATAATCCTATCTTAGATGCATTTCAATGAATCCTACAATGAGCTCTCTATTTGGGCTGATTACTACTTATTTCTGAGCTCCTGTAATTATCGGGATGACTAATTTAACGAATACCATGACTGGTGTTCACACCCCTCATGGCAGGTGTGCAGTAGGCTTGCTGAGAATAAGGAAGGAATGACTTCACAGCCTCTTTACAAATAACATTAAAATCAGGATTTTTTGCCACTCTGTCATGGTCACATTTCATAAAGCAGATGGCATTTTGCTCCCTCCTCGGGGCCCATAGAGCCTTCCAGTCACCCAGACACACCTGAGGGCACCTCACTCTGTCATCAATTCTTCTCTGATTACAGTGTCAGCTGCTTACCTCTCTCAAGGGCCACCCTACTAGACGGCACACCTCTTGAGGGCTGAGGCCTGAGAGAAAGCCATAATTATCAGTCTCCTATCCCTAACCTAAAATGTAGCATCTTTCAAGTTCTGTTCAGTAAACATTTGAGTTAACTGACACGTGGCATTAATGGTGTGACAAGGCCCATGGAAGTTAAGGACAGTGCCACCAAACTGTGACATCCTATAGGGCACAAACTATATTTCTAGTCTAAGTACCACAATGCCTTAAGTATCATAATGCTTACACGCAGTGGCTGCTAAATGAATGTGGAAAGAAGGAAGGATTTTCAATGGGAGATTAAAGCCCATATGGTGGTAGAAAAGACAATGACTTCCACCAAATATGCTGTGGATCTAAATCAGGAGTAAACAATTTTTTTCTGCAAAGCGTTAGAAGCTCTGTAAACCCTTAAATATTTTAAGCTAACATGTTTTACTATCTGTTGCAACTATTCAGTTTGGCTGTTGTAGCATGAAAGCAGCCACAGACTATATGTAAATGAATGACTGTGACTGTGTTCCCATAAAGCTTTATTAACAAAATCAGGTGGTGGGCCAGATTTTCTTGCCAGCTATAGTTTGCTGACTCCTGAAATAAATGAGAAAAGCAAAACAATGAAGCTTTTAGAAGATAATACAGTAAAGTAGCTATCCGACCTAGGCGTATGGAAAGAGTGCTCAAATAAAACACAAAAAAGCAGCTAACCATTCTGGAAAAAAATTGTAAGTAGACTAGACTATATTAGAATTAAGAACAATGGGATATTATGCAGCCATGAAACAAAAAGTAGTTATCATCACAACATGAATAAATCTCACAACATAATGTTGAACAAAAGAAGCCACACACAAATGCACACACAAAAATATCATTAAGGGAGGAAAAAGGTAAGCTACAGGGTGAGAAAGACATGTGTCACTTACATAACTAACAGAGGCCATGTACCCATAAAACTGTTCTGGAACCAATCCCACTAGGTGGGCTTTTTTTCCTGTATCAACAAGCAATTCTTGGACACCAACAGGGTGTTCTACAATTCAACTCAATTCTGACACTACCTACCCAGAAATAGCATCAGATTCCACAGGTTAAGGGCTTAGTCCTAACAAGACTGCACCCCCAACACCCCAAACTAAAGATGCTGGTCAATTGCAAGCCCAGGTTATCGCCTGTGCTCCTGACAGGCTATAGAGTACAATTAATTTGCTAGAACAACTCACAGAAGTCAGAGACACATTTTGCTTACTGAGTCACTTGTTTTTTAGAAAAGGATGTAACTGAGGAGCAGCCAGAGGGAGGGGACGCATAGAGCGAGGTATGGGGAGATGGCACAGAGCTTCCATGCCCTCTGCCAGTGTACCACTATCCCCAAATCTCTGCATCCTCACCAACCTGGAGGCTCTCCAAACCCTGTACTTTGGGGTTTCTACACAGGCTTCATTACATAGTCATGGCTGATGAAATCGTTGACCACTGGTAACTGATTCAACCTCCAGCCCTTCTCCCAACATGGGAGGTCAAGGGGTGGGACGGAAAGTTCCAGACCTCTCATCACATGGTTGGGTACCGGCACCAGCTCCCATCCTTAGGTGTGGTCCAAAAGTCACCTCACTAACATAAAAAAAGCCACTTTTGTTGCATTTAGGAACATTTTGTTCACTGAACAACTTCCACGTTTTAGGAACTCTGTGCCAGAAACAGGGGCAAAGACCAAATATATACTTATTATAAAGCACAATACCACAACCCATAATATCTTATATACACCCGTACATACTGATAAAGGAAAGACAAGCAGAATAGAAAAATGGAAAAGGACAAGAATAAGCATTTCATAAAAAAAAGGTATGTCCAGATGGCCGATAAACATGTAAAAATAACATTGGCTTCATTAGTGGTCCAGGAAATACAAGTAAAAATCACCAGGAGGCACCACACAGGGCCCCCCCAGCAGGGCCAACATTAGAAAGGCTACAGCCCGTCCAAGATGGCAGCCTGGAAAATTCCTGAACTCACCTCCTCCCACAGACACGCAGAACCTGCACCTACGGATGCAGCAACTCCCTCCGAAAAACACCTGCAAACCAGCTGCCCAGCTGCCCAGCTCCTCGCATCGGGTGGCAGAGGCGCTCATACCCCAGCGGGTAGGAGAGGCTGGGGCACAACCTCACCAGAAACCCCAGCTTCGGGGCAGCCACCACAGGGGGAGGGAACCCAAAACGCGGAGCTTCTCCCCAGGAGCTCCGGGTTTGAACCCCACACTGGGCACCTGAGAGTCCGGGTAGCTGGGAAAACCGATGGGGCGGGCGTCCGGCCTGCGACGGGCTGCAGGCCTGTGGGGAAGCGCTCACGCGGGCGCGCTCGCCCCGGGACCCCGCAGAGGGCCGCTGCGGGAGCGCCCAGACTCGAGGCGCACGCGGTTCGCTTGCCGGCCTTGTATCATGGGCGTGCGGGGTAGGGACCTGCTGGGATGCGGCCAGGGCCAGTTTCTTGCTCTCCCTCTACCTTGCTAAAGCCAGCGGGAGTCTTCCCTTCTGCCCTCAGGTTTTTTTTCTCTTGGAAGGCACCATCTTTACCCTCCTAATGGCCCCACCTTCACACTCTCCCTTGGCCACATTCCAAGGCACCGGTATCCCCTGGAGATTATTTTTACATACATCTATTTCCCAGGTTTTATTGGCTGTTGACCACCTGGCACACTCCTGGGTCCCACGAGAAACCGTAACAATCAGAGAGACGTTTCTGGCACGAGAGACGGTTCTTGGCAGGCCCAGGGGACACCTCCAGATCACCTGGCCCTGGAGGCCAGTGGGGCTTATGCCTGCAATGCCACCGCACTGTACAAATTTGCATTCTTTAAAAGCTGCCTGAGAACCTGGTGCCCAGTCAGCCTGGATGTGGGCACTGACTGAGGTCCTCCCGTTTGGGACACTGACTGGCTTGGCACACCTCCACTACCAGGGGCCACTAAAAGGTTCAAACTTGGACAATCACAAGGGTTCAAGAGACAGCCAAGAGCTGGGCTGGTTGGATAAGTTTCCCCTCTTACACGGGGCCACTCCTTCCAGAATGGGAGAGACAGCTGGGTAATCTACTGCTTAGAAACCAGTGCAGAGAGTCAAGCAAAATGAAGAAACAAAGGAACATGTTCAAAACAAAAGAACAAGATGAAACCTTAAAAAAAGCATTAATGAAAAGGCTAGTAATACCAAGTGCTGGTGAAGATTCAGCCACCAGAACTGTTGTACCGCTTTGAGAGTGTGAATTGCTGCACTCTGGAAAACAGTGTGGCACAATCTATCCATGTTGAACATACACAACTAGGTGATTCCTAAGAGCAAAGCATGACCAGGGACAACAAAAAAATAGAGCCTTGAGAATGTGCATAGCACCATTATTTGCTAGAAACAACTGGAAACAATCCATGGGTCCCATCAACAGCGGATAAATGTTCACACAATGCAGTAGTCTGCATTAATAATATAAACCATAGCTACACACACAACATGGACTGATCCACAAACTAATATTGAGAAGGAAAAAAAAGCCAGATGCATATAAGTACATACAGTATTATCCTATATATAAAGTACCAAAACTGGCAAAACATAGCCAGTGATTGCCACAGAAATCAGCCCCATGGTCACCTTTGTGAGGCAGAGTCGTAGTCACTGAGATGGGCATCCTAGAGGCTCTGAGTTCTGTCCATTGGTTTCTTGACCTTTAATTACATAGGGATTTGCTTAATAATAATATATAAAGCTGTACATTTATGTGTTCGCACTTTTCTGTATTTTTTAAAAGGCTTTAAATTATTTGAGGCCTGCCATCCATGAAATTAAGGCTCCTTTTTCTTTTCAGTGGTACTACTGTATCTTAATGGATATGTCATATTCCTTATAGCAGAAGTGGTATTACATGAATTCTGAGGTTAGGTCATAAAAAGTACTGCAGCTTCTGCCTGGTTCCCTTGACACGCTGGTTCTCGGCGGGGAGGGGGGACTCCCTCTGGGAACACAACCGCCAAGCTGTGAGAAGTTCAAGCCACCTGGCAGGGGCATCTGCATGCTCCTGCTGAGAGTGCAGCTTTGGAGTCCTCCCAGCCAGGCACCATACCTGTGAGCGAAGAAGCCCTCTGAAGATCCTGCCCCCAGCCAGCTGAGGTCCCGGACATCCCGGAGCAGAGACAAGCCACCCACAAAGCCCCCTTGAAGGCCTGACCACAGAAGCCACGAGCACAATGAACTGGCTATTGTTTTATGCTAAGTTTGCAATGTCTCTGCCACAACCACCGCTACTGTAACCACCACCTTAATGTCGTTATTTCTAATTTTTGCAGAAATTCAATGAAAAAGGTATTTCATAAGCATTTTCAGGGGGAAGAGGTGTGGGCAGGGTTTAGAGCAATAAGGAGAATTGCCCAACATTATATGGTGCAGCCTTGATTTAAACCCCAATCTGTGTCTCCCCAGAGTCAGTGACACTGTTCGTGTGTCATGCTGCCTTTCCTTCAGGAAGGAATCCGTCAGCACGACAAAACACATCAGAAATGCATGCAACAGAGATAAGTTCCCCCAGGTAGACATTTGATGCTGAGCCTGGTCACCAGGATTCCACACGACTAAGAGGGTTTAACATGGGTTCTGCCACACGACAGCTCCAGGCCATGGGCAATTCGCCCGGCCCCCCATTTTCTCACATGTTATTACCCAAAACACTGGGATGTATGATAGGATAATGCCTGCTTGGGGCTCCTTTCTTTTTTTTAATTAAAGGAAATAATTAAAAGTAATAATGATGCCACCAGACATGTTGCTTCTTGGCCAATTGACTAGTTTGAGATTCTTACACAGTTTGACGTAATTCTACAACATGCCTTGGGTGAAAGCACTTGGTAAATTATAAGGCACAGTGACAGACAGCATTATTCTGGACACACAGAGAGGCAATAAAAGCTGAGGAACATCAATCTGCTCTGGCCGTGGAACCAAAATCAAACAATAGAGGAAACAAAAGAAGGATGGGGGCAAGGCCTGGGAATAAGCATTTCCTTCTCTGTATCTTCAGTGTCAAGAACAGGGCCAGATATACACACGAGTGTCAAAGGTCCAGATCGGTATCTGGATGTTCCCTTTCAAGCCAGCCACTGGAATTTTGAAATCTCAGAACTGGCAAACTTGTCCAGTGTGATCGTACAGGACAAAATTTTCCTCTCAACTCTACTGTCTCTGTGTAATAAGTGCAGCAAAATTATTCAACATACCCATGAGGAGAACAACAGTGAAAGCCTGTCAGCAGATGGATAGTGGTCAGTGAAACAGTCGCCTTTATGAGCCGAACCCCTGTGCAATGACGCAGGTCTGGAGCCCTCTGAAGAATAAACCCCCCACAAGAGGGTGGTGAGGTCCCTACTTAGTGGTCTCGGTTCAAGGCCTTCCTGCTTTTCTGTGCTATAGGAGTTTAAAATGTACTGGGTGACTCAAAGTCTGATTTTTCCCCCCCACTGCAGCATATACAATGAAACAGCATGGGGTCAGGAAAAAAGGAGAATAGAAATTCACTTTCTATCTCTGGGAAGAAATGGGAGGATGGAAGATCACATTCTGAAGCTCTTCAAGGAGCAAAATACAATGGAAGACGGGAGAAATAGGATTAGAGGCCAGTTCCTGGCACAGCTTTTGAGGTGATGTATTTTATTCTTGGAATCTTTTCTTTCATTCTGCTCCTTGCAGGGCAGAGAAAGTCACTTCAGAACTTGCCCCACCATCTTCTGATGTACGGAGTCGGTAAAGGAGTCGGGGGTGGGTCTATCTTCAAAGCACAAGGAATTCTTTGTTCATTCTAAGTCTCTATGCAGTTCTCACCGTGGGCTCCCACCATGTCAGGGGCTGGGTCTGACCTGGTGCCCAGATAGACTTGGTGATCGGAGCTGGTTGGTTAGCCCCTCAGATACCGACGGCCAGGCCTTCAGCTCAGGCTGATGAAGCAGACCACCTCTCCCCTCTCGGAGCTCCCAGTGGAAGGGCAGTAGGCGGCCCTAGGGACCGAGCACCGTAGCACTAAGGGCAGAGGTGACTAGCTGGCTGCCACAAATTCATGCTCTCCCTCATAAAGGAGTTGCTAGGAAGTAGTAGTTGTCCGCTATGTTTCTAGCCCCTTTTGCATCTAGTCAGGGTCACACTCATGTCCTCACAACAAAAAAGGAACAGAAGTAAAGGGCACTACTTCCAGACCCGGACGGTAAGAATGACTTGCACAGGCCTCTTCCCCCTTCTGTCAGCTCGATGCCAGTGTCTGTGGAAGCCACATATTAAAAAGTGGGACAATCTCTGCCAGCCTGGATCCTGAATGACTCTACGTACCAGAGACTCTGCCCTCACCCTCTACACCCCTCCTCACCATCACTGACTAGACCTGACGTCAGTGAAAAATAAGCTTCTGCTCTATTAAGCCACTGAGATGGGAAGTTTATCTATTACTACTGCTAGCATTCTATTAACTATACATATAGCACTTTCCAGTGCATTCAGTCATTTGTCCTTTTATTTACTGGATACACTATTGAGAGACTACCGTTGGCTAGGCATAGTTCTGGGCTTGGGACACCATGGGTGGGGAGGGACAGAAAATAAACAAAAAGGTAAATACGCAAAATAATTGAAACTAGAATAAGTCTATAAAGCTGTCTTAGTCCATGTGGATTGCTATATTGAAATAGCAGAGACTGTGGAGCTTATAAACAACAGAAACTTGTTTATCACAGCTCTGGAGGCTGGGAAGCCCAAGATCAAGGCACCAGCACGCTGGGTTCTGATAAAGGCCGTGTGCCTGTTTCACAGCCAGCAACCTCTTGCTGTGTCCTCAGATGGTGGAAGGGGCAGGGAGCTCTGGAGGGTCTCTCTATAAAAGCACCAGTCCCACTGATGAGAGCACCACCCTCGTGACCTAGTCACCTCCCAAAGCCCCCACCTACTCGCACAGTCACCTTTGGGGCTTATGATTTCAACCTATGAATGATGGGGGCAAGACAAACATTCAGACCATAGCAAGTGGAAAAACAAACATTACTGTGCCAGGGAATCACCGAGAATATGAAAACTGGAGCTAAGAGCTGAAGGATATAAAGGAGCCGGCCAGGCCCATATTTGGGAAAGAAGCATCACACGTTGAAGAAGCAGCAGGCGCAAGGCCCGGGAGGGAGGAAATTGCCAGGCATCCCCCAGGAGCCAACCAGCAGCCCATGCGCCATGCTAGCTAAACCAAGATAAGAGGCACAGCCCGGACAGCTCCTAGCCGACCAGGAGGCATGGGCCCCTACTCATGACCTTCCCAATCACAGACCCAAGGTCAGTCACCGCTGCCAGGTAATCAGTCCCAAAGCCTTCCTTCCCAGTGTTCATGCTCCGGCTGGGGCTGCCCGTGCCGAGGACTGACTCACCCCTGAAAGAGTGTGTTTTTAGCAGCTACAGTAGCAAACATGATTTTAGAATACTGCCTGGAATCATTCCCTTCAATCAATGAAGCACTTCAAATTTATGATTTCTTTCTAAACTCGGAAAGGTTCTATTGGCTTGAATGTCCCCAAGAATCATGACCTCAGGGTTTCAAGAAACCAACATCACACAAATTGCTAAGTATTTCTTTATAAAATAAAAAAATAAAAGGCAGGGCAATCACCATAACCTCACTATAGAGTGGTTCCTCCAGTAGGGAAGAGGAAATTGTTACAGCTTCAATTCGGGACCTGGGGACAACATTTGATATGAACTCTCCTGCCCTCACATGAAATATTGAATTAATTTCTGTTACCAATTGGAATACATTGCTGTCTTATTCACTGTGAATTACCCTGGCTGAAAATATTTGCTATTTATATCTCCTTCAGATTCTTCTGTGTCAATAGCCTGGGGGATAAACTGTCTGATTTTATTATAGTGAAAATCACTGTTTTTATTTGATGCCTATTCTTGTCCAAGGGGACAAGAAAACATTTTCACCACTATCAACTTGTTTCTAAGAAAAGAAGAAGATGGCTTTTCACCAAAAACTTAACACACAGTCCAGTAATGAGATTGCTCTGAGCTAGGATGGAGGGAGCTCCAGGAGATGTTTTAAGTAGAAAGGAGCAAATGAGGATGGAACGAAAGAGAATTATTGGGTAACTCCAGATGTGGCCTCCATCCTGGGGGGCAAAGGGACACAGAACCTTTGACATTCAATCGTCTCTGAAAGGAAAGAAGACTTGAGAGGAGTTGAGAGGGAAAGAAAGAAATGGAGTCAGGAAGCTGGTCCTGACTTCACCCCCAAGGGACAGTGAGTACGTAATTGTCACTCTGGGCATTAGTTTCTTCATCCGTAAAACGAATTTGGTTTACTCTCTGCCAATCCTAATGCTCTGTGGTTTTTCAACAATGTTCACTGAACACGGTGATGGATTTTTTAATGTGTCAACTTGGCTGGGCCACAATATCTAGATCCTTAGTCACACACTATTCTGGACATTTCTATGAAGGCATTTTTTTTTTATGGGATTAACATTTAAAACAGTAAACTGGGATAAATTACATTGCCCTCTTTAATGTGGATGGGCCTCATTCCATCAGTTGAAGACTAAGAAAAACGCTGACCTCCCGCGAGAGGAGGAATCCTGCCAGCAGATGGCCTTGGGCTTCCCCTGCAACTCTTCCCCCGGGTTTCCAGCCGGCTGGTCCACTGCAGATTATTGACTCTCCAAGCCTCTGCAATCACGTAAGCCAATTACTTACCATAAATATTGGCTTTCCTATTGGTTCCGTTTCTCTGGAAATACAAGTACCTACCATGTGCCTGGCACCACCCTAATCACTTGGGATTTATGCGGGGGCAAAGAAGCAAAGACCCAGCCCTCTTGGAGCTTATGATCATGCATGTGCAGTAAACTCAGAGGTTGGGGTCCTCAACCTCTGCAAAGTCCAAAGAAAGGATTGGTCCTTGCCCACCCCTGGAGATAACCTCTAAGCCCTTGGAAAATCCTGCCTAATAAGTGTGTCTATGTATCACTGGGGCCTTGAGCTATGCCAAACGGTTTATGCCAGCAATGTGATTTATGGTGATGCCTGCCTTTGCTCCCCTGAGGCCTCAGGCCATGCTGTACCAATTTGATCCCTGGGGTGCCAGAGACTGAGTAGCTAAGTTGGTCATTTGGCTGATCCATGCCTAGGTTTTTAACCCCCAAGAAAATCCCTAGACACCAAAGCTTGGGTGAGCTTCCTTGACTGCAGTACTTCATATATGTTGTCACGCATTGTTGCTAAGAGAATTAAGCATTGTCCTTACGACCCCAGTGAGTGCAAGAGGGTAACCGGAAGCTTATGCTCGATCGCACCTGCACTCACCTTACATGCCTCTTTGCTTATTTTTATCTATGTCCTTTCTCTGCAAGAAACCAAAATCTTGAGCGTAACCACTTTTATGAGTTCTGTGATTCCTACAGCAAATCACCAAACCTGAGGGTGGTCTCAGAACCTGACACCTTCAGCAGTGTTTGCACAGCAGCACCATCCTAAACACTTGGGATTCTTGAGGAAGCAAAATGACGCACAGACTCCTGCCCTCTTGGAGCTTACGACCTTGGCTATGTCTTTAGGGATGTGTGTGGGGTCAGGGTTCTCACGTTCGTTTCCTAATCACAGTCCTCCCTAGACCATATCAGGAACGAACTGAAGTCAGTTCTCAAGGGGCCTTTGCGCACCATTAGCAAATGATTGGCAAACTAGAATGCACCTGAGTGACAGTGGCCAAGTTGGTGAAGTTGGCCAAAAACTTCAAATACTCTATGGGGACCAGTGAGAAAAATTGCAGATGTTTAATTCAAGTTGAGGTTCGCCACAAGGAATGCTTTTGCCCCTCCAAAGACATCTGTCAATGTCTCAAGACATTTTGGTGACAACTGGGAGTGTGATACTGTTGTCTGTTGCATAGAGGCTACCCTACGATGCACAGGGTGCCAGTTTGGGTTGCTAAGAAGCATTAAAATATCCCTACCCTTTGACTCAGTATTTCCCCTGGTATCCCTACAGATATTCCTGCACCAGATTATTCATGTAGCATTATTTATGACAGTGAAAAGGTAGAAAATTAAATGTCTAACAACAGGGACGTGGTTAAATAAATTATAGTATGTTCATATGATAGAAAACTCTACAACCATGGGAAATCATACTGTTGAAAAATAATGGTATAATAAAATGTTCAAGACATAATAATGACAAAAAATCAAGTTATAAAATATATACCATTAAATCCAATCCTATTAACATATTCGTGCATGTATATCTGGGAATACAGAGGAATCCAATGAGGAAGGAAGAACACCAAAATACTACCTGTAACTACTTCTGAGTCGTGGGATTTGGGGGGATTCCTATCTCCTGGTAGCTGAGGGCACAGGAGAAGTAGAAAGGTTGAAATAAGTACCAGGTATCAAATCAGCAAGAAAAGCAAGGTTTTGAGTTTCATATAAAAATGTGTACCATTTCCCAGTACTCAGAAGTCATATCAGAGAACCCCAAACGGGGAAGGGAATATGGGGTGTTTCCAAGGTCCTCCTCTCTGGTTGCGAAAGACGAGATTCTGAAAGCTAATAAAAGTTATAATATCTACTATTTCTGAATGTGGCCATTTAAAGTCAAGCTTTAGTTACTTCAAACCATCAACCCTATAGTAAATGGCACTATCGAAACGCATGCCTCCCCATTCTCATTAAGTGACACCATTTACCGTTTGCTGGTCCCAAAAGCTGTGGCAACAGTTTCTTAGAAGCAAGGAAACCCAGCTGGCCAAATTCTTTCACATTATCGCTTCCTGTATATTATCCCCTATTCATGTCCAAATTTTCATGGAAGGAGCTCTACAAAGCGCCAAGCACAGAGGCTGGATGTTAATTATTACTGAGCATGGCAATCCGGAGCACCAAGCCTAGGGTCCTAACTCTGTAGACGAGGAAACTGAGACTCAGCCTGGTGAAGCTCTTTACAGTAAGGTTTCACAGTAGGTGGTGACTTGCACTCAAGACCCTATACCACCTTTACTTCAGGTAGCTGAGGGTCCTTGATCCAAAGTCAAGGCCGAGCAGCCCCGCGGAATGGAGACCCTCATACACAACTTCCCAGGGGGGTGCTAATGCAACAGCCTTAAACCAGGCATGCTCTTGTTTCTGCATGTCATTTTTCAAAATTCATTCCAAAGGAATCCTCAAAGAGCACACAACCAGTTATGCACAGAGGTGCTTATGGCAGTTATTTATAAGAGCAAAATCACAGGAAGCAACATAAATGCCCAACCATAAGGGAATGGTTAACTAAAGGATGATTTAGCTTTGTCGTGGAATACTATGTAGCCCTTTTAAAAGCTTTCAAACAATACTCAGCGGCATGAGATAATGCACACAACATAACAGGAATGAGAAGAGAAAATAATTTGACAAAGATGACAAATTGTAATCCAAAAGGACAAACATAAAATGATGATTTCAAAAAAAATGACTGCTTCTCATAGTCTCTAAAGCAAATACGAGAGTATGTTTTCCCTTTTCAAAATAAGACACCTTAGATAAATAATCTTTCCTGTTGACCTCTATCTCCAAACTAGTTCAACAAAACTATATTTATTTCAGTAGCAGCTTTGCTTCTGATCATAACTGTACTACATGCACAAAGCAGAAAACTTAAGAAAACAGAAAAACAAAAAGGAAACAAAAGCGACAGTAAATTTCACATTTACCCTGCCCAGCCTGTGCCTCTGAGACAGCCACGGACAGTTCAGTCCGAAACTCTCCCATTTTCCTCCTAAGGATAGTCGCTCTTAACCAAGTCTTTCGATTCTGTAATCAGTGTGTACGTGATTGCATAAACAAAAGCAAAATACTCCTTAACTCTACAAGCAAATGTTGTGTTTTCTTCTCTCTTTCGTTGTTCGAAAAAGAACTAAACTAAAAAAATTAGCAAACCCTATCAACCCACCACATCTGTTGGGAAGGGACCAGCCTTCCCTTCCCCATGCACAGTGGAGGAATTCTTTCTGCCCAGTGAACTGAGTAAATGAATAAATCAAAGAAATAAGTCTAAATGAATGAATGCATGCCGAGTAAACGTTTCCTGGCCTGAAAGGCAGAGGATGAGGCTGTCTGCACAGTTGCTTTCTGGCCCATAAACAAGTGACAGCAACACAGCACGGGGCAGAGTTGCCATGAGGTCTTGTCGGTCTTGCCACAGGAATATCTGAACTGCTGTTTGCAGACCTTGGTTGGGTGAGCACAGTTCCCTCCCTGCATGTTATTTTTCTTTTGCCTAATGGGTTTTAAACTATTTGGCCTCTAGGTTTTCATGTTGAATGAGGCAGCAGGGAAGAGAAAAACTATCTGCAAAGGAGGCCTAATTGTCCTCAACTCGCTAGAGGCACTCTGCCTTTGGTACTGCCCACGGCATCCCTGGGTGCTGAGCGGGGCAGGGCTTTCTCCATTACCTCTCACTGCCTCCGGGAGGCAAGGACTGGGATGTCTGCAGACTGAGTTACTGTCGTACAGCCCTTTCATCCCAATGACACCAGTCATTCTTCTCCTGCTCATAAAGATTGAAGTATTAAGAACACAGACTTCTCGTGTCATTTTGCTCATGGTCTTACCCAATGATAAATGGCAGAGAGACTGAGTAAAGACATGATCCCTTATTTGCAAGCTCTGTGTTACTCTAAGGGGCAGATATTCTTTGATAACTCTCATGCTGATGATCATTAAGCATCCATTATTCATTCATTCACGCAATAAATCCATGGGAAGTGCCTACCATACTAGGCCGTCTGCGATGAGCTGGCAAAGCAATAGGAAATGAGACAACCACGATCTCTGTCCTCAGAAGCCCAGTGGTGGAAACAATAAGAAAATAAAGGAAATCATCAGACTCTCTGGTGGACAACAACAGGACACTGGGTGGGCAGGGAAGGCTGGGTGGTGGGCACTGTCATGCTGCCTGGGACCCTCTTTGAGAAGAACTTCATGTCTGGGAGTACAGATGGCTGCTGGCCTCTGGCTGCCAGCACCTCCGGGATAGCCTCAGTTGCACAGTCACCCCCCCCAAAGTCACATGCCCGCATAAGACTGATGAGTGGCAGAGTATAAGGCCTGGCTATGGCCACCCGCGGGAGGCAACCTGCAGGACCAGTGTGGCTCCAGAGCTCCCCAGGTGGTCAGCCAAGGCTGTGCCCAGTCTGCATGGCTCCGTGTCTCCCTCCACCTGCTCTGTTCCATTTCCCTCCTTCCCACAGTGGGTGAATCCAGGCGTTCCCCAGAATGAGCATCCTTCGTTGAGGATGCTGAATTCCACCTCAGTCTGCATGCTGGGAAAGGCACAAGCTGAGCCTTGAAGGATGAGCAAGAACCAAAGTCCAGATTGTGGGAACATCAAGTCTCAAGACAGTGAGACGTGAGCCAGCCGGCACGGTTAAGGACCCTGGGCGGCACGGACCGTGACAAGGGGCTTGGATCTCATTCCAAGTGTGCAGAGTGACAAATGAAGGGTTGTATGCTGAGGAGCGACAAGATCTAATGTTTATTTTTAAGAGCTGACCCCAGTGGCTCGCTCTCTGCAAGGCACACATCTCTGTTCCAGAGGTCCCCGTATATGAACCTGGACAGACAGCAGCTCTTCAAAGACGTGTTCAAAAGATAACGTTGCAGGCAAGAAGAGGTGAAATGCCTAGTGGCTAATGTACACTTAATATGTATTAACCCTAACAAACATTTCAATGTAGGCAGAATTATTTCCATGCAGCAGAGACAGCAATGGGGGCAAAGAGAATGCATGAAAGTGGCCAAATTCACACAAATTGTTAAAGAAAACACAGGGATGTAACTCCACATCCCCTGGCTCCACAATGAATTACTTCCCCTTTGTAAGTATTATAATATTATAACTATTTATTATAAATATTCTTATTATATATAATTCTGGTATTATATGAGTATAATAAGCACTATAAAATATTGTATCTATTGTAAAGCTAATGATAATCACAGGCATTTAAATGACCAACTGCTACCCCACTATATAACCTGTCACCCTATCACACAGCTGAACTTGCAGCAAAATAATGACCAGTCTTAAAGGGAAAAGGAAGATACCGAAGGCAGTTACTGGTATCCACGTTCTGTTTGGTGTCCTGACGATTTCCTGGCAGCTTCTCTCCCCGTGTACCCCTGACCCCACCCCAGACTGATGAGAAGGGCTTCCCCGCGCAGGCTGCTGACTGCTGGTGCAAATCCACAGTGTGTATGAATCCAATTACCAGCCAGCTTAGGCTGAATGGGACCTACAGTTTCACCCACTGTGATTCAGTGTATAAGTGGCTGAACTTTCAAGAGTGTCTCCCTCTGCCTTCCCTTGATCTGGAACAAGATAGCAAGGCAAATGCCGGCCGCTGAAGGGCTTTTACGGTGTGATGATGTGAAGGTCAGGAGCATGTAACTTGCTCTTCTTCAGGCTTGCACAGTGAAGATTTCTAACACACATAATGTAAAAGGGCAGAGGCAAGATGACTGGCCCCTCTTCCTAAACACTTGGGGCAAAAACCAAGGACATCAATGCATTATATTATCTCAGGGAGTCAGATTCCCGTGGTAACATGAAATGGTACAACAGGAGGATTACAGCCCCCCAGCTCCTCCCAAGGAAACCCAGTCCATGCATGCTCTTTCCTTTACTGGGCAGGGTTAAGCCTCCCAAGTTCTTCTTTTGTGGGCTTTTGAACAGGAGGGCACCTAAAATCACGAGCAAGTCATTCAGGAAGCAGAAGGAAGATCGTGTGGTCACGGCAATGTTCCAAAGAGTTTCAAAGTCATGACCAATTATGAAAAACAAAAACAAAAAAACCTGTGGCAGCGCAAAGCACAACATGATGGAGAGGACAAATCCAAAACTCCTTAGATCAAGGTAAAAAGGCGAGAACCAAGAAATGACCGTATTCAACTTGCTGACATTTTCTGAATCTGTTTTCGAAAACGAAATTGATCACTTCCTATCCAGACCCATCAGTAGACTATAGCTGGCCCAAGTCTCACAAAGTGAACATTCTCATGTCACCGACAACCAGATCAAGAACTCAAACCCTGCCCAAAGCCCCCTCCGCCCCCTCCCCACCTCCTCTCCGAAGGCAATCAATATCCTAACTTCTATCATCACAGGCTAGTTTGGACTGGGTTAGAGCTTTCAATAAACGGGATCATGTAGCACGTGCTCTTTGGTGCTTGACTTCTTTCGCTCAGCACAATGTTTAAGAGTTTCGTCCATGTCGTTACATGTAGCAATAGTTTGTTTGCATTACTACAGCATGCTCCCTTGTGTGACCGTGCAATCTCCACTGTCCTTTAGATGCACACTTTGTTCTTTCCTGTCCCCAGCCATCACGAATACTGCTGCTGTGGTCATGCCTGTACATCTTTTGGCACACAGCTGTACACATCTCTGTTGGAACTGAATCGCTAGATCATACAGTACCCGTTTGGTCTGCCTCCATGGATACTGCCAAACAGTTTTCTGAAGTAGTTGCACTAATTTACATTCCCAAAGACAGAGTATGAGAATCCTCATGATCTAAGCATTTTTTCCAAGTTTCATCTGGCTTTACATTTTTATCAAGTAATACATGTTCAGAGTTTTAAAAAACAAATAATCCCATAAGATTTATAATGTAAAAGTCCACCCCTGCCCTACCCTTAAGTCCTGGTAACCAGAGCCAAAAATGCTCAACTCTTTTAGCCCCTTTTCTCAGCATTTATCTTTGTGTTTCTATACATTTATATTTTATTCCTTGATTTCCTGCTATAAAAAAATTAAGTTCTAGCACTGTTACACCCTGTGTCTCTACCTTCCCAACATACATTTCCATAATAGAGCTTTACTGTAATATTCATTGTATCAATAGTTATTGCTTCATTTATTACTATATAATTATCACTCACAAAGGAAACCGAGAGTACACTATGACTGCATTTCCTTTCTTAGGCAAAACTTTGTTTTCCCTTAAGTTAGTGGTTGCCTTTATTTTTCACCTACTTGGTTTTCTAATTATGACCAGTTTTTCTCAGACTCTCTAATGGAAATATAAACCTCTTTCAAATAGGTCTAATTCCTCAGGGAATCTATGCATACTTCATTCTCCTTTTGAAGTTTTGTGGGTCGTTTTGTTTGTTGGTTGGTTGGCAAAAGGCCTCTGTCTTCCAGCTCACTGAGGCTCCTGAACAGCGGTCATGCTAGAAAAGCTCTTCATGATTCCCCTAGGAGTTCCTTTACTCCTCAGAGTTGGATCCCCTGTCTCCAGAATATTAAATTTCCTTTCCCGGGGTTTCTCTTGCTTGTTGGAGCAAATCAACCAGTAGTTCCCTGGCTGTAAATATTCTGAAACTTCCACATCTGTATTTTACCTGCACACCTGATTGACAGTTTAGAGGCATACGTTGGAAAGCGATCTAGGTTAGAAGCCATGGCTCAGCTTTAAAGACATTGTTCTCCTGACTCCTTGCTTCTCAGTTTTATGCTAAGAAGTAGGATCTTATTGGGATTTCTGATCTTTTTATGTGCGACCCATTTGCTCTTCTCTGGAAACTTTAAGCATCTTCTCGTTTTATCCCTGGTGTTCTGAAATCTCATGTGTGCCTTGCTGTAGACTTATGTGCTGGGTAAGGTGAGTCTTTTCAGTCTAGAGATTCAAGTTCTTCAGTTTTCAATATACATATGATTTTTTTTAATTGTTTCCTTTTTGTGTCTTATTGGGCCTACTGGATGGACTCTTTGATTTTCCCACATTTCTCCCCAGCTATCCAGTCTTTATTTTGTTTGACTTTCTAGGAGATTCCCTCAACATTAGCTTCCAACCTGCCAGTGATTTTTTTTTTCATTTTTGTTATATTTTTAATTTCCAAGAGCTTTCTGTCCTTCAGTACTTTGAAAAAATAGTGTTTCATTTTGTTTTATCAATGAAACATCTTCTCTTTCTAAAAATATTAAGTATAGCTTTTTAAATTAAGTTGCCTTCTGTTCATTTCACTATCACTATATTCATCAAGATAATTTCCTCCCAGTATGTGCTTTCATCTTTCCCATTTGAGAACAGTTTTCCTCAAGTCTGATCTGATTCCTACACACCCACTGGTATTTAAGAGAGGGGCGATAAAAAGCTGATTGGCAGTTCTCTGTGAGTAGGTGGGGCTTTACCAGAAGGTGATTGGGTAGAAATTAACCTAATTCATTGGAGTTCTTTTCTCTTGCAGTGGTCAATTACTCCCAAGAAAAATCCTCCCATCTCCGTCTGGGGAGTATATACTTAGCTGCTTATCTTCTGGGAACGGAGGAAATGAAGGAGATTGGATTGAGAAATTTCTCTCCTTATTTCATTTTAATGTTTGAAGCCAGTTCTCTATGACTCCTGACGTCCTCAACCTGGGCCCCCTCTTACTGAGTTTCTCCAGAGACGAATATCCTTTCTCCAGATGCTGTAGACGAGAATCCATAATCTGGTTCTTTGGAGTAGGAAAGGACATCTGAGAATAAAACTGGCACACATGCAGTATTAATTTGATGGTTTTAGGGTTTGTTTTTGTGCTTTTTGTGTTTTTTTTTATCATAATCAATAGAAATGGACTCTGGCAGTTTAAACAGGAAAGAAATTTCTTTCGTTATTTCTAGTATGTAGTTCATTGAATTCTTGAAAAGGCTGAAGAAGCAGGCTCCAGGCTAATCTTAAACTGCACCCAAAACCACCCCACAGAAAAGGCCTGACAAGGAAATCTTCCACTGCCCTGTGGAGCACTAAAATAGATGGTCACTTCTCCTACCACCATCCCCACCAATGCCAGTTCTATGTAAGAAACCGGCTCTTACAACCATTGGTTGACTGCTTCCACTAAAAGCCTAAGTCCTCTGCCTCAAAAGTGACAATGCACAGACCCTCTTCCCTCAACTTCTGAATTAAAATTTCATGGGTGTCTGACAGGCATCGCCAGGTCGCATGACTGTGGGCTAGGTCTAGCAGAAGCTGGGAATTAGAGTTCAGATTGAGGAAGCAAGGTTCATAATTTCAGATGTCCCTAAATAAAGAAAAGCTATTCAAAAGATGACGGGCAGGAGGAACTATGAGACCTATCCTCTACTAAACAGACTCTTCACATCTGTCTTTTGAAGTATCTGTGGGCTCCAATTTTCAAGTCTCTGTAGGATTCTGTAGCAAAAGTTGGCTTGCTTCTTGTTGGAGTGCCACTCTCTGGTTCCGTCTGTCTTGCTCTGCCAATCCAGCTGCCATTTGCCCATCTGTTTTCCATCTTCTAAGTATTTGTTGACATTTTTGATCTGGTACTGTTTCCTCTCCTGCGCTCTTTGTCCGTGTAGGTTTATACCTTTTTGATTCTCTTCCCATCACTTTAGTAGGATTTGGGGAGAAATCCATGCGTGCTATGTTTAATAAGGATTTAAGGTAACTTTTGTGTAGCTGAGAAGGAGATTATATGTAGCAAAGATTTACAGATTATTTCATGTGCCAGAATTGTGGGGAACTGCCTTTGAATCTCAGCCGCGCCACGAGGGTGGCCACTGAGAACCCTTTGAATCTCAGCCGTGCCACAAAAATGACCGCTGAGAGCCCTTTGGGTTTCAGCTGTGCTCACTCCGGTCTGCCTCTTACGTCAGAGACAACTGCACATGCACACAACTCTGCGTGATTGGAAATTTGAAAGTCGCCTTGTTAGCATAAGGTGTAACCAATCAGAAGAGACCACACCCTATATATTCCATGTTCTGAGCTGCAATAAACCAGTTCCTGCTTCGACTGAGCTCCCTGTCATGTCTGATTGTCTCCAGGGACGGCAAACGGCGGAGGCTGTGGAACGGGCAGTCGGCTCTTACCTCCCTCGCTTCGCCTTGTCAGGGCGTGCCTCTCCCTCCCTTCCTTTCCCTCCACTGGCTCGGAGGGTCACAGAAAGAGCTTGTAACAGAAAGAGCTTGTAATCCTGACGGTGAGCAGGACCGGCGGGAGAGAGCCTAGAAACCCCGACAGCTGGTGCCCCATGTGAGGAACGCCCGAAGAGGCTACTCAGACCGGATCAATGGTGAGGAACGCCCGAAGAGGCTACGCAGACCGGATCAACGATCCCTCAGTTGATGAACCGAAAGTGCGGTGGAGTGAGCAGTGGGTGATTATGTGATAAGAGCCTTCCCGGGAAAATGGGACAAGCAACCTCTAAGGATGAACCTCCGCTTAAAGCGCTGAGATGTATGCTTAAAAGCCGAGGGTTGGAACTCTCAGATTCCCAGGCAGAAAGAGTTTGGGATACCTTTGTGAGGGTAGCCCCCTGGCTCCCTGTCAGTAACCCTTTTGATTATTCCACCTGGGACCATGTTGAACGACTGATCAGAAAGGGAGAGATAGACTGGGGTGAAGATCCCCCTCTGGGAGTGTACCCTACGTTGTCAGCCCCTAAGACATGTTTCGGGAACACTCGATCTTTATCACCCTGCTCGGCGGGTCCCGCAAGGAGTCCCTGCAAACAGGGAGCTAATAGGCAATACCCAAAAGAACCAGATAAACTAACTCCTAGGGAGGCATCTGCGCCCCCGGAGGAAAGGGAATGGGAATGTTTTGATGAGGAATGTCTCTGGCCACCTCCCTGGGCTGGCCCCGACCCATCAGCGTATATCGCTGAGAGGCCCTCTGACACCGCCCCGCCGCCATCTTATCTGGCGTTTTCGGCGACCATTAACTCTGGCGGGAACGGGCTGGTGCCGCCCTCTTATCAGGCATTTCTGGTAGATGTTAACCCTGGCGGGAACAGGCCAGCTACATGGTACCCCTGGGAGACCCAAGAACTCAAAGAATTAAAGAAGGCAGTCTCGGAGGATGGGCCTAATTCCCCGGGGGCCGAGACTCATCAGCACTGTACTACTCAGGATTGGAAGAGCTTGACAAAGGCAGTCCTTCCTGGTCCCCTGTTCCTTAAGTGGTGTGCCTTCTTTAGGGAGGAATGCCACATCCAGGCAGAGAGAAACCAATCTGCAAACCCTCCGATTCCCGTTACCTTTGGGATGCTCTCGGGGACCACTGACCAGTTTGCTACAGGTCTCCAGCAGGCCACCATTCCCACCCCTTATCAGGAGCAAGTAAGAGCTCTTGGGCTGGCCGCCTGGAAAAAACTGGAGGAAGGCCCCTTGGAACCGCTAGTTTCCGGAATCACCCAAAAGCCCACTGAGGACCTCCCGTCCTTTGTAGATAGGGTGGAAAAGAGCTTGCAGTGTAAATTTCCCCCAAGGCCATTGCGGGATCAATTTGTTAAAATGTTGGTTTGGGAGGGGATGACTACTGACCACAAGTTGGCCTGTGCAGGGCTGAAAGATAGGTCCATGGAAAGGTGGATAGTCGCCACCAAGGATGTGGGCACTCAAGCCCACCAGTCCCAGACTCTGGTTGCCGCCTTGCAGGCACAAACGGCCTCCTTAATGGAGGCCTTGACTGCAGCCCTCACTTTACAGTCCCCAGGGAGCAGAGCCCCAGACAAAGGGGGGAGAAATCAAACTTGTTTTGGATGCGGTCAGATGGGACACTTCAAGAGGGAGTGCCCTAATGACCATGCTACAAAAAATAGCACTGGCAATCAAGGGGCTCCCCTGATGAACAGGAGGGGACGGCGCCCACCTAGGATGCTCTGTCCTAGGTGCAGGAAGGGATTCCATTGGCAGAAAGACTGCAGGTCTAAGTTTGACATCCAAGGCAACCCTTTAAACTAGGGGAGGGGCAACCTCCAGCCCCGTTAGCCCAAGGAGGAAGGAGTTGTTCTGATTCCCCCAGGGCCCATTGGACAGTGCCCATAATACCGGGGGTAGGACCAAAGATGGACATATTCATATCGGGAAAAAGGTTCCACTGCCTAATTGACACTGGGGCAGACCGAACTGTGCTTAGAAAGGAGGAAGTTCCCCTCCACTGGAGGCTAGTCCCGGGACCCCCTTTACTACGGGTCGGAGGCAATGCAACCTCTGAGGAGACTAAGGACTGTCTTAAATGGGAAGACATAGATGACAACCATGGGGAAGTCAGACCCCTCGTTGCCTCTGACTTGACAGCTAACCTGCTGGGCCAAGACATTCTAGGAGGAGCCGATGTCTACATTACCAATAATCCTAAAATTCTTTATGAAAACATATCGGGGGAAGAAGAATACCAATGACAATTTGGTTGTACTAAGAACCTCAGTGATTATAGGGGAGGCCTTTCCTTTGAGGCTTCGAGACCTAATATGTCCCTTTTGTGAGTGAAGCCGCACCCCCAATCCTAAAGGCCACTGCTCCGGTAACGCCTGCTATTACATGACTCCCAGGACCTCCAGTCTGGGTGGAGCAGTGGCCATTACCACAAGCTAATCTTCAAAGACTTAAAGAAATTACCCAAGAACAATTAAAACTGGGACACATTAGACCTTCCCTAAGCCCATGCCCTGGATTCCATCCATTCCAAAAGATTTGTCCCTCATTGTGATTGATATTAAGGATTGTTTTTTTCTCCATTCCCCTCAACCCCACTGATTGTGAGAAGTTTGCTTTCTCCGTACCTTCCACCAATTTTCAAGGGCCTGATGAGCGATACAAATGGACAGTGTTGCCACAAGGCATGGCTAACAGCCCAGCCTTTTGCCAACGATATGTCTCTCAGGTTTTGCAGCCCCTTCAACAGTGGCCAGGGGTGGTCCTATATGCATACATGGATGATATTATTTTGGGAGCATCCACCACTCAACAGCTGAGCTCTGCCTACCAGAAGCTCCAAACCCTCTTGAGACAAGGGGGGTTACATGTGTCCAGCAACAAGGTCCAGACTGTGCCTCCCTTTGAAATACTAGGAGCGAGGCTTCACCTGGACTCTGTGTGTCCTCTTACACCCCAGCTGTCTATCAAGGACTCCTACTCCCTGGTAGAACTACAAAAGGTATTAGGGGAGCTTAATTGGCTACAACCCTGGCTCCACATTACAACAGAGGACCTTATCCCTCTCTTTGAGTTGTTAAAAGATAAAACTCCATCTGAGCTTGTTGTATTAATGGAGGAACATAAACAAGTATTTAGACAGATTCAATTAGCACTTGATAATGCCCAACTAGCCCGGTATCAACCTGATTGTGACCTTTGTCTGTGGATTCTTCCTGGCTTAGAGTTGCTTACCACTGTTATCACACGCCAAGGTAACCCTCTCCAATGGGTCCATGCATCAATAGGAGGCACTCCACAAGTGTATGCCCCATTAGATCAACTGGCAGATCTTATAGTCAAAGGCAGAGACACCACCTTAAGACATTATGGGAAAGACCTGGAAATTTTAACCATTCCTTATCGTTTGTCAGACTTTGAATGGATCAAGCAAAATCACAATAGAGTGTCCAAGGCTCTGACAGGTTTTTTTAGGTAAGATTGATTGCCATTATGGGCCTAGCAGATGGGTTGCCTCCTTCTCCAAGTTAAGTTGGACCACCCCTAGACTCTTTTTGAGTAAGCCCCTTTCCGACGCCTTGAATGTGTTTACCGATGGAGGAAAAGAGGGGTCTGCTGTTGTTGTCTTTCCCCCTCCTCACCTCTTGACCAAGTTAAAAGAAACCCAACATTTTGAAAAGGTTACTGGCTCAGCACAATTTAAGGAATTGTATGCCATAGCATTGGCCCTAAGTAAAATTTCTGAACCTATGAATCTTTTTTCTGATAGTCTGTATGTGGTGAACTTGCTTCCCACCTTAGCCTCTTCTTATATCAAGTTAGATAAAAACCCCATAACCGCCTTGATGATTCAAGTGAGATCCTTGCTAATGGCATGATCCAAGCCCATATTCTTGCAGCACCTCCGAGGACACCAAGGTTTGCCCGGATTCCTCTCCAGAGGAAACCTATTAGCTGACCAATTAGGGTCCTCTGCTGCTCAAGCCCTTTCCATGCAACAGGCCCAAGATTTCCAACAGGCCCAAGACCTCCATGAACTTACCCACCTAAATTGGAGGGGACTCCATCATAGATTTCCTCATATTCCTACTAAAGACTTGATAAAAATTATCAGGACTTGTAAATCCTATTTGCCTTTTCTACAAATTCAACCCCTCCACTCCCCTGGAGTTAACCCAAGGGGCGTTAAACCAAATTGTCTCTGGCAAACTGATGTTACTCATTATGCAGCTTTTGGAAAATTAAAATTTGTCTTTGTCTCAATAGATACATGCTCCCACGCTTGCTGGGCTAGTGCCCATGCTGGAGAGAAAGCTAAACATGCACAGAGCCATTTTTTACAATGTTTTGCTATATTAGGCATACCACATCAAATAAAAACAGATAATGGCCCCTGCTTTACTAGCAGGGCGTTACAAGACTTTTTTAATACGTGGCATATCAGCCACTCCACAGGAATCCCATACAACCCACAGGGCCAGGCCATAGTAGAGCGTCACAATAAGACATTAAAAGACCTATTACAAAAACAAAAAGGGGGAATAAGCCCCCATGACCAATTACGGATGGCCCTACTTACATTAAATATTTTAAATTTTTCAAAAGATCAACCTCTAACGGCCTTTCAAAGGCACTGGACAAATCAAACACCATATGCCAAAATAGAAGTGCGCTGGAAAGACCAGCTGACTGGGCAATGGCGAGGACCAGATCCACTGATAAGTATGGGCAGAGGATTCGGATGTGTATTTCCTATAGGTGGACCGAATCCAATTTGGGTTCCTGCTAGGAACTTGAAATTCTGCCCTCAGACCACTCAGCAAATGGAAGAAAGCCATGATATAGACTCTCCCCAAGAGGGTGACCTCTTGAGGGCTTGTCTTTCTTCTCTCTTTCAGAGTTGACCTTTTAAGGATTACATAAGAAGAAAAGGAGTCATGAAGGCTAGACTATTACTCCTGCCATAGTCCAGACTGCTGAAGAAGTGACACTGTTAAGCCTTCAACAAGGACATCTTTGCAGTCCTATGTTTTCTTACCCTCTGCTTCCTTTTCTACCCGAGTATGGGAAGAAATAATTAGTTTGTTTAGTCTACCCAAGCTGCTATTAGGAGGTATAATAATTGTAATGTCATCAGTTATTTTCATGCTCGTGCAGTGGTGAAGATCATATCAATGGCAAATTATGTTAGCTCAAGTGATTGAAGAAGGAGTTCCCCATACCCCAGAGCATTCATGGGCATTTATAGCCCTACAGAGAGGTGCAAGCAACCTCTTGAGAATGTCATTACTGGAAGTGCTAGGATGATAGTCAATGACGGGTAAGATCTCCTGAAAGATGGGGACAACCTAAGACAGGCACATCCTCGAGTACAGGATGGCATATCTCTTGCTCATACAAAAACAAAAAGGGGGGAAATGTGGGGAACTGCCTTTGAATCTCAGCTGTGCCACGAGGGTGGCCACTGAGAACCCTTTGAATCTCAGCCACGCCACAAAGATGGCTGCTGATAACCCTTTGAGTTTCAGCTGCGCTCACTCCAGTCCACCTCTTACGTCAGAGACAACTGCACATGCGCACAACTCTGTGCATGATTGGAAATTTGAAAGTCGCCTTGTTAGCATAAGGTGTAACCAATCAGAAGAGACCACACCCTATATATTCCATGTTCTGGGCCGCAATAAACGAGTTCCTGCTTCGACTGAGCTCCCTGTCGCGTCTGATTGTCTCTGGGGACGGTGAACAGTGGAGGCTGCGGAACTGGCGGACAGTCGGCTCTTACCTCCCTTGCTTCACCTTGTCAGGGCGTGCCTCTCCCTCCCTTCCTTTCCCTCTGCTGGCTCGGAGGGTCACAGAAAGAGCTTATAATCCTGACGGTGAGCAGGACTGGCGGGAGAGAGGCTAGAAACCCCGACACCAGAATAATCTTTTGAAAAATGTAAGATTTCTCATTGGGCTCAGACACACCAAGGCTGCCACCCTCGCCTGCTGACTCTCTTCCACCTAGGCAGGAAGTCTGGCCTGTATGTCTTTAAGGAAAGGACTTCTCTTGCTAAGAATTTTATGTTATTTAGGGAGTGAAAAAGAAGAAATTGGCAAGATAAGTCCTTTGTTTTCACTAGCTGGTAGAGCTCCAGTTTCCTATCCCTATGGCATTTCTTTCTCTAGATTCAATTTGAAAATCTCAGGGAAGAATTCTGGTTGGCTGGCTTCGGTCATGCACCCATCACAGTGGTAAGCTGGCATAAGGCTCTATGATGGGTCAAGCCTGGCTTATTCTATGACTGAAGCATGGGTCTTTCCCTACAAGAGGTTGAGGACTCCTAGCAAGGTATTCTGAAGCAATGGCAACCTAATTTGTATACACAACACTGCTGCACAATGGATATTCTTGGATATCATGTGACTATGGCAAGATGCAGGCATGGAAAATAAACCTGCAATGGGCCGAATAATGCCCCTAAGACATATGCCACCTTACTCCCTGGAACCTATGAATGCTACCTTATATGGCATAAAAGGAATGTGCAGAGGTGATTAAGGTAAGGATCCTGAGATGGAAAATTATCCCAGATTATCTGGCTAGGCCTTTAATGAAATTAAAAATGTCCTTACAAAAAGGGAGGCAGATGGAGATTTGATACACACACAGAGCAGAAGAATGTAACATGACACTGGAGCAAGAGATTGCAGTGTACAGCTCCAAGAATCCTGATAGCCGTCAGAAGCTGGAAGAGGCAAGGAATGAATTCCCCCCTTTAGCCCCTAGAGAGTGTTGGCCTTTGTTTTAGGCTAGTAAAACTTATGGAGACTACTGCCCTGCAGAACAATGAAGGAATAAATTTATCGTTTTAAGCCACCAAGAATGTGCGAATTTGTTCACAGTAACAATTGGAAACTAATGCAGATTTTTGTATCTGCTGTAATAAATTCCTAAAAGTATAGAAGTGGCTTTGGAAATAGGTAATGGGTGGAGGCTTGGAGAATTTTGAAATCCATGAAATAAAATTCAAAGATGGCCTTAAACACACAATTGGTAAAAATGTGAACACTAAAGGCACTGTTGGTGAGGCCTCAGAAAGAGGTGAGGCACGTATTACTGTAAATGGGAGGAAAAGCAGCGCTGGTTCCATGGTGGCAGAATGCCAAACTGAATTGTGTCCTGCAATTATGCGGAAAGCAGAACTTGTATATTATGAACTTGGACATTTAGCGGAAGAGCTCTCCAAGCAAAGTAGTGAAGGTACAGTCTGGTTTCCTCTTGCTGTATAAAGTAGAATGTGAAAGCAAAGAGATAAAATGAAAGAACCATCGAGCAAAAAAGATTTATAGGACTTGAGGACTTAAGAAATTAACATCCTATCCATACTGTAAAAGTTGCCAAAATTAGGAAATAAGATACTCACTGTCAGGATGTCATGCTCTGAAGAAAAGGCCAAGAGTGTGGTTGGACAACCTTTGGTTAGTGCCCAGAAGATTAGGCATGTGACTCACGGGTCCCCTCAGTGGTCTCAGCAAAAGCCTGGAATAAAGATGGGATTATCCGGGAAATACCTGTGGAGGATCCTGTTGTCTAATGGCATGATGGCTTATGACACGCACAGGAGAGCCAGAAGATTTCTGAGAATGTGCTACTAGCAGAAACACTGCCGGTTTGGGATGAAAGGGACAGAGAGGGGATGAAATGAAGGAAAGCTATAGGACTCTCAAAATTCTACAGGCAAGAAACAGGCTCATAAAACTATTCAGCTGCAATATAGACTACTTCAAAAAGTAAAATAAAATAAAGAATGATTCCCAGGGTACAGCCTGGAGCTGAGAGGGTAGAGCCACGGGTCACAGAGGGTTATTTCCGGGCCTTGAAACCTAATGGAATTTGTCTCACTGGATTTTGAAATTGCTTAGCATCAATGACTCCTTTCTTCCTTTCATTTTCTCCTTTTTGGAATAGAAATATCTCTGACCGTTATCCCATGCCTGTCCTGTCACTGTACTTTGGAAGCAGTTAACATATTCTCTAATTTCACAGTTCCACAGATGGAGAGGATTTTCCTCATGATGAATCATGCCAGGGGTCCCACCTATACCTGATTTATATGATTTAGATGATAGGATTTGAGACTTGAGCTGATGATATTTAAATGAGGTTTTGGACCCAAATTGATGTTGTGATGGGTTGAGAATTAGGGCAACGATGAGATGGGGGTGAATGCATTCTACGTGTGGGGTGGATATGAATATTTGAAGGCCAAAGGGTACATTGTGATAGGCTGAATAATAACCTCCCCCCCAAAAACATATATCCCCATTCTAAGCCCTAGAACCTGTGAATGTTACCTTATATTGCATAGATAAATAAATAGATGGGCTTTGCAGAGTGATAAGTTAAGGACCTTGAAATGGACAGATTGTTCTGGATGAACAAAGTGGGCTCTAAATGCAAACCTAAATCTCCTTATAAACGGGAATCAGAGGAAGGCTTAACCACAGGGGAGAAGATAACATGAAGACAGATCAGGAAAAGAGATTTAAAGATGGAGGAAGGGGCCATAAGCCAATGAATCCAATGAATGCAGCTCTAGAACCTAGAACAGGCAAGGAAATGGATTCTTCTCGAGAGCCTTCAGAGGGAGTGTGACCCTACAGACCCCTTGCGTTAGCCTCGTAAGAGTTGGCCCATCCAAAACAGTGCTGTAAGTTGAAAGAGAGGTACTAAGTACTGCAAATGTAGGTTACCTGGACTTTGATTTTTTAAATGTAGGACAATGACTCCCACTGGAATTCACATGTTGGAACATGAAGACTGGAGAATTTGGCTAATGGAATCCTGAGTTCTTGGAAAGGGGCTGATTTATTTTCCTCATCTAAGGCCAGGAATTTCAACCTCCAAAGCAAGCTCAGCCACTCATTCCAAACTAAATGTGCTGAGCTACAAAAGACTAGGCACAATATGTCCCATTTACCAGGCATGATAAAATGAGGTCTAAAAGAAATTTACTTTGGGAAATTAAACCCATTCGAATGACACTGTTACTGTTCTAAACATTGGCAGAATAACTCTTGAGAATTTTTTCCAAAGCCAATTTCACCAGCCAAATAAGCAACAACTCTGATTTCTATCAGACTTGTTAGAAGGAGTAACTTGCACGCAGTCACTGGAGCAGGTCACCTGCACAGTCAGCACTCTATTCGTTTTGTTAAACAAATTAACAATTCACTCATTCAAACTAAGCCTTTGATGGGGCTCCAGAATGGTGCCCCCAGCATAATTTCCCACCTTACCCGCAAGGCTCTGCTCTCAAAGTATTTAGGGTATTTCCAAAAACAAAATCTACCCTCAAAGGACCAAGATTTGCCAACATCAAAAACGGTCTCAAATATTTACATATATTACTCAGGAGGCCATTCCAAAAGAGGAGTTTCAGGAGTGTTCCAGAGAGCGGTAAGTCACTCCAAGGGGACTAATTGTGAGGAAAATGGGCTCACTTTTCTGTATTGAGAAGCGCGAGACTGGCAGAAAAGACTTGGAGACAGACTGACCAGGGTTAGGTTCCAGCATCATCACCCCCTGCTGCGTGACCTTAGGCAAGTCATTTGCCTTCTCTGTGCCTGTTTCCTCTTCCACAAAATAAACATAATATCTTGGGTGACCGTATAATTAATTGTCCACCCTGGTGACCTTAGGCAAGTCATTTACCTTCTCTGTGCCTGTTTCCTCTTCCACAAAATAAACATAATATCTTGGGCGACCATATAATTTATTGTCTACCCTGGGGCACTCTGGAAGGTGCAAAGGGATGCTTTTAATACTTTTATCAGGACAACAAGCAAACCAGAATGAGTAGTCATCCTAATACCCCACTCCTTGATTTTCTGTGAGGCTTGAGTAATATAATGGGTTCACAGAGTGTGGTCACATGGTAGTCCTATAAGGTTTTACCAGGTTTAAAAAAAAAAAGAGCATTCACTTGTTGGTGATGCTGTTTGCCCCAATGGGGCTTGTTTTCAAATGCCATTTATTTACCGATCTATGTGGGTCAGGCACCTTGCTGGGTCTTTATGATAAATGGGTGTGCATTTTATACTCACTGCTTGGCAGCGCTCCTGACACGGCCCTTCCCCCCTCCGTCTGCAGGGCACCACCACAGGGCATCACTTCCCTCTCTCGGCCTTTCCAGGGAGCAGGCAGCACACAGCCCGTTCATCGCATGCCCACCATGTGCACAGCTGTAACAGGCTCAACATGGACACTTTGCTCTCAAGTGGCTGAACTTTCTCAAGAGAAGTCAATTAAACGCCACCATATCTGAACACCCAGCAGGATACAGACACTCGTACGTCCACATTTTGCCCTCGGATGATAGAAGTTTCTCTGGAGAAAAAAAAAAGCTATTGACAATCCCAGTCCTGTATAAGCGTCTACACCCTTTCGGGCTTGTATCTACTTTGGGAACAAATATATATGACTACCTAACAGGAAATCAGTTTTTTCTGATGAGGTTTGGTTAATCATCTGACTACCGAGGCTTCCCCGACAAATTACAGCAGTAACAGCAATGACAACATGCTGTAAAGATGCCTGCCTGGACGCGGGCAGCAGCCCGCCTGGACTTCAGCCCTTCCACATCTTAGCTGTGTGAGCTTGGGCAGGGACCTGCACCTCTCTGTGCCTCAGCTTCCTCACCTGTTAAATGGGAATGAAAATAGTATCTCTCAGAGTTGTTAGAAGGAGCAAATGAGTTAAATGAGCCACTTGCACAGAGTCGGCACTATTTTAGTTTTGTGAAGTTTTATTTTATGATAAAACAGTAACGTTACTGTTACTTGAGCTCCAGTTTCCTAGGTCTTTACTGCAAACTAAGCTTCCTCAAGTTCTGTTTGGCTTTACTGGCTCCAAACACATCATCCCCACCCTATTCTCCAATTCTCTACACAAACCAGGTACCCTATGATTCAGTTCAGCTCGGACAGTAACCACCCAGAGCTAGTGCAGGCCCCACAGATTAAGGGCTCGGTCCCACAAGCCCGCTCCCCACTTCAGACACCAGCTTCAAACGGGGTCCCCAGACTACCCCCATCTAATCACAACTTCAGGATCCCCAGGATGCTTCCTTGGGTTCAATAATTTGTTAGAACAACACATAAGACTCAGGAAAGTGCTCTATTTACTCTAACAGTTTATTATAAAGCATGCAGATGAACAGCCAGGTGAAGCGGTACACAGGGCACAGACTGGAAGGGCCCCGAGCGCCGGGGCCCCTGACCCCACGGAGTTGGGGTGCGCCACCCTCCTGGCGCATGGACGTGTCCACCAGCTTGGAAGCTCCCCCGGTTCTCATCATGCCACGCTGTGCTTTTAATCAAGGTCTCATTGTGCAGGCATGATTATTAGCTAGATCACTGGCCTTTCTTAATTGGACTGTCTTCAATCCCTCTCTCCCACCAGGTTTGTCCATGAGTACATGAAAATTCCTTGTCAAGACTCTGTACAATGTTTGGGGGTTACTTTTAAGGAGCAGGCCCCTGGGTGAGCAGCCAAAGAGGAGAGCCAGGGCGCATGATCGTCATGACTCCATTTGGCCCCGCAGGCAGCTAGTAGTGGGCTGAGATAAAATCCCAGCCCAGGTTTGATTTCACAAGAGCAACCAAGACGTACATGAATAATTCAATTGTATTTGCATTCAAGTCAAGCCCTCCGTATTCATGACTTATTATACCCAGACAATTGGTCTGTCTGTAGAGATAGCGTCCGAGTGTGCGATCTGGATGGCCACGTCCTATTTTAATTACAATATGACCACAAGTGGGCTTTCCTAGTTAATCATTCGGGCAGCCATGGAAATCTTTGCCCAGGTAAATCCATCCAGTTTAATACCCTAACCCATAATAGGGAATAATAAAATGGCCGCTTCATCCAGATTGGCAAAGAAGAAGTCAAATTGTCACTATTTGCAGATGACATGATACTGTACATAAAAAAACCCTAAAGACTCCACTACAAAACTACTAGAACTAATATCTGAATTCAGCAAAGTTGCAGGATACAAAATTAACACACAGAAATCTGTTGCTTTTCTATACACTAAAGATGAAGTAACAGAAAGAGAAATCAGAAAAATAATTCCATTCACAATTGCATCAAAAAGAATAAAATACCTAGGAATAAACCTAACCAAGGAAGTGAAAGACCTGTACTCTGAAAACTACAAGACACTCCTAGGAGAAATTAGGGAAGACACTAACAAATGGAAATGCATCCCATGCTCCTGGCTAGGAAGAATAAATATTGTCAAAATGACTATACTACCTAAAGCAATCTACAGATTCAATGCAATCCCTATCAAACTACCAACAGCTTTCTTCAATGAACTGGAACAAATAATTCTAAAATTCATATGGAACCACAAAAGACCCCAAATAGCCAAAGCAATCCTGAGAAGGAGGAATCAAACAGGGGGAATTACGTTCCCTGACTTCAAGCTCTACTACAAAGCCACAGTAGTCAAGACAATTTGGTACTGGCACAAAAACAGACCCACAGACCAGTGGAACAGAATAGAAAATCCAAACATTAACCCAAACACTTACAGCCAATTAATATTTGATAAAGGAGCCTTGGATATACAATGGGGAAATGACAGCCTCTTCAGCAGCTGGTGTTGGAAAAACTGGACAGCTACATGTAAGAGAATGAAACTGGACTACTGTCTAGCCCCATAACCAAAGGTAAACTCAAGGTGGATCAAAGACCTGAATGTAAGTCATGAAACCATAAAACTCTTAGAATAAACATAGGCAAAAATCTCTTGGACATAAACATGAGCGACTTCTTTATGAACATATCCCCCTGGGCAAGGGAAACAAAAGTAAAAATGAACAAGTGGGACTATATCAAGCTGAAAAGCTTCTGTACAGCAAAGGACACCATCAGTAGAACAAAAAGACATCCTACAATATGGGAAAATATATTCATAAATGATGTATCTGATAAGGGGTTGACTTCCAAAATATATAAAGAACTCATGCACCTTAACAAACAAAAAGCAAATAATCCAATTAAGAAATGGGCAGAGGACATGAATAGACACTTCTCTAAAGAAGAAATTCAGATGGCCAACAGGCACATGAAAAGATGCTCCACATCACTAATCATCAGAGAAATGCAGATTAAAACCACAATGAGATATCACCTCACACCAGTGAGGATGGCCAACATCCAAAACACTAACAACAACAAATGTTGGCGAGGATGTGGAGAAAAGGGAACCCTCCTACACTGCTGGTGGGAATGTAAACTAGTTCAACCATTGTGGAAAGCAGTATAGAGGTTCCTCAAAAAACTCAAAATAGAAATGCCATTTGACCCAGGAATCCCACTCCTAGGAATTTACCCTAAGAATGCAGCAGCCCAGTTTCAAAAAGACAGATGCACCACTATGTTTATTGCAGCACTATTTACAATAGCCAAGAAATGGAAGCAACCTAAGTGTCCATCTGTAGATGAATGGATAAAGAAGATGTGGTACATATACACAATGGAATATTATTCAGCCATAAGAAGAAAACAAAGCCTACCACTTGCAACAACATGGATGGAGCTAGAGGGTATTATGCTCAGTGAAATAAGCCAAGCCGAAAAAGACAAGTATCAAATGATTTCACTCATATGTGGAGTATAAGAACAAAGAAAAAAACTGAAGGAACAAAACAGCAGCAGACTCACAGAACCCAAGAATGGACTAATAGTTACCAAAGGGAAAGGGACTGGGGAGGATGGGTGGGAAGGGAGGGATAAGAGGGAAAAAGGGGCATTACGATTAGCAGACGTAAGGTAGAGGGGACACGGGGAGGGCTATACAACTCAGAGAAGACAAGTAGTGACTCTATAGCATCTCACTACGCTGATGGACAGTGACTGTAATGGGGTTGGTGGGGGGGACCTGATGAAGGGGGTAGTTTAACCACCATAATATTGCACATGTAAATGTAGGTTAACGATTCCAAAATAAATTTAAAAAAAAATACTGCCGCTCCAGATGGAACAACAGAGCAGTGAGAGGCTTATTAGTGTCCCCCTGACATTCAAGAGTGAACAAGAAACCGGAACCTCCGCCTGTGCTGACAGATCAGTTAGGGACAGAAAGAGCTGCTCACTTAACAGGATCATTTTGGAGTCTCGGCTCATCAAAAGGTGCTCAAATAGACAGTCGCCTGGGGAAATACGTGAGGACGGTGAATGTAAACTCTGCTGGTGTTTTCTCAGGTTCCATTTTATCTTGACGTAGCAGCCACCATCATTAGGCTAACATTAGATTTGGGACGCGTGTCAATACAAAAACGATTCTGCTCTATTGATTGCCACACTGATGGAGAACAACTCTGGACCAGCTTGAGTCTATGAGAGTCAGCTTGTCCTATCCTCACCTCACCCCGCCTTTCCCCCAAAATCTCCTGTCCATCAGGGGAAATTCTCAGTTCCTCCGAGACTCTCTCCTTCTCCCCAGTGGCTGTTACGGCAGAAATGCAGGATCTCGTCCCTCTTTGCTTCTTTTCTCTTACAACTCTGCCAGAAGAGGACTCTACCTCCGATGAGCTCAGTTATCTTTCTTAAGGGGACAAATCAATAAAGCAAACACTTGCCAGGCTATGTTATATTGACCAGCGTAAAGTTATAGTTGTTTCATGGACTAGTCGAAGGCCAAACACTTTTAGCATCTGAATTGTAATTAAGTATAGCCTTTTGCTTCTATGTCTCTAAGATTATCCCAGAACTATGCTGCGTAGGAGAATTCTCACACAGAAATTGGCATTTTTGCATCATGTTTTCCATCCCAAACCCCAAGCCACACATTCACATCAAGACTTAAGAAATCTCCTATACACTCACTTCTGTGCTGATGACGGTGCTCACAGTGGCCAATGGAAAGAGGAGATTTTGTTCTCAGTGTACAGTTTCCGAGTTATGGGTCTAGATCCCAAGGAAAACTCTCCAAAGCTGTTAGCTGACCTTCATGCGACAGAGAGACCAGATCTGTGTTGTTGGGATGTAGAAGTCTGGCCACCAGCCATTTACAGGGAATTTCTGTTAAATTTTTAAGGCTCTGTTGCAATGGAAAATGACCACAAATTCTTTAATACTCCTTCTGTGAAGAGATGGCTCCCTTACTTTGAGGTCATCATGCTAAGTGAAATACTTCAGAGAAAGACAAATACCATATGACCTCACTTATATGTGGAATCTAAAAAAAAAAAAACAAATTCAGAGAAGCAGAGAACAGACTGGTGGTTGCCAGAGGCAAGGGTTGGGGGTGGATGAAATGGGTGAAGGGGGTCAAAAGGTACAAACTTCCAGCTGTAATATAAACAAGTCCTGGGGAGGTAAACATATGGCACTACGCAAGTGACTATAGCTAATAATCCTGCATTGTATACTTGAAATTTGCTAAAAGAATAGATCTCCAAAGTTTCCACCACATGCAAAAAAATGTAAAGTAACTCTGTGTGGTGATGGATGTTAAGTAAACTTGTAGTGCGCGTTTTACGATATATACAAATATCAAATCATTATGTTGTGTGCCTGAAACTGACATAATGTTATGTATCAATTATATCTCAATGAGGAAGGAAGGAAAAGGTGGTGGCTAGGTATTCTTCCCTTGAGGAAAGAGGACTGGCCTCTGACCAGCAGAACTGGGCAGAAGTGTCGCCATGCCTGAAGTAGCTTCTGGGCCTCAGCTTTAAGACTGGCAGCCTCTACCCTGCTCTCTTTGAAGCCATTAGTCAAGAAGTGCAAATACTCTGAGACCATCACTCTGTGAGGGGCCCAAGCTATGACAGAGCTCTGAGGACAAGACGCCGTACAGAGAAGAGACAGTCCAGACAGCATCAGGGCGACAACACGTGAGTGAGGAGCCCTCCCAAAGGTGGGTCCCCCAGCTCAGCTTCCCCCGCTGGTGATGCCAAGTGGATCAAGACAAACCGCCCTGCTGAGTCTTTCCCAAGTTCCTACAACTGACCAAACTACCAGCAAAATAAACAGGTCATTTAAAGCCACTAAATTTGGGGACAGTTTGTTATACAGCAACAGATCGTTGGAACAGTATTGATTTTCCAAAAATGCTTAAGCTCAACACGACGTGCTTGTTCCCACCTCAGGGCCTTTGCACTGGCTATTCCTTTTTCCCGAAATGCTCTTCTAGGCAGTTGCTCTCGCAGGTCCTTCTAATCATTCAGGTTGTACATCAGATACCTCCAGCTTTGAAAGGCCTTCTCTGACCACTCTCTATCTGAAATGTGTGCCCCTAACATGCCCAGCTAAGTCCCCCTTTATCCCATCACCCAACTGAAATTCTCTTATTTGTTCATTTTTTTACTAGCTGATAATGGATCTCCTCACTCCCTTAAGCATATGGAGCTTTGAGCTAAGGAGAAAGACTTCTCCATTTGTGGCCTTATTTCAATCACCCAGAATAGTGCATGGTACACACAAGATACTCAAGAAATATTTGTCAACCAAACAAACATTTCTTAAAAAAAAACATAAGCACAATTTACCAGAATATTTGAGAAAGTAATATGGATCTCCAAGAAGAAAAAGCTGTAGATTGTGATAAAATTATGTTGTAATAAAGCAAATAAATGCTTTTATCCCCCACTTCTCTGGTTCTTGTGGTTATGTTTCTAAATTAAGAAGCTACAGGAATGTTTTAAGTTTCCTTTCCGATTCTCCAGAGTAAGACTCTGGACATTAAAATATCATTTACAACAGACATTACTCCATTATCAAGCAATGCTTTCCTCTTAAATGCAACCCATTTTTCTCACCTCAAGACTTCAATTTAAAAGGTACAACTAAGGTAATGTTTTGTTAAGCGGAAACCCTAAATCAAAGCTATTGCCACAGTGCCACCTGGTGGCTAATGCCAATTCTGCACATATTTTTCTTGTGCTGCAGTGTGGAAAGACGGAAAGCGAATCTTGCACCTCAGGTTGCTAAGTGTTTGACATATGTCATCTTATTTGAAACGCAACGATTCTGAAGTAGGTAATGTCATTCCCATGCCATGGAGGCTGAGACAGAAGAAAGGACTGTAACAAACATTTATTGATACACAAAATGTGTTGTATTAGACAAAGCCTCTTCAATAGTTTTTCTCATTCAATACTTGAAATAATTGCAGGATATCGATACTACCGTCATTTTTGTGTATAAGCAGACTTGCGCATAATGATGTTAAATGCTTTGCCAAACCTCCAGGAAATGGATATTTGGACCCAAGAATGCTGGCCTCCGAGTCAGTTTTCACTGTAGTATATTGTTGGGTTTAAACATCTTCAAGTTTGCTGAGCTTGTAAATTTTAGAGACAGAATTCAAGCCCCCGACTTCTAGCTCCAATGTTAACTCATTCAACATTTACTGAGCTCCTACTGTGTGCCAGAGATTGTCCTGGATGCTGAGGACACTCCAGTGAACCAAATCTATCATTGTGCTCTTTCTACAGCTCCAGAAAGCCAGGCATTGCCATTTCTTTCAAAATGTGGCCAACATTAAAATCCACTAGGCTCTAGTCAACTCTGGCTGTTTATTCATTCATCCAATGAGCAGTAACACCCACCAAAAATGTCACTGTGGGCATAAGCAGAACTGGTCCCTGCCATCACATAGCTGATCAGCCTACTTGGGTAGACAGATATTAATAAAATAATCACAGTGAAATGCAAGATACCCAAACTGTTAAGTACTATATAGGAGAGATGTGTACATAAGAGCATATAATGGGGAGAGCTGACCAGTTCAGGAGGTAAAGAAGCACTGATGAAGCCAACAGGAGAAGTAGGAGTTATGGTAACAAAGGGGAAAGGAAAGAATTCCAGGCAGAGCAAACTGCATGTGCAAAGGTACTGAGACACTTCAGGGAGATGCAGTGTATATGATTCCAAACCCAAAAATCCTTTCCACGGGACTTCTGTCTTACTTTGGAAAATAGAAGTACATTCTCAGCACATACTAGAAACCTAAGAAAATGGAAATCCCAAACATGCTCACTTTGCAACTATGAACTTGTAAGAAGAGTTTCAAATTTGTGTAGCACTTAAAATGCCTGAACTCTTTTACAGTCCTATTGTGTTTACTTTTCCCCAAAGCAAAATGTGTGGTTATTCTTTCATTCTAGAGGAGAGGGAGGACCAGAAAAGCCGAGGGGCTTGTCTGCATGAGCAGGTCATCCACGTGAAACTTACCCAATCCCAACTGAATTTTCTCTCACCACGCTTCCTCATGCTAAATTACAGTATAACTTGGTTCCTGTTACTACTAAGTTACCACACTGCAGACAGCAAGTAACCACTTGACATCTACATCAAAATTAACTGGTTTTCATATTATTAGTAGTCTTAGCCATCTGGGCAACAATTTTGCTGGTTCATTGGCCAGAAACACTTTGGTTAATGTTCTGGTCTTAAAAAGATACCAGTCCTGTGTTTTCTTGTCTCAACTGAAGAATTTAATCAACTTATCATTTAAAGTTAGCTTAATTATTTTTTTCCCCACTGAATTGCTCGACTCCTTAATGGATTTTTACCAAACTGTCCAGTTATACGAACTGGGAAGATATAACAGGATAATTCAATTAATTTTGTATTTAGAAGGAGAATGTGGACTTGGAGGGAGTAAAAATTGCCATTTGCTGTTCCATAGATGAAATTTAAAGCAGTGGGGAATTGTGTTCTCTAAAAGAGCTACCAGAAGAAAAGCAAACCCTGTCATTCATTCATGCATGCACTCTTTCAGTCATTCAATTAACATTAATTTTATTTCTACTAAGTGCCAGACCTGTGCCAAATAGAATTATACAGAAATTATGAAGAGGAAGGTACAATACAAGACTATACCAGCTGTCAATCTATTGCCTTTCTCTCCAAATCCATTTTTCATGGCTGGCTCTGAAAATATTTTTCTGAACACGGCATGATGCTGAATTTTGTCAGGAGAGGGCGCTAGAGAGACACTGCAGGGAGAAGGGGCTTCTCGTTCTGTCCGCAGGCTTTTCCATTTGCTGCTTCTGGTTCTTACCAAGAGTTTGCGGAGCGCTGGGGAGATGGCCAGTGGCACTCATCCCCATCGAGTTCAGCGACACTCCCAAGAGGGCTTCCCAGTGAGTCTCAAGCCCCCAGCCACCAGCTCCCAGGTTCCGTCCACCCACACCCAGAAGGGGTATTTCCTGCTTGTTGGTCTCCGCCGCAGCTGCAGGTATTTCCTAGTTGCCTAGCAACTGCAGACCAGCGGTGGCCCAGGGCAACCAGAGAAGCCCCCACCCAGGGGACTGCAGCCAGGCCTCTGCAGCACAGTGAACCCCACTCAGCTTGGGAAGGGGCCCCCTTCTCCGCGGGCCCCGTCCTTCGCACTCTCCGATGGAGTCAGGAAAAAACACACAGACTGTTAAGTAAGTAGGGAGGAGGAATCCAGGAAAAATTTTAAAAACGTAGCTAGGTATGAAAAACTTCTTTATTGATGAACGGGGACACACATTCCCACTCCACCTGCAAATCCTCACCAAAAACAGAAGATGGGAAGGGCGGTAAGGACAGCATGAGATGGTCCCTCACCTGTGTACAGACATACCCTGTTCCACTGTGCTCGGCAGATATGGCATTTTGTACAAATCGAAGGCCTGTGGCTACCCCCGCGTCAAGCAAGTCTATCAGGGCCATGTTTCCAACTGTTTGGGGACCACACAAACCGCACCCAGATGAGGCAGTGAGCGTAAGTGATACATGTCATGTGTGTTCTCTCACTGCTCCCTGCCCCGCTGCTCCCCCATCTCTCTCCCTTGCCTGGGGCCTCCCTGGGCCCTGAGACTCAGCAATATTATAATGAGGCCAATTAATAACCTGACAACAACCTCTAAATGCTCAAACTGCACGTCTCTCATTTTAAATCAAAAGCCAGAAATGACTAACCTTAGGAAGGCAAGTCAAAGGCTGAAATAGGCTGAAAGCTGGGCCAAACACAAATTTCCTTTGTGAATGCTTTTAATGGAAGGAAATTAAAAGTGACACTCCAGTTAATACGTGGATGATAAGAAAATGAAACTGCCTTATTGCTGATCTGGAGAAAGTTTTAGTGGTCTGGATGACGATCAAACCAGCCACAGCATTCCCTTAAGTCAGTGCCTAATCCAGAGCAAGACCATAACTCACCTCAATTCTATGAAGGCTGAAAGATGTACGGAGGCTGCAGAAGGAAAGTGGGAAGGCAGCAGAGGTTGGCTGGCGAGGCTTAAGGGGAAACGCCGTCTGCGTAACAAAGTGCCAGGTGAGACAGCACGTGCTCACCATGGAGAAGCTGCAGCACGTTATCCAAAAGCTCTAGCTCAGATCATTAAAGAAGGTGGCTACACTAACAACAGATTTTCAATGTAGACAAAAGATTAGAAGAAGATCCCAGCCAGGACTTTCATAGCTGGAGAGGAGAAGTCAATACCTGGCTTCAAAGCTTCAAAAGACAGGCTGACTCTTGTTAGGGGCTAATGCAGCTGGGGACTTTCCTTCGAAGCCAATATTCACTCACAATTCTGAAAATCCTTGAGCCCATAAGAATTATGCTAAATCTGCTCTGCCTGTGCTCCATAAATAGAACAAAATCTGAATGACAGTACATCTGTTTATAACATGGTTGCTGAATATTCTAAGTCCACTGTTGAGACCTACTGCTCATAAAAAAGATTCCTCTCAAAATGACCGCTCATTGACAGTGCCTCCTATTCCCCAGGAGCTCTGATGGAGATGTGCAAGGAGATTAATGTTGTTTTCATGCTTGCTAACACAACCTCCATTCTGCAGCCCACGGATGAAGGATTCACTACAACTTTCAAGTCTTATTATTTAAGAAATACACTTCCACAGCTCTAGCTGCCACAGACAGTGAGTCCTCTGGTGGATCCGGGAAAAGTAAATTGAAAACCTTCTGGGAAGGAGTTATCATTCTAGATGCCATTAAGAACATTCCTGGTTCATTGGAAAAGGTCATGATTCATTCATGAACAGGAATTTGGAAACAGTTGACTCTAGCCCTCATGGATGACTTTGAGGGCTGCAAGGCTCCAGTGGAGGAAGTCACTGCAGATGTGCGGGAAACCCCAAGAGAAGTAGAATTAGAAGGGGAGCCTGAAGATGTGACTGAATTCTACAATCTCATGATAAGACTTTAACAGAGGAGGAGTTGTTCCTTATAGATGAGCAAAGAAAGTGGTTTCTTAAAATGGAATCTACTCCTGGTGAAGATGTTGTGAGGATTACCAAACTGATTTAGGATATTTAACAAAGGATTTAGAATATTACAAAATTTTAATTGATAAAGCAGTGACTTGACAGGATTGATTACAGTTTTGCAAGTTTTGCTGTGAGTAAAATGCTGTCAAACAGCATCACATGCTACAGAGAAATTGTGTGTGACAGGAAGAGCCCATCAACGGGGCAGACTTCACTGCTGCTTTATTTTAAGGAGTTGCCACAACCACCCCAACCTTCAGCAACCACCACCCTGATCAGCCAGTAGCCATCAACACGGAGGAAGACCCTCCACCAGCACAAAGATTATGACTCAATGAAAGCTCCGATGATGGTGAGCACTTCTAGCAATAAAGTACTTTTAATTTAGTTTTTTTAGACACAGTGCTGTTGCACACTTAATAAAGAATAGTGTAAACAGAACTTTTATATGCATGCAGAACCAAAACATTTTTTTGACTCATCTTATTGTGACATTCCCTTTATTGGTCCCACGTATCTCTGAGGCAGGCCTGCCCTCATTAACAAAGAGAATCTAAACATGAAATACTAGGAAATAATACAGTCAAGAAATAAAAAATGTAATTTAAAACCACCTCCTATTAGAGAAGGTTCTAATTCAATGGTACCTACAGCAGGAGGAAAATCTGAGTCACTTGGGGATTTTCTAAAGCATACAGCTTCTGGAGCCCCCAGCCTGTGATGATTAAATCAGAGTCTCTCTGGGAGGCAGTAGAGTCCAATTATTTTATAGACAAGGCCAGTGCTGCTCTACAAGATGATTTTGTGAAAATTAGAAAAGGCAACCCCCTGTGCACACATGACTTGGCAGGTGGACAATTTGGGTTTCAGGCCCCTCCCACTCCCTCTGCCAAGTTCACTTATGCAGTGCACGACACGCGTAACTATACATGGGAGCCCTCGCTGCAAATTAAGTAATTGAGGCCCACCAGATTTGATTTCATTGCTCTGTTAATTCGTTCTCTGGCCCATTCATTCACTCAACCATCACTTATTGAGTCCTTGATAGATGTCAAGCTCTGTGGAAATAAGATGAATAAGACATGGTCCTGCCCTCAGGGAATATGCAGTCCATCTAAAAGAAAGGGCTTTTGCTTCTGTGGTTGCATCTGACCTTCCAACAAAGTGGACAGGTAGGTATTAGTATTATTAGCCCTGTTACAATACTGGACAGTATTGTTTATCAGGCAACATCTGTCACAGGCTGGGAAACAGAGGGTGGGAGACATGTCCAAAATCACACACACAACCCAGTCCTGAGATGGGACCAGAGCCCAGGCCCGCAAATCCCAGCAGAGAGCTTGATCCTCAATACAACTTTGCTGCTCTAGGAAACCATACTGCTGCCCTGGACCCCAGCCTCACCTGCAGCCACAATTGGGGCTGTCGGGAGTCACTTTCTTCCCTGTCCTCGTGTGCTTGGGCTTTCTTCCTGATTAGAGATGCCTGTGAGCTGGGCATCAGGGAATACAGATGGCCTCCCAGCCTCAGGGACTGCATCTGAGGATGAATGAGAAATTGCAAGGGAAGGTGGGAAGCTATGAAGGTGGTAAATGTGAATCCTGTTCCTGCAGAATGTGTCCAGTGTTAATCTCTCCCCTAACAAACAAGTGTGTTTCTTTATAGCACTAATCGCTAGATGACACGATGCTCATCTGTGGATTTGTTCCCACCACTGAAGTGTCACCTCTTGGAGGGGTGGGATTTGCTTTCTTGTTCCTTTGCATAATCCCAGGAGGAAGGCAGTTTCTCATTTAATGAGAAACACTGGCTGAATAAAAGAATTAAGGAATGAAGGAATGAACATGTTTTAGAAAGCTCATTTAGCCAAGCCAACCAAACCCTTATCTGCCTTCAGAAGAAAAGCTAAAAGCAACGTAGCTTTGTACATTTCAACAAAGAGCCTTTAAGACCCTCTGGCTTTAATAATGCAAACTCTTATTTGTCAGGCAACTTGAGCATTTCCTTTCCAAACCTGTACTTTTCTGGTTAAGACATTTTGTGCTTCATTGTCAGTAAAGGAATTTTCTTATAGTAGCACTAGCCAGTTTACGGTCTGTTTCTTTTTATGTGGATGGTTAAAAAAAAAAATCCATCTTATCATTATGTGTCACTCCAGTGGTCCCGAATAAACGGTGCAAGTCAAATGCGGACAGTATGAACAGCACCCTAGGGGTGCATCAGAGTCACAAAATACTAGAGCTGGGGAAAACCTTATCAGGTATTTGACAAGTTAGTGTCCTATGCTTAAACACGCAAGGAACCGCAGCCCAGACTGATTAAGGGAATCACTGAAAACAACATGGCAAGCCGGTGTCAGGGCTGGAACCAGCCCACAGCTCACTCAGAGCTCATTTCTTCCGTTGAGGTGTCCAAAGGCAGAATCACAGCGTCAGACATCTGTGACACCAACCCGCAGAAGCACACTTCCTGGGACTGTGAGGAAGGAGAAACGTGGCTCAAATTCAGCTGTGACTCTACTGTGACTCTAATCTCCTTCTGTCCCTCATCTCACCATTTAATTCTGGGATGGATGGGGTGACTGGAAACTGAGTATATCGGGTGGATTCTGTTGCATAACAAATTCCACCAAAACTTGGTGGCTTAAAACAATGACCGTTAATTAACACAGAGCACGATTTCATGGGCTGGCGACTTGGGCTGGGCTCAGCTGGCAGACTCATCCGGTCTCACTCACGCATCAGCAGTCAGCTTCCCGTTATAGGAAGCTCCGTTTCCAGAGAGGGTTGATATTTTGGCGGGGGTGATGGGAGAAATTGGGCCACATGTCTGTTATCCTCTGGCAAGCTGGCTGGGCTTGAAAACACAGCACGGGCAGGGGTCTGTCTGAGAAAGAGAAGAAGCATGTGGGTTTCCTTAGGTCTAGGCTGGAACTGGCACACCATGCTTTCCATGCGTTCTACTGAGCGGCAGCCACAGGGCCAGAGTAGGCAAAGAAACAGACTCCGCCTCTTAATGGGAGGAGCTTAAGTCCCACTGCAAAGGCATGGAAACAGGGCAGGAAAGAATCTGTGACCATTTTTGCAATCTTCCACATCAATCAAGCAGGTGACCATGCCCCTCCCCTACAGCCCGAGCATCTAGCACGCCCAGTTCTGCAGCATTTTCTTCACAACCGACCCGTGCGGACGTTCATCTGAATCTTTATTAGGTACAAGATCACATGGACCTTAAGAGGCCATGCCATTTAAATTGGAGAGGGTCGCAAACCTAACGGGGGAAGTTGGGCATACGGAGCCACCTTAAATAGTGATGCTGCAAACAGGAAGTCCATACAGTAGTTAAGTGTGTGGGTCCTGGAGTCAGCCTGCCTGGGTTTGAATCTTGGAGCGACCATTTACCAGCTGTGTGACCCCACACCAATTACTTAACCTCTCCAGACCTCAGTTTCCCTGTTTACAAAATGAGATGATCACAAGAGTATTGTTTCACGGGACTGCCGTGAAGACCAGGTGAGATACGGTGCAGGCTTCACATACAGGTGTGCGCAAATAAACATCCATGACCATTGGATTACCTACTCTCACAACAAGACAATGAGAGGCAAGTTTCCCTCCCGTGCCCTTGGCATTTGTGTCCTCGAGGTCTGGGCAGGATTGTCCACAAACAGAAGAGGCCCCAGGGAGAGAAGGACAGGGCAGGGCCCAGCGCTGGAGAGCAGTCGGACATGCAATAGGGAGGAGGAGAAGCCGGTACCTGGCCTTGCTCCCCTGCTGCACTGTCGGAAGAGGCAGGACTATGCAAAAAGATGTGAGTGGAGACACAGGGACCCCCCTTGGCGCTGTGCCAGCCAGAGCCTCAGAAACGGTCCCAGGAGAAAGCAGCCCCAGGAGGCCCGGGGGATCATGACGCCGGAGCAAGGGCAGAGGTCGGCCTTCCCACATCGTCCATGACCTGGAGTTCACTGTCCCTCAGACAGAAAGCTTTTACTTTGGGATCAACTCCACTGACTTCTTGGGTTGATGTGATGGTTGAAAGGGGATGAAGCCCAGAATGAGTTCGGCACTCCTGTCCTTGGTGCCTCAGAACTTCCCAACAAATGACAGGTACTATTATTAGTAGTTCATTTACAATTAATATTATTACTGTTAATATTAGGTCACCGTTAACATCCATAGCTCTCTCAATTCCATCCCTTTTGTGAACATCAGTCACCCCATGTTCTCGTGTTTGGTACATTTAGATACATCTCAGGTACGGAGAGGTCAGATAAGATTGACTCTTAGCCCCTCGCACCTTCATTTCCTTACTTACAGAACAGATTATACATTGTCAGAAGGGCTGATGGTGCAATTTGGGAGTGCCTAGCACAGCACATAGTCATCCTGACAGGCCTTTTCTAATAATTTCGATTCACCCACCAGGTAACACATTCTGTCCCTCTTTTCCACTCTCAGGCAAGCCCTCCCACCGTGGGCAATGTCTCTGTGATGTCCTTTTGCCCGTCCCTTATAAAAATAAGCCATACTTGTCACCCAATGGAACCCAAGCCTCCCACCCAACCTACTGCAAGTCCGGCAGCGTCCGGCCTAGCCGTGGGCGAGCGAGCACAGGACGGGGAGTGCTGAGGTCCACGGGGCCAGCCGGGAAGCAGTTCCAGGAGTCACTGGGCGGTGCCCCGAGCGGGCCGGGAGCCACCTGGGAAGGTGTGTGCCCAAGGAAAAGAAAACTGACCCACTCACTGGGAAACAACCTTTCTCTGGCAAATCCCAGGTTGATCTGGCTCCTTAATTTTGCCAGCAGCATCCTTCTGGCCCTGTGCAGTTTTCAAAGCCCTCGAAGGCATGTTAAGCCTTCCTTTGCTTACTGGCTGCTGACAGGACTTGCCCCAATTTTCTCATCACAGTGTTATTTTCCTTTACTCCAGCTCTGATTTTTGTTTTCCAGGCTTGATCATGGGCTAATGCCACCTCCCAGGCCTGCACTAACCTGCTCCTTAAGCCTCCTCCCCTTTGGAGCTGGCCCTCAGCCCTGAGGGACCGTGGTTATAAACCAGCAGTAGCCCTTCTCCAAGGACCGAGCAGCTTCTCACAAAAAAAAAAAAAAATTAAGGTGCAATGTTCTTTTTCAAAATGAGGAACTTCTCATTAACAAACAGCACACCCTACATTTTAATTTTCACTCTTAATTGTGAATTGTTCTTGTCAATTTCTAAATAAAATGAAGTACAATGGGTCACAGGACGTAGAATCCCTCCTTCTCAGTCCTGTATTCCATTTGTTATTAAAATCTCAGGTTTGCCCTCAAGGTTATGAGGCCACAAAAATCCACTAGACTAAGCTGGCAGGAGACACTGACATCTCCTAGATTCAGTTCCTGGAATTTACATGTATATTTATGAAGGATGATTAAATATTTTAACATAGCCTGCTTTCTACATGCAAAGTGCTGCTCTAAATGCTTCACGAGCACTAATTCTTGTCCTTATAGTAACCCTATGAGATAGGTATTATTATGATTAGTCGCCTTTTGCAGACGAGGAAAGCAAAGTACAGAGGTGGAGTTACTTGTCTAAGTCGCACAGCTAGTCAGTAGAACAGGTTTTAAATGCAGGTAGGCTGGCTGGCTACAGTGTCTGGCTCATAGTCACTGCAATACACAGAAAACATTGTGAATAGAACTTTCCACCACACCTGGGAAAATGGGAATGCCACCAGGACTTACAGTGAAATCCTTCATCTCAAAACACTGTGTTTGAGCGACCTCTGATGGCCACTCGGAGACAACACAACCTCAAAGCAGGCTTAGCCTTGAACCTTGGCTAGGTCCCTGCTGATTCTTGACCTTGGCTAACTTGCAAGGATGATAAGATACATGCAAAGCATTTAGAGCAGTGCCTGGCACAGCTTAAGAGTTCGATCAGTATCAGCTATTATCATTTTGCAGATGACAACCCTGAGAGAAGCCAGAGATTCCCCCAAAGCTCAGGCACCCAGCTTGTGGGGAAAGCACCTAAACAGGGACTCAGATCTAGGCTTCCCGGCTGCTTCCAGCAGATCTTACCAGAGCAGGTAGGGATTCATTTTGCCATGGGCCCTTCCCTGTGCCTCCAGCTGGGATATCTGCTCATTCCAATGGCACATCTGGGCTCCCGGCCCCAGAGGAACCCCTTACACCCATCAGAAAGGAAAGACATTTGGACTTCCAGCGTTGGCCCAGAGTCCATTGAGGGGCAGCTCCTTATGGAAGCAGACCATTCTCAGTCACCCCACGTGCGCCAGTGTGTTGCATCGGTGTTTGTTTACTGCAGTGACTGTGAGCACAGACACTGTAGCCAGCCGGCCTGGGATGGCTGGAGAAAGTAAATGTGGACCAACAAGGGAAGACGGCCCAGTGGCCAACAGCCAGCAATCGATACAATCAATCTGTCGGAAAGCCAGGCACCGAACCCAAGAAGTTGGCTGCCAGTCTGAAACATTTATCTTAAAGGCTGGGATGCATTGAGTCAGCCAGGAGAAGAAGTTTGCATTTCAAAGATGCCTTGAGGAGAAGCAGTACCCTGGCCTGCCAACAAGGTCTTTGAAGGTTTGTAATTCCTCAGCATCTAGCAAAACAATCCTTCCATAAAGGCAGCTTGACTCCATCAGAGGCTTAGCTATGTGAGACGCAGCATCTTTCCACATTTTCCACCACAGATCCCAGGAGTTTCTCCACCCACGTGTTTGAGGCAGGCTCACTGAGAATCATTCCATCAGGAAATCAGATTGTAAAGACAAGCCGGACTGTTCCCTCGCAGGTATGTTTCCCCAAACCCAACTTACCCGTGAGACACAGAGGCAGTGCGTAGGGCCCATGGCAATACTTTTAGGGGGCCGTGAACATGTGTTAATTCCTTTAAAAAAAGAAAAGAAGAAAATGAAAATGTATTACTGATATTAGTATACATGTTAATATATTTGTCTTTATATTAACATAGTTATAATATACAGTTGACCCTTGAGCAATAGGAGGGTGGACTGCACGGGTCCACTTATATTGGGATTTTTTTTCGATAAATATATTATAAAAACGTTTGGACGTTTGCAACAATTTGGAAACACTTTTTCTTTCTGTGGCCTATTTTACTGTAAGAATATAGTACGTAATACACATAATTTACAAAATATGTGTTAAGTGTTTATGTTATCAGTAAGGCTGGCAGTCAACAGTAGGCTATTGACTATTAGGAGTTAAGTTTTGGGGGAGTTAGAAGTGATACATGGGTTTTCAACTGCATGGGGGATTTGCTCCCCTATCACCACACTGTTCAAGGGTCAGCTGTGTGTGTGTGTGTGTGTGTGTTTGGTTTTTTATTATTGGAGTAAAGGGCCAGTGAAGGCCTCGGTCCCATGATCTCAATTTTTCCAAAGGCCAAATAGATATGTAGGAAATGATGGTTGAAGGAGAAAGGCTTCACTTCTCAAATGTTAAAGTGAATAGGAAGCAGGGTGGTGATGAAGAAATGGCTCTAGGCTACTCAGGTTCAGATCACCTGCACCGTGTGATGCCCACAGCCACCGAGAGTCTCTGGCCACAAAGGTGCACATTCCTACGTGATGAGAATCTGAGGAACTCATAACTGCGTTTGTGGGCACAGCCCCCAGTCTTCTCAGGGTCTCCTGCAGCAGACACTGCAGGGCACCGTCTGCACCCTCAGCCCATTCTGTGGACCCCGGCTGGCCTCTGGCTGCTGGAATCTGCATCTCTGCACTGGAGGACTTGCTCTTTCTGGACCTGCCAGTGCACCCAGCAGGCCAGAAGTGCAGAGGGGTTAACATGGGGCAGCCTCCTGCCAGGACTCCCACGAGCAGGTGTGCAAACACCCCAGCTCCCCTGCCTCTCCCTGGGATCACTGTGAGCCGCGTGTGTGGCACCATTTCCCAACTGAGCTGCCATCATGCCTTACCATTGCTGGTTTTAATGCTACATCCGAGGGGTTAATATTCAAAAATGTGTAAAGAATTCAAACAATTCAATTTTTTTTAATCCAATTAAAAATGTGCAGGAGATATGAATAGACAGTGTTCCAAAGAAGATACACAGATGGCCAACAGGCACATGACAAGAGGCTCCACATCACTAATTATCAGGAAAATGCAAATCAAAACCACAAGGAGGTATCACCTCCCGCCTGCCAGAATGGCTACATAAAAAGACAAGAAATAACAAGTGTTGGTGAGGATGTGGAGAAAAGCGAAGCTTGTGTAGTATTGGTGGGAATGTAAATTGGAGCAGCCACGGTGGAAACCAGCATGGAGGCTCCTAAAAAAATTAAAAATAGAACTACCACATGACCCAGCAATTCTACTGCTGGGTATTTAATGACACTAACTCAAACAGGTAGACATACCCCATGTTCACAGCATGCTCATGCTATGATGACAATAGCCAAGACATGGGGACAGCCTGGGTGTCATCAGCTGATGGATGACTAGGCAAAAAAGAAGTGGCACATACACGCCGCGGAATATTACTCAACCATAAAAAAAGAATGAAATCCTGCCATTTGTAACAACGTGGATGGGCCCTGAGGGCAGGATGCTAAGTGAAGTGAGTCAGACAGAGAAAGACAAATACCATATGATCTCACTTATCACTTTATTTTTCAGAGTCTAAAAAAATAAATAAATAAAATACCTAAGCTCATAGATGTGGAGAACACATTGGTGGTTGCCAGGGGCAGGGTCGGCAGTAGCGTGAAATGGGGGAAGGGGGTCAAAAGGTACAAACTTCCAGTTCTAGAATAAGTCAGTCCTGGAACGTCACGTACAGCATGGTGACTATAGTTAGTAATGTTGTGTTGCATTTTTAAAATGTGTTAAGAGAATGGATCTTAAGTTCTCATCACAAGGAGAAAAATGTTACCAGGTGTTAATTATACCTGTTTTGATGATCATTTCGTAATATATACAAGTAACGAATGATTGTTATACCCCCGAAATTAAATTAACATTATATGCCAGTTATACCTCATTTAAAAAATATTTGCACCCGCTTGGCTGTCTTCCCTTCCCTGCATCACTATACATTTCCTTCTATGTCCCGGATAAAAACTTCAGCGTGAATCCTCAGCTCAGGGTCTGCTTCTGGGAGAAATCAAACAGAGACAGCGTCCCTCAGCAGGAACCAGTTTATGCTCAAGGCAGTGTGAGCCACAGGGGGACACACAGGAAGGCGGAGCTCACCCAGTCACTTGGCTGCGGTCCAGGGCCAGACCTACGCGTCTCATGAGAGGCAGCCTGTGGAAGTTCACCACATTACCTGCCCTCTCCACTTAGGAGGAGATGGAGTTTGGGGGCCTTATGGAGCAGAATGGCATGGTCGTTGGCCTGGTATCTTAGAATTATCAGCCTGTTAGTGGGTCTCTGACCCCCACCTCATAGCAAAGACAGCTGAGCCCTAGTAAGATAAACAGCCCATCCTTTGCAAACCCGAATGTTTCCTTTCAAGCACTCAACATTCCAACGAGAGGCTCGAATATCCTCCTGAAACAAAGCCCCCCCTCACTTGTGAGATATCCATTCTTCTTCCTCCCTGATGATTGGTGGTCTGCCGACCCCCTGTCAGAGGTGGACCTCTGCATTGACTATATTTTCTTATCTTCTGTATTCTTGGTGCTCTGGCATTTGAGGCCTTGATTCGGGAAAGAATGCCCCTCCCAAGGCTCACTGATTCCAGGGGAGAGTAAACAGCACCCGGTAAGTGTGCCCTTCCTATGCATCGCCAACCTGCCCCAAACCATCTCCCTTCAGCAAACTCTCCATACCACGTCAGTACTCCCCTGCCTCCAATCCCAGGGCCAGGTACTCCATGATGGTGAACCACCCCGACAGCCCAGAGCCCACTGACCCTATTCAAACTATCAATCCCAAACCTACTCGGGAGTTCCTATCCTTTCTCCCCAACTCCTTCCAGTGCAAACTTCAGTAAAGGCTCGGGCCCTTTCCCCGCCCTGCCCCTTTCAGACCTGGCGTTCTCCCATGCAGCCCTGCATGGCGTGCCAAACCTCCTGTTTCTAACTATCTGTGGGTATAAACCTATTTCATGACAACCAGACACATTTAAAAAAAATCCCAGGTACAGTTTTTTCAAACAGCCCCATCTAATGTCAGCCTTAATCATTTGAGAACTGGCCCGAGCGGCTGACAATGCTGAGCCGCGCTAGGAGACCCTCCCTTCTCCAGATGGATTTTCCCTTCATACTGCTTATTTTCCAAAAGCTGCCACTGACATAATGCTACAGGACAATTTATTAAGACGTTATGTCTTTTTCTTCATTCACTTTTTCCCTGTCCGCCCAATGCCCACATGTATTTCCTTGGCTTGGAGAATTTGGGAAGAAAGCAGACCCTGCTTGAAGCCCACAGCTTCTCCCAGAGTTTGGAAAACACCTGAATTAATTGTCATGATTATGCTAGTTGTCCCTGGGGAACAACAGGGGAGGGCGTTCTGTTTCGAAGGTAGCAAGAAAGGTGGACCCAAGTTCCCAGAGGTTCCCAAGGCTTCCTGCACCCCAGGGTGACAGGACATCAAGGGGACCCCAGCCCCTAGATCCATTCCCCTGCCTGACAGCAGCGTCTCCGGACCCCAGTGGGTCAGGTGAGCTGGGACGCTGGGCCACCGCAGAATAAGCAGTGTGGACCAGTAATCTGGAGCCACCTAAGACCCTCCCACCACTCGGGACCTTAGAGACCCCAGGGGGAGGAGCTACAAGGATCATGGACAGAATATACCCGCTCCAGTGCAGTGGAAGCTCAGGGACTAGTGCAAATTGATGAAACAAAAAGAGACTTGACGGGGCCCACCAGAGAGACCTAGGAGCTGTGGTGGGTGACATGAGGGCCCCCAGAAAGACATCCATGCCACGGTCCCCAGGCCTGTCAGCATGTCCCGTTACATGGCCAAAGGGACTTCACACCTGTGATAAGCTTAAAGATCTTGAGACGGGCAGTGCTATGGACTGAATTGTAACCCCCTCAAAATTCATATGTTGAAGCGCTAATGCCCAGTGTGACTCTGTTTAGAGAAAGGGCCTACGAGGAGGTAATTAAGGTTAAATGATGCCAGAGGGCAGGGCCTGATGTGATAGGATCAGAGCCCACAAGAAGAGCTCGCGTTCTCTCCTTCCCCCTTTCCCACGAGAACACCGCGAGAAGGTGGCCGTGGGCGCGCAGGAGGGGGGCTTGCACCAGGAACCAAATCGGCTGACATGCTGGCCCGGATTCCCAGCCTCCAGAACTGTGGGAAAGTAAATGTCTGTGGTTTATGCAGCCAGTCTACGGCATCTTGTTAGAGCAGCCAGAGCTGACTAATGCAGTCTAGTCTGGATTACCCAGGCGGGCCCAAGACAGCCATAGAATCCTCCCCAGTGAAAGAGGAGGCAAGAGGGCCAGAGTCAGGGATAGAAGCAGAGGTCAACGTGATGTGATTGCTGGCTTTGAAGATGGCAGGGGCCACGAGCCAACGAATGTGGGCAAAGACGAGGATGGGGACTCTGTCCCAGAGCCCCCGGAGAGGGCTGCAGCCAGCCAAGCCCTTGATGTTGGTCCATTGGGTTCCATTTTTGGACATCGGACTTCCAGAACTGTCGGATACTAACTGCATTGTTTTAGGCTATAAAGTCTGTGGTAATTGATGACAATAGCCATAGGAAACGAGCGCAGAAGCCCACCTGAAACAGCTCCCAGTGGCCAGACCTGGAACAATTTGAACCAAAAACTAACAGCACAGTATTGGATTACAGCTCGAAGTATAAAATAGGAATCCATGCTGATATAAAAAGTTGAATAACTAACTGGGAAGGACTAAATCTTCCTTTACAGAATGATTCCAAATAAGAGAGTAGACATTTCTCCCTCCGGGAGGTGGGGCCCAAGCATCGCCCTCCATTAAGTGTGGGCTGCACACAGTGGCTGGCACGCAAAGGAGAGAGTGCGGAGGGTGGACCCGGAGCCCTGGCAGACCCTCCCCTAACCGGAGCTCCCTGCTCAGGAGCAGCAGGATTCTCAGCGCGCCCTGGGGTGATGGGATGGGAAGGCCCCTCGCCTCTCCTGGGCGCTAGCCTCCCACCACCTCTGACCGAATCAGGAGAAAATATCCGACAAACCCCGCTTGCGGGAAATCCTACAAAACATCTGAGCGGTGCCCTTCAAAGCTGTCAAAGTCGTGAAAAACAAGGAAAGACTGAGAAGCACAGATCAGAAGAAGGCATCGGTGTAAAACTTGGCGACATCCGAGTAAAGTCTGGAGCGTGACTAACAGAGGGAAGGGAGGGGGAAGTGGGGCATTTCTTACAACTTCTTACAAGCCACAAACACAACAAGGATGAAGACGAGGTGGACGCTACTGTTTAAAGTTTGGTCACAGAGAGAGCTAGAGACGTGGGTTTGTAAGTACGCACATTACCTTTAGTCTATACCGGGGTGGTTCGTTAACATGAAATCCCTTCATCTGCAACCCACACCTCAGGGCGCTGGTTAGCATCGATGGACTGTAATCAGGTGTCCAAACTCAGGAAGCTGACACCTCCAGCACTGCAAACATCTCTACTTCAGTCTGCTCTAGAGGCTCGTTAATTAGCAGATGAGATGTTAGAAATCATTTTTCACTGATTAAGTGAGTGGAGTTCCCGGTGTGGGGGCGGCTGGAAATGCAACGATACACACCCTCCATCCCCGGTAAACACGGACAAGCATCTGCCAGGCCAGGCAGGCGAATGGCGTCTCGTGTCTGGAATTCCACTTGGTCCCATCTCCCTGCCGCCTCTGTCTCCTAGTCTTTCCTGTCTGTCGCCTGATCTGTTTAGAAAGTTTAGCTGCTGTCTCATCGATCCTTTCACACCAGGAGTTTGCCGAAGCACCTGAACACGCATAGGACTCCGCGTTCACAAGCTCGCGGGACAGCAGAGGGCTGTTTTCATGGCCACTTGCTTCGTTACAACTCTTGTGAGAGCAAGAGAAACTCCATTTAAAAAAGGCCATCTTAAGAAAAAAAGCCTCAACCTCGACCTAGTTCTGAGAAAACTTTGTTCCAGTTACTGGAAAAACCATCCATTGTTTCAGTAGCCCTCACCCCAGATAGTTCCCTAGCAACAACCTCAAGGTCCAGACACTCAAGGTCCAGGCTCTCCTGTCCCTTACAGATAACATATCTTACATGATACATCAGCTGGCAGCTGGGTGCCAGTCAGACATAACCCATGGAAAACATCCAAGTTAGAGCCCCCCCTCTCCCTGCACCTTGTAATGCTTAAAAACCTTGCCTACCCTGAGCTCAGGGCTCTCACTTTGGAACCACTGCGTCGGTGACAGGTGTGAATACAAGCTCGAGCTTGAAATAAATGACCCTTTTGTGTTTGCATCGGAATCGGCTCCTTGGTGGTCTTTTGCAGACTCGCAACTTGGGCACAACACTCTGAACCCTGCCACACAAGCACGTGGGTGGCGGGGTTCCGAGAGGACATAATTACCCACTAGGGGTGAGGAGGTGAGCAGAGACCTGGAGCTTCTTCTTGCCTCTAATAACGGGATGCTCCTGACGGTCACCAAGAAGAGTGTGACAATAGATCAGCCAAACCAGCTGTTTGCCTCCATAGGGATGGGAGGGAGGAGGTGGGGGGGAGAGATAAGAGAGAGGGGAGGGAAGGGAGATGGAGATGGAGACAGGAGAGGAGGTGGGGAAGGGAGGAGAGGGAGGGAAGGAGGAGAGGGAGGGCACGCAGAGGATGAGCCTGGGCTTGGGGTGCGAAGAGGACTAGGGAGAGGAGCAGGCCGCGGAGGGTGGCGGCTGAATTCTTGGCCGGCCAGGGAGAAGGCATCGTGTTTGCTGACAGCCTTTGCAGCCCTGTGTGCACCGCTCCCGCCGCAAGCGGTTAACCAGACAGTCCTGGCTGCAGGTGCAAACGTCCAGGCCCATGACTAAGTAAACATAAGCAGAAGCGCTAAGGTTGACCAACATTAATAGAGGGGAGCTTAGTGGGACAAAACAGCAGACTCCTGTCCCTACCACAGCCTAGAGTAGGGGGCAGATGGCATGCCCAGCAATAGCACAAAGGAGTCCTGAGTCCTAGGGCCTGAGATACCCTTGCATCAGGCTCCTTGAGAGAAGAATAAAGTAAGTGTGAGACCAACCAGGGCCTCTTTTGCCCAGGCAATGAGCACCAGGGATCCTCACAGCACAGAGGGGACTCACCACCTCCTTCCAGTTTTTTCAGAAAACAGCAGCTAGATTCTCTCCTACCCCAGAATACCCCTTCCTTAATAAATTTTCCTCTGTGGGTCTCATACCATTTGCCTGCTACGCTGCTTACATATAACACTTTCAGATACTGAGAAAAAAAACAGGGAATTGGAGACAATGTAATAGCAAAATACTAACAACAGCAATAATGGGTAATCTGACATGCATTAACCACTTACCCCTGTGCCATATTCTATGACAAGCCCTGTCCGCATACTGCCCCAGTCATTTTCACAACCTATGATATAAATACTGTGAAAACTCCATTTTAGGGATGAGGGAAAATAAGGAAACTGAGGCACCAAGTCAAGTATTGTTCCCATGGTCACAACTAATGGGTCATGAAGCCTCGACTACAGATCTGAACAAGATCCCAGGTCAGCTGCTTGCTATCGGGGGTCACCTGGGACAAGGGACTTCAGCTCTCTACCTGATCAGGCATGGGCTCTGCCACCCACCCAGCAACACTGTGAAGCCGGACAGAACATAGCATCACAGCGGACCTGGCTGACAGCCACTTCATAAAAAGCTGTTGAATAAGGAAATAAGCATATAGTGGCTCTTAGCTACCAGTGGGCCTTATGAGTCTCCTGCACCCCTCTCACCCCATCCTCTTGCTGCAGGTGGCCCCAGCTGGGGCGGCTGCTCAGGCCATGCTTCCCCAGTGGCCATCACCACACTGCATCTTTGGGGGAATTGGTTCTTAACCTCCCAATCCATGTGGTTTGGCGTGGACCGGCTGGGGACTTCCATCAGGCACCCCCAGACAACCAGGGTACTCCTCTGGCATTTTTCTAGCAGAATCTAGAGAGAGCAAGCCTTCTGCTCTAAGTAGGAAGTTCTCAAGATGACAACAGGGGTCTGCTGGCCGCTCTGTCCCCACCAAGCAGAAGGAATCTGCACTCAGAAGGACAAGATAAGCCCCAGGCAGGGAGAAGCAGTCATGAGAAACAAGGGAACCCAGCCAGCGGCCAGCCTGTGAGAGCCCGTCCCAGCTGTCACTGAAGCCAGCCCCACCCCACCCCTATAGTTTGGTTTCAGGAGCCAGTACAGCCTATTCTTTGAGTAAGCTAGTTTAAGTTGAATTCCTGTTCTTTCCAAACAAATGAAACTCAACGGATACAATCACTTAGCTCCCCATCCATTCATTTATCCAGTAACCCCACCAGCATTTAGAAATAGCTGAAAACAGGCCAACCAGAGACTTAGGAAGGAGAGGACACAGGAATACACTCTGGGCACATGCACATGTAATACCTCATTAAGTGTTAACAAAAATTCTGCCAGGGAGGTATTCTTGTCCCAATTTTACAGAAAATAAAACTGAAGTGCAAAGAATGTGTTCATTATTGTGATAACCATCATTATCATTAGTCAAGCACTTGTCATACAGCAGGTACTATGCTAAAGGCTCATATATATTAATCCAAATGCGTTTCACTGATTCTAAGGGGCCATCACTTATAAAGCACATTGTGAATATAAGAGAAATAAATGTTGCCAAGTATAATAGTAAGGTTCTTTGCTATGGGTTAAACTGTGTGTTCCCAAAATTTGTATGTTGAAGTCCTAGCCCCCAGCCCTTCAGGACGTGACCTTATTTGGAAACTGGATCATGGAAGATGTATTCAGTTAACATGAGGTCACACTGGAGCACAGTGGGCTCCTGATTCAACATGACTAGTGTCTGCAGAAAAAGAACACCACGTACAGAAGGCAGCGTGCTCACAGGGAGAATGCTATGTGGAGATCAGCACTAGGCTGCTGCAGGGATCTTCCCGGAGCTAGGAGAGACGCCTGGAGCACGTCCCTCCCTACCGCCTTCAGAGGGTATATGCCTGCCGACACCTTGATCTCAGACTTGCGGCCGCCAGATGCGTCAGGGAATAACTTTCTGCTGTTGAAGCCATTCAGTGTGTTGCACTTCGTCACAGCAATACAGAACTGTTGCTTGGAAGATGCACTTGGCTTAAGAGATGTTACCATGGTGGTTGCCCAATCATGAAATAAGGTAGTTTGGTCTGCGCAGCCAATCTACAAGCTATTCCCATTCTGCAGGTGGAGAAACTAAAGTATTAAGTATGTCACCCAAGATTCAGTTAGGCATTGGTGGAACCAGGATGAATGTAACAGCCGCTCTTCAACAGGGTCCCGTGCTGCCTCCCAGAGGCCCTCGTGCACGTACACACATGCACACACACACACACGTGCACACACCCCTAGATTTATACTTAGGTCCTCAACATTTAGGCCATTTAGAACTACTGACAAAGTTCCATCCACAAAGAGGGGCAACCATCTGCCCAAGGGGACCCTCCACTGACTATTCCTTTTCTAACTTCTGTGGCCAAAACCACCCTGAACTTTGCTTTGAAGGCCAGATGTGTGCCTGGTGGCTTATGCTCTTCATCAAGTCATGGAGATTTTCCCGGCAGCCTCTTGATGTGATGCTAACCATGACATAGCCAATCAGAATGGAGGGCCCCTCCAGGGACCCAGCAGGAATGCTGAGAGAGGCCAGAGCTTGCCCCCTCTGCACAGAGTGAGACACAAAGTCCCAGAAGGTTTCTCAAGTCTCCCACATGGCTTAGAGGACATTTAGGTCATGGTCTGACAACCCTGCTGAATTCTGGGCATGCCTTTCAGCCTCCCCATCATATTTCCTATGTTCTTTTAGTTGAGAAAAGCATCTTGAGAAAAAGGGCCTCTGTAACACCCCTCAGAAATATTCTATTTGGTGAGGAATGGGCAAAATGGAAGGACAGAGATTCCAAGCCTTTTGCCTAAGAGCTCATGAAAAGGTGCCATGCCACCCACAAATAAGGCGGGCCGGAAAATGACGTTTGCCAGTCTGCATGCGGGAAAGTGGGGGGGCTGGCTCTCTGTGTTTATTCCAGTATCCCTGTGTCTGACCCAGAGCCTAGCATGTAGCAAGCATTCAATGAACCTCACAGAATTCATGAAAGAGGAAAGTCTCCTGTCTCAATGGTTTTTCCACAGCCCCCTTGCTGTGTCTGAAATTTGCCATTAGAAATTCATTCCTTTGGGCTTAAATGAAAGTCTCCTAATAAAGCATACATTTCCTAGGAGAAGACAAACCTTCTGCACTGAGGAGTTATCCTCCCAGTGAGGACCGAAAGTCAAACATCTTACAAGACGGGGGGAAAGAAAAATCAAGGGTGTAAGGAAGTAGAAGCCTAACTGAGAAGCAAGAGACAGACATAAGCACCTACTACATGATAAGGACTCTAAAGGCAGTTTCCTTACACTTAGGGCAACCAACCATTCCAGTTTGCCCGGGACAGGTGGGGTTCCTACAGGGAGAACTGTCAGGCCTAAAATCAGGAAAGTCTCAAGCAAACAAGGTCAAGTCAAACTGCCAACTCACATTATCTCCTTAATCCTCACAACAGTCCTATGAGGTAGACACTAGCAGCCCCAGTTTACAGATAAAGAAACTGAGGCTCAGAAAGTTAAAGTCTGGTCTAAAGCCATGTAGAAAGCTGATCACTTTGGCAAGATTTAAGTCAAGACATGTCTGATTTCAGAGAGCGAGCTTACCCCAACCAGACCATAACATGAAATTCAACTGACTTCAGTTTTTTTCCAATATCATTCCAGCCTCTGAATACTTCAGAAGTCACAAATGCTGGCTCGCTAACCTCTAAGAACTTGCTGGACTAGAATAGAGCCAGGTTCTGTGCCATCAGTTGGGAAGGCTGGTCTGTCTCCTTCCCTTAATGTGGGACATAGGCATGGAATATACTAATTACTTCAATGCAATGTAGTAAGTGACCTTTAAGCAGTGGGTCTGCAGAAAATAGTATTGACTCAATGAGAAGGTGGAAAATGTGTTTTAAAAAAAAGGGAAATAAGGTATGTCGTGAAACCCCAGAGAGCAAGTGCTTGGCTTGGCCTGGACAGAGCAGGGAGGAGTCGCGGAGTTGGTAGCTGCGGGTGGTGAAGACTGACTGCTGCGCACAGAAGCTGGGCATGGGCTTCCAGGCCCAGGGAACTCTCAACCATCCTGCATCAAAACCTTAATCAAAACTCATCACAGCAATGCCTTTCTGGGAGACAGGGCATGGGAAGGGACAAGTTAGATTTGACTGCTGAGGAATGCCCGTGGGCGGGTGCTGCCTGACTCCAGAGAGATGCAGGAACAGAGACAGGAAGGTGGCGGCTTTCAGGAAGGGAGAGTGCGGGTCAGGAAAAGTGCAGGGGGCGGGAAGAACAAATCAGAGACTTTGCATTCAGCTCTGACGACTACCTCATCCAACCACTAGATGTCACCAAATGCAAAAACACTGGAAACTCAGGGAGAAGCCAACCAGGGAATTTGGGTTCTCAACAATTCATGGGCTCAGCCCTGGAAAAGTCTTAGCTAAGGAATGCTCCACTTAGATCCCTCTCGATCAAGGAGGACTGGTTTTCATAACAGTCACCAAAGGAGATGCCACAGCTCTGGTGTCCCAGCATCTGTGCCTCAGTCACACAGTATCTCTGTGAACCTTCAGAACATTCCAGAGGGGCCATACCACCAAAAGCCCCATTTTACAGATAAGAACACTGAGGGCCTGAGAGCTTCTTACCTACTCAAGTTCGCACAGCCAGGAAGTGGCTGAACTAGGACTGACACTCTCCGAGTGCGTCTGGACCCTCACCTGCACCATGACACACCTCCCAGGGATGTGACCTGCTGTCACCAGGCAAGAATTCGTTAATTCACTAACTCCATTACTCTAATGTAATTCTCTCTCCTTGATTTTACAACAGCCAGCAGAGGGGCATGGCAGCCTGGATTACCCCAAACAGAACTTTTTCTTTTAACTTTTGACATACATTGTATATGTTGCACTTTATTTGGTCGGGGGTGGGGGGATGAGGGACGTGCCATGTGTGTTTAAGCACCCTGTTCAGCTCCTCAGTGCTGTTTGGTGTGGGATAACCTTCATCTGAGTGTACCTGTTGTCTGATACAGGAAGTGGCTGAGAATGAACCAGCACTAATTAGAAGTCTTGAAAGCTCAGCCCGATTCAGACTTAGCCACCCCAACGTCAAAAGTTGAAGGACAACAAGAGTTTCAAATGGACCAAGATCTTACACGAACCAGAAGAGAAAACCGGAAAATCCCGACATCAAAGTGGTCTCCAGTGTGCTCACACCCTCATTTGCTCATTCAAGCATTTCCCGGGTACCATGCAAGGCATGCCTCTGCCTTTATGACTGGTCCCCACAGTGCGGAAGGCCTAGAAGTGAATAATCACAACACACCATGGGCTGTATTTGAGATGCCCACAAATGCTAGTGGAGGGAAAAAAGAGAATAGTCAGGAGAGAAGAGATGTAAGGAGAAATGACTTTAGAAACCTTTGGATCTGGGTTTAAAAGATGAGAAGTTCTTAACAGAAGGGCAGTGCCAGTCAGCAGACAGGGAGGGTACAAGAGGCCCAAGGGCACAAAAAGGAAAGTTCTGGTGTGCCTCGTGGACTGGGAAATTTGGGGAAATTGGGAAGGTGGAATGGGAGAAGACAGGAGGGCAGGCAGGGGCTGGATATGGTGCCACTGGCCATGACACTTGAACTGTGGCTGGTCTGAATTGAGATGTGCTGCAAATGCAAAATACATAGCATATCTTAAAGACCCAGTAGGAACAAAGACAGTAAAATACCTCATTAGTATTTTTATATTATTTGCCTGTTGAAGTGACACTATTTGGGATACACTGTGCTAAATAAAATATATTCTTAACAGTAATTACACCTGCTTGTTTTTACTATTTTAATGTGGCTACTAGAGAATTTAAGATGGCATACGTGGCTCACATTATATCTCCACTGAACAGTGCTGGGCTGGTCTGAGCATGAGGGCAAAGAGGACCACCTCAAGGGGTTGGGGCTCATCTTGTAGCAGGATACCAGAGGTTTGCAGCAGAGAAGTGATTCAATACGCTGAGGGCTTAGGAGCATCCTTGGCAGGTGTAAACAGGAGGGGTAAAACTGTGATCTGGGAGGACGATCTGCAAGGCCATGACAATTCCCTAAATCAGAAGCGTTTAGGTCTGAGTAAAGCAGCGAAGGGAAATTCCAATTCTGATAGTAGAGAAGCTATTTAGGAGAAGAAAAAATACCTAGCAGGTCAAATTCAGATTATTGCACTGCAAAAAAGACACATGATTCAATTACAGCCCTTTGGAGGGAAATTCCTACTCTCACCAAATTGCATAATCAAACCTCCCTGGCTGATGGAGCGCACAAAGCTGAAAAGATAGTTTTCAGGGCAGAGGAAAATACAGTGGGAATGCTTAAGAGAAGGATGTAGTTCTCCGTCCGCGTTAAGGATCCAAGAGAAAAGTTCGAGCCCACCAGGCCCCAGACAGCAGCACCTAACAGGGAGCTCTTTTCTGCCTTCCCCCAGGCTGGCGGCAGGCAAGGCCGTTGCCATGGAAACAGACCCAGGCGGGAAGCTGAGTGCAGCAAACATAGACAGTCTCACGGCCTGCTGTGTCCACAGAGCTGACCAGTTGGTAAATATTACACCAGGCACATACCAGAGACGCAAAGCAAACAGTATGTCATCCCAGCGTTGTGCTGGAATAGTTCCACGAGGAAATGTTGAACTTGGAAACTGTGTGGCCTGATTCCCATGTTACCAAAGGACCATCTCCCAATCTAACAGGCCTGACAATGGGCCATCTCGACATTTCGTGTACTTGTAATGAGTATCTTGAGCACGTAGCCCTCCCAGACTATATGCACCCAGTGGCAAGGAGGAGGCAAGTTATTCTGGAGAAAAGTAGGAAATCAGTAGGCAAGCTACTTCCCCATTCTGGCAGCCTCGCTTATGCCTACCTTTAAAATGGGCAGATGTCACAGGATCACGATAGCATTCAGTGAAATTGGATAGGTTAAGAAGTGAGATAAATGTGTAGTTGGCATATAGTAGATGCTTAATAAATGTTAAGTTTCACTTCCCACTCCAGTGTATCCATATAATGTTTGGCATCTAGAACTAAAGATATTCTAGATATGGTCTGAATAGCATATATAAGTAAGGGACTATCACCTCCCTCATTTTATGTATAATATCTCTGTTAAGTAAGCCTAAAGCCACCCTAGCTTCCTCAGTACCTATCACTGAATAAAACCACAGATGACTTTTTTCTTCGAATTTTTACAAGAACAGCGGTCAAGCCATATCTCGTGTATTTTTTACCAATGTAATTGATGATCTAGACTCAAATCCTGAACTTGTCAACCAACCTAGTTAATCCCATCCTATTAGATGGAACCAAGAGCTCTCGTCTCCAGCAAGAGGAGCTGGAAGCCGCCCTCTGTTCTAGAGAGCTTGCTGTTGGGAGCAGTGTTGTTCAAAATGTGGTTTCCTAACCCCCTGAATCAGGATTAACTGAAGTGATTGTTCAAAACGCAGGTTCCTAGGCCCCATCCTAGACTTAGGGATTCAAAACATCTGGAGTGGGGCACAGAAACCTGCGTGTTTAGCAAACTTCCTGGTGATATTCATGTCCAATAAAGCTTGGAAATCAATTCTCTGTCATCTTTGCATTTCTTAAACGGGTTCTTGGAAGCCTGTTAGAAATGGGGTTTCTGAGCGTCACCCACATCTAAGGAATTGTAATCTCTGGACTTGGGAATTAGAAGGTGTGACAGGATCTCCAGGTAATTCTCACCCACACTACGAAGTTGAGAACCACTGGCCTTATGAATTGTAAAGCAATGTTCCTCAAATGTGCATTTGTAAGAACTGTCTGGAGGGCTTGTTAAAGGAATGGTTCCTGAGCCCACCTCCAGGATGATTCTGACTCAGTAGGTCTGGGAAGAAACCCGAGAATTTGTATTTCTAACAAGCTCCCAGTGACATAGATGCTGCCAATCTGCAGATCACACTTGGAATAACATTGGTGTAGAACAGATATTATTCCATATTTTTTAAATATACCTATATAGAAAGAATCTATACAAATCCTATTGAAACAAAAATGGCCATTCCTTTTTTTCTTTCAGTTGTTAGGTCTTTTAACTCTCTTTTAATCTAAAAAAGTGGTCACCCTAGACATTCAGGGGTTGTATGTAGACATAACATACAGTTTTACCATTTTAATCATTTTAAAGCAGATAATTCATTGGGTATATAGTACATTTACAATGTTGTGTACCAGTCACCACTATCTAGTTCCAGAGATTTTTTTTATCACCACAAAAGGAAACCTCATATTCATTAAGTAATCAATTCCCATCCCCGTCTCCCTAGCATCCCTGGCAACCACCAGTCTTCTCTCTGTCTCTATGGATTTGCCTATTCTGGACATTTCATATACATGGAATCATAATCATATAATATGTGACATTTTGTGACTGGCCTCTTTCACTTACCAGAATATTTTCAAGGTTCACCCGTGGTGTAGCATGTGTCCGTGCATCATTTTTTTCATGGGCAAATAGTATTTCATTGCATGGATAGACCACCTGTTGTTTACTCATTCATCAGTTGGTGGATATTTGTTCTAAATTTTAGCTATTATGAATAGTGCTGCTATAAACACTCGTACTAGTTTTCATTTGAACATCTGTTATCAATTCTTTTGTGTCTATACATAGGAGTGAAATTGCTAGGTTATATGATATTCTGTGTTTAACTTATGGAGGAACTGCCAGACTGTTTTCCACAGAACACACTATTTTCTATTCCAACCAGCAATATAGAAGAGTTTTGGTTTCTCCACATTTTCACCAACACTTGTTTCCCTTTTTTTTTTCAGTTATGTTTGACCTAGTGGGTATGAATTGTTATCTCATTTGGTTTTGACTTGGTATTTCCCTAACGACTAATGACATTGAACATTTTTTCATGTGCTTGCTGACCACTTATATATCATCTTTGGAGAAATGCCTATTCCAGTGCTCTGCCCATGTCATAATTGGGTTGTCTTTTTGTTACTGAGTTGTAAGAGTTCTTTATATATTCTAGATACTAGACCCTTATCAGATGCATGATTATTAAATATGTCATCCCATTTCATGGGTCATCTTTTTACTCTCTTGATAGGCCATGCCATGGTGAAGATTAATTTAATTCCAAGGTGATGGTATACTGTAGGAGTTCATAACAGACAAGGCCTTGGAATGCATCCAGTCAAAAACTCTCCAAAAAAACTGAGGCCCAGAGAGCTACAGGGGTTGTTCCAAGATCTCATAGGAACTTACCAATAATAGGAGGGACTTGGGGAAAAGTCAATCCACTCCTCCAAACCCAATATGTCATGCAAATGCATACAAATACATACAATGCCATTTTGTGTCTGGGGTATTAAGGACGCTGAAATACACCCATAGAAAGTTACCTCATCTCAAAAGTCAAGATGTAATGCATCTACATATATTCAAAGTCAGACTTTTGGCATTGGACAATCTCCCATTAAAATTCTGGTGTCAGAGCTTGCAAAGAGAAAGTAAAATAGGTACCCCTTCAATGGGAATCTGGAATGACTTCAATATTGGGCATTTCTTATCATTTAAGACCTATTTCTGTGTTTATATATTTGTTACCTACTGGTGAAATGGGTTAATAACCGTAAAGTAGGCATCTCAAATGCGAATAACCCCAAGGGCCAAACAGGTAACATAAAATATTGAACCACAGAGAGTGAAAGGTGATAGAGCTGAACTGCTTATTGTTCAGCCAAACATAACTCCTGCCTTGTTACATTGTCTCTGAAAACAGTAGGCAGACCAAACAAAACGGCAGGATGAAACACTTCCATGGGCTGTGACAGCCCTCACCCAAGCCACCAGCTTACGATGCCTAGTAAAATGTTCCTTCCCTCGTTTTGAAATAAATTCTCTTGATACATGGTCCTCTTCTATCCAAAGAACCAAAGATGAACAAAACAAAGGAAAAAAGAATCAAGTATTAAATGACTGTTATATTTCTGGGGCTGGTCCATTTACTAAAGATGTAGAAGTGGGGATAGGGTAGAACCAGAGAATATAACACTAAGTTACACAGTATCTCAGTCTCACAGAATTGGTTAAAAATTATTTGTTCATTCATTCCCTATTTCTTTCTCAAAAGGATTTTGGGGAAGCCTACAACAAATAGTCTAACAAGGTTAGTAAAATAAATACAGGAATAGTAAATGTAGACAAAAGGGGAGAGAAAGAATATGAGACATGGTAATATAGAAAACATAGAATCTATCTGTAGCATCAAATTTGTCTGTGAGCTTCCTGGCAGACAGAGGGAAAAGGGAAATACTATATAATTCTTAGGACTAGTGATTCTTAACAAATGCTCTTAAGGGTTTGTTTTTTAATGACAAATTCTCCAAGAACATTCTCAAATGGTTTAAATGTCTCCTAATGATTTAAACATAAGGATTTGATATGATCCTCTAAAAACTGCCAGTCTACGATTAATGCTACCACCCCTATATTTTACAGTAGTGCAACCCCACACAAACACAGAAAGCTCAGTGCTACCCTTAAGAGAAGATAGCATGCAGGAAAGACTCTGAGGGCTCACACATCTAGCCACACAAACCCATTCCCAGTAGACCCATCCTCAAACATCGAGAACAGTCTACACAACACATCTCTGAGAATGGAACATTTCTAGAGTGCTAGATAGCTTTCCAGGAAAACAGAATGGAAAGTCTCCACATCCAAAAAAAAAAAAAAAGAAAAGAAAAACTCCTTTTTTGGAGAGGAAGAACTCTATCTGAAACATGGCAAAGAGAGGTCCCTGGAAAAAAAATCCAGATATGCATCTCCTGGTAAGATAATGGCTCCCAAAGCAATAGATTATTCGGTAGCCAACACTGGGTGAAGTAGCAAAGAAAGAAGCTTTCTTCAGAGGGGATTGCTGACCATGCAGTTAACTAATCCCACAAACCCTGGAGGACAGGAAAACCATCAAAGGAATGTGTGCAAAGGCAGGAAAGAGGGAGAAAGTGGTTTAAGACAGAAGCGATCATGGTCAAGCAGAGTCTCCATTCCGCAGCTACAACCGCCTAGTGCTTTGTGTAGAGTTACCAAATCATAAAATTTAACAGATTAATCATTGCATTCATTAAGGGACTTTTACCAAAGGCAACAGAAACTGATTCAGGTTAACTTAAGCAGAGAAGGAATTTCTTGAAGGATAGAGGATGACCCGCTGATTCAGAGGAAACCTGGGAGGACATTTTAAAAAAGCATCAGGAAGCCAGAAACCAGGCATCTGGGAGCAGCCAGGTAGCAAGAAGTCAGGCCCTGTGTCCTTAGGACACAGCACCTTTATGATGAGTCATCCACAACCATACATACGTCCTGACATGACTCAGCAAGAGTAAAATTTCTGGAAGAGAGGGTTTGGGTCAAATGTCCGCCCCTGGGCTCAGGGAAGGCAGATGACCCAGACCAGTGGTTCTCAGTGGGGAGTGATTTCCCCCGAGGAGATATCTGGTACTATCTGGAGCCATTCTGGGGCATCAGTGGGTTGCCACAACTACGAAGGCTGCTAAATATCTTACACGCACAGGACAGTCCCTGCAACAAAGAATCCTGCCCCAGACATCAACAGCATCAAGGTTGAAAAACCCTGATCCTGACTGAAAGGCCCAACAGGAATGCAAAAGGGACGTTTCCTTATTGGAAACTTGAGGTGTGCAGAGGGCACGGCACGGCCACTGTTTACTCTGCCCAGGTTCCCTTGAATCCCTTTGGCCATTTCTCTTTTCCCCTCCCCCAGGTTTTCCAGCACCCAGCCAGAACATTTCTTCAAAGGACTGTCCTTGGGCTGCCGGCGCCACGTGTCAGCTCAGATTGCTGGGAGTGCCTAGGAATTCACATAACGGGCAACCTGGAAATGGGGTGGGGCAGGTAGGGAAACCCGGTCTCTTCCCTCCACTCGGGTGCAGCTCACTCTCCGAGCTCCCCCGGGACCGGCTAAGCCTGGGATTGCACTCCAACTGCATCCTTGCCTGGCATCTCCTCCTGTCCCAGCCCACTTCCCACTTCCTTACTGGGCTCTCCTGCCAACTTTCTTAATAACCCCAATCCCCTGTCAGGCTCTGCTTTGGAGGAACCTGGCCAAAGACAAGGTGCTATCACCAAGAGAAAAGGTGGGAAAGATCGTGGGACAGTCCTAAACAACATACCATGAGCCTTCCTGCCTGGGTTTCCCAGCTCTCCCTGCATGGCAGGACAGGTTGCTGGGTGGCCCTGGGATAAGTGCACGGGCTTTTCAGTCAAACCTGTGTTCGAACCCTGGTTTCATCACTGGGAGACTTTGGGTGAGGCATTTTCTTCATCTTTTTCCCTTTCCATCTGTTAAATGGGCATAATGTTAGGACCTACCTCAGAGGGCAGTCTTGAGGATTAAAAGGGAAGAACATGAAATATTTATTCTGGTGTGGAGTCCTTGATGAATACTCAGCAAACGCAGACGTGCTGATCACCAGAAATTAGATAAAGAGGCTTTTATTCACAGAGCAATGAAAACTATACACTGTTTTTGTAAGAAATTAACTAGAGCTGAACAAATTCATCTTTCAATGTCCAGAAAGTGGAGGCTTGTAGGGGATTGAGCAAGACATAATTTGTGAAGTACATAATGAGTGCCTTCACCGCATTGTTTATGTTTTAAAAGCATAGGGTGACCTTCCGGGAGAATAATACTAAGGGAAAACAGTCCCTGAATCTAAGTTAGCTGAGCAGCAGTCAGCAGGAAGTGCCCCCACCGAGGTGGAATTTTGATGGGTGGGTTGCAGACTGTCTATTATCAGAACCACATCTTTACAAGCAGAAGCAGAGGCTTGAGGCTCCACGATGCTTCCTAACCATTAACGACAGGTCGACACTTTCTCATCATTACTAGTACACACAGCAAAATCACCACTATGACGGGCAGCTGCCTCACCCAGGCAGGAAGAGGAGGCTAGGCAGGAGAGCTAGAATGCTCACTCACAGAACGCAATGGGGGAAGGCACGGGGGCGGCCCCCTGGGGAGCTGAAGGGCTGGCTCCTCCTGTAAATTCGCGCAGCTCAGGGGCACTGTTTAGATGCCTACCTTACGAACGAAATATAACGGGTTACTGGTCGGAAAATAAGAAAATCAGATGTTTGCCAGCAGCAGAGATGAGCAAAGGAGAGTAAGCAGTCTTCACGAATCTGCCAGCAAAGTCCTTCAAGGGGGTGAAAACCAAACAAAGTACGTTAAGAGAGGCCTGAAAGAGGGCAGACGACTGGTCTCAGGGTGGGAAGGCAAGGTGAGTTCGAACAACTCTTGTTTCTCTGCCTTCCCTCTGCCTGGAAATGCCATTAAGGGCTCTCAGTGAGGTTAAGGGGACGTATTCTTCTAGGACTACAGAACTGTCGGACACAGTAGTTAGTAGGCACATGCAATTTAAATTTAAATTACTTAAAGAAGTACAATTTAAAATTCAGATCTTTGGTTCCGTAGGTTTCTAATCCCAGCTCAGGAACTTGTTTAGGCAGGTCATACCCTCCCCTGACCTCAGAATCTCTACAGGTAAACAAGGGCCACTGGCAAGGTTTGCTAGGTCTCTGCCAGCCCCAGCATTCTGTGTCCTGCAGTCTGTCCTGGAAGAACAGCTCAGGAGGAGCGTCTTGTACGTGATCAACAGAGCCTGCACACCTAAACATTCAAAAACCAGGTGTCCCTACAGACCCAGAGCTATGCTTCCCAGATCTGCCTTCAGAGAAGAATTCACTGCCTCTCGCTCTTGGCTCTTGGGGGTGTGCCCCAGCTGCAGGGAGCTGTGCCACTCAAGGTCGCAGCCTTCTGGGGGCAGGCCGACCCACTGACAGTGATGTGACATAAAGGCCCGGCCATTTCTGCACTACACGGGACACCTCCCGCAGGCAGGACTTGCTCCTGAGTTCCCACTGGGTAGAGGGGTCTTTGTGGAGCCTGCAAAGCCGTTCCGCTTCTCCCTCTGCTCACTCCCACTTCCTCCCCGTTCTTTCATTGGCTCCTGACAGCACCGTGTGCACCAGTGAACATCTCAGGGTCTGCCACTAGAAAACCCACTCCATGTTACAAGAAGCATTGCTAATAGAAGTATTACTAACAGAAGAACTCGTAGCAGTAGTTAAAGTAATAGAAATAGCACAGTGGTAATAGAATTCGCAGTAAAAGAAACAGAAGTACTAATGGAGGCCATAGTAGAGCAGTAGTAATGAAAGAAGTAATAGTGATAAAAGGAGTAGCAACAGTAATAAAACAAGTAGCCACAGAGGAGGAGAGGAGGAGGAGGAGGAAGAGGAAGAGGTGGAGGAAGGAGAGGAGAAAGGGGTGATAAACCGCTAACCTTCACTGCTGACCTCCTGTGTGCAAGGCACTGGGCCAGGTATGCCTTGTGCACTCCTCACACCTCTGAGCAGACAGCTACCTATCTCTATGCCCGTTTTACAGAAGCTGAGATTTGCAGTTGTCAACCTGGGCAAGGAGGCGGTAGAGCTGGGACTGCGGTAGCCTGCAGACACTCCCCACCAGGCCCAGGGGTCCAGAGGGAGGGGCTGTGTCTTTCCAGCTTTTACACTGCTCATCCCTATAGTCTCGCTACAGCTAATGGTCCGAACCCCTTGTCCTCTGCATTAGAAGGAACCTTAGAGCTAACTTCCCTCAGATAAGCTCCTTTTGTAAATATTTTCCATGGAATGCCCTCTTTGCTTTGTTTAAAAGCTCGGCCTGAGACTGGTTATCACCCAACACACTGTTGACATTTCCTTTTTAAAGAGCATAACATACATTCCTGGGCTGGACTCAAACATTCTTGCATTTCATTTTTTGGCTTTTTTTAAAAAACTAATTATGGAAAAGCAATTATTGGAAAGTGCTAGGTGGAAGTGTTAAGTTCTTTCTTCCTCCGTGATGAAGAAACGTCAGTCTTCTACAATTCTAGGACACGTGCTCCCTCCCCCGGCCCCGGCCCTGAGAACTGGCACAAAGCTTCATCATCATTGTCATCGTCATAACTGAGAACATTACTTAATTGAGCACTTAGTATATTTCGGGCACTGTGTAAAGCATTCCATATGCGGTTTTTTTTCACTTAATTCTCACCATAACCTTATGAGATAGGGTGCTGCCATCAGCCCCACTTTACAAATGGTGCAACTTAAGCTCTGAAGCACTGAGAAAATCTCCCGAGTACACAGGTAAGCGACAGAGGAGGGATCTGAAACACAGGTCTGTTTGGATCCAAACCAGGACTCCCAGAATGACTGGGAGTGACTAGAAATAACCAGCTACGGGAATTTAAGTAACTACAGAAAGACTGAAAACTACCTTCAGCCACTGACCCATAAAAACAGCCATGAGAGACCACTGGCAACACCTGTCTAAGCAAGGTGGGAAGGGGTGGCTCAGGGAGGATCTCCACGGTCATTCATTGTGTATCCAACAAACATGTACCGAGCATCTGGAATGCCAAGTCAATTCCTAAGAACTGGGGATACAATGGGAATCAAGGGAGACACAGTTTCTACGCTCTGGGGAGCTCACAACTGACGGGGACACAGCAAGTCAAAAGGCAATTCGGCGGGGGGGGGAAATGAAATGCCTAGGTTAACACAAAGGGCATAGAGCAATCTGGGAGGGGACCTGGTACAGCCTACAGGGGGAGTAGTCAAGGAAGGCTTCCTGGAGGAGCCTAAACTTCTACTTGAAGGAAAAACAGAAGTCAGCCAGGTGAACAAGGCTGGCTACGGAAACTGTCCTGGGCAGAGAGGGGGGCATGCACAAAGACCTGGGCGAAAGACAGAGCAGAGCAAAACTGGGGAACTGGAGACCATGCGGGTGGATGGTGGAGATGGCATTCCTCAGTCCTTGGGGGCTGGGTGACATGAGCCACGGCCATCATGCAACTAAGAACTGAGTGTCCTAGTTCTGGGTCCAGCTCTGAGCTCATCCACCTGCTCTCAGGTCACTGCCGGCTTCCCAGAATGTCCAGGCAGGAGTTAAATTTCAAATGCAAATTAATAAGCTGATTTCTAATTCTTCCTTACCATTCACAAGTCCATCTGGTTATCACCACTAAGTCAGGGCCCTGGAGCTAGTCATCAGCGTGCCCAGGCCCACCCTCCTGACCTGGAAGACGGCACCCTCGCTCTGCATGGACTCCCCTCGTTGGCATGGATAACCTCCCCAGGGGGCACACTGCTACCAATTCATGCATCAGGGTTTACTGAGCATCTACAACTACCGCAGTCCTTTTGATTGGCAACAACAGAAAACCCAATCCACAGTCTTAAATAATAACGGAATTGATTGGTTCACTTAGGAGGAAATCCAGAAGACCCAGACTGAGTTAATTCAGTATCTCAATGATGTCATCAAGTATCAGATTTTTTTCCCCCATATGTCTGCTCTGCGATTGTCTTGCCACAGTTCCGGTTCTCACGCAGAAATAATATCCACCAGCAAAGGGACTTTTCCTGTCCCCCAGATTTCCCTTCACATATCATTGGACAGAAATGGTCACATGCCCCTTATAATTAGGCCACAGTTTGGTTTAAAAAAAAAAGAGAATCGCTTGGACGAGATTCAGAGTGGGGAATGGAGGAAGTGTCCCTATGCCTGGCCATGATGAAGAAGGGCAAAGGGGAACTACTGGGGGCTCTGCCAGCCAGGAAAAGTGGGGGTGGGTGAGAAACGTGGTTATGGGTCCTTGCTGCAGTAGCCATGTACCTGGCATACAGTAGGAGCTCCATAAATGTTTTCTGAATAAGTGAAAGGAATAAGGAAGTTGGGATGGTTACAAGAGATGAAGCAGCACAGCCACTGTGGACATGTATGCAACACAGCCCTTCGAGTTGCATTAGATGCCCAATTCAAACTAGCTCCCAAGATGAACACGTCATAGTTACCAGTTCCTATAACTGAGAAATCTGAGTTGCAGCGGCTTCAGGACATGGCTGGATCCAGGTAGATTCAAATAATATTTTCAGAGATCCGTTTCAATTCTCCTCTCAACTCTGCTTTTCACAAGATGGTCAACAGCGGCTGCAGGAACCAGTGGTCCCGGCCCAACAACCCTAAGAGAAAGGGGGTATCTTCCCCAGTGTCCCCCAGCTCCTGTCCCCGATCTGACATGCGCAGTGCCCCGGCTCGGCTCATGTGCCCATCCCCGACCTAATCCCTGTGGCCACAAGGGGCTGACAGGCCAGCGCTAGGGCCACGTGTCCCCAGGTCTGGTCACATGACCACCCCATGGGCAGGGGAAGGGAGAGGAAAGTGTGACTCAGAAAGAAGGTGCAGACAGGGCCAAGACAGGGCGAGGGAGGTGGGTAAAGGCTGCGGAGAGGCTGTGACTTTGCTCCCTTAGCACTTTCCACTCTTTCCTCAGCTTCCACCTGATTCTTCTGGGTAAGTAGGAAACAACTGACCGGTCTGGGCATTTCAATATTCCACTCTGCCCGCTAAACAACAAAAATTACTTCCCGGAATCATTCCAAACTAAGAGTGAGGTGGGTCCTCATGTTTAATTAATGGAACCTGACATTCTTCAAATGATCTCAGTGGTAAAACCTTATTTAACCTAGGTTTAGAAAGGAAGCATTTAGGAGACTATTAATGAAGTTTTGTTTTCCATGGCCACAGCGACAATAAAGAGGGAAGCGTAAATGGTTAAGAGGTGGTAACTTAATCACTGGCAGATCTGTTCAGATGGGAAAGGATGGGGAGAGGCCAGCAGAACAAACAGGGCCGGCTTGTTCTAACAACGCACAGCCTACGTAACGTTCCAAGCTGCCCGTCTGTTCGGAAGAGGGAGTTGGGTTGAACACATGAGTGGTTCTTATGTAATTTGGAACCCAGAGTGAATGCACTGATTTCAGGAGGATTTCCAGATGAGGCCCTCCTGCATGAGCCTGTAGGAGGCATCACACATCAGGGCCCCCTGGGGTGATCACATGACAAACGTAGGCCCACACTGCATTGTAGATTGCAAGGTCCTCTCTGGCCCAAGTTTCCCACCATATGGCCTTTGCTCTCACTTATCTTCCCAGGATTAATGCGATTTCCCCAGGAACTCTATACGGCTGGGCTCATGCTCGGGGGTCTTCGGATCTTAACTTCAATGTCACCTCATCAGAGAGACCTGACCACACCACATATTTCTCATAGCACTACTTGAATTCTTAGCATCTCGCCAGCTGATACACCTGTGGGTTGTTGACCTGGTTGTATACTTGTTTACATTTTGGCTCAAGGAGGGCCCCCCTCAATCTTCAGGGCCTTGGCCAATGTCACCTTCCTCTCTGGAGCTTGGCTCAACCCCCACTTCAGCCCAGGACCGAGTCGGTTCTGCTTCTGCCTCTCCTGACCTCACCGCGGAAGGTGAAGGGTGCAGGAGTATGGAAATAGTACAGGCTTAGAACCAGGCAGCTCCACCTTTGAATGTTGGCTCCAATGCTTACTAGCCATGGGTGCTCCAAAACATGTTTAGCTTTTCCGGGCCTTAGTTTCCTCATCTGAAAGACAGAGATCATAATAACATCTACTAACAACATTTCTGAGAGATCGAATACAACAGAAAATGCCCAGCCCAGTGCCTCACTCCACTGTTTTAGGATTTGAGCATTAATCCCAGCTATTTGTGGGTGCGCATATACTGGTAGGTTGTGAATTCTTGAGGGGAGGGAGAGCGTGCTGCTTCTCTTTGCATTCTCATGTCTTGAATTTTTCCTTGAATATAGTAGGTGTTCAATTAATGTTTGTCCAATTAAATCGAAGGCGACTCCAACACGATCCAGGCAGTTGAGTGACTTCTGTACCCCTCCTTCTTGACCTGCAGCTGTCACACATATGGCTCATGTCTTAGGCAAAACTTTAAGAAGAAATGTTACAAGCCATGAGAAAATAATCATGTCCTGCATTCCCACACCAGGCAGAATTGTTTTCAAATACGTATTTAGCCCGCACTGTGCCCTTCTAACCCATGTTTATTAACATGAGCAATCCAGAGGTTACTAAGAGAAATTGCATGGGGTGAGCAGGAGATCATGTTTGGCTGGTATCTGAGCCTCTAGTCTCTGTCCGAAATGGATACCTCTTCACATTCACTTCTCCAGTGGAGGGATGTTTCCCCGGAAAGTTGTTCTGATAACCCAAGACCCAGTGTCCTAGGCTTTTGCTGCCTGAAATTGTCAATCCTTCCCTTCTTCAGCCTCAGGAACTATATCAACTTTAAGATCCCGGCCACAGGGCCATAAAAGAGCCAGACAAGCTAACAAAATATTATTTGCTTCCTTGGTTTCTGGTGCATTCAGCAGGAGTTTCCTGAGTCCCAGGAATGCTGCAAACTCCTGCGCCAACCCATAACTTCATCACTTACCCAGGCACCAATCATTTTCTCAGACACATAAGGTGGCTCCAGCGTTTCATTCCAAGATCTATGCTTTCTTTTCCCCGAACGTTATGAATGTGCTTCTTTTCTAAAACATATTTTCCTTGGAAAAATCTGTATGTCCTCGTTACAGTCGTTCAGACTTCCCTGGAGCATAATAAGTCAACCTTAACAAGCCAACCACAACTGACTGAGTAGTGTTAATACGTACATTCAACAAGAAGTCAACCAACAAGATGATAGACTGCATCATTCAAAGACGGCGGTGGTGCTGGGAGGGAAGGACAGTGACGGGCATGAGGTTACAGGCGCGCCGTTCTTCATTCAGCAAGTTGTCACTCACTTGGAGCATCTCTTCCGTTTCATGGATTTTAGGCGTGTTTTCTCATTCAATGGGAAAATGGAAGGAATAGGTCACGGAGACCTTTCATTTCTCTCATTCCTGTCATATAAACATGAAGAAACTGCCACCTCTAAAACTGCTGCTAAGTAAGGGCAGTTCAGGGATATTTCAAGCCTGCATTCTGGCCATTTCTCTCTGTTTTATGTGGCTGCCTGCTCTCATATCTGATGAAAATAGCTCCTTCCATGGTAACACCACATAGAGATATGACAGGGTTTTTTTTAAGCAATATTGTTTATCTTGAAACTGCCCTGAATTCTCCCCCTTTATCTCTCACTCAACAATCACACTAGTGTCAGCAGAACCTCTTTGAGGCCATGCGAGGACACCTGAGCCAACCTTACCAAGGGACTGTAGTTCTTTCTCTAGTCTCCCATATGCCATTAGTCTTTTGTACTTGTAAATAGTTTTTAACTTTCGGTGTTCAAGTCCAAGTTCTTGGTTTGATGTTCAAGGACATTTTCACCATTTGCTTTTCCTGCTTCTAAATTTTCATGTCCTAGCACTGCCTATATTTTATTTTACATATTAACAATACCAAGAGCCGCTTATCTGGGACCCAAATGCATCTGAACTCTCACAGCCAGCCTGCCAACATATCAGCTCCTCCCAAACACACACATGCTTACACACACACACACACACACATAAATACATAGACATTCAAATCCATCCTGTGTAGCCTTCAGACAATAAAGCATAATTTGCTGAAGGTCTGTAGGGAGACTACGGAAGAAGATTAGACTGCATTATTTGGCCAAATGTCCATTAAGAATTCCTTTAAAAATATGCCTCAAAATTCCTTTCCCAATGACAACTGTCAACAGTCTCCCTCCCCTCTTTAGGCAAAAACTGTTCTCCAATTGGAGTTAAACTCTTTCTCCTCACTCCATCCTCAGCTCAAATATCCACTAAACAAAGTGAGAGCCAGGCAGCTGGCTGAGAGGTCTCAGTGAAATCACAGCACGAGGCAAACCCTGATGAGCCCACCTTCCTGGTGAGCCCCAGAATGCAGAGGGGTGGCTGCTGATGCCCGGTTCACACACAGTGGAAGGTCTACAGATGGTCAGCTCTGGCTCCCCGAGTGCACATGCCATTGGCTCTTCATGGAATGTCCTTCCTACATTGCCTAACTGATAAATCATTTAAGGCTTTAAGACACAGGTCAAGAATCAACACTTCTGAGAAACTATGGGGCTGGGGGTACGTCTCCTCATCCCCAAGGGAAAAATGGAAGTCCAGGGCTGACCCCTCTCACTTAGCACACGATCCCTGGGTTTGTGGTTGTTTGTGGACATGCCTTTGTCCTGTCATACCATACATTCCTTGAAAGGGAAGTCTTCCTATCTGAGTCTCAGCTCAGCCCAGTGTCTGGCTCATCGTACAAACATATCAGGAAATGTCTATCAGATGGACTTTCGCTTTTAACACACACCTGAGAGCTGGATGGAGTGATGCAAGTATTAACAGGTGTCATTGGGAAAACGCCTTTTCCTTTCCGAACCACACTGAGTGCATGCTGTAAGGACTTTCCACATATTAACTCACTCGCTCATCATAAAAGTTGATGTGAGGGTGAGAATGGTGTTCTCATTCTCATCTGCATTTTACAAGTGATGAAACGGAGGTTTAAATTTTACTTCAGTAGGTTTTATTACTGTTCAAAACAGTAGTTGCCCACTCTGGGGTACCCGTCCGGTAGGAGGACCATATGATAAGGTGTGGCTATGTGGCTTGCTTTGTCCTGTGAAAAATAACAAGCGATGTGTGTCATTCCCAAAGCTCTAAGAACCAGCACATAGCTTTCCTCATCTCTTTTCCCTTTGCCCTACCGGCAACCTCTGCTCTATCACCCTGGGTGCCAGAGTGAAGATATGGAAAAGAAATGCAGCTGACCCGAGTGGCCATATGACACAAGCAAGAAATAAACCCTTGTTTCTGCGAGCCACTGAGCTCTGGGGTCACTTGTTACCTCAGAATAACTTTGCCTGAGCTGACTAATGAAGTTCACAATGCTGGCCTTGTTTTTATGTTCCCATGTCAGTAAATGAGATTAACACTCATTTATCCATACAAGCCATGATCTGGAATTCATCTCGGGTACCTCATCTCCTTTTGCCCCCCAAAAAATAAAATTTAAAGTTAAATTTAAAAAACATGCTAAGTCCTGTTGACGAAGCTTCCTAAATTCTCCCTGGAATGGAATGTCTCCTCTTCTTTATCTGCAATACCACCATTGTAGGTCAAGCCACAACTCATCTCTTCCCTTACCTGCTGAAATGGTATCTGAACTCCCTAGCTAGCCTCACGCTCTGCCTGCCTTGTCCCTCCTCCATACCGTGCTCCACAGAGGCACTCTTATCTTGATAGCATCAGTCACATCACCATGGAGCTTTGACATCATCAATGCCTTCCCATGGTTCTCAGGAGACTGAGCAATATCCTGATCTTGGCAACAAGCCCCTCCGTGACCCGACCCCTAATCCCAGTCTCGTCTTATCCCACCTTCATTTAAACTCCACGAGCCAGGCTTTCTGATCTTCTATCCACACTTAAACAAGCCGTGATATATTCAACCTTCATACAGCGTGTATGCTGTTCCTTCTGTCTGGGCTTCTCTCCACTGCCCACCATCATTCTTCATCTCAGTACTCAGATGTCATTTCCTCAGGGAAGCGGGCCATGACCCACATAGTTTGGATCAGGCCCCTTAATTAAGTGTATTCGTTGGCCTGTGTACTTCTTTTTCATAATATTTTTCCACAGTTGCCATTTTTTATGTATTTTTAGGACTGTTTTCTGAAACTCCCTCTGCAGCTAGACCATAAACTTCCTGTTACTGAGAATCATGCCAAACTGATCTTTTAACCTGGACACCAAACAGTTTCTGAAACATGGCAGACACTTGAATAATAGTTGATGAATGAAGCAATGAATGAATAAGGAAATGAAGACCCTTTCCACTTGGGTTTTCGAGGGTTCCCAGTAATGTCTGGAAGTACACCGGCTTGCTATCCCCTTCAGTAGGAATTAAAGACAACCCTCCCATTCAATATGCTGGGTCAGAAAACCCAAGATTCCACAGTAGCAATATATTTGTCAGTGTTTATAAAGGTACTTTCACATGTAATCTCTTCCACTTTGGCACTCTGGCCATGCAGATATTCTTGAATTCAGGATCGCCCTGGACTCAGGCCCTGGGCCTACAGCGTGGATGATAGAAGATGACCGTGAGTACTGACAAGCAGGGCTGTGTCTCTGCGGTCTCAGCAGTAGCCTGGCCATGAGCTGAAACGGGCTGCTTGGCTTTTGGAATGTGCGCATGTGGTGACGAGAAAGGGACCACTGGCTGATATTTTCCCTCAACAACTGGCCAGGGTTCTGGGCATCCCTGGGGCATGTTCTGAGCAGTTTCATGTAAACAGTACCAGAGGCCCACAGCGGGGCCCCTGTGCTTTTCTAGGCCACCAATCATGGCACTGGCTGTGCCAATGCTCCTCCTCATGGGCTAGAGGAAGAAGGGCTGGGCCAGCCCCCAAGAGATGCTCTGCGGTAGGCAAGGCGCTGTTATTTCACAGAGTTCCAACCTAAGTTCTAAATACAGCTCCGCTTTTCAGAAGCCCACAGGACAGGGGAGTCCAAGCGTGAGCAGCACGGGACAATGAAAAGAACAAAGCTTGGCTCATTCTCTTGGATTCAGATCCCAGCAGAGCCGCTTACTAATGATGTAAAATTGGGCAATTCACTCCACTGCTCTGAGCATCTCCACCTGTTGAGGTGGGGAAGCACAGGGGTGCTTCCTGCCACCTCTGAGAGGAGAGGTGATGCACCTCGCACATAGTAGGCACTCAACAAACAACCACATGATGTTTTCTCCATCCCTAATCCTTCTTCCACGTAGGTAGCAAAGTTGTATCTTCAGCTTTTATCTTAATAACTAAGAATGATTCGTTGAACCTCATACATTTTTGCTCACTTAAATGGAAAGGATGAGATGCTTTCGTTCCTTTAGAGGTATGGCATTTGAGGTGAACGTTTTGAGAACTGGTGGAACTTTATAGAACTGACTGACTGTTAAGAAGCATCCTTCTTTTGGTTGCAGAAGCAATAACATCAATGTCTCTCTCTTCTTGAGTGCCTCCCAGGGGCCAGGCACGGAAGTGAGTGATCTGTAGCTCTGTTAGCAGTGTGACCTTGAGCAAAATCTATGCCTCTACTGTACCTGCTGTAGAATAAGGATAATAATAAAACCTTCATTGTATGATCGCTTCAAAAATTGAGTGAAATGCTGTAGTTCACTAAGATTGGTTTAGGGCTATATGCATAGTCCATGTTGAGTAAATGGTAGATGTTGTTTCCAGTTATGCTGGCTCCCAAGAGCAGGCTGTGGACATTTCTCCCCAATGGTGCACTTAGCAGTGTCACATAAATTGCTCGAAATCAGTTACAGAGGACATATTTATATCACAGAAACCAGGAAACACTACAAATAAGGGCTTTTTACCTTCAGAGAGCTAGTTATTAACTATTCACCAGCATGCCACTCTAATTAGTCTTTCTATGTTATCCATGAAGAAAATGTTTCTATAAAGGTTAAATGACTCACCCAAGGTCACACAGCCAGTAAATGACAGAAGTGGGGTTAAATCAGGGCTGTTTGACACCAAATCCCATGGCTTTTTTTTTTTACAACAAATGTGCTGACATGTAAAGAAAAGGAAGGGGAAGCAACGTGAATCTCTAATAGGTTCCTTAGATATCGTGAGGGTCTTAAAGACAACCAAAATATTGGCCCTGTTGTTTTTAGTTTACCAAACACCTTTAGAACAATCACTTTTACTAACAATGCTTCCCAAATGTGCACTCATTAAATCCCAATAGCAACCCTATGAGATCATTTTTATTATTGTCCCACCTTATAGATGAGATAACTGAGGCAGAGGGAAGCTAAGTACTGGTTCTGGGTCATGCAGCAAAACAGAGACTCAAATCTAGATACTGAGCTCCAGAATCCATGTTCTCAGCCAGGATGCTGGACCGCGCCTGGGGCTAACGAGAGGCATTTGTTGCAAAGTGTCAGCACAAAATCTGCTCCTCTCCTTTGCCTTGGGAACTTAGTGGCACTTTTTAAATTTTTGTGGTTTTTTTACACCTTGACTCACAGAGAAAATACTTATTTGTGGATGCCCCACAATCACACCAGGGGGGTAGGAGTCGGTCAGCCCAAGGGCCTGGCATGCGGAATTCTTCAGTTAGCAAAGTTCTGGCTATTTCACGAGCCTCCACTTAGAAGAAGCCCTTGTGCGGCTGAGCATTGGGGGCTGGAGCCTCGGGAAGGTGGCCTCAGCCGGGGTGTGGGAGAGAGCTCTAGCACCTTTTTAACTTACCACAGAAATTTTCAAACATTCAAAAAACTAAAGAAATTGAGCATTTTTTATTTGAACCCTGATTTCTTTACCTGGTGAACAACTGGACAGTGTTCCATTCACACATGTAAGAGGTAAATGAGGCAAGTCCAGGTATAGTTCCATTCCAGTCACACCTCCCCAAGTCCCCTGCTCCAGTGTTAGCCCCGGCTGATGGTACTGCTGCCTGGCAAACAGAGGTAGACTCCTCATGGGGCTCTTGGCTTCCAGACGTGCTGCCCCACAGCCTGTTCTCCATAAAGCAACTGCAGTGAGCCTCATAAAGAATAAGTTACATCATATTATAACCCTACCGATGCACTCCAGTGGCTCTGCCCATCACACACAAGTCAAATCTAAGCTCCCTGCTGTGACCGATAAGACTCGGAGAGATCAGCCCTCCTCAGCCTTTGTCTTCAGACTCATCTCCTACCAGCTTCCTTTATTCTATCAGCTCCAGCCAAAGGGCTTTCTTTCAGTTGCTCAGACAGGTCAAGTTCTTTTTAACCACAGGGCCTTTGCACTTGCTGTTTCCCTACTTTTTTTTTTTCCTCCCACATGTTGATACAGCTGGCTACTTGTCATCATTCAAAGGTCAACTCAAATACCACTTCCTCAGAAAGCCTTCCTTGATTGCCCCATTTAAATCACTCCTCTGGCATGTTCTATCCATGTTTTATTTCTTGCAGAGCTCTTGTCACTTGCTCACGCACTGCTTTATTTAGTTATTGCCTCTCTCCCTTGGTTAGAATGTAAGTGGCATGACAGCACAACTGTTTCCCCATTGCCTAAAACAATGCCCAGTACCAGTATTCAGCCAATATTTGCTGAATAAACTAATAATAAGTGATAAAAGTGAATTATGCAATGGTGGTGTTATCCACTCAGTGTCTGACAGTCTTGAAGTTCTTCTTCTGAATAGGAGGGTTGTTATGGAAATGCCCTGTGGTATCACTTCTGAGTGGAGTGAGGGATCTCCAGAACTGAGTCACCTCCTCAGGAAAGCAACAGACTGAGAAGTACCTATCATTCCGCCTGTACTACATCTTTGGATGGGACAGAGTGTGTGACAGGCAGAGCCTCCTGCTAGCCATGTCTTTGTGTAAGTGTGGTGGGACCTGCAACTTGCTTCTGACCAACTGAGCGTGGCCCCCAGCTGACACTCAAAGAAAAAACAGGGACCTCGGTCCCACAAATGCAACAGATGAATTCTGCCAATAACCTCTGGGAGTGTGGTTCTTTCCACAGCTGAGCCTCTGATGAGACCACAGCCTGGCTGATGACTGTGGTGAGTAAGACTCTGACCCAGTTAACCTGTGCCCAGACTCCAAATCCACAGAAATTGTGAGGTAATTAATAACTGTGTTGTTTTGAGCCACTAAATTTGTGGTAAATTGTCACACACAGAGTAGAAAACTAGTACAGAGAAGATTAAAGTCATTCATTCATTTATGGAAAGACCCCTTCACTAAAGATGTCTATACTAAGGGCCAGATCAGAAGCAATTACAATTTATAGATCTCTGCAATCCAGAAAATAAAGAACATGATGCTTTTCTTTGGCATTTCGGAGGCAATCAAGGTTTGTTAACCAATGGCCAATATGGTCATACGCCTCCTTGTAGTTAGCGTTACGTTAAGCAAAATGTCCCTGTGAACTTGTCTTCTGGAAAGGCAAGGAAAAGAGAGCCAGGAGTCTCGCTCCACTCCCCAGCCAGGCTTGGGGAGAGAAAGCTCCAAGGGATGGGGTGGTAGCTACTGAGAAGAGAACATAGCCGACTGAGACCCCGGGGCCTATGGGGCAAAAAGAAAGCATTTTGTTGTGAACATGGACCCCCCAATATAATGGAGCGCTTAGCAGTGAAGGAACCACTCATGGGCTCCAAGGTAGTAGCTGCCTTCTCAGAACCTCGGTCCCCCGGCACTGCAGTCCAGCAGTTGAGCCAGACTCACGGGGAGTCAGCACTCGCTCCCTAGCACTGGGTTGAACTCTGGGAGTGAGCTGGGTTTTAGGTCCCACCTCTTCCCAAACTCCTGGGTAAGTTTCACAACACACTCATTATGGTCCCGCGGGACCACATCTCAACCTCGCACGTCATTAAAGCCGGTGCCTCGTGATGGCTGCCACCAGGCACCTAACATGCTTTTGAAGTGAAAATACAAAGATGGAGCACAGATGCAAAAATAAATAAATAAATAAACCGTCAGAGAATAGAGCCCAGGGGCCCGTATACTTCCTGGGATATCACCTTCATATTGACCAGCGATTTCCCTCCAAAATGTGGAGTGTTTTCCTCCTGGACGTTACGACTCAGCTGCCTGCCTGTGACTGGTATGTCTGCCGGGCACACTCCAGCCATGCATACCCTGGGCTCTATCATCTTCTGGGCGCCGGGGGAAGGGGGACACAGTCAAGGTGCTGGGGAGCAGAAGTACTGCAGAGTTCTCTGGGAAAAACAGGGGCTGCAGAAGTAAGGCTGAGACGGAAGGCTCTGGAATGGACTGGCAGGAAATCAAAGGGGAGAGGGCTACACCAAGCTTATGCAAGACTGTCACTAATGAATATCAGCCTGCCTTCAGAAATAACCATTTCCCTTCGGAAGTGGCTCTCAAAAGGCAGGTCCTCTATGAAAAGCATTGGCATTACCTGGAAATTTGTTGGAAGTCCAGATTCTTGGGCCCCACCTCTGACCTACTGCATCAGAAATTAGGTGTAGGGCCTAGTGGAATGTGTTAATAAGCTCTCCCCAGGCCCTGGTACGTGCTAACGTTGCAGAACCACTGCTCTTGGGTGTCCAGTGCCCTCATGCTGTCTCCAAGCACCAAATCTAGAGAATAATGGGGCTTTGTCTCTGTTCTTCTCCCTTCCACTCATGGAATTGAATGATCCCTGTCTGCTGGGCCTTCCTGTCAGTACTTTCCCTGGACTAAGCCACCTTATTCCTACTCAGGTGTTGTCCTAGATTGAATCATCGGCCCCAATTCTTCTGTGTCTGAGGCCCTTTCCCATAAAGCCATCCACAAAAGTCAGATTGTATTACCCTGTCCCTCTCCTTTGATCTTGGTCACGTAACGTGCTTTAGCCAACAGGGTGTTAGCAGATATGATATAAGTAGGGGCCTGAGATGTGCTTGAGACCCGTGCCATCCTCACGCAGCCCCTTCTGCCTGGTACCAGAATGAACCCACGCAGAGCAGAGCAAACCCAGCCACCTAAGCCAATGCACAGTGTACTAGTGTACTGGTCGTCCCCACCCCAGTGAATTCAGCTGCGTTGCAGCCCGTCGGTATGAGTGTACCACAGGATTCTGGGCTTCCCAACCCCAGTGAATTCAGCTGCGTTGTGGCCCGTCGGTATGAGTGTACCACAGGATTCTGGGCTTCCCAACCCCAGTGCATTCAGCTGCGTTGTGGCCCATCGGTATGAGTGTACCACAGGATTCTGGGCTTCCCAACCCCAGTGAATTCAGCTGCGTTGTGGCCCATCGGTAACAGTATACCACAAGATTCTGGGCTTATCTGTTACGCAGTGAGAGCTGACCAGTACCCTGGGCCCCCATGGATTTCAGCACTAGTCTCCTGGGTGGTTTATTTCTCCTAGGACATGAGCCTCCTGAAATCCTGGTGTCTTACGGCAGTGTAGGACTTCCAGGCTCATGTAAGGAGACAGTAAGGAATATATTTTAAGGGGGATCAAAGTTTGGGGGTTAGGGAGCATTCCACTTCTTTCAAGCTGATGGTGAGCTGGGCTGCTCTGTGGGTCACTATTGGGTCAGATGATGGGAAAAACACAGAGCACAGAGTGGAAAACGAGACAGGAAGGAATGACAAGAACAGACAAGAGACAACACATCAGGGAGAGAAGAAGTGACCGACAGCAAGCCTCCTATGGTGCCCTTGGGGTTTCCCACGGCTGGGTCCCCAAAGGGAATTTTCAAGTCTCTGAGCTCCAGGCAAACCCATCTTCATTTACTCCCACTTCTGACCATGCTCAACAGTCCTCTGCCTCTCACTTAGCAAGCCTGAGTTGCAGCAGTGCCAGGACAAAAAGCAGCGTCCTCTCAGTGGGAGGCAGCCGGCCTGTCCGTGTGGAGTGAATCACTCACTCTGGACGCCAAGCACTCCCGCCCAGATCCTCACACTGCAATTAATTGTTCCTGAAGTACTCTTGCAGATGGGGTCACAGCAGGAAAATGCCACACAGGCTTTGCCCTCGGAGCTGCCTAGGAACCTTGTTGGTGAGACAGGCAGCGTGCAAACATGCTGGCTCCCACCATACAACCCTGGCCACGTATGGAAAGCTGAGGTCACCCCTGCTCATTGGCATGAAGCTTCCCTGGGTGGCAAATGTCGCTTGCTATGGGCACAGCTGGGGCACATGTCCAACAAGGCAAATCCTGTCCAGAGAGAAAGTCATTTAATGAGTGCTTTCTGGGTACCAGAGGTGGGGATTTGGTGCTTATCAGCACTGAAATGAATGTCTGAGATATGCTGGGAAACACCCTGCCTTCCCAGCCCCTGTGAGTTCAGCTGCATTGTGGCCCGTCGGTATCAGCCGCCCCAGCCCTGGCACAGGGATGCAGGGTGACCCCAGCTTCTCAGAAAGAAAAGGAGACAAACGATAGTCCTGCTGCCTGAGCGTCTGCTTGGTGCTAGGCACTGTGCCAAATGATTTACACAAATTGCCTCCTCACTCTGCAAAGTGGTATCCTTATCCCCATTTTACAGAAAAGAACAGCAAAACTCCAGGAGGTAAGTCCTTGTAGTTGTTAAGTGCAAAGCCAGGGCTGGAATCCAGACTTGGCTACAAGCCAACATTTATATTCTTGCCATAACAGACTATAGGGAATTTTCCATGTTATTAAGTCATTTTACTATTAACTTCCCGAGGACAAACACTAGGTCTGTTCACAATGCTACTATTATTCTCATGTCACAGATGAAAACCTCAGAGAGGTTAAGTAACTTGCCTAAGATCACACAGCTAATAAGTAGTAGAGGCAGGATTTGAACACAAGCCTGATTCTGGAGTCTGAACCCCTGATCAGGTGTCCATTCCTTAGGCTGCAGGTGTCTGCATTATGGCCCAGCTGAGAAGTGGTTACCAGTCAGGAAAAGAACTCTCCAAAGAACACAGATTTCTCAAAGTCAACAGACACCCCAAGACATGTGACCTTGCTGACATCTGCATGCACGGCAACCTGGAAGCTTCAGAAATACTCTGGGAATGAACTCTAACCCCCTCACGCAAGCGCCCTGACAGGGTCTTTGGAGCTCACCTTTGGAAACACCCAGAAGGAAAAACATCGACAACAGTGCACTTGAATGAGTGTTTCTAAAAGTAAGTCACTTCTTGGATAAGAAACAATATTAAAAAATGTATTCCAAGGGGTTACATTTCCCCAGTCTGAAAATATCCAAAAATGGAGATAAGAGAGATAAACTGGAAAAAAAACAAAAAGAGCCGTGTTCTGTGATGCTTTCCCCCTGGTTCACCCGAATTCTTCATGAGATCAGAGGGAGATGCACAAGGAGTTTCCATGTGGAAATATCCGGGGCTCCCTACCCGAGCTCCCATCATAATTAACGAGACCAGTTTTTCTTTATAAAAACCTGCTTTTTCAGTTTGGTTTGGTTTGGTTTGGCCAGCCCAACATCCATTCTCTCTTCTGGGAGCACCACCCTGCTGGTCCTGGAGGGGAACTGCCCTGTCCCACCCGGGAGCCGGGGTTTGGGAGGGAGAACGCTACTTCCAGCCGCTAAGGCATGATAGTGACCCAGGTCTCCCCAGTGGCACATCCCAGTGCCCTGGCCACGGGACTGCTTCGGGACGGGGCTGCAGTTCAGTCTGGGCCCCTCAGGGGGTCTGAGGCTTTGGGGAGAGCTACCAGGAGGAGCAGCTTAGCTCTGCCGTGCCCACGGCTCAGGAGGGGACTGCGGCGCAGACCGAGAGGGCAAGCCTGCCTGGGGCGGGAGCTGAGGGGTGGGCGGGGCGGGGACAGACGCCTGCCTGTTTGAGCCTCTTCTGCCACACGAGCAGGAGTGACCTCCGCTTTCCCTGTGTGGCCAGACGTGTGCTGTGCAAAATGCAGTTTGGTTCTGTGTCAATGCAAAAAAAATCCCAATATAACACAAACGAGTAGAATCCAGGAGAGAGGCACCAAGAGCCTCTATCCTGGTGCTGGGCTGGGAATCTAATGTTAATGGAGGGCTTTCTATGGCCCATGCCTTGGGCCAACACTTTTCTTACTTTGAGGGCAACTATACTTGCTTCTGCCCAAACGGTTGTCTTCCTGAAATAATCTCTCCGCTCATCTCTGGCCAGTGCACTCCTACCCATCCTGCAAAACCCTTCCTCACCTCCTCCTCTGAGTAAGGGGCCACCTCTTCTGGGCCCCACAGCACTGGTCCACATCTCTGGTGTCACCTCTATCATACTTCTTTGTTTTGTATCTGCCCATATGGTGATTCTTTTACTAGTATAACCAAAGCGAGAGACGTTCAATATAAACAATAAAATAAAAATCTTAACAATATGTCAGGGAATGAGACAAAGATGAGATATATTCTCTGTCAACCCAGTGTATCTCCTGGGAAGTAGACATCAACACTCAGTGTGAATCCGTCCAAATGCTTTTCATCACACAACACTGGGATGTCCGTCTGTCCCAGGATCATCACATGACACTAGGATATCTGTCTGTCCCAGTACACTGAGCCCCCAAGGCCAGGGATTTGCTCTGCTCACTATGTCATGGTTCTGCGGGCCTGGATCCCAACCCTGGCTCAAACATTGACTAGTTTGTGCTTAGGACTAGTTAATTAAACTCTCTGTACCTCAGTTTCCTCATCTGTACAATGGGACTTAGAGTTGGGGCCTCTCTCATCAGGCTCTTATGAGCATTAAATGAGTTAATATTATTAAGAACTCAGAACCAGGGCCTGGCACGGGTGAGCACTGTATAAATGTTTACTGTTACTACTATTAGTCTCTAGCTCTGTGTCTAGCCCCAAACCCAAAGATCTGCCTGAGGACGCATGTCTCTCAATCTGCATGACTTCAAATGTGCACATGAGTTGGCTGCCCTCTGGCAATCCAGTCATGGTCCTCCAGACAGGCTTCTGGCTCTTTCTCACTGACATTTCCTCCCTTCAGTAAGATCCACCTTCATCACTACTACTGTTGATTGAATTCTCATATGCTGGGTCTATTCTATCTCATTTTGCCCTCCCAAGGGTCCTATAAAAAAAACTCACCCATGTTCATAACAGCACTGCTCATGATAGCCAGAACGAGGAAGCAACCCAAATGTGGAAGAACTTGGTCAAAGCCCCTGCACCGAGTAAAAGGCAGCAAACTCATGTCTGTCTGACACCTAAGGGCGCTCTCCGCCCAGGATACCAAGATCACTGCAGTTGCTTAATAAGCATTTGTTGGATGGATAAGATCAACAAAATTTATCCCAGTGTTTATCCTTCATTTTCCTTCCTGCTGCATTTAATCAATGGCTTTGTGCAAACAGGAAGATGGCTGGTAGTAATCAAGGAAGAATAAGAAAGATGTTAGCACTTTCTTTGTTTGCTCCAAGTCAAGGACATTCTGTGGACCTGCCAGTCCAGACGCAATGTTCTTTCTGGACAGGCGGAGTGGGGGCAGGCAGGGGACGTCTCTCCAACACATCACGTTGGTACTTAAGAGCAGTGAGAACCAAAGAAGTTGGAGATGGGTCCACAGAGCTTTGCTAGAAGAAAAGCCATCAGTGCACAGATGAGGAAACTGCAGCCCAGAGAGAAGGGAGGATGGGGCTGGAACCACACCTCACAGTCCAGGTCCATACACTATGCAGCAGGAAGGGAGCATGGCCTCGTCGCCCTGGGTGTACCCCGGGTCAAACAGGCCCTCCATGGATGGCTACATGATCTTGGGCACGTCACTGGACCTCTAAGACACTCAGTTTCTCCACTGATAAAATGCAGGTGTGAATTCTTTCATTTGGGTTAGTAACAAGAACAAATGGAACCCACTCCCATAAAAAAAAAAAATCACTAAGTAAAATACAACAAATGCAATAAAGTATCAGAAGAAACAGACAATTCATGCAACAGGAAAAATTATATATATGTATGTATGTATACGTGTGTGTGTATCATTAGTGATCGAGGAAATGCAAATCAAAACTACAATGGGAGACAATTTTTTTATATCTATGACATTGGGAAAAATTTTAGATCTGACAGTTCCAAACCCTGCACTGGATGTAATCTGAAGGCTCTCTCTTACATTCCTGGTGAAGTGTGTAAATCGGCCCAACCACTTTGGCAAACTGGCACACACGACAATGTTCAGAGGCCACACAGTGAGCAATTACTCAACCAAAAACGCACGAGTACAAGAGGGTACAAATTAGCTGTGGGATATTCCCCCCAGGGTAATCTTCTAGAGCCGTCACCGTGGATAAACTACAGAGAAATGCATGAGGTGGATGAGTATCAGCCAGGTATTACATGGAAGAAACCAGGTCCCTAAAATTATGTGAAGTGTGGCAGCCCTTTGGAAGAAGTGACAACTAAAGTGAAATATACACATATATTTATGAATGCACATAGATGCGATCCAATTACACAAAGAGGAAAGCCAGAGGGCGGTGGGATGGGGCTCGGGACGGTATTACCTCTGATGGGGAGGCGGGGATGAAGCGGCAAGGGGCCATGTGCTCACATGTGAGTTGGTATCGACCTCCGAGCTTCTAAGCCCAGGTCACGAGCGTTCACTGCATTATTAAGATGGGTAGTTTTTAGTGTGTGTCATGTACCCAGAGTCATCATTAATTTAATTCTGTGAATCTGAGGACATGGGCGGCAATGATTCCATCTTGGCGGGGATGCCGTGAGGATTCAGAATGAGTGGCCCAGCCCCTGGGCATCTCCATAATAACATCCAGCTCTTGGGTGGTGGTGTTTAAGGAATGCGCGGCTCAAAAACAGCTTCAAGTGAGCCGACGAACATGAAATTCCTTTCACTCCGACTCCTGCCTCATGGCTCAACCCATTTCGTGAATCAGATAATCCCTCTGGTCTCTTGGGGCTTGTGCTTGAAAAGATCACACAGACCCGGTTACTTCCTGCGTAACCTTCCGCCAGTTTTTTTCTGAATAACAACCTCTTTCAAGCGCTGTGACGTGCCTGCACCACGCTCCCTTCAGAAGGAACTCTCACAGTCCAGTCTCTGGCCGTGTCCTTTTGAAGGATTTCACCTGGCCTAGACTTTGGTCAGAAGAAAAACTGGCTTTCTGCGGGGAGCCTGGCGGGGGCGGGGGGCACGTTGTTGACACTGTTCTCCCACCCACCGGGCCGTAGGTAGGAGTTTTCTTTTTCCTCCCACACAACGCAAGAACAGAGAAGTCATTTAAGCCTTGTAAATACTGGCAGGCTCAGAAAGCAAGTCGCCAGCCTTAAAAACATGTCTCTGTTTCCTTTGGCTAATTTGCAAATCCAGTCATATTTCCAGATAAGAAGGTAAACAGAGGGTGGACGAGATTAAGGAGGCCTATCTTAGGCCAGCATCTTTATAGAGCAGAAATGTTATTAGAGTCTTTCGCTCTCAGGGAAAAGGATAGTAGCCAAGCTCATAATAGCCCCCAAATCCAGGAGGAAGGTCGAAGTAGACACTTCTCGGCACCTTCAAGAAGAAAATCAGAATATCAGCCAAAGGCTGCCAGATATATCTGTGCCAGATCCCAGTCTCAGGGCTTAGCGACAGGGAACAGGGTTAAAAACAAATTATTAAAAGTATGGAGTAGATCTGTATATGCATACAAAGTACTGTGTATAGAGTTTATAGTCTCTAGAGCTCTATGAGGGAAGGGCTGCCTGGACAGGAAGCAAGCTCCCCATCTCTTAAAAACTGTGGCAAGCCCCTCTTAGCACAGACGCTGAGGAATGTTCCCAGGATGGCAGAGCCAGATCAGAGGCTTGAAGCTGGGGAGACAGGAAGGATGAGTCTGAAACCCTCTGAAACTGAAGGCTGTGCCACTCGAGTGCCGGTTTGCAGCCTCTGTGATGTTCTCAATGAAGGGTGTGACCCTCAGAGACATAACAAACCTACAGGCTACATGATCTTTAAGGTTTCTCCCTCACCAAATCCTAGGACCTGGAATCCTTTATTTTATGTCTCTGAAGTTAGGCTAGGGTACCAGATACTCTGTCAGCTGTAAAGGTGTGCCCTGTGTAGAATGGGGGCCCCATGAAGGTAAGGATTTTTCTGTGTTCCCTTCACTGCTGCACCACCAGCATCTACAACAATGGCTGACGCACACCACATACTTAGGAAGCATCTGCTGATCAGTCTGGGATGAATGAACCCCGGCTAAAGCCTCACTTCCTTCTCCTGAGGGGACCCAAGGACAAATGGTGTCTCATTCCCTCAGGGGTGGATGGGGCTGGGCTCAGCTAACACTCCTCTTTGGACCCTAACTGCACAGATTTAGCGGGTCTCATCTCTAATTCTAGCAATCACCACATCTGGAACCTAATGTCAGCTCCTGGTTATTTAATCTGAGGAGGCACCCCTGAAATGTCCCCCTACTCTTAGTCTAGAAAGGCTGGTGTTGACTGTGGCCTTGGACACCGGATTTCTGCTGCCCTTGACTTCAAACCTTCTCATGTTGTGACATGGAGACCTAGTCGTGTTGACATTGGTCTCCAAGGCAAACAAACCTTTACAGGGGAAATGCTTGGACCTAGAGATTCCTGTTGGCTCCAGGTTTGGATTAATGGCCGGAATAAGGAGCATTTCCATTCACTTCCTATTGAAGCGCTGCTGATAATGTAGCTAAGTGGATAGCCCGAAACCATTCCTTTTGGTCAAATATCAAAAACAGTCTCTGGAATACAATCAATACTTCCCAGCCCTGTGCTCCTGTGGAATTTCACCTAGAGGAAATGCCAAGACCTGTACCTCTATGAGGGCCCCAAGATCTGAGAGAAAGAGCCAGGAGACAGGGGAGAAGGGGAGGTTAGGAGAGAAAAGAGTGACACACAGCACAGGCTCATCCAACTTGCTAACCATCACCCTTATTACAGGCCGGGTGCAAAATTACTCCTGTTAAGTATGTTAGCTCACTGAACACTTCCAATAGCCCTGAGAAAGACGTTTCGTTTTCCCCCATTTCACAGATGAGAAAATTGAGGCCAATGTGGGGAACTGCCTTTGCATCTCAGCCTTGCCACGAGGGTGGCCGCTGAGAACTGCCTTTGAATCTCAGCCATGCCACAAAGATGGCCACTGAGAACTCAGCCGCGCTGCAGGGGTGGCCGCCGAAAGCTCCCTGAGGTTTAGCTGCGCCCACTCCAGTCCGCTTCTTACGTCAGAGATAGCTGCGCATGTGCACAACTCTGCCTGATTTGGAAAAGTGAAAGTCGCCTTATTAGCATAGGTGACCGACCGGGAGAGACTTCACCCTATATATCCCATGCCCTGAGCCCCAATAAACGAGTTCTTCCTTCGAGAGAACTTCCTGTCGCGTCTGATTGTCTCCGGCGAAAGGAGTGGCCAGTGGCGAGCGGCCAGCGGCCAGCGGCGGCGGCAGCAGAGGCTGGAGCGGCTGCAAGCGGCGGCGCCGCCAAGCGCCGGAGGCTGCGGGAACGGGCGGACAGCAGCGCTTACCTCCCTTGCTCTGCCTATCGGGGCGAGCCCCTCTCCCTCCCTTCCTCAGAGGGTTACGGAAAGAGCTTGCAACAGAAAGAGCTTGTAACACAAAGAGCTGTAGTCCTGACCGAGAGCAGGACTGGTGGGAGAGAGGCTGAAAAACCCCGATAGCCAAGAGACTTGTCCAGGGTCACACAGCTGAGATGTGACCATACTGGGATTTATACTAAAGCCTGTGCTCTTAACTACTATTCTGTACTGCCTCCCTTTATGGCCAGATACTGCTCCTCTCTCTTCACCTTAGGTCCCTCCCCATCCACTGAGGGTGCTTTCTGAGTTACATTGTGACACCTCAGGCCTGGAGAGAAGAGAAATCATGCATATGAAACAAGGAACTAATGGCAGTTCCACATGCCGGGTAGTAGACTGCAGCAGCCGGAGATGGATGTGGTGCTTCACAGGTAGGTCAGTGAGCTTGGCCAGGGCCAGGGCAGGGTTTCAAGCAGGGGAGGAACATGGCCAGGACTGTGTGTTAGAAACGGCCTGCTGACAGTGGCGCGCCAATCCTCATGGGGCCCCAAGAAAGACAGACGCCGCTGGGCAAAGGAAGTCGTCTGGCCCAACACACTCCCGGAAGGGGTGAGCCTGGCAAACCTCAGCCTCATAACCCAGTCTGGGAAGCTGGCTCCTGCTGGGCTTGGCAAGGAGGCATTTATGAGCTCAGGAGGAGAAAGTGCAGAGTGTCAATGATTTAGAGACGCAAGGGATCTGCTGCACCCAGATTACAGCAGGGCTATTGCACAGAAGGGCTTGGCCATGCATCTGGGCTGCCTGTGTTTCTGACACATGCGGTATCGTATCCAAACTGGAGTCAGGCTCATCCTTCGCACACGGAGGTTTAGAGCTCTGAAAAGGTCCAGAAACCAGACAGGACAGCGTCACCTGGGAGTTTGTGCCAGAAATGCAGAATCCCCAGCTCCATCCACATCTACTGAATCTGTGTCTTTAGAAGTCTGAAAAGTCTCACCCTGACCTAGGATCCGTATCTCTGGAGCTACATTTCTACAATCTGTGCAAACTCTTCAGCTCCCCAGGTGAATTGGATACACACTAAAGTTTGAAAGGCAGTATAGGAAACCTTTGAAATGTCATAAGAATGGCAATATTGTGGCTTTCAAACCACACCTTTCAGATACATCCCCAACCCAGGAGTGTCACAGAAATCCCCCTTGCAACGACCTAGAAAACTTCATCAGTTGATTTGTACCCCATCTACTTCTAAAAAAGGATTCGTGACAGCTTATAAACAGAGCGGGTGGTCAGCTAAGCTGCCTAACACAACGGGTTGTAGGGAAATCCCACAAGCCCATAACCCACTAAGCACCGTTCTCTACTTTAATATATTACAGGGCCCAAAATCCCATTGCTGGGTTTTGCTGGTTCTTCTTTTTAAAATTATGAGTGTTCCTCGGAAGAAAAAGCACACTTACATTCAGACTAAGTTGTTGATGACTTTTCACAGCCTGCTCTTCCCCCTGGCAATCTATCAGCAAGCCTTGTCATTCAACCTCCAGAGACAGTCCTGAGGGTTCTTCCTGTCTCCCGGTCCACTGTTGGACATGCTCCATCTGAATGCCTGCCCAGAACTTCCCAGCCGGTTCCTCTGCTCCCACTCCTGCCGCTCTCTGATCTCTGCTGCACACAGCCCTCAAGAGTGGTCACTGAATGATGCCAGTCCCATCCCGCTCTACCCCAGCCAAAGCCGAAAACCGCCAGCATCAGTTTCCATTGGCTGCTATAACAAACTAAGGCTACCAAAATGTATTGTCTCACACTTCTGGAGGCCAGAAGTCCGAAATCCATTACCACTGGGTTGAAATCAGCATGTCGGCAGAGGCCAGGCAACTTGCGGAGGCCCTGGAGGAGAACCTGCCCCTCGCCTCTTCCAGCTTCTGGAGGCCGCCGGCATTCCTTTGCTCGTGGCTGCATCGCTCCAGTCTCTGCCTCCATAGTCACACTGTCTCCTCCTCTTCTGTCTGTGCCGGCTGTCCCTCTGCCTCCCTCTTTACAGGGATACATACATGTGATGGCACTTAGGGCCCACCTGGATAACCCAGGGTAACTCCCCATCTCAGAGTCCTTAATCACATCTGTGAAGTCTGTTTTTGTCGTGTCGGAAAAAAACTTACAGGTTTTCCAAAGTGTGGAGATATTTGGGGATCATTGTTCAGCCGACCACACTGCCTTCCCATTGCATTTGATAAAATCTGAAGTCTTTACTGTGGCCCCTAAGACCTATGTGACCTGGCCCCCACCCACCTCTCAGACTCCATTTCACTCCACTTTCTTCCTCTTCCAGCCCACCCCTCTCCAGTCTGCCTTTAGATCATCAAATAAGTATGTTGCTACCACAGGGCCTTTGCTCTTACAAGGCATTTTGCTTGAAATGCTTGTTTGCTGAATGAACGAATGAGTGAATGAGTGAGCGACTTGTTCCCTAGAACTCAGGAAACAAGATGCAGGAAAGAGTAGAAGCAGTGGCACGAGTGGAGATGTACTTCACCTGCTTCCCGATTTTGCCTAGAAAGTTGCTTGGCTGACGATGCTTCCATCATCCACTCTTTTTTTTAGTTGCCAAATACCTCAAAACGTCCACAGCTCTTAGTTACCTTTAGGGTCTCTGGAAAGGAGCTGCTTTAGAGGGATCTAGCCAGGTTGGAACCAGGAACTGAGAGAAGTGATTTCATATAAAACCGTCCCCTGTCTCTTTGTTCCTGGAGAAAAAAGACAGTCCAAGGTACAGAAAGCTATTTCGACTTTCAGCAACAATTCTGATGATGTTTCTTCTTCGGAGGTTGATAAATGCTCACTGTTGATTTGAGTGGCAATTTTACAGAGGCTACTGCTAGTGGCTGCATCCTGTCCTGAAGGCGGGAGGCCTGCCTCTGGTTAAATGATCCTTAATTATCTCCTGACTCTGAGAGCAGGTCTGTCATTAAATGGAATTTCTCGTGTGCTATTATGATGCAAATGTAAATAGGAGTTGCTTCTTACCCCCAGAAAGAAGTCATCTGAGTTCTGTGCAGCTAGATAAATCAATGGCAGTTACTAGAGCATAGACAGTGGGTGGTCTCGAATGATGAACCCACCTTGCTCCAGTTTGCCTGCATCTTTTCCCATTTGCGCTTTAAATCCTGCATCCTGGGAAACCTCTCAGTCCCAGGTAAACTGGGACCAGGGGTCACCCTCGTGTAGCTAACAGGCCTGTCCCTAACACTTAAGGCACCCAGAACAAAAGTGCTTAAGTAGAGACCCATCTAATGTTTGTCTAAATATACAGAAGTTATAAATCAAGCTAACCCACGGCTAAAGAAAAATATGGTGTATCCTCCTACAATGATAAATGCCTTCAAAACAACCTGGAAGGCCAGGTTTGCATTCCAAGCTCTTAGACTCCCCTCTAGATTCTGGTCTGTCTCTGTCCCACCCACTGAGGGCCTGGGGTAAACTGTGACAAGGTCCATCCTTGGAGGGGAATGGCCCAAGGCAAGAGGCCCACTCTTCTCTAGAAGTGGGATTGTGGCCCTTCAAGAAGGGAATTCTGGGGTGCAGGGAAGCTAAGCCTGGCCTGCACGAGGTGGGTGACCAGAGGGCCAGTGTGGGGTCCCCAGGACAAGAGCCACTATAGCGGAAGTTGCCACTCGCTGGATGCCCCTTGAAATTAAGCAAGCATGGGATAATTTCCAATTTCCAAACACACCACGAGGTCCTCCCTGGGCAGAGGTTAGAGTTGTTCAGCCCAGAGAAATAAAGTTTGTATGAAACCTCCTAGGTGCCTTCAGACTATTCCTCGAAGGACCTAAGGGAGGCCTTTCCCAGAGGAAACAAAATTACAGTATGGTGGGGGAAAGAAGTCATGTGGCAGAGAGGAAGACCTACTTGAGAGAATGGCATTCCTGCCTGGAGACTGCACAAGAGAAGTTTCTGCCACGGAGAGGAGACCCACGGGTGCAGGCGTTCTGGTTCCCTTCGTGGGCTTTACTTCGCCAGCTGATGCAGACGGTGGTAAAAGTGCCAGTAGGTTAAAAATATTGCATGTTGAAAATGACACACCTGCTCTTGCAGCCTTGTTCATAAGAGCATGGTGAGTGCCAGGCAGCCAGGATTATGTAAATAACAGCACAGGGGTGATATAATGATATGAGGTGGTAAAAAGATCATGACGGCAGAAACACTGACGTCTTGGTTAAAAGCACAGTGGCAGGTAGTTTGGGTCCAGATAATGCCTCTGCCATTAACTAACAATGAGATCTTAAGTGAGTTACTTTGCTTCTTTGAGCCTCAGTTTTAATTCCTAAGCAAAATCAGGATCCAAACAGCACCTAGCACATGCGATTGGTATGAGGATTAACGGAGATAAAATAAATAAAGAACTCAACCAGTAGATACTACCAGTGGTAAAGTTGTGAATGTCCCCAAATACTGCTTACTGTAAGAAAGAGAAAGGACGGTGGCGGGAGTGGTGACGGTGATGGTGACGGTAGTTGCAATGCTGCACTAGTAGAGTGGTACTAGTTCACGTCAAGAAGAGGGTAGATTAGTTGGATTCTAAGGCTCCTGGTTCTTGAGAACAGAAAGGAAGGAGAGATCTTTCATGATAATTCAGATGCTGGGTGACAGAATGCCTCTGAGGAAGGAGCTGATGTCTGGACTAAGCCTGTGGTAAGTGCAGGAGCCCAAACAGAGCTACAGGGAGTCACAGGGGAACATGACTCATTCACGCTTTCATTGAGAACGTGTGGCACAAACTCAGCGGCGCCCCTGAGTGCAGATTCATCCCAAACCACGTGGAGGACAGCAAGAGAGGCTGACGAGGTTGCGCTCCGTTGGATGCACTGTTGTATAGACTCAAGCTGAGTCATCGTAGCGATTCACTACCATCTCCGGTGACAGAAGGCAGATCATTCCCTGGCAAGCACCCCACCACCAGCCACTACTCCATCCCTGGACCCACTTAGGGACTACTCAACCCATAGATGAATCATTTCTAAATTAAGCATGAAGATTTCCGAATTAGCTCAAAATGATCTAACATCTGGACAGGAGATATTTACTACCGAGTTGGAGGAGGGGACGCAAGGAGAGCGAAAAAATAGAAGGCTAGGTTCTCTAAGAAAATAATACATTTTCTTTTGAAATATAGGACCTATTTTTGCAAAAATGACCTACTCACTGTATTTTTTTGATCATTGAGAAGAGAAAGAGAGTGTGTGTGATGGATTGCTTTACACTAAATAAAGATGCCGTGTGGACATTAGGTTTTCTAATTTGGTTTATATTACTCTAGCCACATTTAAAATGTACATGTGAGCATAAGATTGACTCATTTCTGGGCTGGATTGCCTAAGGTCTTTCTATTCTTACAAACAATTTCCCGCAAAGCTTTCTCATGCCTTCTGGGATGCAGGAACAAGCTCGCCCCAAGATGCCCTCTGACCTGGTCACCCCAAATTCTTGCTCTTGTTCCCAGGGGCTGCAAGCCCTGGCTCTTTGAGAGCAGGCTAGGAAGGTTCGGAGGCTCTCCTTGTCCCCTCTTCTCAGTGGCTTTTGTTACCAACTTTCCAGTTCCTGGGAACATGGGTGAAAAAGGCGTTCACGGTCATTACCAGCCACGCCAGGATTCGACTCCTGGCTCCACTACTCCACTCAACGTGGCTGTGGACAGTTGCTTATCCTCTCTGAGCCTCAGCTTCCTCAACTGTAAAATGGGGACACTTAAGAGTCCCTAACTCGGGATTACTAGGAGGATTAAGTGTGACCATCTCCGTGAAGGACTTGTGGCCCGGTGCCTGGTCACATGGCAAGAACTCCACAAATGTTAGCTTTTATTTTTTCTAACTGACAAGTGTTTGGAGTTATTTATTTAGACATGGAAAGTTAAGCCACTGAAATCTGATGTTTTAGGTAATAGAAAACTTTGATTTCCAACCAAACTGAACTTCTTTCGCTGCAGGGCCCAACCTTTTCCTATCATGATGCTCCCTATTCATCACCTTTATGGTAATGTTGTTTTAACATCTGTCTTCCCCAGAAGAACAGATCCTGTGACTCTTTTTTCACGGCTGTATGCGCAACACCCTGCAGAGCTCTTGGTACAGAAAGAGCTGTGCACTAATTATTTGTTGAATGACTGAATGACTGAATGGCCAGGGACCAGTGGAATGACAGACTGGATGACTGGCCGAACCACAGACCAAAGGACTGAACGAGCAACTGGGTGACTGACTGAATGAATGAATGAACTGATGAATGAATCACTGAAACTGATCATCTAAATTCAACTGGATGATACGAAAAGACTTTCTTAGCATAACAAATAATGAGACGGCTCAATACAGGACTTTAACTTGGAAAAAGTAGGGTGTTTGGGGGTATAGTTAAGAACTGGTTTTGAATATCTTAACATTTTATTTTTTTCCCTCTATCGATGATGGGATGGGTGATAATGCCCTCCTGGAAAACATTACTCACTGCACACTCACGTGGCCATCACGATGCACATCCCTCCCACCCTCCATCATGATCTAGGATCTGCCTGACAGCTTCCGGCCTCGTCGTGTCTGTCCATGTCATATGACATCATGTCCAAACCATGTGTCTTTGGCAGTGAGAACAACTGGGAGAATCAACAGGAAGCCCCAGACCTTGCCTTGCCTAACTTCTGAATCTTTCCTGAAATCTCCCACCCACCCCTTTCTTCTGGGTGAGCTAATCGCGTCTTTCCAGAAAGTCTGATCAGTGGCAAAGCATTGCTGGACTTCATCAGGGGGATTTGGTGTCTTCATACCTTGTTCATCTGCCACACGTCACACTCATCTTTCAGAAGCTCTGGAATTCTGCCCACGGACGTCTGACATTCCACGGCGTTCCCAGAGGGCCTCTTAGGATGTACATGGTCGGCCATAGAAGATCCAAATTGTTTCTAAGTTATAACTTGCTTCAAACAAAAATACTTAAAATGACCAGTGAACAGTATTTTGACTATCCTGTCCTTCTCCTAAGAATCTGCAATTGTAACAAAATAAACGAAACACTTATTTAATGCCGTTTTCCTTGTGTAAGACAGGATTAAAAACTCCCAAATTCAGGCTGAACAAAACCTTAAAAGCCACTGGGAAGATTTTCTAAGAGAATCAGGAATGGTGACTACCTATAATAATACAACTACCAGGTATCAAACATTGTCTCCATGCCAGATGCCAGACTTCATGTTTTTACACATTAGCATGTTTAACATGCCTGAGAGTCCTATGAGATTGATATTACTGCTTCCATTTTACAGAGAGGTGAGCTAAGGTCCCACTAGGTGCCCAAGAACGAATTTGAGCCAAACTTCTTTGACTTTAAAGTTGGCACTCCTACCTTCCACGGCCACTGAGCTAGGAGGCAAGGTGAACAGCCGACAAAGAGGAATGAACTGGTGGAATATAACTTAGGACAAAACAGTGCCTAACATCTGGAAGGGAGAACAGGGACAAGACCTGGTGAAATGTGACCACAATTTTCTAACAGATCAACTGTCATCGTGTGAGAAAGGGACGGCCGTCACATAGATTCGAGAGGCTGGAGAGGACAGTTGGGTGACAGCTCTAGGAAGACAAGTCAGCCCAAGGTAATGAAGCCCTTCTAACAGCGAGAACTGCCCCAAACTGCTAGAACTCTGGTGAGACATGGGCCCTTGTACACAGAAAGCGTTCAAGCCGGGCGAGGAAACATCTTGCTGGGTGGTGCCACAGAGGGGGTGGGATACCTTCGAGGTCCTGCCCGTTCCCAGTTCCTCTGTTTGCTTTGGGTGGGTGCTCCCTAGTCATCTACCCTTGTTTGGACCCACCACTATCTGCTGCAGGCATGCAAGTAAAATAATCTTGGCAAAACCGGTCCAGTGCAATAGCTTAGTCCCCCCGAAGACAAAGGAAGTAATAATGGGGAACCTGTTTGTGCTCATTTCCATCTTACAGCTGGAACAATCTCAGAAGGAATTTCTCCATACAGCTATACTAGGTCCACACAGCTAAGAAGGGGTAGAATCAGGTTCAAACTCAAACATGCCTGACTTCAAAACCTTATTACTCTTTTCCCAGAGTGGGCTGCTGAACCCAGTGAGCGGGGAGGTTAGGCAGGGCACAGAGAGACCTGTACTTAGAACGGGTAGATTTTGATGGCAGAAAAGGAATAATAAGGCTACAACGTGCAGTAAGACACAAGGGAGTAGGTCACAGTGGGATGCTCAGTTCATCATTGAGGAAAGGCAAGAAAGAGAGGGAAGTGCCTCAAGCCAGACACCACCTCCTTCACAACGCACTCTGCTTTTGGACTCGAGCCCAAGTCACAGAACAGGTTCCAAATTGCAAATGATGCAAGTTAATAGATAGGACCTCAGACATTTCAATCTGAACAAAACCTACATGTGGCAACTTTGCCCCCAAAGGTAATATACAGAAGCACCTTCATCGTTTTTTCCCAGAGTACAGAATGATTTCAACATCCCATGAGGAAATGTTACCAGATAATGCAAGTTCATAAAGTTTTGGAAAATGAATATGCCAACATGGCAAACAGAGTGGAAAATGTGATAATGAGAAAAGATGTTAATAATGGCTTTAACTATACTGATTTTTATCTCCTCTCTGTCTCTGAAGTCCTCCTGGGAAACAGGGAAGCTATAATACTTTCACCGAACCCCCACTAATTAGAGATTTCCTGATGGGTTGAGTAGGCTTGATTTTTCACCACTATCTGGTGTGTAGAAAGTTATTGTAAAATAGGATTTAATTTTAGTCCCCATAATTAGACTGTTGAGGGTTACCTGTAATTAGACCTCAGGTGTTAAGTGTGCATTGGGGGAGAAGGGTTGGAATTTTTTTTATTTCTATGCTAAGGATCCAGACCCTATACTGTAGGAAGTAAATTTGATTAGCATAGCTTGGCATGTGGTGGATGCCCCCAAGAAATGGTTAGTTGCCTTGTAGTTTTTATCAGTACCATCTCTGGAGTCTGACACGTGTGGGTCCAAATTCAGCCTCTGCAATCAGCTATGTGACCTTGTGAAAATTACTTAATGTCCCTAGGGCTCAGTTTGTTCTGTAAAATGGGGACAAGACCACCTGCCTCAGAAAGGTGTTGGATAAGCCTGGTGAAGTCGTGTTGGTGGCTTTGTGCGTCAGAAATGGCACTTGGAACCAGTTATCCCGAGCATGTCCCTTGCAGCTGGGCAAGCTCCCCTTTGATAAGGCCTCTATAACCCCCCCAGAACACACACAAACTAGCTCCTCCTCCCCTATGCCTCTCCCCCAAAGATCAGAATCATTCTCAGACTAGGATCTTGGGTCTGCAACATCACCCCTCGATCCCCTTCAGTACACTTTCTCCTCCGTGAGTCACACCAACACCTCCCTCCCAGTGGGCCACGTAGAGCACAAGTATTTTGCTACAACTTGGTGGCAAATGCCATGCAGGTCATCAGGTTACAGTGATTCAGGCTTAGGAAGGGGAACCAGCTCAGCAAGTTGCTCCAAGTTCCCCAGTGTCTCACACTCAAGCCTCATCTCCAAGGACTCAAGACTAGATTCACGTTGCCTGAACCCCGGCATGGCACTTCACATCTGGAGAGACAGGCAGGGCCTACACCATGCTTCTGCACTCAGCCCACATTCACTTCTCACATAAGCCCCATTTTACCGATAAGGAGACCGAGGCATGAGGGAGTTACGTGCCTACAGTCACCGTCAGTGGCCCAAGGACAACTCCGCGGTCTGTCTTTCCCTAATGACACAAGAGCAGTGGGCAGACCTACCTGGGAGAAGGTCCCCAAATTTCTGTCTTGCTTTTCCCAGCACCACTAGGTAGTTTTCCTATTTAAATTAATTTCCAAGCCCTAAATCCTTCTGACTAATTCACGTGCCAGTAGCCAAAAAGACTACATGAGAAACACACAGGGTGGTCTGTGTTTCAATAACCTAGTGGAGGTTGCAACAGGGTCATGTCTAAAACCTACTTTGGCTTCTGTATGAATCAGGCTCCTGGCAGCAAACACTCAAAGGGGTAATTGAAGGGAGGTTTACAAAAAGGGCTATCAAGGAAGGTGAAAACAGGGTCCAGGGAACCCACTTGAAATGAGGAAGTACAGACCACCCCCAGCCCTGAAGGGGCCAAGCTGTCTGCAGGCTGACAGGAACTACAGCTATAGGTAGAGAACACAAGGACCTCTAAAACCCAGGACAACACGGAGGAAGTGGGGAGAGTAAATGCACCCACCTCTGATCTCCCAAGGAGCCCCTCACGGGCAGAATCCTATGGAAAGAGGGCCAAGAGACCCAGACATAGAGTCCCTGGGTCAGCCTGCCAGGCACAGAGCTAGAGGAGGTGGGGTGGAGCAGAGAACACCCAGAACAATCCCCAAGGGCTGGCAGTCCTGCCTCTCCACATTCATCCAGGCTAAGCCTGCACTCTGAAGCCAGGAATCTCCTGAGCGACCCCAGTCAGGTCTGGATCCCAGCTGGCTGTGAGGCACTGAGCAACTTGTGTGACTCAACAGAGCTTCATTTTCTCGTTTGTAAATAGGAAGAGCAACATCTGCCACCTGGAGTTGTTCAAGGATTAACCACAAAATACTGAGGGCATATAGAAAATGCCAGGCATGCATTCCCTTCCGTTCTGATACCCAACACACACACACACACACACACACACACACACACACACACACACACA
>JAQQAC010002837.1:83065600-83130150 GCA_029783875.1 Phataginus tricuspis | reverse complement strand
CACACACACACACACACACACACACACACACACACACACACACACACGATGGATAGGCTGACTGCAGCATTAAACATGACACGTATGGAAAGTAATGGTGTAATATGGTTCAGTGCTTCAGGACCATAACTAGAACTCTCTCCTTGATCAGAGTAAATGCTGCTTGAAAAAAAGACACACTCAACTCATGGAACTTATTGCCCCGGGAAGCTTTGAGAATTGAGGGGAGCAGAAGTATTTCCTCCAAAAAGAGGTACCAAACTTCTTCACCCCCAGAAGTAGCAGATAATTAAGTCTTCGTAACAGATCCAAAAATGAGGAGGAGGACAGCGTATTCATTTTCTATGCTGTGCAACAAATTATCATGAACTGAGCAACTTAGAACAACACTCATTTATCATTCTGCCATGTGCTTTTGGCAGAATCCCTTTCCCTACAGATGAGGAACGCATGGCAGCGTTCTTTTCAGAGGCCAGCAGGACAAAGGTAGAGATTTCTTTCATCTCTGCCTTCTAGGTCCTTTTGTAAAGGGCTTACCTGATTAGGTCAGGTCCACTGAGGACAGTCTCCCTTTTGAAAAACCTATTAGAGACCTTATCACATCTGCGAAACCCCTTCACTTCTGCCATAAGACACACGCCATCATGGGAGTGAAACCCTACCGCCTTTGCCGTATTCCGTTGGTTAGAAGCCACATACAGGCACCAACCACACTCAGCAGGAAGGGATTCTACAAGGGCCTGGGTCATTGGGAAGCCTCGTAGGATCCCGCCCACCACAGACAGTTACGGACAGACGAATAAACTTGGTAAGGCAGGAGGAATGAAGATCATTAACCTCATTTTTCAGAGACTCTTAATCACTGAGCTTGGCCCCCCGATGGAGCTGAAACACACAGAGAGGCTTTCTGGGTCTAAATCTTGCACTCTTTCCATTCCCTCATCAATCTGATGAAGAAGGGAGTGGCCCCACCGCACCATCATCTCGGCTATGTATCTGGTATTTAGAGCAAGTTGGTAAGAGTTGCTCCCAGTAAATAATAATAAATTTAAGTTGCAAGTGGCCTTGTGGATGATGGTCAGCCACACCACTTTTAGCAGCGGGTCATTTAGATTTAGGGTCAAAATGCAGGGCTCTGGGCTCTAGAGCCAGGGCTCCTTCATAACGACAGGTGCTCCTTGTGTCTTCCACTGTCCTTGTCAAAGCAGGCTACACAGCATGAAAATATCCGGGTCCAACCATCACGTTTTGTTTTTATCCAGATGTTTTGGCCTTATAGGCAAAGCCTTTCTGGATCTAGGAGGCCATCCAAAAATCTGGCAAAAATTAGTTATTCTAAAATTAAAGTTACTGTAGGAATGGCAGGAAAGAAACCAAAAAACTTAAGTTGTGAATGATTCACATGTATGTGGTATGTGTATATTCATATGTATGTATATGTATGTGTATACATATATATACATACATACATGCATACACACAATAAAGTATACTATGTGGTTCCTACATTATTTATATCACTTAATAAACATTAAAATACACTATGTGGTTCCTGGATTATTTATATTTACCTACTCTTAAGTGTTGAGTGTTTTTAATGAACACAATACATTTAAAAAATCATAACCAAATAGAAGCCATCACTCAGGTTTGCATATTAAAATGACTAAGCCATGCCTGCTACGAAACCACGATTGTCCGGGATTTCCTGAAGTGTCCTGCATGAAGCCAAAAGATCTGGGTTCAAGGTCTTGTTTGGCCTTTCTCTAGTTTGACTTTCCATGCCTGAAACACAGAGTCAACCGGGCACATAATTTTGGGGTCTCAGTCCCTCAGTCTCTCCATGTGATAATGAGGCGTTGTTAGAAACCAGCTAGGTTTATATTAGTACCTCAAGAGTCCTTGCTGCGAGTTAAATAGTAAGTCAGATACTGTCACTCCCCCGCTTAAAACTCTCTACACCCACCCTGTCCAACTCTGTAGCCACTGCCCACTGCTGGCTTCTGAGTATTTGCAATGTGGCTCATTTCAACTGACTTGTACTCTAAGCATAAAACACACCAGATTTCAAAGACGTACCATGTAAAAAAAAAAAGAATGTAAAACATCTCAGTCATGTTTTCTATCAGCCACAGGTGGAAACAACAACATTATGGATCTACTGGGTTTTAAATAAAAGGTACTATCAATAGCTTGCCTGTTCCTTTTTCCTTTTTCTAATGTGGTTATTAGAAATTTCTTCATGACAGGCGATGTACATTATGTCTCAGTTGGAAAGCACTGATCTGTGACTTGCCACCGTTCTCAGAGAAGAATTTAAACTGCATAGCAGGATCCAGCGTGAACTGGTCCTTATCCATCTCTCCCAGGTCCCTCATGCATCTTCCCTCGTTATCCTCCAGCCACACTAACCTTAAGATCCCTCAGACACAGCGAGCTCACACTCACCTTATGGTCTTTGCATGCCTGACTCCATCCTTCCGGAATGTTCTTTTCATGGTGAGTCTACTCATAGCTGACTCATTCAGTCAAGCCTTCCTGGACCACCTGATCTGAATGGACCACACATCCATGAATCTCTCCTCTATTTATTTCCTCTGAGGCACCACTGCCATCCTCAGTTAACCTTATTTAAGTATTCACCTGTTCAATGCCTGTCTCCCTCAACTAGAATAGAAGCTGTGTGAGGGGAGGAACTTTTCCAATTTCATTCACTCCCTGTTGTATCCTCAGCTTAGGGCCTAACCCATTATGGTTCTCAGCACAGTGTTTGCTGAATGAATGAACAGGTAAAACAGTGAAAAAGCATGAAACTCAGAATATAAAAATCCCAGTTAGGACAAACCCTCTGATAATGATGACACCACCACCATCTTACTCCAAATAGTTTCTCTTTTCCCTGCAATCAGTCCTTGAGATTCATTATGGGAGGTCGTATGGTACAGTTGAAGGACAGAGTCCAGAGTCAGAAGCTGTGAGTTCAAACTTCAGCTCTGCCACTTACTGGCTGTGTGACCTTGGATAAAATCCTTGACTGTCCCAAATCTCCATTTTTCTCCCAGAGAAATAATTGGAATTATTACAGAACAATTAAAATTACTCCATTGTTGTCCTGACGTTCAAGTAAGACAAGTGCGTTGTCAACCAGAGACCCCCCCTCCCCACCGACACTGATACTTATTAGACCACGATTTCCTTGAAGGGGAAGGATTATTTTTAGGTACCTGGATGTCCCCAGCACCCAGCACAAAGCGTGGCTTAAGGCAGGTACCCCAAAACTGCATGATGGATGACCAAGGCTTCAAATAATCCCCAGCACCACAAAGCCATGAAGCTTGGGGAAATCAGATCTCTCTACTGTTCCCAACTGCAAAAGGTACTCCATTTTCTTCCAAAGAGAAACTTATAGATCTCAGAGACAGAGTGAGCCTGAGGTGTAATGGCCACATCTCCTCCACTTTCTAGAACAGTCTCAAATTATAGTAGTCTGTCCAGGTGTCCAGTCAAGATTCTGAATATAGGTCCCTAAATATCTGACTCAAAAGTATGATTTAAAGATTAAGAGTCAGCATCCTCAACTGGGAAGAGACCCAGCTCTCACAGGGAGTTGAGTACCACCTTTGTGCCCACACAGGTCCTTTTCCAGAAGATGGAGACTGGGCTACCCCAAGCAGTAGCTCCTCATTCCTACATTCTGAGAAACAGATTCAACATCGGCCTCCTTAACTGAAACTAGGGCCAAGGGTAAAAATGAGAGAGGCCGGAGGTCTTGTGTTTGGAACTAATGTTAATAAAATTAGAATTATTCCACAGAGCAATGATTTCTTAAGATGGGGCAAGAAAGGCAGCTTGGAAAGCAGTGGGAAATGACTTCACTGGGAAGGCTTCTGCCTAGTTTGCAAGGGATAAAGCTTTGCTTTGTTATTCTCCTGGCTTCTGTTCCCATAGCTCTGAAATATAAAGGCTTCTGGCATGACATCCCAGTTCAGTACTATTGTTCCTAGGATTTGCTACTAAAAGGCCCATTCACGTGGAAACCTCTCCCAGCCCAGGCTTCTGTTGGCCACCGTTTATTTACACAGAAGTTTAACATGCAGCCCACCTGGGAAGTTTGGACAAACCAGACAAGGTGGAGCATTGCTCCATCTCTCCCTATTTCTGCCTGGCCTGCTCACTGCCGATTAAAAGCCAGAACATAACCTTCATTCATTTGACACGTGTGTTCTGGGCATCTGTGTGTAGAGCTGGGGGCAAGCAAAACACACATCAATCATTGCAGAAATCCATGAAAGGAGAAAAGGTCATCCCTCATCTTGGAAAAGGATAATCACAAACAGAAAGCCCTTTCCAGGAATGAGAAAAAAAGAATCACGATTTGGAATCATTGGTCCTGATTTGGGCTTACTGGAGATAATGATGTGTTAAGAACCAAACTGGAGGAGGCTTTAAGAAGGAAAGGACCTCCAATAAGAGCAAAAGCCTTAGAATGTGACCTGCAGCTCACCCACTCCCCCCAGATGAGTCCCACAGGAGGTACTCAGAGGCCACCCTCAGTCTCCCTGCACCCTGGTCTTATTTTAGCCCACTTGGGCCCTGGTTTCTGGTAGGGAGCACTGGCAACGTGGGTTATAGGACAAAAAAACGCACGACCGGCGAAACAGTAGTCTCTCCAGAGTGAAAAAGAGCTTGCGTTTCATTTTGTGTCCCTGCAGGTAAAATGCCTGTGGGAACCCAGGAGTGTGGAACTGGCTCAACAGAGAGATGAAAGCTTCCAGGCAGACGGCATGGCATCGTCACAGAAGGCCTGGCTGCTTTTGTCTTATAGGAGATGTTAGATGTTACAAGATACTTCAGCCCAAGTATGTGAGAAATCCACCGACAGAATCTTGCAAGAAATATGAATTTCTTAGTTTACGGCTTGTAATGCTTGGCCTCGTTCCGTCCCCCACGTGAGTTGTCACTCACTCACTCAGCCCTGCTGAAGAGTTCAGCTTTGGACCAGTTACCCTCTCTGATCCTATTTCCTCATCTTATCAAATGGGCCTGCTAAGAGCAATCATCGTCATGGCCATATAATTTTACCCGAGATACTGATGGGGAGACAACGAGGGAATGGGAATATAGGAGTGAAGAGGTACAGCTTGGTATTTATAAAACCAGGATGGCATTCTCTTCCTCACCGAATTAATTGGGAGTCTTCCTCTAAAGAAGTTACGGAAGGCAGGCTAATACTTTACAAACATTAAATTAAAAAAAAAAAGTTGGTAACGCGCTGGAATCTCAGCTCCTCTCCGGTGACTGGAGAGGTGGCCCGGGCCGGGGGAAAGCTTGAGCAGGCTGAGTCAGTGCTGCCGCAGACCACCTGCCCCCCTCCTCTCCCCGCCCTTTGACAAGGCAGAAAGGGTGAGAAGGGGACCGCAGCTCAGCATTTATTTTTGGACCCAGCTCACTAAAAATACCACAGCCTTCCTGTTTGATCACTCTCCTTTTTGACCTGAATGGAGCGCGGGGCCCAGCAGCCCGCCCCACCCTCTGCCCGGTTTCCTTACAAGGAGAAGGGTGTGGGGTCGGTTTCGTGCAGCCCGAGGGGCAGATGTGCGCCGCCCCGGCAGGCAGGGGCCGCGGCCGCACTGACGTCAGGGCAGCGCTCCCTCGGCTCCCCAGGAGCCTCCCGACCGAGCCCACCCAAAGGGAGGGGGGAGCCGCGCGCTGGGATTGGCTGGCCAAGGGCGAGCGCCGGCGCGGATTGGCTGGAGAGGTTTTAGAGGGAGTCCCACTCTCCAATTAAAGGGCCCCGCTGCGCCCGGTTGCGCGCAGAGCTCCCCCCCGGCCCGGGAACCTGGCCATTCAGCCACCGCTGTCCCCGCTGCTGCGCGCCCTCGCGCCTCTGCGGCAGAAGCCAGGCGCTGTTTCTCCACCTCAGAACATGGCAAAGGTGGCTAAGGACCTCAACCCAGGCGTTCAAAAGGTGAGCTGGGATCTGCCTGTACTTACCAGATTCTTTCTTTTCCCCGTTTTCCTCTACCATGTGTTTGGGGAGGCTTACCTAGAAGTTAAGGAGATGGAAATTGATTAAATTCCAAAACTTCACAGAAAACAGAACAATTGGGAATGCATATGTGAGCTAACAGGCATACCCCAGAATTTACTCTTTCAAGCAGTTGTGTAACGTGTTTACAAAGAATCTTTGTTTTATGATGACGCTAATTAAAATTTAAATAAGGTAAAACTTTTTTTTTTTCATGTTAATCCTATAGTGGTGGGTTGGGGGGGACCCAACCTTCCCCTTCTGTCCCCCCTCTGGTTATTGGGGTGAAGGCTGGGACGGTGTGTGATATTTACTCACAAGGAATCTCCCCTTTTGTTGTCATAGCATTTTGTGATTTACACACACACAGACACACACACGCACATCACAAAGCCAGTTTTGATGTTGGCAGTGGCAGCAGTTCCAGCACAAGGGAACTAATTTCTGTCCCCAGAGTCTGCATGTTTCCCTTTCAAGAAGGGCTGGCCCGGAGCCCAGAAGGTCAGGGGTGGATTATTTCAGGAGGGCCCTACAGCCGTGCCTATAGCTCCAGTACCAGCCTGTTACTTACCTGAGTGCAGCTCGGAGAGGGCACAGGCCAGAGGCTTAGAGGAAGTGCGAAGTGGAAGGGAGCAGAAGGCTGCCCTAAGCCCGTGGGGAAACTGATGCCCAGGGTCACAGAGAGCTGGTTCCAGCAGGCAGCAGAGCATAAGGAAAGCCTTGGGCAGGGAAACCCTGGCCTCACCACTTTTTAACTGCACCATAATGACCCAGTCACTTCTCTGAGCCTCAGTTTCCTTGTCTCTGAGTTGGAGATAATAGGCCCCACCAACCTCCCAGAAGCAGTAACAGTGATGATACGCTGTGGGTTAATCTCTCAAAGCAGTCGTTTTTAAACTCTGATTTCAGTGGACTTGGTCTCACAAAGTTCTCCCTAGAAATCTTCTATCACCTGTGGGGTAGATGAGAGGCATACCAAACAGAACACCGCTATGTCAGAATCAAAATAAAAATGCAAGCCAGCCACTTAGAGGCCCCACATTCACACATCTGATTTATACCTGAGCCACTGCACAACGGATCTGCCCCAGACTCCCACACAAGGAGTCCAGCGGACCCTTCTGAATGTGTACACCAAGTTGGGCACAATCAGGGCATCTCTCTGGAATGTACCATACCCCATTTGCCAGACTATTTGCAGAATCAAGTCATCCCTCCTTCTATGGAATTTTCATAAACCTTTAGACCTTGGTAAGATACCTATTAATTTCTACCTAGTAATGAGTCATGCATGCATTGCTCTTATTTCTCTCCAAAGCATTTATTTCTAAACCCCTTGAAGGTAAACCTTTCCTGCTCATCTCTGTTCCAACACAGCAAGCTATATACAACAGTACTAATGCCAGGGAACCACCGAATATCTGTCCATCTAAGGTCATAGTGTTCGGTACATTTTGGACGGTATTGTTTTTTAACTTGTTGTAGCACCAGGGTATCTGTGTGTCTGAACTCCCAAATTCAGCCGAGGCAAAAAAAAGTTCAGAGCTAAAGGGGCCAGCAGAGTCCCACTGTCCTCTGGGAAGTCAGGTGATTTGGGGGTTTACTACAGGCTCGTTGGTGGTTAATATGCGAAGTAGGATAGGGTACACCGAAAGGCCCCTCCCCTCCCCACAAGCTGAGGCCAAACACTTGGAGGAAGACCTGTTTTTATTTTCTTTTGCACAAGAGAGTGTGATTATCTGGATTAGAGGTGGAACATGTTCTCCTTCTTGTCACCCTCTAGTGCCAACTTCCTGGGCCTGCAAAGGGTTCATTTTCCATTTAGATCCAATTACAGGCTTAGGAAAAGAATGTGGTGGGTAGAGATGAAAGGGCAGATATTTTTTACCTCTTGGGCCTGTGACAATGAGGAGGAAGACCACCACTTTGTAGATTAACCAATGTCTTCAACTCAAGAAGTCCAGGGAAGGGAAGGGGGTGGGGGAGAAGCTCTTCTTGCTGAATGTTAAAACAGTGATTAAACATTGTGTCATCAGCAGCATGCTGAAAAGCTTTTATTGCACGTTTACTTTTTAAACCTGCAACAGTGTGGGGTCGGGGAGGAGGTTGTTAATAATATTTGGCTTCAGGATGCATGATCACACTTAGGCATTTTGAAATGACTTCATAGACTCAGAGCTGCAAGGGACCTATTTACAAAATGAGAAACGGTTTTAGAATGTCACAGAAGCTGTCTCCACTGCCCTGCCCCCAAGAGGAGGGGGATGCAGGGAATCCCCAGAAGCTGGGAAGTCAGAAAAAGGTTCTCAAGAGAGAACATAAAATCCCAAAACTGGAGTAGCCTTAGAGAGCATCTAACCAATCCCAGACAGACTGAGGGACTTACCATGGGTCACATGGCAGAGCTTAGAAAGAGTTCCCTACCTCCTCTCTAATGTGTTAAGTCAAATGCACCCAATGGCTGCTCTTGAGCTGTTATTTGTTTTCCTACTGGGAAAGAGAAGACATCCTAGCACAGAGAGTTCCCTGAGAATGATGAAATAGCCAACGTTCCTTGGTACAAAGAGCCTTAAAGACCAAGTGCCATTTCTCTTGGTGGCATTGACCAACTTTGTAGATTTTCTCTTGCATTGTTTATTAAGTGTATTTAAGAATACTGGTCTTCTTGTAACCAGATCTGGGTTCAAATCCCGGCTCTCCGATTTACTAGCTATGTGCTCTTGGGTGAGCTAATTAGCTTCTGAGTCTGTACCCTTATCTGAAAATTGGTGAGATGGTAGCAGCATCTACCTCCCAAGGTGACTGGTCATTTGATGAATTGATGTATATACAGGGCTCAGCACATGAGCTCTCAAAGAGAGTTCGTCGTCATGTTTTTCAGTGGTGATAGTATATTTCAGTGGGTGTGTGAATGTGGGGAGGGGTCTTTTGATGAATGAAAGATGCATTTTTCTTGATGACTGTCCCATCTAAAGAATAATTTTCAATCGGTTGAACCAGAGCCGGTTGCTCAGCCTTGATAAGCTAGGGCAGGACCAATGGTCTTGTCCTCCTTCTAGCCCCAGCGATACAAAATCCACTTACAAAGAACAGAGATTACCAGGCATGAGGCATAGAATTTTACACCTGGAAGGGAACATGGAGCTCTTTTCACTTTTTAGATCAGGAAAGTGAGACCCAGAGGGGCCAAGCCCCGTCTGAGATGGCTGAGGAGGTGCGCTGAAGCCCAGGGGGGTCCGTGGGGATACAGGCCCCCTGGCTGCCAAGGAGCTACTTTCAGGAATTTAGAAAGAACAAGAACAAAGAGAGCTAAGAGCATGTTCACTCTTGACGGCGTGTGTGCCAGTGGCCAGGCTCCAAAAGGTCCTTTTTTTCACCCTTCAACGCAAAGCGGGAGGAGCCTGACATGATGGTTAAAGGCACTGCCAGGTCCAGCTGGGCGTGTCCCCCCCTCCCCCGCAGCACATCCCCCTTGGCGTGCCCGTCCTCCAGCTTCATCCTCCGCGCTGTACCCAGCCCTTCCTGCTTTCACCTCCAGTTCCTGCAGTGGGCACAGCTGCTGGCAGGCTGCCTGGGCCGGCCGATCCAACGTAAACACAGCTCCTCGAGAAACATCGTTGGCTCCCAAAGTCTTAAAAATGTATTAAGCTGTCACTTAAAGACCTTAATAGCCAAGGCATTGGAGACATGCCCATAGGTGTATAAGCAACTTGGCCCAAAAGACAATCTTACTTTAAAAAAAAAAAGAAAAATTATCTAAGTCCTTCTTAAAGGATCTCCAAAAACAGATGCTGAAACCATTCCTTTGTAAACCGCAGAGGCTTGTCATACTGTAAAGATATGTCTGCATGTATGGGGTTGGGGGCTGATCATTAGCTTTCACCAATGCATCTGCCACCTGCGGTGGTCGGAGGCAGGGAAAGGATTAATCACAGATCATTTTGAGGCTCTAATCTAAACCATCTCAGTTCTATGACCTTCTCCTAGCTCAGGACTCACCCACGGTTCTACAAGTAGGACAGTGGAACACTGGTATTTGGGTATTTCCCTGTGAAGGTCCTCTAGCTGATCTTCTCTCCACATTAGTTGACCAAAGGTGACAAGGAAGAGAACGAATATGTTGAATTCAGCAAAGGCTGGGGACCAGGAAGGAGGGACAGCGGCACAGGGTCACTGTGCATCTGCCCTTCCCACCCCCACTCCTGCCGCATCCAGGAGGATAAGATGTGGAGCAGAGAAGTGAGGGAATAGTTCCTCCTGCAACTCACGGGGGTCAGCTTGGCTCCAGAAAAGGTATTTGATTTGACTTTGGGAAGGAAACTCTTTCCAACTTGCACATTCGAAAATGTGTGTGTAATAAAGCGGAAATCTGTCCTGATAAGTACAAACCTTGAGAGTTCTTATCTCCCCATTGTTCACCCAACACCATTTAAATATTTATCATAAGAAAAATGTTCTGGCAAAGGGTTGAGTCATTATAATAACTGCAGGCATTTACTCACTGGGTGCCTTAAAAATCACTTTTCCTAGGATCCCAGGAAGTGACAGACATTGGATGAGGCCTGGAATTCCTTCTCCCTCCAGTCCACCTACCTGTCCCGTATGCCAGACTGTCTCCCAAATTAAAAATGAGTATGAAAAACAGGCCTAAAACTCCATTGCACTGAAGTACGATTGTAGAACAGCTTTTCAGGCCCTCCAGAAGGAAGAGACAGCTGTTGTTCTTTAAAGGCCTTCCTTTAGAAATAGCCCCTCTCCCCTTTCGTTTGCTAACAGGGAGAGGACTTGGCTGGCAGCTGCCTTATAATCTCAACCAGGTGCACGGCTGCCAGCTAGTTAGTTCCACAGGAGTCCCTCCAGATTATGACGTTTTCTTAGCTTCACATGGAACATTTGAGGTGTCCTGAACCTTTCCTGGAGCTTCACGTATCAATAGCACAGATGTGCAGAAGCTCTAGAAATGCTCTCCATAAAGCTTTTCTAGAAAGAGTTGAATATATAAGCAGTTGGGTCTCATATGTGCACTGAGACTCCTTGTCTGAAACTTATATTTGGTATCTAAGCCTAAATATTTGATGAGGAAATTCAGTTATGTTTTCATGAAAAGAGAAACAATACAATCACAAAGCTTCTTAAACTCCCAAAACTCTTTGGCTCATGGTCTGCCCTTTATATGAAAAACAAACATTTCTCTCAGGAGGGTTTCTTTTTTCTCAAAAGGGACATGTTTGGTCTTACTTTTATAATTTATTTGGACTCTTCCCTCACAGCTATGTAGAAAGACTCATCTCTCTATGAGGATAGACAAGTTTGAGAAAAGGCAAAAGAGAGGAGGGAAAGACATCTTTTGAGAGCACAGAGTGCCTGACATTGTCTCACATCTCATTTCACTGTAAGGACTACCATGCAAAAATATTAATGTCCTTTTCTAACATGAGTAAATTAAGATAAAGGGTTTAAATATCTTGCCTAAGATTATATGATGACAGGTTAAGAACTCGAACCAGTCTTCTCTGATTTCAAAACTTAAGCTCTTTCCAATCCAAGAAGAGACAAAGTTTGCATCAGAAGTAGAAGTCAGGAAGAGAAGGGGTATGATTAGTACTGTGAGCTTCGCATAGAGATCAAGGTCTTCCTACACATCCATAGCCCAGCAGGAATTGCCTGGCATTTGCCAAATGTTACAAGCATCTGTACCTCTCTCTCTTGGTCACTACCAGGTGTGCAGTGTCGCCCATATCAAGTCAAATCCATTTCCCAGGTATAGAACAAGGGCTGTCTTCAATTTCTCCTGGTTCCTGGTTTTCTAGGAGACAGATACAACTCTCTAGATTAGAGATACAATCTAAAAAAATCATACAATGTTATCCTAAGATCACTTAAGATGTAGTGACCAAAACAAAGCAAAACAACACAAAACAAACAAACCCACAAAACAAACAAAAACCTAGAGATCCCAGTTCCAGAGCTTCCAGGAAATTCTACCTTGGGGGTAAGCTTAGCCTCCAGAATGTGGATCTCTACACGCCTGGTCAGCCTGACTCACGGTCTGCAAAGACACGTGAATCAGGACCAAGCAAAACACAGCCTGAACCCCCACCAGGACATGCTTTAAAAGGAAATAAGATCACTGAGGGGCAAGAAACCAAAGGCTCCGTCTGGCAAGTCATTCTTTTGAAGGACAAAGAAGCACAGGGGGCCGGTCTGTGGCTGCTGTTCCAAATCCACATGATTTGTTTAGGGGCTGGCTTTGGTTCTCGTGCTGCTGTTTTAAAACACTGGATCCTTTGTAAAATTAATCTGCAGAGAAAAATGTAAGTGAGTCATTATTTAAAAGAGCTGAGTAGAACCCAGTGACCTGCTTGGTCGAGTCCCTTCATGTTGCCAATGGGACACGGGAGAGAAATGGCAGATCCAGGATTTACAGGTGACGTTACCTAAGAGGAGCATTGGCTCACAGCATCTTTTAGGAACGAAGGAGTAAAGGGTATCTTCTATATCCAGTCACTTCCTTGCCTAGAGTACTGACTTCGTGTCAGCTTCATACCCTCAAACTTCAGAAGGGCAGGCCAACATTTTGGCTATGAACTTCAAAGTTTAGGGGCCATTTTGAGGAGTGGTTAAGTACACCAGCTTTGCCGCCATGGAGATCTGGATGTGACTTGCTGTTCTGCCATTTGCTAGGTCTGCAACCTTTGCCAAGTTGCTTATCCTCTCTGGACCTCTGAGTTCTCGTTTGGGAGAGTTAATAAGCATTCTGCACTGAAACAACAGTTAATGAAATGGAGCACATAAAATGCATGGATGCATAGTAAGTGCTAAAAAAACATTTCTGCCTGCGGTTACTGGTATCTGCTCTCATCAGCACAGTGCAGAAACCCCATAGGTAGTTAAGTGCTGGAACATGGAAGACCAAGTTCAGCTTACCTACGTGACATGTGGCTTCTAACGTATCAGATTGCAGGACTTTCTCCGGGTAGCTAAACTTAGACCTTGCCATAAATATATTCAGACCACATCATATGCAAAATCACGACAATGGCAATGATTTCCCTTGGGTGCCTGGTTGCTACACTTCTACAAAGCAGCCCTCCCCTTGCCCGAGCAGCCCTTGGCCCCCGCTGGGTGATCTCACACAGGCACTTACCCCCACCAGGCCTCAGATATCTTGCTTATAAGACAAGGGAATAGTCACTCATTCACTTAGCAAATAATCATTTAGCATCTATTATGTGCCAGGCACTGTGCTGAGTGATAAATTCAAGACAACGAACAAGGAAGTTTTGGCCCCATCCATGGAAATTTGAGTCTGGTGGAATTCATCTCTCATAAAGGTAGGAGAAAGACCAAATAATATCAGTGTTCTATGATTCTATGTATTCCCTGACCTCCCCCAACACACACACACACACACCTTTTTCCTCCTTTGCTACCCACCCCAGATTTCCCAGCTCTGCACACATCTGAGGCACATCCCAACCCTAGTCATCTCTGCAGTGTAAGAGCAGAAGGAGTATGGTACTTCTTCTCCCAGTGGTTACATTTTAAACAGGGCACCGAGTGACGAGAAGTCTGAGGCAAGGAGGCAAGGAGGCCTCAGGGATCACCGGTACCCAGTGGCCTCCTCAGTCACCTTGCAGACCTGGGGTAGTAGACAAGTTGTCTGTCCTCAGGTTATGTCCACAGAGGCAGCCCAGCACCCCAGGCTCTGACCTTAGTGATGTGGATGTCAGGAGCGTGGAGAAAGGGCGCCTGGCTGACTAATGCCCCATCAGAAACCTGCCCTTAAGAAGAAGCGTCTATTTGAGCTGTATGACTAAGTGGTGTTTCCAGGTACTGATTCATGGGGCTGACCACCAAGGTGACTGAGCTGGCTGATCTGCTGGCTGGAAGCCTTGGAGGGAAGTGGAGCCCAGCCCTGCCTACACCCGGGAGGAGAGCTGCCCACCTGCTGAGGCCCACCTCTGCTGGCCACCTCAGTCCCCGCCCTGGCGCAGGCTAGTGTCCTTATTAAGGAGGATCTGGCTCTAAGGAGGACAGGGCTCAGTATTTGGGGGCTTCTTAGTTGAGAGGAAATCTGGGAGGGAAAGTTTTAAAAATCTTGTGCATGGATAGAGGAAAGGTTTTTAACCAGAGGTCTGTGGATAGAATTGAGGGGATTAGGAATGCAAACAAATAAAAATATTGCACGCTTAATACCAAAACTGTAACTGAAATTCCGTGTTTTCTGCAATTATGAGTGAAGGCAAAAGCCCTGGCAGTTGAGCCTCTCTGCTTGTTTCTTTAAATCAAATAAAGCTATTGTGCATGACATTTACTTAAAAAAAGATAACAGAATCTAGGCTCTTTGCCCTTGATACCAGTGCAAATCTATTTTCCTCTCCTACTGTAGCTAAGATAGATGCCCAGTATACTATTTCTGTTTGCCTCTGTTCTGAAATGACAATAATTAAATCCACTGCTAGGTCTTATTAATTAACTTAATAAAGGTCCATAAGTTACTGAATCACAAATTTTTTAAATATGTTGATACTATTATAGTAATACCGGTTTCATCTGTAATCCTACATATTTCATTTCATGCATTTAAAACATTGTTCTGGGAAAGGATGCCTTCATGTCAGACAACCAAAAAAGCCCAAATATATTAAGACCTCCATGGGAATAAAGCTTTAGCAGTACTCTACATGCCCGTACACATATATATGCAAATATAAATGCACATTCACATGTACAACTATAATGGATTGGGATCTGGGGCTCTTAGAGTGGACAAACCGAGTTCAAATCCCAGCTCTGCCACTTATTTCCTATTGCCTTGAAAAAGTCACATTACCTCTGCGCTTCGGTTTCTTCATCAATAAAATGGGCCTAAAAGTTGTCTTTATAACAATAATCTTTTAAGATTTTAAGCTCAGTATTTGATGAATAACAGATGTGTGTTGAACATGAGCAGTGATCACTATTCAAAAAGCTAATGAGAGTGAAAAGAGAATAAAACTTTGATAAAACTTATTACCCTCTTCTGATTTGGCCAACTTCAAGAAGTTATTTTGTGCAAACATATATTATGCAATTATATGTCAGAGACTGAGCTGGGAAGGGAGGAAGAGTAAAGGGAAAGGAATCCCAGAGGCTGATGGTTTCAGAAAAGGAACAGCCAGTCTGGTCACCAAGGAATCCCAGCAGTTCCTGCAGATCAGAGGCACACATGGGGGACGGAGGGAGATCAGAGGAGGAAGTACTTAACCTTACCTGGCAGGTCAGGGAAGGCATGCCCAGCAGGAGACATCTGAGCTGGGTGTTGAAAGACAAGGATGAATGAGCTTTTAGGATCGGGACACAGTTCAGGTTTATGCCTTCCAAGTCTGACACGCACAATCTCCATCCTACCTGCTTTCTAACCTGGAGAATATCATCCATCCTGAGTTGCGGAAGAATACATCCCTATGTATCCATCCATCCACAGATGTACATCTTGTATTTTGTCATCTGAGAACTTGAGCCTCTTGCTTCTGAGTCCCTTTAGGGTGCTAGGGTAGCATGGCCTGCAAGCTGGAATGTGGGAAACTTCTTAGGCGATTGATTGCCTAAGACTCCCAAACCCAGCAGACAAGTTCCAGCAAACTCCCCCTGACTGAGTTTGAATTTTTGCAGGAAGATGTAGACTTGTGTTGTGGCAAAAGAAAACAAAAGATAACAGGATATGTAATATCTATGGAAAGAAAGGAGCGTACACATAAACACACTGGAAATTCAGCACACTGCACGTGTGAGCAGAACATGAAAATACAATTCAGAGCGCCCCACAATGTGTTTAGGGGCCCCAAGTTTCACTCACCCACCTTTTTAAAACTCTGAAGCCATTTAAATGGCAATTAGACGAAAAGAAAGCCCAAGCAGGATTCTTTGATGGACCGTGCATAAGAAAACTCAGTGTTTTGAAATATGGAGACAAGAGACAGAATCTTGCATCCAAATAATGCCTTTTGCACAGTTCTCACTTCACATTTCTGACTTGGTCTTTTGAAAACCCGGGCTCCTTCTTGCCACATTTTAGAGCAGACGACGCATCAAAATGAAAAACACATGGTTTGGATATCTAAATGCCACTGGGATGATCGTTCTTGATTTTTGTCGGTTGCATATGATACATTAAACAGAGGAAAGAAATCCCAGAGGATCCCCTGCCAATCACCTGGAAAATGGAATTTATGGGAATCATCCCTGTGTTTGCAAAGACCTGGGGAGAGATGAGATTTTATGGAAAAGCTGTGTTTCCTCAGGTCTCTCCTCCTACACAGCAAACAGGCCCGACAGCCCCGCCCTGTAATAAGATACATGCAAATTATAACAGCTGTTGTCAGCCACTCAGATCCAGACATCACAAGGGATATCAACATATACGCCTCTGAATAACGCTTGGATTGAGTATCTTAGCAATTAGGATTTGTTTTTAAGAGGTGGAAATGGCCTTAGAGATTCCCTAGGTCAATTTTCTTGTTTAACAAATAAGGAACCAGATCTAGCAGGTTAGGTAACTTGCTCAAGGTCACAGCTAGTTAGCAGAAGAGCAGGGGTATCATAGCATTTCAGGTTCAGAAAGGCTTCTAAAAACTATATTTTGTCCAACTGCCCCCTCCACATGAGATCAACTGAACAGCCAGATGCTGTAAAAGTCCCACTCACAAGCACTCAGAGCTCTGAAAAGATCAGCTTATCTGAACCCCTCTAAGTATTAGTCAGCTCTTCCTTAGTTTGAGCTCAAATCTCTCTCCGCAACGTCTCCCCATTGGTTCTCTTAGTTCCTTAGTTCAAGGATGCAATGGCCACTTTTTTCTAACATTCCGGTTTTGGCTCACTGAACAGAACTGTCCTACACATTGGTCAGGCTTAAGGTCAGAGCACCTATTTCTTGGGTCAGGTCCTACCTTCTGGGAGACCTAGTGTCAGCTTTTAGCTGAGTGAGAAGGTGCACAGCCAACCCCCAGCCTGGTTTTGGCATCAGCTTTGTGACTTGTGCCACTTCCTCCATGTGGGCAGGGCATTTTCCTCTTCTTCCGATCCCACCCATTTGGGAAGGGTCACTTCTGTGCTACCAAACTGTCCTGTTTCTTGGAAGAGAGCTTCTTAAAGTAGAAAAACATGACAAGAGAAAAGGGAATGAGCCAACTCAAAAGCACTAAGAATGCCCACCCCATGTCTTAAATAAATACTCGTGAAAAATGAGCGGTGTTCCACATGCAAAGTGCCTGATTCACTAAAGGGGTGAGGAGACTAATAAGAAATCAGAGAAGGTTAAGCAGGAAAATAAGAAAGGCTTGATAAATAGAGGTGACTGACCTCGTAGCTTTTATAAGCTTTTAACTATTATTTGCCAAGTTGTTATAGCTGATTACTGTACAGGATGCTAGAACAGTAAGAGAGTAATCTAAGTTTTATATCCTGGTGCCTTCTCCATCTGGAGGGAATGCTCAAAAAATAAATGTGAAAGCTGGTCATCAAAATTGCCTTGCTTTCATTAAAAGATATCACTAAGGTAGTGAAAGACAAACCAGAGAGAAAATGTTCATAATATGTATATCTGACAAGGGAGTGTATCCAGATAGTTAAATAACTCCTATGAAACATTAATTTTTAAAAAGGGATTCAATTTTCTAAAAAAAAAAAAAAAAAATAGGTGAAGACTTGAACAGGAATGTCGCAAGAGGAGATGTCTAACTGGCTAATAAGTGATGGAAAAGGTACTCAACTGCATTAGTCATAAAAGTAAAAATAATTAGAGCGCATTAAACACCCAACAGAATGGCAAAACTAAATACTGACAAAACCAAGTGTTGGCGTGGAGCAACTGGAACTCACACACATTGCCAGAGAGGATGTAGAATGATACAACCATTTTGGGAGATTTTTTTGGTAGTTTCTAATAAGGTTAAATATATACCTATCCTGTGACCCAGCAGTTTCACTTCTAGGTATATATTCATAAGATGGCCCCAGAGAAAACTTGGACAGGAATATTCAGGACAGTTTTAATCATAACAGAAAAAAACACTAAAAATAATTCAAAACGCTACCAACAGGAGAAGAGTGGATAACCAAATTATTTTAGATTTCTACAACAGAAAAGTACTTATTAGTTAAAGAAAAAGATCTAATATATGCCACAACATGGCTAATCTTAAATATTTGGACAGAAGAAGTCAGACACAAAAGACTACCTACTGTGTAATTCTGTTTACATGGTGGGACAGACAGAAGCAATGCACCGTGATGGAAGTCAGGACAGTGGACACCTTTCTAAGCGGAGGTCGTTATTGACTAGACAGTGGCATGAAGGAACTTTCTGGGGCACAGGAATTATTCTGTATCTTTGTCTGGATGGTGGGCACATGGGATATACATACAAAGTAATCAAGTGAATACTTGAGATTTGTGAATTCTTAGTATATGTAAATTTTACCTTGAAGTGCTGGGAAAAAATTTTAAAGATAGTATTTGATAATAATTCGGCGATGTTCTATATATCCATACAGCAGAAGGATGTAGGGACAGAGGAGTTGAGGGCTAAGTTCTTGCTGCAGCCCCACGGAGGTACCATTTTAAAGGACAGCTCTGTCCCAGAGAGCTGCCCTAGACTCTGTCCATTGACTTCAGTCTGGCATTCAAGTTGTACTTCATGGGGCCCTGCTCAGCCTTGTCTCTCGCTACTTCCCCTGAACCGATGTGTCACTCGTTCCCTGAACGTTATTTCTCCTCCTCATATGCATGCTGAAAGGCCCTCGTCTCCGTGGGCCAAAATCCTGTCCACTCCTCAGTACCTGCCTGCAGGACACTGTGAGTGCAGCCCAAGCTCCCCCTCCTCTGAACTCCCAGCGTGGGTTCCCTCTCCTGCTGAATGCATGTTTCATTTCCTGAATGGCCCTGGATCATGTGCAATCACTGTCTTGCCTGCTTAACTCCTGTGTGCCTGAGTTCTCCATGTGTAAGCCCCTGGAGGGCAGGAACCATGCCTTATCCTCCGCTGGGTCCCCTTGGGAGCCCTGGCATACAGTAAGGGTCAGGAATATTAATGGCTAGAAAAGGAAATGGAATGTAACCAGGAAACAGGAGAGAGAAGGAAGGGTATCCAAAAAAAGTAACAGCGACGTGGTCCTCCTTCCCGAGAGGCAGGCAGTCCTGAGGGGATAGAAAGAAGGAGAGAGGACACAAGACAGGAAAGAGCAATGAAAACCTCCGCCTCCGCCAGCACCCCGCAGGGGGGCCCGCGGTGCTGTGGCTTAATCAGGAGGCTTCTGATTCTTGGGCCAAGGTCAGAAATGGCGTGGGAGGGAGGCTCCTTGGGAGGATTCAGGAAGAACCTACGGATGAGCAGGAGATGAACATGAGAGGGTTGGGGATAGCACTGTCCACACCAGACCCTCGAGTTTTGATGTCTGGTCCCAAGTTTTATTCTCCTCCTTCGAGCTTGTCTACAGAAGGGTTGACTTGAGTGAGCCAAGGCTTCGCTGGCTCCCTTCTTTCAGACAACTAACTCCAGCCTTCATCTGAACCTTGAGGCCCCCTGGGAGGCTTCTGGCTGGAAGTCTCTCTTGAGAACAAACTCCCAACGATGTCCAGGGTGTGGAGAGGCAGTTGGCTCGGGTCTCGGGACAACAGCGGCCACGTCCCAGGAGACTTGGCTCTCCTGAGAGACAAGAGTCAGCAGGGCGACTGGAAATTGGCTGAAATTTAGTCCAAACCACTCAGAGCTCAGACCGATATCTACTTTTAAGTTTGTAGTCCTTGATGAGTATGTATACCAAAATAGGGCTAGTGGAAAAGTTCCATCTGTGTGGATTTTAAGAGTTTTGCCTTTCCTCCGCCACGCTGGCCAAAGTCAGGAAGAGAGCAGAACCACTGCCAAGCCCGTGCTCTTTGAAGTGCAAGAAATTCGGAGAAGACTCTGGACCCATCGTATTTCTTCTCCTCCTGAAGACTTAGAGTTGGTGCTCCCCCCTTTTTTAAAATGTTTAATATCAACACCTCTCGGCGCTTTATAGTTTTAGCCAAGCCCTTGACGCCTGATGGTGACCAAGAACGCTCTTTTGAAGGAGTGCACAACCGTTCAAAGTTTTGCTGGCTGAAATTGGTGTGTTTTGTTTCATCTTTTCCCCATTTTTAAAAAATCTGAATGGTCTAATTACTTCATTTTAAACAGATTAAGCAAAATTTTATTTATTTAATGTTCTTTACTGAGAGCAGGGTTTTTTTTGAGGTATAATTGACATTACATTTTGCTGGTTCCAGGTGTATAACACAAGGGTTCATTTTTTGTGTATATTGCAAAACAATCACCAGAAGATGGTTACCTCCTATTTTTATACATTTTAGGAATAAAGGTATGTTTTCAGGAAATAAGTTTAAAAAATAAGTAAATGATCACACGAATGGCATTTTGAGGACAAAATTCGTGAAGTAGGAACATAGGGCTTTGTGAACACCTAATATTTGATTACCCCTGATCTCTACAGCACTCTCCAGTTTTCAAAACATCTCATGTGCATGATTATATTTGATTCTCACAACAACCCCATGAAACTTGTAGGGATTCTAGTCCATTTTAAAGGTGAAAAAAAAGTTGAGGTTCAGGAAGCAGAAATTGCTCCTTGGGGTCACACAGGTCATGAAAAAAGTAACCGGGGCTCAGGTTCAAATCCTTAAGCTCCAGCCTGAAGGGTGCTCCCCCTACACTCCGCTAGCAAATCATTTCAAGGGCAGGAGCGGATAAAGGGATATTCCGAAGCAGGAAGCCAAGCCCAGAAGTGCCATGGAAAGCCTGTGGAACTTAACGATCCTCGTGGACCGGCCTGAGTTTTCACAATTTCCTGGTGCTTGTATATAGTCCACTTCATGGGGAAGCCAGTGCTTGCTACCTTCTGAGTTTCTCTAGAGAAGTCTGATTTTCCCCTCTTTAGTGAGTCACCTTCCATAAGTTCCAGAAAACAGCTCTCCCATCAGAGGAATATCTCCTGCCTTCTGGGCTCCACCACCACAAAAGGGATGACACAGACTAGAAACTGGCCCCTCAAAGAGGAACAGCTGGATTCTGCCCAATAGGAAGAGCATTTCTTTTCAGGTCTCCTCGCTTGAGTAGCTGACTGGGATCCAGACTGCAGGTACGGACGGGTGACTGCATGGGCAGAGATGCCATAAGCATGGTGGAACCAACTGGTAGTGCCATCAGTCTGTCCACAAAGAGATTCCAGCAGCTGGAAACGCTCCTGGAGATAATGGAGGGAATATTTAAAGCCATTTAGGTAGATTCATGCATAAGAGAAGCATTTTGAGAACCAAGAGGAGACAACAGCCTGTGCAAGAACCTTGGAGGAGAGAGAGAAGCGACTGAAGGGAGGCAGAGAAGGGTTGGCTCAAGGGGTTGGGTGACCACGGGGAGCTAGAATCCGGGAAACCACGGTGGTTCTTTTTTCTTCCAACTCCTCAGGCAGGCAGCAGCCAGAGATGTAGAATATCTGTTATTTGTCAGCTTTTAATGCAGCATTAAAGCAGCACTGGCCAAAGGCAGAAATTAAAGTGTTATATAAAAGAGGCTATTCAAATAAATGTTTGTTCAGGAGTACTTTGTGCAAGCCATGATTTTAGGCCCTGGTTAGAGAGCAATGAAGTAGACGCACAGGGACCCTCTCCCCATAAAACTTACAATCTAGCACTAAAGAATGACATCCAGAAGTTATATCCCTGAATAAATCATTATAATCACGATGGGTACTATAAAGAAGATAGGGGGTTTTCTATGACCATATGACAGGGGTTTGTTAGGTGAAGGGAGAGAGAAATGGTCCAAGCAGAGGTGCTCAGAGGTATACAGGAATCTGGCATCTTCCCTGGGGCACATGGTTTTATGAATAGTTTTAATTTTCCTCAAGAGAATTTTCTGGGAAGGAACTTGGCTTCTTTAGCTCTGATTTTACATTTAAATTGTATTAGATGGGCTTCAAAGGCGAGACCTTGAAAGTGAATTATTTGCACAGTGAATGACCGTCTGCTAATTTTCTTATTTCATAAAACTGGGCTTAGGAAAACTTGGCCTGGATACTCTTTAAGGTGTTTTCATTTCTAAGAATTTATGATTTTCTTGTGTCAGACATTCTTACATGCAGAATTCAGCTATATAAAACACAACTAGTTCATTATGTAGGGGGGAAATTAAGGAAAGGGTGAAATATTTGAAAATGTATTTCATGTTAGTTTTAAAAACATATGATAGCAAAAAAGAGAGAAGAAGGAAGTCATTTATAAGAAGGATGCTTGTTTTAAACCAACAAGTCTTGCTAAAGGCACTACCCTAGAACCCAAGTGGTTTTCAACATCCAGGCACCAGTGTCGTTGGAAGGGGGACAGAGAGAGAGAGTGCATGTGTCTCTCTCAATGCTTCCATTGTTGTAAAGGTTAACCTAAGAAAGGAGGCCTGACCTACCCAGCCTGAATCATTTGCATAAGCAAAACCTTCAGACTTTTAATAACAGTGCTGTGCATTTACACAGCAAATTTCCTTTAAAGACATCAGGATATTAGATAGGCAAGGTTCAAAATTCTCCCACTTGGCTTGCTAAGTCTCCCCCACTTCCAAAATTAACTCCCATTGAAGTGTGCTCTCCTTGGGAAGATCGGTGATGCCGCAAGAATTCAGACACACACGTACACAACTACACACGTAATACATACCAACTTACATCCTTCTAAGAAGACGTCAGGTTATTAAAATCAGGCAAGTCTTGTAAAATGGGGGAGTATAATAAGTAAATATTGCTGGCCTCAAGCTTACAGTTTTATACTTAAGAAGGAGTCATTAAGGGCCAAAAATCTTAAGAACCATAAAACCAATTAGATTTAAATTTCCTAGTGTAACCTGAGGATCTTAGGCCTGGAGACACCCACAGCTTGTTCTCCTTTGTGGGGAGGGGAGGTAAGGAGTCCCTAGAGGGGCTTGATTTTCTTTCATTCTCCACTTCCCTGAAGCTACTTGGTAAATCGCTATATAAAATTCCCCCGGGGCAGGGTTTAGCTACCTTGTGGCTCAGAGTGAGGCTAACGGCTTTACTTACCTCTTCCCAAACGCTCGCAGTGCCTATACAAGAAAGAAAAAAGACAACTTCAAGAGAAAAAAAAAAGTGCATTGGGGCCTCTGGGAACAGTTTAACAAGAAATGCCAGCACAGCTCCTGCTCTAGGAAATGCCTTTCATGGTCACTGAAAACAGTGCTCACACTCTGGGGACCTGGGTGATCTCAAAAGATCCGTGGGAGGTCCAGGTGAGGGGACACCGGAGGACCCTCCTCCCACTGGCTATGTCAATTCAACAGTGAGCCTCTCAAATAATGGGGCTGACTTGCCTAGAAAGGGGCAATTCTCAAAAAACAGGAGGGAATAGTTTTGCCCCCTCTGCATTGAGGCAATTCCCTCTCCTCGTTAGCCTGGGGAGTGAGTGTAGCTCGTTCAAAGGCAGCTGGTGGGAAAGGAAAGCATTAGTTCAGTCCTAAAAATTCTATTGCTTCAGCCCAGCAAGGCCCCTTAAGCATGAGACTGGGGACCTGCTTTGGATACAACCCCGGGTAAACATCGGCTGTCAGCAAGACGCTGGCTTTGAAGAGCTGGTTTCCTCCCTCCTCCCCATCATTTTCACCCTGCCAAAGGAACATTAAACAAAGGAGTCAGTCCCGGGCAGAGGCTGACATCTTCCTAGATTGTCCGCGTGCCATCACACACATCCAATCATCCACCATCAGTTGCTCAGTTTAGGATTTGGAACTTTTTGCCTTGTTCCATATGCCTCTTTCTCAAAGTGACCCAGCCCCACCACCTTGGAGATGATAAAAGAGATAGTCTATGAAATGAGGCTGCCCATTTCAAGGGTTCTTGCCAGAGCCAACCGGGAGAGGAGCCCGGCCAGGCAAATTGTGTCATAGAACTGCCACCGCTCTTTCATCCGAACGTCCCTCACATCAGGCCTTTCTAAGAGCTGCAAACTCTTGAAAAATATACTGATTTGAGTCTTACCACTTCTTTGCCTATTTTTTGACAAAAGTGCTAAAAGTACAAAAGGGTACAGTTATCAAAAAGGAAGGAAAAAAAAAAGGACAAGGAAAACAGGGAGATAATCCCCTCTCTTGCCTCGCTAAGCACTCCCAGTGTCTGCTCCATTATGCCACTGATAATGTGGGTAAGAGGCAGACATTACTGATAGGCCCAGTTAGCCCACCCGGCAGAAACCAGAACTATGATTGCAATCATTCATTTGTGATCAGGAGATTTCCAGGAGGCAGATGGTTAGGGATAGGGTCAGCTCTTGGGGTGGGGTGCAGTTTTAGAGCCAGCCACCCGCAGGCTCTCACACTTACTCCTTTCATGGCCTGGGACTGGGCATCCCCGCTTTCCCAGAATGAGCCTCGACTCGGGAAGCTTGGCTGCTGGGGGATGTGGGGGGCGTAACGGAGGCCAGAGCAGGTTCTTAAACAGAGAAGTCTTTCATTTTGTGTTTCCCTTTCTGCATATGTATTTGCTTTGCTGCTTCGTTTTCGTAGCTAGATTAATGCTTTTTGTTCACACCTGATGTAAACCCTGGGCATCTCCCATCAGTCCCTCCCCCAGCGGGAAGACAGAAGCAGATGAGTCGTTATGACTGTAGATGTTCTGGAAGAGGCCATATGTAATGGGTAGGGGTTCCCTGGTCTGGAGAAATCAAGGATCACCCTGAAGCAGTGTTGGGAGGAATTGGCAGGGGGCTTCCAGCCCACACAGAATGATGGGGACCCTCTGGGGACAGCAGGGCAGAGGGAGGCCCAGGACCATCAGGCTTCTTTCCCTGCCCCCCAAGGGCCCCGGGACCACCATGCATCCTTCTAGCCTTTCATGCACTCCAGAGCAGCACGTTCCATGAATTCTTTTCTCCCTCCTGGCCGCCCTGATTGTAACTTAATTTTACCTGTTAAACATGCCATGTCGAGGAGGAGAGAACAGTAAGGAAAACATAGTATATTTTGCCCCAAACCCAGATTCTCCTAGAGTTGAGCCTGGACAGACTTCCTTGGCAGACAGAAACCAAATGAAACCAAAACAGAAACTCTATCAGCTACAGAGAGGAAAATGTGCTCTTCTGGTGGGCATTTGCTTAAAACTTTATTTGGGATGCCATGCACTCCTAGCATCACAAACTAAACCCATCAGATTAACTCACCCACAGCTGGTACATGGGATCAAGTTCACATACACAAACCACTTTCACAGGAAAAGCAATCGAATCTGTGCCCAGAAACACTGAGCCCTCGGCACTTCGGCAGTGAGCTCAGCACCCACCGAATGTTTTCCTCTTCTGGTGCTTTAAATGGGGTTGGTCTTTAAAAAGATAAAAAAAGGAAAGAGAAAGTTTGCCATCCATAGAATTCTAAGTATGAGATCAGTTGGGCTAATCTTCATTTGTTTAGTCTGTGCATTTTTATCCTCATTACACAATTCAGGAAAAGGGTATCTAAACTGGAGAGATTTCTTCACATCCATGCTAGTCTAGACAGAGGAACAGAAATGCCCAAGGAACAATCGGGATAGATACGGTAGCTTTGGACACACACGTGTACACACCCCCACTTGGCCCCATGAAGAACATTTTTGCCCCCAGCTATGACCTCTGAGGTAGACGAGGTCTTTGCAGCTGCCCGTGTGAGACTTGCTGGGGGTGCAGGAGGCACTTTATCCAAGATGTTCCCAGGAGAGACTTGGACATCATCATAGAGAGCATAGGTTGGACGGAGCCGAATGGAAACTCGAACAAGGAGTGAGACTGCCAGCAGCCTGTTCCTCACAATCCTCTGCCTGTTGTACCATATTCTTAAGGCTGGAAGGGGTCAGATGGAACCTCCAGGATTTAGACTCCAAGTCGTCCCCTCTCATCTCATATTTGGGGAACAGGGTCCTCTGGGTCACACCCGAGGCCCCAGCTTGAGGCTCTCCATAGCACAGCACCAGCATCGGGGGATGGGGGCGGGTGAGGAAGCCAGAAGCCAGAGGGTAAACACAGAGCAACAACTCTGCTTAAGGCTGCAGAGGGCAAGATAGGGGGCATCCATGTCACGTGAAAACGGAAGATGTGGCATGGAATAGGGCGCCAAGAGCCACCCTCACGGAAGAGCACCGGAACCGGAGAGTGTGGTGTTCGCCCAGCACACCGGGTTTCCAGGCCCCAGCCTCCACCCCTGGGGGCCCACAGGACACGGCGCAGGGAGGGTTTACGTTCTGGGAAGACGGCCAAGGCAGGCTTGAAGTAGTGAATGGACAGTTATTGTCCTGGTGGGTGTATGGATGTCATTACTCTGCTAATATTTTTTAACCCTGTTTTGGCAACTCATTTTTCACTTCGGAAAGTGGAATAAGTCCAGACCCCAGTCAAGACTCTGGGGTTCTCGAACAGGAAAGTCAAGGGCAAGGCCCCCGTGGTACCCCCCAGCCAGGCCACACCCCAGAAGGATCGTACTTCTGAAGGGAAAAAAAAAAACTTTCTGGGATGCAGCTTGTGACCGTTTGGGCCCACATTGGGCACCCCCATGTGGCAGGCTGTACAAGTCCCCACTTCAGCCCCAGGGTTGTGGAGGAAGACCTCTGTCCTCAAGCCTGGCAAAGGCTCTCAATATCAGGGAGAACCCCCCAGGGAACAGCCAGCCAGTGACATTTAGAGGAAGGGCTGTGGTTTCTCTTCCGTCTGGCTCTTAAGAGGGTTACTGCGTATGGCACAGACGCCTCGGAGGCAGACCCGTACCAGGGCAGACGGGTCCAGAACAGAATGACAATAAAAGAAGTCAGATGTGGTTTAAAAATGCACCTTATAGGGAATGGCGGTCTGTGACTAGGGAATTGGAGGTAGAGCGCTGAGAGCCTTAAGGTCTGTGCTGGAGTGGCTGAGGGTACAATAGTGAGACCCAGTTCTTCCCAAACTTGTCTGCCCATTGGAATCTTCCAGAGAACTTCCAAAATGACTACAGCCTGTGGCCCATCCCCAGAGTTTATGGTCAGAGGCAGCCTGGGCTTTGGGGGTGTTAAAAGATCCCCAGATGACTAGAATGTGCAGACAAGTTTAGGAAGCATGGCTGTAGCCCCTTGATGCTCAGAGTGTCGCCCCTGTCCCGACCGGTAGCACTGCCTTCCCCTGGGGGGTCTGCAGAACTGTGGGATATCAGGCTCGCCCAGAATGGCTAGGCCAGAATGAGCATGTTAACTTGATTCTAGGCAGTCTTTATGCTCATCGGTGTCTGATTCATTTGAGAAGCATTGCCTTCATACATACCCAGACCAGGCCAAATCCCCCCGCTGGAGTACCGGCTCAGGGCGCGCTCTTTCTCTCCTTCCTGAGCTGACTGCATTTGTCATTCTAATTTATATGCGTTCTTTGAGGCGTAGGTGTGAGGGCCCCAAAACATCTGGAAAAGGCTCCTTGGCATTGCACTTTTGCAGCGGTGTGCTGGTTAAATTAAAATGGAGATTCGGTATTCAGAGACCTGGGTTCAGACCTAGCGCTTTCACTTAATCCCTTTGAATCCCCTTAACTAGTGAGACCAACTCATGCTGGTCTGCCTGGAGCTTTCCTGGTTTTAGCACTGAAAGCCCAGCATCCAAGCCCTGAATCAGTGACCCAGGCAATCAGTTACCCTTCAGTTATCTCCAGTTCAGCCTGGGGCACCAGCAAAAGTCGACAATTCTCAAACTTTAGTGGTGCATCCGGGTCACCTTGGTGGGCCTGAGCAGCTAGGGCTGGGTGCAGCGCGGTGTCTGAGTTAGTGGTTCTGGGGTGAGAGTGGAGGCTTTGCAATGCTAAGAAGATCCCAGATGCTGCTGGGGGGACACCTTGAGAGCCACCCCAAGATATCTTAGAGCTGATGTAAGATTTACAAGGGCTTAGTCTCAGCAACTGGAAAACTGCAAAGCCTAGTACTCATTACAGCTACTATTAATTCCTTTTATTATGAAAAAGATGGGACTTGAGCTCATCCCTAAAGAGTGGCTGGGGTTGAAGCTCTCTGAGGTTTAGATGAGCGTGAACAAAACCCTGAGTGTCTATTTAGGAGAACTGCAAGAGGCCCAGGCGATTGGAAAGAGAATCTGAGTAAAAACAGATGATCCGGAAGTAGAGGTGAATTAGGGCAGGTGAGGTGGACCATGTCATAGGAACATGACGTCTAACACTCCACAACCTTCACTTTCAAAGTGGTTCAGCACAGCTCCAAAATGAGATGGGTGTTAGTGTCCTTAATACAGACCAACTATCTAGGGATAAGAATAAACCCAGGAATGATTTGCTTCTTGGTTAATGTGGGTTGTTGTTGTTTTTTTTAAGTGATAAAAGAGTTTCTAGCAAACAGTCTTGAACGTGTTGTACCCCCAGCCACTGCCTGTCCAGCCATCCCCACGACTGGGGCGGGGCGTGAGCTCCAGCTCTCTGCCCTGGCGCTGCTCTCCCACAGGCGCCGCCCGTGCTTCTGGTTCACTTTCTCCTCTGGCCACGGCCTCTCCAACTGCCCTGGAAGCCTGTCTGTTGCCTTGGCCATCTACACTTTAGTTGACTTAGCAGAGCAGGTCAGACAGTAGAAATTCTGGGACCCTGGTGACCACAAGTTTGTCCCACAGCCCACAACCCTAACCCAGGACCTCCTACCCCTGCAGACATGCTGGCCCGCCCCTTTGGACCCGACTGGCCTGAGGCCCAGAGTCAAGGCCAGACTCGTGGGAGGCCATCTGGGGTCTGGACACTCCTGCTGTGTGAGGGGTCAGAGGACCTGGATTCCCGTGGCATGAGTGTGAGCTGTGTCCTGAGCAGCAAATCCCGCCTGGTCTATGAGCTTGTTTTTCTCATGAACCACAGGCAGAATATCAACGTCCTAGCGTTGTTATGAAAACCAAGTTGAGATAAGGGATGTGCATATACTCTGCAGCGCTGTACCCTCGGTGCAGAGGCGCCACAGTGGGCTGGAAGGGGGCACAGCTCTGGAATAGGACCTGCCTGGTCTCACTTCCTGGCCCCACCACTGTCTAGCTGTTGGATTTTGAAGAAGGGGCTTAACCTCTCGGGCCTGTTTCCTTACCTGAACACAAGGTTACTAGAAGTACCTCTCTCCTAGGTCCATCAAGGAGCTTAAATTGAATATTATGAAAATGCTTGGCACATGCCCAGCACGTAAGATGTTCGTAATCAGTGTCAATCACAGACGTCATCATTAGGAAAGATACAACATTTTCACTTAAGGCCAGTCAGGTGAGGGTAGGTTTAGGACCGAGCCCCCACCCACCCACAGGAGCTCCAGTCCAGACCATTCTGCACGGCAAGTCGTTGTTCTCTCACTGACAGAGACCACGTGCAGACCTGGGGTAATGATTACGCCTCCCAGGGCTGGCCTAGTTGCAAAGGAGAAGAATGTTTCAGGAAGCAAACTCACTTTGTAGACCACCACACTGTTATTATTTTGGGGATGTTGAGGGTAGTTTCTGGGATCATTAGTCTGTACATGATCCTGGTTTTCTGATTTTTCTCATAACTTCACTCCACCCCACCCATCTCCACCCTCACGCCACATTGCTCCTGGGACCTGCTTCGGGAGGGTTTAAGCCACAGAGCATGTTGACCCATAATCCTGAATAACACATAGGTGTATAGAGCTTACCGATAAAGGACAAGTCAGAGCAGATGACTTGGAATGGAATTTAGGGTCGGGTCAGAACATCCCCACCCCCAGCTCAGAAAGCAAACCTGTGGACAGTCAGGAGGACATGGGATGATAAGATAGAATTTTCAAAAAGGCAAAATCATGATTTGTATGGAAATATAAAATGAAACTTAGTGAAGATTTATTCAACTCGTTATTGAAGGAGTCAGTAAGATATTTAGACTAGTTCAAAAAAGCATTGGAGGAGCTAGGCATTTATAGGCAATCTAATGTTAAGACAAGACTCATAGGTCAGGTGTCCAGTTAATGTCCTCCAGGACAATAAACCATGGCCTTTGGGCTTACCTTTTTTTAAAAGGACAAAAAATTACGTGTCTCTCTACTGGTCAGAAATCCACAAGTTCACATCTAACTTCACCAAGTCTTGGAGTAGAGAAAGGAAATTTCTCTAGATAATCCTTGTGGGGATGGCGGGGGCAGGTGCCCATGTCCGCCACCCTATGACACTGGCAGGGCATGCCACCCACCTCTCTGCTCTAGGTCCAAGTTTTGGGTAATTTTTTTAAACAACGGTAAATACTTATTTCACTTTACGAACCACCTTTTAATACTGGGGCAAAAAAAATGGCAGAGGAGACCCGTATTTCGGAGGAGGAAGCCGAGTCACACAAGGAGAGAGGAGCTGCGCTGGGAGGGACTCACATCTAATTCCGAGTCCCGAGCTCATCCCCAGACTCCACATTGCATTTCCCCTTTTCGCTTCCTCGTCATCTCGGTCCTGCATTTGCTCTTGGTGACATTTTCCCCCTTTAAGACGTCTCCTGAGGCTCCCCTGAAGGTAAATGCTCAGAGGAGGGAGGAGCCCCGGCCCCGGGCGTCGCCAGGGAGCCCCGGACGGATCGAAGTCCTTTTAAGTCCCTGACCCGACTGTTCCACACCATCAGATGAACCACATCCTACTATCTTGAGCCAAAGAAAATTGTCAAAACATTTTATTCTCCGCTCAAGAAAGAGGACAGAATAGATGCTACATTCCAAGTTTTAAGCGATGGTTCCTTTTAAGTCCTTTTACTCTCAGCTACTGTGAGCCACTGCGCCGTCCTTCATCTGAGACGGAGTCCCCACCAGAGGAGCCCATTGTTTATAAGCCGGAATATTGCCCTTGGAGCACTATTCTGGCGGGTGTGCTCCGCTCCTCGGTAAACGAGACCCCCGTTTCTGGGTGGAAGTGAGTGGGGTCTGTCTGGCTCCAGCGTGAACGACGAGGCAGCGCACAAATGGCTGTTTGTTGTGTCACACCATCCGCCAGGAAGCTGGCTCCAAGTGTGGCCCGATGGCCCAAATCTGTCTCTTCTTTGCAAGGCCATTTATTTTTCTCTCCCAACAGACTTCTGTCACCATGGAAACCGTCCCACCAGCGGGGTGGAAATGAGGGCCAATTCTCTGCTTCCTGCACCTTGTCAGAGAGGCAACATTTACATAAATGAAACAAAGTAGAGAGAAAGAAAGTGTATGGGGTGTGCAGTTGGAAAAGTGGTTCATCTGAAGTTTCCTAGAATTGTGTGAAGCTGGGACAAAATTGTTTTGCGAGAACATCTGATTCAGAGTCTCTCAGGCTGTTTACACAAGATGTAGTAATGGCGACAAGGACTCAGGGCCTGAGAAATGCATGCCAAGTCCTTGCCATGCGCCAGCCCGGTGCGGCCTCACAGCAGCCCTGAGAGGCAGGCTGGTTATCATCCCCACGGCACAGGTGAAGAAACTGAGACTCCGCAAGCCCAGTCACCCGCCCAGCTCCAGCAGAAGAAAGGGACAGAACTGGGACCAAAACCCAGACCTTCAGGTCCTAAAGCCTGGACCCCTTAACTTGTAATAGCCACCTGCCCTCCACCTGTCCCCTTGCTTCTAACTCAGGCCGGCTCTTCACAGGCTCTGGAAGCCACTGGCCATCCTGTGTCCCCATTTTTATCTCATCATGTGATCCTTTCCTCCCCGGCCATGTGACAACCACTTTGTAACATCTCCCAGAAGGAAGGTTCTGCAGAACAGGCTTTGACCACCCAGATCCAGGCCAGTGTTCTCATTTTACAAAGAAGTCATTTAGGGTGGGCGAGGACACCCGCCGCCTCCAGCCGCACAGCTAATAAATGCAGGGCTGCCTCCGCAGGGCCCGCAGGCCTCACTTTGCTATTTCTGTGCCAGACCCTGAGCCAGCAGTCAGCTACGCCGGCAGGCATCAGGACGAATCCCCTTGTGGGGGTGGCTGTTTAATCAGCCACTTGTTAGAAGAACAATAATGCTCAAGCGCGCAGAGGGCTCTGACGATTAAGAAATGCTTCTACGTAGCTCTCCTGTTTCCTGGCTTTCCTGCCTCTGGGTCTGTCTCAGACGGTCCAACGATGAAGCCTTATTCATAAACTGTACACCTCCCAAAATAACCTTGAACCTCTCAGATATTCGGTGTGAAGGGATCACTGTATTTCAACTAATGGAATCCAGGGAGTCAAGACAGGTGCAGAAGTTTGCAAGGACTGTTTTAATAGGCTATGGCTTTAGGGAGTAAAGTTCCGCCTGTGAATGGAAGCTCTCCAGTTTAGGGTGATGAGTCGGGGGCGAGCATCCTCCTGATTTTCAATTTTAACATCAATGTAGCACAAATATGAACATGCCTCCCTTCCAGGGTGTGTGACATGGCCCTTACTCTCTGGAGCTGGGAATGATTTTTTTTTCCATGTCCTTTTTTGAATTTGAACATGAGTCACGAGGATGGCCTCTCAAGTGTCACTGCTTGTTTCTTCCCCACTGAAAAGCAAAGAGAGGAGCTGAGTCCTGTCCCAAAGAACATGCTCGGATTGCAGGACCCCACGTGACATGACCCGCGCACCTTTTGGCCCTTGCACGTTCTCTTTCTTCTAGAAAGCCCTTTCTCCTGTTTTGCCCGCTCATCTTGTACAGCCCCAGTCCACAGTCACCTCCTCCAAGAAGCCTCCCTCCCGTACAGCTGTCTTAACACCTTCCTGTGTGCCCCTGAAGTCAGTGTGTAGAACAATAGCATCTACCATTTTCAGGGCCTGGTGGGGGGAACTCTTTACATACAGTCTCTCTCCCATTTGACAGGTAAGCAAACTGACGCTGTTTGCCCAGGGCCAGTGCCGCTGTTAAGCCACAGAGCTGGGTTTGGAATCCTGGTCTCTTGGGCTCCAAAGCCACTGCCTTTCTACTGTGCAGCAGGCAATTTCTCCTGCCTCAGACTTAGCCCAGCCAGGAGCAGGCGATAAGTATGTTTCCCTCTCCATCTCCACCTAGATGGTGAGCTCCTCTAGGGCACACCTGAGCCTTAGGATGTATCCCTGTGCCTGACATACAGGAGATGATAAATAAATGCTTAAAGGACTCAACAGCTGGTTGAATGAGAAACGTGTCCCTTTATCGTATAGTTGAACATAAATCATAATACATGTGCATACCTGTAGCAAGTCATCCCCCAAGAGGGAGTCAGGAAAGTTCCTGAGCCAGCAGACTCATATACTAACACCTTTGTTCTCCACCTCTTAACGTTATAGCGCAACCTGGAAATTTTTGTTCAAGTGTAGATTCTGATTCATAAGGGCTGGGGTGGGGCCTGAGGGTCTGTGTTTCTGGCAGGTTTCCAGTGATGCTGGTTTGAAGACCCCCTTTGAGAGTCATTTTGGGTGTAAATGCAGCCGTGGCGGCAGCCAGCGTGTTTTTGTTACCAATGGCTGGTAACAAATAATAAACCTTGTCTCGTGCATGGTTCTCCTTCCAAAGGACTTCCAACCAGACTTCAGATGCTCGTGATTTTCCATGTTTTAGCAAAATATTTAAGTTATGCTTTGGGCTATAAACACTTGGCAGCATGAACATTTGCCTGTGCCTGTAGCTTTGGTTTAATCACACCGTATCAGTAAATCACAGATAAATGAGGGAGAAGAGACTCTCTCTAGAAGATTCCATCCCACTGACAAGTGGATCAGGGGAGTTGGTGAGAGTGAGCGGGGAGCAGACGATGCCTCACAGCGGCGGGTTTCCGACACAAGCCTTGGTGTCTGGCAACAGCCCTGGAGGCCAGGAATGTGCCCCCATCATAGTTTTATCGGGAAGGGCCCCACCCGTGGACACTTGCCCGCCCTATGGCCACTTTCCCAGCTGGTCTCAGTTCCTGGTAAACAGTAAGTGATGGCTTATTCATCCCGAGCCCTCTGACCCCCAACCAACCCCTCTGCCAGTGTGCCAGCATCCCCGGTCTAAGGCTTTTGGAAGGAAAACACCCTCTTCTCTGTCTCCTTTTCCAGATGTCCCTGGGCCAGCAGCAGTCAGCAAGAGGTGTGCCTTGTTTGAGATGCAAGGGGACGTGTTCAGGCTTCGAGCCACATTCGTGGAGGTAAGAGAGTTTGTCAGGAGAGGTGCTGCCTACCCTCATTTCTTGGCTGTCCTTTCTGGGAGTGCCGGCCACGCGTCTGCTCGGACTGCTTAGGAAGCATGGCGCTGTCGGGGAGGAAGGGCTCCGGAGGGAAGGCACCCCTGCTCGGCCTGGTTCAGAAACGACAGCAGAGCCCTTGGGGAACCAAGGTGGAGAATCAGCTCAGTGTTCCGCAAACTGTGTCCAGCTGAGGCTGCCAAGTTCAGCCCAGCAAGACTGCGCCAGGAAGACGTGGGCCATTGTCAGCTGGTGTCCGGTCCACCCTGGGTGGATCTGCTGCCTTACATGGGGTTGGGTTACCCGGGGTCGATCTCTTGCTACTGCACCATCATCCCTTTTGGTGCGTTTTGATCTCAGAGTGCCCCTGGGACAGAAATGAAAGTTGCTGTGTCCACAGTACTTAAAAACCAGGACCTGGTGTCCCTATATCCCTGAGGGAGGGCCATACGATCCAGCCGGACTCGGTTTTGCAGTTTTTCTTCTCTTTGTTCTCACTGAGGACTCTAAAAACAAGAGGAAGGGCTGCCTCACTGCCTAACATCGGGCATTATTCTCGTCAGTGTCCCTGTGGACGGCACCCCCTGGAGTTGTGCAGGCACGGCTCCGTGACTGTCCCTGCAGCCCTGGGGGAGAGGCTGTGCTCTGCAGGGTACGAGGGCAAACAAGGAGCGTTCGTCTCCATTGCCAGAGGGTCGCCTTGGGAACTCCATCAGGGAGCAAAATGTGGGAGGCATTTGTCTCAGGATGTTGAATTCCATTGTGGGATGGCAATTTACAAAAATATTTATTGAGCTAAGTCTTATATTTAAATGTGGAAGTGACCCTAACCAGTAGGTATTAGTATTTCCATTTCACAGATCAGGAAACTGAGAGTGGATAATGGGGGGACAGCTATGAAATAGCAGGATTCAAACTCAGTCTGCATGAAACGCTACCCATGCTTACCCCCATTCTGTAATACTGCGGACCCCGAGCTTTCCAAGCACAGATCACTCCTTGACTCCCTCCCCTGGCAGTCCTCGACTTCAGAGGAGCTTGTGTGGTCATCCAGATGCCTGGGACCTCCAAGTTCATCTGATGCCAACTCCCATCCCCTGCACAGATTCCTCCCAGAGCTAAGACACTCCTAAGGGAACTCTCCACACATCTCTTCTGGCCATCTGTGCTCTTTCTGACCTTGAGGAGAGTCACCTTCCCTCTCATTTCACCATGTTATTCCTGAATCTGCCGTCAAGGGTCAGAGAACAACGCTGGCTTCTTGTCAGCTCTCTGAAGACAGCTAGGATGCCCCCTGTTAGAATTCTTGGGGCAGGGGGATAACGTCCCCTAAATGCACCCACTCGGTGAGTCCAATCGGGTTTCTCTCAAGGATCACAGTCCTTCGAGGCCTGTCGTCTTACATCTGAGAATGGTCTTTGAGTAGATTTTATCTGGATGTCTAGTTGTTTATGGCAGAAGGGCAGTTCTGGACCCTGTTCCTCAGGGCTGGAAGCAGAAGGCTCCCAGCATTGTATTAGTCCTTATATTTCCTCATCTCTACAGATGATTTGAATATCAAGTGAATTTATCCCTGAGAGACACAAGCTGCAGCTTGTCGGTCCCGCATAACACGTGTTGTGTTTGGTTTGAACCACCTTCCCCGGGACCTAAATTCAAGCCATCCCGGAACAGTGAAGTCCCGGAACCTTAGGGGGCAAATGGTCTCAACCCATTTTTATGCTGCAGTTCTCATATACTCAGTAATTTGAAAGTTATGTAAATGATCAAAGTGGCAGCCAGCCTGGTTTAGTGCAGCTAATAATCACAGGACAGCTAATAAAGTCCCCCAGCTAATAATCACAGGACAAACTTGCATGCTGACTCTGCTTGAACAAGACACTGCCCTTCTCTAGGCCTCAGATTTCCCACCTGAAAAATGGAAATGTGGGAGCTAATGTGCCCTAGGATCCCCTTCCAGCATTACAGTTCCATAGTTTCAGGCCAACTGTAATCGAGTGGACGATTCACGTGGTTAGAAGAATTAGAATGGCATTTGTATTAGCATCCAAGATAGCAGAGTTACTTAGAGAGGAAGGGACAGAGTGAAAACAAGAGCAGGCTTTCAGAAATAACATATCATGGAAAGGTAAGGGGAAGCTCTTCCAGCAGCCTTCAGCATCCCACTCTCCCAGTGGCCGGGTGGGGCACCCTGCCTTCCCGCCTGACCTCACTGAGTGCCGAGCTGGGCAGATGCACACACACCTGCAAGATTCCAGGCTTTTCAGGATCCAACAAAGTTTCTCCCTTAAGTGCAGAGATTTTTTTAAGTTTTACTATTATTCTAATAGCTTTTTAAATATATATATAATGTACACAGACTTTGGTGCATAGAAAAAAACCTGATTTGAGGGGAACTGGGGACATAGTATGAAAAAGGGAGACAGACGGTGGGTCCATCAGATTACATTTTACATCCTTGGGTTGCTCTTGATAGTTTCCCAATCCGCTCTTTGCGGCAGCCCTTCAGCAGCTCCTCCGGGACCTGTAGCTTAACTGCCTCTTCTCACCTGGCCACGGAATTGTGTCCCAGGGGCTGGGCTTTCTGTGTCTTTTCAGGAATAATCTACCTTGAGGAGTAAACCTGAGCTGCTTAAATCCCTGAGAGGGACCAGCTAGTGTATCTCGCACTTTGGGGGGTTCATTAGGATGGTGTCTGGAACAGTTACAAGTCTCCAGACCTGTGAATCTGACTAGCTGGGGCATCCCCAAGTGTACTGAGCACAGCACCCCCCTCCCCCAGGCGATTCAGATGCAAAGCAAAGTTTTAAAACTCATCAACTAGACCAGGATTCAGTAAACTGTCTGTAAAGGGCCAGATAGTAAACACTTGAGGCTTTGCTGGCCACGTGGTCCCCGCCACACTGTTCAACGTGGCCCTTGTAGCATGACGGCAGCCGCAGACAATACGTGCATGAATGAATGTAACTGTATTCCCATCAGCCTTTACTTAAGGACACTGAAATTCTCATTTCACGTCATCCTCACGTCACAAGACAGTAATCGTCGTTTGATTTTTTTTTGACCACTTAAAGATGTCAAAACTCCTCTTAGTTCACAGGCCATACAAAAAACAGGTGATGGGTTGGATTTGGCCGATGGGCTGTAGTTTGCCAGACCCTCATGTAGACCAACCCACTCATTCTCCAGATAAGAAGACCACGGGCCTGTGGTGGGCTAGTGCTCAGGCTGGAAATAAGATTCCAAGGTTGAAATTTCCCAGCGTTCTGGATTGCCTGTGACAGATTGCAGAAACGGCTGTTTAACACCTTTCTGGGTGTGTCTGCACCCTGCTCCATCTGGGTGCCTGGAATGAGCAGGGTGGGGCCAGAGGAGTGTCTTCCTCATCTATAAAGTCCCAGCAACACGCCTGGCAACATGAAGAACATGAGTAAAAGGAGGCGTGATGTTGGCACGACCTCAGAGAAGGTCTCCTATTCGTCAGCATTTGCCATTTCAAAGTGTGCTCCTTTGCCAACATCTCTAAAGGCATCCTGACAGTCTACATTTGCCAAAAAAAGCCAAAGGCTGCTTCCTCACCCAGCTCCACGTATGGAAGGAGTGGGGAGGTCGCAGGACGCAAGGCGACTCTGAGCTCCCCTCCCCTTCCTTCCCTCCCCCTCCGCCCGCCTCCTGCTCTGCTGCGGTCGCTCCCCACAGGCAAACCCGGGAGCTACACCCATCTTCTCAGCAACACAGTCTCCTCCGTGCCTGGCTCACGAGTACCACTGGTCAGGAATAAAGGCCCCAGTTCCACAAGAAACTCCTCCTTAAGAGGTCGAAAAGAAAAGATGTCTTTGCCCTGCCTCCCCTTTGAAGTCATATTTTCTTTTGTAGCACTGGAATTATCCTGAGATCACCAAGTTTAATGTTTCTCAAATTGCAGCCCACGGAATGTGAACTTGGGTGGCAAGTTCTCCTCACGTAACACTGGGAATGCTGCATTCTCCCCGACTTAAAGTCCCGTTGCACATTGTCCATTAAAACCAAGAAGCAGCCTTGCACAGAAGAAATGTGTTTAACCTGTGACCCACTGTTTTCCAAACTGATTAGCACAGAGCCCGTTCCCATAAAGCCGGGTACTTACATCCTGAGCAAACTGGCCCAGTCCAGCACAACGGCCCCAGGACATACGCAGTTCCTCCTATGGCCCAACCTTATTCTGCTTTTGCAGTTTCCGTCTGATTTTCTCTCCCTCTCGCACCCCATCTGTAGGCTCCCTGAAGGTTGTGACGGGACCTCCTTCTCTCCATATTAGACGAGGCACTGCTGGCCCAGATAATTCTTTGTTGTAGAGGGCACTGTTCTGGGTACTATAGGATGTTTACCAGCGTCCCTGGCCTCTGCCTTCTAGAAGCCGGTGGCACCCCACTGTGGCAGGCAAAAATGTCTCCAGACCTTGCCTGGCTGGCTGTGACCTGCTCCTGCAACTGCCGTGGGAGCCCTTGTTTAGGCCTGCTCGTCCCTGTGGGAGGTCCTGACGTTGCTCACTTCGCTTAACAAGCTCTTAAATCGCATGCATTAGAGCATCTGAGACACAGCACGCCTAACGTGACAGGCCAGCAAGGGAGGGGAGCACTTTTCCTCTCACACCACAAACTCTCTGGATTTCTAAACCTTAACAGCATGACACAAAGCAGCCAAATGCTTTTGTTTTTAGTTGTCAGAGAGAAGTGGCAGGCTTTCAAGGGAATATGAACCTTCCCTGGGATGCTTTTCCTTCTTCAGGCCTCACAACAAGGCCTTGCCAGGGACCACCAGTCTCTCCAGCCTGAGGGGTGTTCTACGCTCCGTCCCTTCCCCTGGGGACTGTCCACCAGTTTCTTGGAGAAAATTTCCAGCTGTATGCTAACTTCAGTATGAGTGCTAATGGTTTCAAAAGTTGCTGATGCTCCGAGGCTCGTGATTCTTGGGAGATAATTTCAATAATTCTTTAAAGCAGGAGTCAGCAAACTCCTATTGTAAAGGGCCAGAGAGTAGATATTATAGGCTGTGCATGTCATGTGGTCTCTGTTGCAATTACTTGAGTCTGACTCTGTGGCCCAAACACAGCCACAGACAACATATAAATGAACAGGCATGGCTGGGTTCCAATAAAACTTTATTTACAGAAGCAGGTAGTGGGCTGGATTCAGCCCACAGGCTATGAAGACTCCTGCTTTTAGTGTTCTAATGAATGAACCAGACTTTGCCACCACAACTACTGTGAGGAAAAGCATGCTGTTCTTTTTACCAGCGGAAGTCATATCCCACATTCCTTACAGGCTGATAGAAAGACTAGACTCTCCCAAAGGCAATTCTCAGTTCCAAAGGATTTTTGGTCTCAGCTTACCATTTGTCTGCTGCAAACATTTCTAAGCAATTAAAGTTAAACTTTGAGCTCATTTTCAAATAGGTAAATGCTGTCAGCAGGAGACTCTGTGCCTCTTTTCCAGAGGTTGACCTGAATTGTCCTGATCACCCTCCCTCCCCCAGGAAAATATGCAAGTCATGCAGATGCAGCCAGGAGGACCACTGCCTGAGCTCTGACCTGGAAGATGATCGGAAAATTGGCCGCTTGCTGATGGACTCCAAGTATTCCACCCTCACAGCCCGGGTGAAAGGTGGGGATGGCATCCGGATTTACAAGAGGAATCGGATGATCATGACCAATCCCATTGCTACTGGGAAAGATCCCACCTTTGACACCATCACCTACGAGTGGGCTCCCCCTGGAGTCACCCAGAAACTGGTAAGAGAGACTCCTCCATCTATGTGGCTGTTTTCCCAGCCTTGTCAATATTAGCCATGCATGGGTTCCTGAATTTCAAAGGCAAAGTAAGAAGAGGACAAGGTCACCAAAAATGGTAGGAATAACTATGTTTTCAGCCCTGGTCCCACCTCACTGGGTGATCTTGAAGTGAAAATTGGGCCTTAGTTTTCCTCATCAATGAAGTGGGTAGATGTGTTTATATGAATTCTAAGGGCCCTCCCAGCTCTAATACAGGACCGTCACTGGTTCCCTGTGAGCTCCGCACTTCTGAATAGAGGATGGTTTACCATTCCAGCCTCCCAGATGCTTGTCTTTATCTGCAGGATGTACAAGCCTGTAGGAGAACACAGAAATGGGCCTCTCTTCTCTAGCAGCTGAAGCCTCCTGGGCTCAAGAGGGAGAACCAACCTAGCTTTTCACAAGGTCACGCTCTGGCTGCCCACTAAAAAAAATCCATAGGACGTCCCCATGCACAGGCCTCACCCTGGCCCATTAAATCGGAAGCTCCCGAGTGCAGACTCAGAATCACCAGACGTGAGCATTTATATGACCCCCCAGGTGACATCACATGCAGCCACCTTCAAACCCCAGCGGGCCACACCAGTGCTCCTCAAATCTCAACAAGCACGCAGATCATCTGGAGAGCTTGCAGGAATACACCCAGTAGGCCCGGGCCAGTCCCGAGACTCTGCACCCCTGAAGAGCTCCTGTGCCAATGTTGCTGGCCTCAGACCACACCTGGAGGAACCAGGGCCTATGCGATTGTACAATTAAGACAAGAGAAGGCCCTACAATTTTAGAGATGCCTGCCTGGCATGTAACTCAGTCTCCCCGGGGAGAACAGGAGAGCCTTTGGAGTCCTGCACAGTCCTATTCCGCAGGCTCCTTGCACCACTCCTGCTGTGCCCTCGTCAGTAAGTGCTGACCACTGACCTTCCTCTTACCTGCCCTGGAACACCCCAGGCTCTCGCCCTTCTCAGGGACTTTGCGCTTGTGGTTCCCTCTACTTGAAACATCCTTTCCCTGTTCTTTGCACAGCTGGCTGCTTCTGACAGCTGGTCTCAGACAGGCTATTCCTAACTACACAACCCACAATAAATGCCACCCATCCTCCTGCTACGTTTTCTCTCTCAATTCTCCACTGTTTCTTCAGAAGCTTTTCTTACAAGCTGTAATTGTCGTCTGCATGTCTTTGCTTAGCTATCATCTCCCCCGACCCTGGAGTGAAGGGAGGCCCACGTGGGCAGACCCCGTGCTGTGCTGTGCACCGTCCTATCTAGCACCGTGCGCTGCAGGGCACGCAGTCGGCTTGATGAGTACCTGTGCTCTGTCACCCTCTCAGCCGGGGACACTCCATGTGTGGTCTGTGTGCTGGCAGTGCTCCAAGAAACCCTTGTCACTGGTCCACAATGAGAAGCACAGAAATCGAGAATAAACTTGGGGAAGATTTTGGAGCAATAGACATCTAAGCATGTGATCAGAGAGCCCCTCTCACTGAACAGAATTCCGCTGTGCTCAGATTCACGTGGAAATCTCATGTGGCATGAGCTCCATTCTGGCCACGTGCAGAGAGCCCACAAATCATTCTGTGATAGGTGGACAGATCAACCAAACAAAGTTTAATCCTTCGCCATACAGAGCTGGAGCAGCATGCTTCTAAACTGCAGCGTGAGATGGGAAAAAAAAAATCCCTTCTAGATAAAGTGAAGAGAGGCAAAGACTTTTTTTTAAGCTGTACTTTTTGAAAAGCATATTTTACAAGAACACGTCAGTATTCATAAGCTCAGCCAGCCTGTGAGGTAGGAACTGTTCTTTGTGTAAGGAAATACAGAGAGGTTAACGGGCCTTCACCAGTTCTGGGGGCTGGGCAAGGGGCCGATCCCGGGTCACAGAGGGTGGGTCAAACAACAGTAGCTCCAGAACGTGCCGGGTGGTTCTGACTGTGGGTAGGCGTCCAGTCCCGAGTCTGGGTTAGCCATCAGTGGGTCTCCCAGATGTCAGTGGAAACTAAGGCAAGCAGCTCATAAAAGAGTTGGCTGTGGGCGTCAGGAACTGGCTGCGAAAATCCCCGAGGCTGTGGCCCCCGGACTAATCAGAGGCAGGCAGCGTCAGGCCGTGATTAATGCTGGCTCATAAAACCCCATGGTATAAAGGCCCCTCTGTCCGCCCTGTGTCTGGCCTGCCCCAGAAATGCCCTGCATTTCTGTGATTGGACAACTCTCCCTTCCCACTCACCCTCCTAACGTTTTTTAAACTACCAAGTGATTGGCACTGATTATGTTTTGGAAATGGGACCACATCTTGTTGTCATCCTTCCCAGTCAGAATGAAAACCAGACAAGTTCTTAAGCCTTCAAGGACTGGAACAATAAATGTAATGACTAATATTTATTGGGTACTTACTATGTGCCAGGCACCGTGCCAGGAGCTAGCTATACATGCATGATCTCTGCTAATTTTCAAACATCGTTAGAGATGTACTAGTATTACCTTCACCTATGGGGGGAAACTGAGGCTCAGAGAGGTGGCACAACTAGCCATGCCTCACAGCTGGGTTAGCTGGTAGACGGTTAGCTGGGTTAGCTGGGTTAGCTGAACTCAGGCCTCTCTGACTCCCTAGGCTCTGCCCGCTGAGGCAGGCTAGGGGAACTGAGCGGGTGGAAGGAAAGGCAGAAAGGCGCAGGAACCTTGAGTCAGCATTGTTAGGGAAGGCTTTCAAGGACAGGGAGGGCTGGGGAGGAGCTGGGGGAGAGAAAAGGGCACCCAGCATCCATTGAGCATTTTGCTCATCAACACCTTGCTACTCCTGTTGGCTGAGTACGTTACAGCCCCTTTTATAGGGGGACAGGCAGAGACTTTTGAGGCGCCTATGCAGGTGTGGTCCTCATACCTTGTCCCCCACTCCCACACCCGTGGCAGGCCCTGCCCGCCAGAAAGAGCACTGTCCCCATCGAGCCCCTACTCGCCGCAGCCTCCTGCTCATCCCAGCACTCCAGGTAGACACTGTCACCAGAACTGACGTGTAGGAGGAAACCTGTTCACTATCCTTGTCTGACAGCTGGAGAAGCATCAGAGCAGAACCAGGACTGGGTCTTCCAAACCCAGAGTCCACTGTGTCTTACGCCCACCCCTGGAGCATCTTTCCCTTCCACGTTTCTCTCTGCACTTTGGACGGCTCCCCTGATAAAGTCTGATTCTTCACCCAACGCGTTCCAGCCAGACAGCAGAGTACCTACCAAATGACTCAGAAAGGTGCTCATGAAAAACCGAAAACCTAAACCAGTCTTTCCACCTGGTCGGAGAAAAGGTTTCTTGCTAAAGATTTTGGGAACCTGACCTTAGTCAGCTTCTTGGAGAGATACCTGGGTGAGTCTCTCACAGGCTCTCAAGAGCACAGGCCCCTGACTCGGACCCGGTGCTCTCTCCTGGACAGTCCCTTCTCAAGTCCATACCAATCGATCATGACTGTCTGAAGGGCTGTGTTGAAGTGACTCCTGAGACCTTCATCAGGCTTGATTAATAATGTCTGCCACAGGTGTGTGAATAGTGAGTGGTAGCAAGAGTCATAGGCCAGTTGGGTGAGGCCAGGTAAGGCCTGGCAGGGGTCCGGCCAGCTAGGCAAGACTCAGACCAGCCAGGTAAGGTGGCAGGAGCCTCAAGCCACAAAGCACGACCAGTGGCGGCTAAATGCTGTGGCCTTGAAAGCAAAGGCCAAATGCTGCGACCAGCTGGTACACAGCTTTGAGCTGCAACAGGAACACTGGGTCCCTGGGAAGGAAAGCTTCCTGTCTCCAGGGCCCCAGCTAGGAATCCATTAGCTCTACTGGCCACAGCCACCTACACCACAGACAAGACAGAGCCGTGAAAAGACACTCTGTATACAAGGACCAACAAGTGGCTGGCTGACAAGGTCGCCACCCCAGGACTTCTACCACAATGTGTATTTGTAAAGCTGAGCGGGTTGAATGCAGGCCCTTGAAGACCAGAGCCATAGCCAGATCCAGGGACTGGAGAATCCTGACACCAAGCAATGCTTACACAGCCCCTTCACCCCGAAAATGACAAAAGGAAATACCCCTCAGAGATTGGGGGACATTTTTCTTCTCTTTGCAAATCATCCATCTTCTAGAGACATAGTATGGAAGGATTGAGACCTGCACTGCTGAATTCAAAGCTGTCTCTACCACATACTAGCTGTGTGACCTTCGGGAGGTTACTTAGCTTCTCTGTGCCTCAGTTTCCCAGAGGTAATATTAGTGCCTTCCTCCTAGGGATGTCGTGGGAACAAAATGGCTTAACATATGTCGAGCACTTAGAAGGGTGCCTGGACACAGTCAAACCCTGCAGCAGTGTGAGCTATTCCTCCCATTCCCTAAACCACACGGCCTGGGGGAGCTGGTAGCCTTTGCAGGAGGAGAGCTACTCTCCCATGAGCTCAGTCAGCTGGGCCACCGGGGCTGCTTCAACACTTAGGGTGAGTTAGACGCTGGCCATTCGGGCAGAGTGAGCAAAGCTCTTGTTTCCACTCTCCAAAATCCTTTGTTAGCTCCAGAGCAGGGCAGTGCCCAGACAAAATATAAGGGCTGAGGTGTGTATTTGCCCCCAAGGCTGTCACTAAGCCATCTCCCAGGGCCCTGTGCTGCACACCAGCCTGTTGGCTGTTGGGCTGCTGTTTCCCTGTCCTCCAGCGGCCATATCCCTTCCCCTACCTGCCGTCCCCGACAGCCCCAACCCTCGGATGTCCTGCTTCAGACTCACCCAGGGGGACCTGTAGAAATGCTCAACTCAGCGTGTGTCCAGACTCCTAAATCAGAGTCTGGGGCCAGGCCCAGAAAGTTTTTTCACAAGGTTGCCAAGTGATTCTTTTGCTCCCCAGAGTCTGAGACTAGGTTCTCCAGACCTACCTGCCCGGTATATTTGTGCTGGAAGCCGCTGGTGATTTCATCCTGATCAAGAGAAAAGCCACAGTCACCCTGGACTTCCCAGCACAGTCAGGAATCAGCCCTTCCCAGGCGTGTAGTCAGCCTTCTGGCTCCCCGGACCTTCCTGTTCCTCCAGGGTTTGGGTGAAGGATTTGGCCTCACTGCCAACCAGGATCCATGGCTTCTGATGGCCACTTTCCGGGGCTGCAACTCGGGCTAGCAGCACTGCGCTGCTCTTTCTCCTGGTTGGGGCCAGGCCACCACAGAGTCCTCACAATAATCAAGACTCTCGCAATCATGCAGTCTAGCAACTTGGCCAGTGAGGAAACTGAGGCCCTGAGGTGTTGGGTACTTTCCCGGTCTTACCCAGAGAGCGGCAGGAGGGCTGGAACTAGAAACCCCCGTTTCCTGCCCCTCCAGGACTCTGTCCACCACCCAGGCCATCTCCTGTGTCTGGGAAAGCACCTTGAAAAGTATTAGGGACCATGCAGAGGCACAGGATTAACAGGGTGAGCTGTGAGCCCACAGGGCCAGAAGGCATCTCAGCCAGATGTCCCCGAGGTCTGGGGCAGAGCCACCGAGGTGGCATCCAGGGCCTCCCCTCAATGTGTGGGTCCCAAGGAACTCAGGTGGCCTGCCTCCCCCTTTTCTAAAAGCGCTCTTCTCCAGAACTCACTAGGAAACTCAGCAAATGAGGCTCTGGACAAGGACACACACCCCCCACCAGCTTCCTCACTCCTACTTTCTGAAATCAGGCAACAACCGCTATTCGTTGTAAATTGCAATGCAACTTTCCGTGTTGATTGACACAATTCCAAAATGAGTCCAGCCCCGAGTGATGTAGTGTGGGGCAGGCAGGTTTTAAGAGGGTAAAAATGGCAGCAGCCCCCGGGGGAGCGGGAATCAGGCAATCTGCTGGGGGTGTCAGGGACGCGGACAGGGCCCGGCACAGAAATGGGGGTCAGCTGTCAAGAATAAACAGTTTGCCTTTCACAGGTTCTCATGCCGTGAAGCCTTGACCTTTATCTTCCCCCAACTTCCCCCCGCCCCCGGGACCTACCCAAGTATAACATTTCTATTTTTAAAAAAAAAAAGGCCAAAGTGGACAGTTATCTACGGGCACATTAATGTTTGCGTGATTACCGGGCGTATTGTTGTGGACATGTTACTGACTTGGGACCTTGTCGGTTCTATGGGAAGGTGCCTTTGCCAGTCTTTAAATGATTAAACCATGAAATACTTTACACCTATAATGATTTAATTGTACTTTTCTAAGAAAAGCAATTTTAAACTAGACTGACTTTATTTTTAAATTAGGAGCACTACCATGGGGTAGAAGAAGTAAAAACACTCTGTTTTGAGGAAAATAAGACCCACAGGGGAGGGCCAACACATCTGAAATGAACACCTACTTAAATCACAGCATCAGGAGCGTGAATGTGGGGACAATGAGTGCTTATTTAGGCCTCTCTTGAGTGTTACCAAAATGCACAGCTTTTCTTCCTTGAGAGTCCCTGGGTTCGGCCAAGACCTGGAGAAGCTGGAAACATCCCCAGTGCTCAAACCTCTGCTTGGTGCTGGAGAATCACAGTTGGTTTCTCCCGCCCTCCCTAGGGCCTGCAGTACATGGAGCTCATCCCAAAGGAGAAGCAGCCGGTGACGGGCACTGAGGGCGCCTATTACCGCCGCCGCCAGCTCATGCGCCAGCTGCCCATCTATGACCAGGACCCCTCTCGCTGCCGTGGACTTTTGGAGAATGAGTTGAAACTGATGGAAGAATTTATCAAGCAATATAAGAGCGAAGCACTGGGTGTGGGAGAAGTGGCCCTCCCCGGGCAGGGCGGCTTGCCCAAGGAGGAGGGGCCGCAGCAGGGAAAGCCAGAGGGCGCCGAGCCCACCGCCCCAGCCACCAACGGCAGCATCGGCGACCCGTCCAAAGAATACGTAAGTCCCCTGCCTCCGGGTCTGGCTGAAGCCAGCAGCTCCAGGCTTTGTCCCTCACTCACACACTCAGGCCACCAGCAGCCATTTGAGGCTCACTGACTCTGTGCCAGGCACTGTCCATGGAAAATAACACAAGGCCACTGTCCTGGAGAGGCTAATCGCCCAGTGGAGATCACAGACAGTCAAACGGTCACAGCTTAAAGAAAGGGCCCCTAACTGGGCTCGGGGGTGAGCATGGGCTTAGCGCAGGAGCTGAGACCGAGCTGGCCTCCGAGGAATTCCTAGGAGTCAGCCAGGCCTTCGGGCTTTGTGGGGGAGGTCCTGTGCCGCCTTAAAGGGGTGAGCACGTGCCAAAAGAGCCCTCAGCTCCCGAGGGCACGGCGGTGTGGGGGCTGAACAAAGTCCCAGTGACTGCAGGTGGAGTGTGGTGGCAGCAGGAGACACGGGCTGGCAGGGCTGGCACGGGCATGCTCCCTTGGAGTCGGGCCATCCGCCCAGTCCGCACCCCAGTAGTGACAGGCCTGAACTGTCGGCCAAGCCCCAGGTCAAACAAGCAGAGGACACCGTCCTCAGACTGGAGAAAGCTATGGATTTAAGACTTTACTCAGAGGGTGTGGGGAGCTCAGGCACGGCGTCAGGGGATCCAAGCCATGCTTCTGAGAAGCTTCCCCTGGGAGGAGCGAGGCAGAGGTGCTGCGGGAGGCCCTTTGAGAAGACAGGCCCAGTGTCCGGGGAGGAAAGCCTCATAGGCAGGTTTGTCTTCATCTGCACCGTTAGAGGTAGAAGAACTAGCTTGAGACTAGTGCCACGTGGGGCTGACGTTTGGTAAGTTCCATGGTCACCGGCCCCTCTTCTACCTTTTGCTTTACCCTGCAGCCCACCAGCCAAATGACCCCAATAGCCTCTATTTGACATCTGGTGATAAATAATCTGATACACGGGGCCCTCCAGGAAATGACCCGCCTAGCAGGGAACAGGCTGGCAGCCCCCCATGTGAGCAGACACCCCAGGGAAACACCAGCCCAAAGGACGCCGTTCCTACATTCAGACAGGACTGGGCTCTGGGTTCCCTGCAGTGACTCAACCTGTCATCCAAAAGCTGCATCCTGCATCTCCAGCCCCGGCCTGTAGACAGTGCATTTGGGATTGCCATCCAGTGAACTAGGGCCTCGCGCTGCTTATCGAAGACTCTAACACAAAGGATGAAACTTATTTTCACTACCATAAATTTGATGATGGTGGTGAAGAGACCCGTTTCTCAGGAAGAGTATATGTCCCAGGGACTTAAGAACAATTAGAGCCAGTTACTATATTTCATAAGCTCATCTCCTCCCTAGTCCTGTCTTCTGTCCACCTTCAGATAGCTGCCTGTCCTTCAGGCATAAATACTGCGTAATTCCAAGTTGGAAGGTGACGTCCTTGTCCTTGTGATATGTCCCAACTGCCATCCCGAGAGAGATATGATCTGAGGACATATTTTATCCTTGACTCAGCCCCACATGTTTGTACTGCATGGAAGTGGGGCAAAGGCAGCCTGAAATCCCAGGGCCTGACTACAGTCAACTTGAGGAATAGTTCTGACACTTTGGAAGTGTTCAACTGACAAGACCAGACAGTAAACAGGGAACCTGAAGGAAGCAAATATTGGCTGGACTGAGCTAGCTGGGGAAGACAGCCTTCTCCTTCCTTACCCTAGCCGTAATCCTCATTAGGTAATGAATTCCATAATTAGTGGATTCATGTCGGTCACCCCCTCTAAATGCTGAGGGCTGTCTTGTTATCGCTGTATCTTCAGCAGGTGCCATTGATATCAATAGTAGGTGCTCAGTAAGTATGTGGTCCATGAATGAACGAATGGCCAAGCTACACTGAGCCTCGAAAGACGGGGGTAATTTAGATGGCCATTTTCCCTAGGAGGTCGATGAGATCCACATTTGTTAAGCACCTGTTCTGTGCCAAATTCTATGCTGGGTCTTTGTTTAATTCATACGGTTGTCCGGTGGGGTGACTCTCACTGCCCATTTTACAGGTGAGGCCTCGCAAATTCAGAGTGGACAGGTGACTTTCCCCAGGCCCCTCAGTTTCTAAGGGGCAGAATCTGGATCTGATCCCCTTTCTACTACAAAATGCTGAGTTATAAAACCCTGCCTGTCCTCCATTCCAGGGAGAAAGAAGGCCAGGGTGCTCTTAACGGTACTCCCTGCTTATCTCCTTGAAGCTGAGGAGTGAATCTCATTCAAACAGCCAGAGAGCCTGCCAGTGTGTCCCCAGCAACCCAGAAGTCAGGTGTGGCCGTGAGCTCGGCGCCTTGAACTGCTCTGCCTTAGCCCCGGCGAGTGGCCACGCTGAGTGGACTTGGATGCCACCTCCCTGGGTGCTGTGCTCTGCTCATCTGTCTAACAAGGTGTGCAGGACACGTACTGGAACCAAGCATCAGGCACAAAGTCTGACTTTTGCTCCCTTGCTGAGTGACATGCTTTGGTGGAGGTGTTCAGGGAACCGAGCTATGGGGAGGAAGCTGCAGGACTCAGACAGATACCCTAAATCCAAACGGTGGATTTTTATGAAAAAAAAAAATGGAGGCAAAAAGAGGGACACATGAAACATGTCACCCCAAACTCCACTAGTGACGTATCACCGTTCATCGTCCTGAGAGAGATCGTCATGATTACTGTTGTGAGCAGCTACCATTTTAACGGGCTTTCTGGGAACAAGCATAGTGCGAGCTCTAGAGTATTTGATTTGAGGCTCCCAGCCACCCAGGGACATGAAGAAAAGCTGTGGGGTTCGAACCAACCTGTCAGACCCCTAGCCCATCTTTCCTGTTTCCCAAAGCTAATGGGTATTGTGCCATGAGAGGGTCATGTGGCCGGGTAAGTGCTGGAGGCATTAGAGGGAACAAACTCGAGTTTCTCTGTGGCAAGACTTCTAAATCCTTAGATAGGCTTTGGCAGTGAAGCACCTGGAAGGCTGGTTAAAATACCCAGGGCTGGGTGGGTGGGTCCCACCCCAGAACTCCCTGCTTAGTGGGTGCAGGTGGGCCTGAGGGTCTGCATTTCTGAGTCCCCCAGGTTGAGGATATGTTGAGAAGCACTGCTAAAGAGTATTAAATATTACCTTACATATAAGCTCAGCAAAAATGATTTCACCGCTTTGGTATATGGTGGGGGTCCAAGAGATGTTAACAGGTGCATTTTCTAGATTTATTTGGCCTCCTGCCTTCGGGAGTCCAGCTCTGAGAGCGCTGCACAGCACACTAACATTCCCTGAATTGTCCACAGGGAGTTCTGGAAACACAGGCACAGAAGGTAACACTGCTTTATACCCAACCCCGCCGGCCCCCACTCTGAGGCCCTGAGCACCCACTTCTCTCCATGCTGCCAAGCCCTCCCTACCACCCGCCTCCACCAGACTGTCCTCAGACGAGAGGGTCCCCCAGACCAGAGAAGCATTTTGCCGAAAGCCTTTTCCAAGTCATCTGTGTGGAACTCCCACCCATGGGCTGAGATCCGAATGAACCCAGGTAACAGCCGCCGGCCAGCCAGGTGGCAGGGAACAGTGCCCACTGAGCGCAGCTCACCCCCGTGGCCAGGGTTGCTCGGATACTCAGAGCCGAGAACAATGCATGGGATGGGGGTGCAGCCCTCCTGTAGCTCTCACGCCCCGGGCCCTCACACAGGCCCCACCAACAGGGCGGTGCAGCCTACGGTTCACCATGTCCCACCCGAGACACGACCCCAAGAGCTGCAGTGCCCGTGCCCAGCGCAGTCCTCACTACCCTGAGCTTGGGAGAGGCTGGACACCACGGGAAACGCCTTCAGGGCCGTCCTTCCTGAGCAAACGCCAGAGCAGAGAAGTCCCAGATACTGACTCACCCACTGTCACTCCTAAAGCGGGTCCTGTAACTCAGTGAGGCCGTTACAAAACCCAGAGTCTTTAACCTCCCTCCCTTGTCCCGCTGGGTGTGCGTGGAGGGGGCGTGCGGAAGGGCGGACAAGCTGAGAGCAGGGAGGAGTGGGGGGACTGTTCCTGCACAGCGCGCTCGTGCCTCTCTCTGAATCTAACAACCAGCGGGAGGCTGGGTGGTCCAACCCATTTCACAGATGTGGAACCCGAGGCACGGAGAGGTGAACGGGCTTGCCGATGAGAGGTGGGGCTGGGATTCCATCCCGGGTCCCTCTGGGTCACCAGTCCTGCAGGGGGCTGAACCATCCTGTGGTTTGTGGGGGGCGGGGGCGCAACAACAGGCACGGTGGGTACAAGGACGCGGGTGGATTCACGCTTGCTGAGTGAGCGGCAGTGTTTGGAGCAGCTCGCAGCCCAGCCCCGCGGAGGGTTTGGGGGCCTCATGTCTGTGTGCCGAGCCCAGCAGCCAGGACCCCGTCCCGGCGCGGCCGCCCCCCAGGCCCTCCCCGCCCCACCTCTCCCACCTGCACGGAAGCCGGGCAGGCAGTGGCCTTCGGGCTCTGACCGTTAGCAGCTCCACCAAACCTCTCCCTGCGTTTGGAGAGCTTACCGGATATTTTCTCAGAAATTAAATATACAGATTTCCTGGGCACGGCCGTTTTGCCCAGGAATTTCCGCCCTTCCCTACACCCCAAACTTGTAACTGAAGGAAGGGGAAAGAAAGCCAGCACAAGCACTTAATGTACTCCCCACCCTTTAGGATTCGTCACTCTCGCCAGGAGCTCCCCAGCCCCTCCCCCACACCGCTCCCTATTTCAAGGCCGAACCGTGGCCCCGAGGAGCGGCTGGGGGGAGGCCGAGCGAGAGAAAGGAAGGCGTCCTGTGAGACACAGCGCCGCCCTGGCCTCTCTCCCCCCACAGGAGCGCACAGAGGAGGGATGGGGGGCCGGGACTTCACCTTCCCACCGAGCTCCGCCTCTCGGACGGAAACTTGCGGGCAGCTCAGCCCGCCTCCGAGGGACACGTCTGTGGGCAAGGGACTTCCGAATCTCTGTCCGAGCAGATGTTTGGCTCGTGGACTCCGGGAGGCTGGCTTTCCCGCCAGCCCCTCTCTGGGAATTTGAAACCACCGCCCCACTACCACGCCAGCCCCCACCCCCTGGCCTGGGGGGCTGGCTGGGCTGGAGAACGCGAGGGGAAAAGGCCCAAGGAAGCAGCCCCCCCAAATCATCGCGGTTACCAGGCTACTCAGCCTCTACGTCCCTCCTTCTCTATGGTGGAGATATTTTAAGGCCATTAAGGGAGGTTTTTTTCCCACTTTCTATACTATAAATACTTTTCTGTGTTGTCCATTGGCTTCATAAGCATATTTTTTTTTCCGAATGGGCGGCATAATATTCCATTGACTAAAACAGGGGTTGGCAAACTTTTTCTGTAAAAGGCAGACAGTGAATATTCTCGGCTTTGTGAGGCATGTGGTCCCGGCCACAACTCCTCACCTGTGTCCATGTAGCTCTAATGCAGCCATAGACGATGTCTAAACAGAGCACCGTGGCTGTGTGCCAATAAGACTTGATCTGCAAAAACAGGTGATAGGCTGGACTTAGCCCATAGGTGTAATTTTTTGACCCCAGAACTGGAAGAACCGTAAAAAATAGTTTTAGCTACTTATGAGTTCCTTAGGGTTTAGCCAGTTTTATTCAGCTATTTAGGTTCACGGAGGAGGAGGCTGTTGTCTGCCGTACACCGGCTGCCTAGGTCATCCCAGGCCCTGGGCCGGGGGCTTCGCCTTGTTACTTTATTTAGTCTGAAGAATTATCCCGCTAGATATAGTATCCCCTTTTCTAGTCCTCCAGCTGGTGAGGGGTTAAGCTAGAACTGGAACTCAGGCCTACTTTACTCCAAACCCCACAGACTCCAAATCACAGGGGCTCCCATTTCCAGAGCAGCTGCGGGCCCCGTGCGAGGCCGTTGCAACAGAGATGACCACACACGAGGCCCTTCCTACATCTGTGGCGTCCGTCCTGCAGGAAGCCAGTCCTTGCCCACATGGCTGTCAAAGCTGGATTTGTGAACACCCCGGGCCTGATGTTCTCTTTTCCAAGTGCAGTATTTATGAAGGCTTCCTGGCTTCCTCTCCCAGCTTCACCAACAGCCAGTGAGAAAGATTGAGTTGGAAATGCCTGACATTTTACCTTGCTGGGCAGAGAGCCCCATATTCAATAACCTGCCCCAAGAAGAAGCCTGAGGCCTAGTGGTTGGCCAACGGCAGTGACCACTACATGTAAAGCATTTCCCACCGGCCAGGTCCTGCCATGTGTTACAGATGGGGAAACTGAGGCTCAGAGAGGTGGCTGCCTTGTCCAAGGGCTCACCAGTGATCGAGCTGTGGCGCTGATCTCATCCCAAAGCCGGTGGCCCCAACCACCTCACCCCAGACCATCCTGCTGCACCGTGATGAGCCTCAGGAAGATGACCGTGTTGGGGGACAGAACACAAGAGGCAAGGATGCCAGAAATGACACCAGGCCAGACAAGGAAAGGAAACAAAACTTAGGGATACATAAGGCTTGCAAAGCAAAGATGGTGAATAATCACCATAAGAGGAAATGGGGAGATGCTGTTTATAAATACATTGTTGAGTATCTGTGTTGGAAAGAACCCAGTGCCTGAACTCAAGGCCCTTGTGCTAATGTTTACTGTATTATAAGAGTGAGGTTTTCATAAAATACTCTGGGTTTAGCCTGGGCAGACCTGTGGATAAGAGCCTTCCAGAAGAGAACAGCATGACTGGGACCGAACTTCTGGCAACCCCAACAGAGAGATTACTGCTGGTTTAGAGGGTTCTCCGTATCTGCTGCGGCCTCCCCCAGGGCCAGCAAGCTCAGTCCTTACAGACAGTTCTTTGGCTACGTAACCCTTGGCCACTGTCCCTAATCTGCTGTTGCCTGAAACACTTTGTGTCTTGGTTACTTCCATTTCAGAGGTGTTAATAATTCTGCATGCCCACTGAATTATTTGATGTTCCTGTAACCTAATGCCGAATATCAAACCACGCCGAAATGGAGAGGCTTAAGGAAAATAACATCTGTTTTGCTCCCAAATCAGCAATTCAGGCAGTGCTCAGCGGGGATATCTTGTCTCTGTTCACGCAGCATCTTTTGGGGCAGCTCCTAGGCTGGTGGAACTGGAATCTTCTGAAGCTTGTTTGCTAACATGTCTGGCCTCGATGCTGGGAAGACACAGACAGCTGGGCTGGACCAGCGGGAGCTCCCTGGGCCTCTTCTGGGCTCTGTGGGTTTCCTGCTCATGGGCGCTCTAGCTTAGAGGTCTCAGGGCTTCTGTCCCGCCGGCCCAGGGCTCCCACGGTGCGCATACCTGGAGCGCGCCCAGCAGGAGCTGTGTGACCTCATGTGACCTCGGAATCCATAGCACCCCTCCCGCCACATTCTGTTCCACCGAAGCCAGTCATTAAGCAAGGGACTCAGACACCCCCCTGGATGTAGGTATCCAAGAATTTTCCAGCATCATTTCGAAACTCGCACAACTCGATTCTCTGGCCTTGCAGAGACGGAGAGAGTGGAAATGGAAAGCATGGAGCTCCCACGACTGAGGGAACCCCAACCGTCCACGGTCTTAGCTCCTGAGGCAGCTAAATCTAAAATGCTCCTCGACTTTCTCAGAGCAGGTGCTTCTGCAGATGGCAAAGGCCTAAAGTACAGAACTTTCAAACTCTTTCATTTAGACCCTTTTACTTAAGAATCTCTCACTATTTGAAGAAGGACGTGCCAAACTTCAGAGGCACACGGGTAAGCCTCCCGCTTGTTCCACCTGTGAGAGGTTTGGGCCAGCGTCCCCCCGCCGGGGCGAGGCAGTCAGCCAACTGAGTTACGCGGCAGATGTTGGGAAGATTCTCCCGAGCAAGCTCTCACTTTCGATAGTCGGGAGCATGACTGAGAACCGAGTGATGTAAGTGTTTGTCTCTGTGCCTTGTAACATAGACCCAAAGGACTTGTACTTGACACCCCATCTCCTTCACAGGGGAAGGAGCCTGAGAGTGGCTGGCCACACCGAGCTTCCTTAAAATAGTCTAGGATTTAAGCATTCCAGGAATTCAAAGTATCTCCTGCTGCAACTGAGCCATATTGGTGATGTCATTTTTGCTGAGCTTATGTATAAGGTCATTTTTGGGCACTCTGTGACAGTGGTTCTAAAGTGTGATCCCGTGACCCCATGAGCATCCCCTGGGAGCTTGCAAATTCCTCTATCCCATCCCAGGCCAACTGAATCAGCAGGTCTGTGGGCAGGACCCAGCACTCTGTTTCAGCAAGGCCCCCAGGGGATGCTGGGGCCGATGCAAGCCTGAGAAGCCCTGCCCTGTGGGGGTGATGGGATAGGGGGCTGAATGTAGTCAGGCCCAGGGTAGTGACCAACAACGAAACTCACACAACTCGATTCTCTGTCCTTGCAGAGACGGAGAGAGTGAAAAAGGAAAGCATGAAGCCCCTCAGTGGGAGGAATAACCTCCTGCCATTCTGCATGTTTGTGGTGTTACCAGAAGGAACCCTGGGCCTCTGAACCATTAGTGAATCCTGCCCCCAGCGTGTCTTGATCACCTTGGGAAGGTGATGTCACCCCTCCAAGCCTCAGGTTCCTCCTCGACAAGGAAGCTGGGGTAGAGATAACAGGGATTTCAGCTAATTATTATTGCCTCCTTAAAAAGTCCATTAATTCTATTATCTCATTTCATCCATGCAACAATCCTGTGGTGTTACTATTACTAGTAGTATCCCCATTTGACAGGTGAAAAAACTAAGGCAACTTGTCCCAGGTCACACAACTAGCCTCGCTTGCATCCACCCACTACAATTAGGAATTGTTAACCTCAGGACCAAGGACCCTAACACGGTAAGTCTGTGATGAGAAAGGCAAGATCGCAGGTCCTGAGCAAGCTGGGTGTCCTGACTCTTGGTTGCCAGTCTGCGCCCAGGGGTAGAGAGGCGAGCCGGCTGCCAGAGCTGGGACACCATAGGCGCCATCATCCTTGGAGACCATAGGGAAGGAGGCTTGGGAAACAGCCAGAGGCCAGAAGAGGAAACTGGCTCCTGACACACGTTGACAGGACTCCTCACCCAGACATCTTGTTTCCATAAACTGGCCGTGACGGTGTTTCCTATAAAAGGGGTGGTACTGGAGGGAACGAGGCCAAGAGCAGGGATGCTGGCCTAACAGTGAAGGAAGAGCCAATCCTGAGACGGGGGCTTGACAGAGCACTTTCCCACGGGTGGGAAGGCCGGCCCAGGCTCGGAGAGCACCAGCCTCCGGTTGTTCCTCCACGCTGATGCGGAATTGTCCTGCAGTGCCTGCCAGCACGCAGCACCCCTGGCCTCAGGAACCATGACTTTGGGGAGGATACAGTTCCGTCCGTAACACAGGTCTAATAATGAGAACACTGGAATTCTTTTTTGGGAGAATTGTAGTTCGCTGAATTGGAGTTCAAATGTAAAATCCATTCTTAGCTGGTGGGTCCTACAAGACAGGCAGCTGGCAGGTCTGGCCACAGCCAGTTTGCTAGCCCCTGACCAAGTGGCCGCACAGCATCGTACAAAGAACTAATTAGGGTCCGGCTTGGGCCCTGTTCAAATCCCAGCTCTGCCTCCTGTCCGCTGTATGTTACCAAGCCTTCACTCAATCTCTCTGAACCTTAGTTGTGGCCATGTCTGGGGTGTGGGGGGGCAGATAAGATGATTTCCCTGAAAGGGAGATTAACCCTGGAAGGCGGAGTAACTCTCGAGGGCTTGTGGAAGGGGTATTAGTAGAATCCTGAGCATAATGCTGGATGTAGACCCGCACCAAGGCCGTGTCGACGTCATCACCACTGGACTTGTGAGCAGGAGGAGAAAACCCCAAAATGACATGAAAGATTTTATGGATTGAGTTTGTACTCTGGGTAGGATGTGATGAGAATGGCGATTTACCTCTGTGCTTTTCCTCCAAAGTAACCATGACAATAACATCAGACAAACCCCAGCTGAGGGACATTCTACAAGATAACCTGACCACTGCTCCCCCAAACCATTTAGGGCATCAAAAACAGGGAAAGTCTGAGAAACTGTCCCAGCCCAGAGGACCCTAAGGAGACGTGGTGACTACCTGTAATGTGGTGTTCCGGCTGGGATCCTAGAATAGAAAAGGGACAGCAGGCGAAATCTAAGGACATCTGAATAAAGTTTGGCCTTTCATTAATAATAACGTATCAGTACTGGCTAGTCAACTGTGACAAGGGTGCCCCATTAATGTAAGAAGTTGAGAACAGGGGAAACTAGGTGTGGGCTATGTGGGAGGTCTCTGACCATCTCTGCAATTTTTTTTTAATCTAGAACTATTCTGAGATGTAACGTTTATTCTAAAATGATCATACATGGGTGAAAGGTCCTCCAAAGTGCAAGGTGGACCAGTGGGTTTTAATGTTAACATTGATGGAAGGCTGATTGACAGGGTTTCAGATTCCACATTAACTAACTTTTGAGAAACTACCAGGTTTGGGAGCAGCATCAAAGAAGAATATCATAGTCACCTGGAAAGGCTGTTAAACTACTCCTCCCTCCCTTCTCCAACTTAGTATCAGTGTGAGGTTGGATTTTCTTCACGTAATTCCAAGAAGACAACATAACACGAAAGATGAGAAGCTAAAACACACACAAGAATCCAGCCACTATGCAAAATTCCAAACAATGCCCCCACTTCTCACTAAATTTTTCTGTTTTGGAAACTAGTTATTTTCAATTACAAATATTTCTGTTAACATGTCAATTTATTATTTTTTTCTCAGTTTGCATTTCTCTTAAGAGTAAACAGCAACAGCTCTTTACCCATATGAACAAAAACTGTTTGGCGTTCTTAATCATGTTTAAGAGGACACAGGGTCCCGAGGACAAAAAGTTTGAGACTCACTGGGCTAAATAAGCCCTTTATGTAGTTGTCCCCGTCTACCTATTACTGCCTCACTTTGCAGGTGGGAAATGTGAGGGAGGCACAGCGACGAGCTCAGGGGCCTCCAGGGCGCAGAGAGCCCGGAGGGGAAACTGCCCGCGTCCCTGCGCTCCCCTGACCGCCCTGCTGCCTTGGGGCCCTCCCCGCCCCTCTAGGTCTGCGAGCTCTGCAAGGGCGTGGCCGCCGCCGACTGCCCCGTGGTGTACTCGGACAGAGCCGGCTACGGCAAGCAGTGGCACCCCGCCTGCTTCGTGTGCGCCAAGTGCTCCGAGCCGCTGGTGGACCTCATCTACTTCTGGAAGGACGGCGCGCCCTGGTGCGGCCGCCACTACTGCGAGAGCGTGCGGCCGCGGTGCTCCGGCTGCGACGAGGTGAGAGCCGGCCGCGGGCGGCCCCGGAGGCCAGGGCGGCGCTCCGCAGGTGGCGCGGGATGACCGGGGCGGGGCAGACACCCAGGGCTGGCCGGACGTCTGGGCGCAGGCCTGGTGGCTAGTGGGTGCTCAGGGGAGCGTTACTGGGGGTCGGGAGACCCAGGAGGCCGCCTGCCCACACTCAGTCCTGGCTTGCCTGTCCGCCCTGTGCTTCCCTAACGCCCGTGCCTCAGCTTTATCCTACAAAACGGGAGGGTGGCCGTGCCCACCCCACGGAGCTGCCGGGAGGATGGAGGAGGTAATGCCTGCAAACGCTGCCCCGGGCCGGGCGAGCAGCTGCTCCCCGGGGCGCGGTCGGCCGCGGTGGGAATGTAATACAGCACGAGCTGACCTGCTGATGTAAGATCGGCGGAACCAAGACACTGGGCCGCGGCGCTGTGGCAGGGGAGCCGCTGCTCCACCGCGTTTACACTGCAGGCGCTCTAAGGACACTGAGGACGGTGACTCTGACACTGTTGACCACCGTCTGCCTGCTTTTGGTGACAGGAAACTGTCTTGTCTTTGGCACAGGAGGGCTAGAATCTCTCTTCTTTTGGAGCCAATAGTTGTCGCCTGCACTTTGCGTTCATTGCTCTCCACGTGCCGTCGGGCCCCGCAGCCCTCTTCCCTGATGACTGTGGGCAAGCAGTGGGCGGAAGGAAAGGGACCACGCAGCCCTGACCCCCTCCCCATTTTTGTGAGGATGGCGGTCTGCTCCCACTGACAGCGCTCCATCCTTGGTTAACGGCTTACAAAGCGTCAGCAATTTGCCCCCGACTTAATATGTGTGCATCTCAATCATCCTCTAGGGAGAGGCGATCAGCATCCCCATTTCACATCACATGGGAAAGTGCAGCTCAGCGAGGCCAGAATGATCACAGTAGCCCTGACTTGTCTCAGCCACTGTTCTAGGCGCTTGGTCTGTAGTGACACATATAGTGCTCATAAAACCCTGCGGAGTGGGTAGTGTTTGTGTCCCCGTTCGGCAGGTGTGCAAAATGGGGCACAGGGAGATTATGTAATTGGCCCAAAGCCAGGCAGCTGGCAGGTATTTAAGTGAGAACTCATACCTGGTTCCTGCCTGACCCCCGAATTAGAAGGCACATTTAGCCAGCATGCTGCTCTGCTCTGTTGCTCACCATATGTATGTTCCAAAGTGTTACTTTATGCCAAGGCCAAGCGGCCCACAGTGTCCTGCCTTTGAAGCCTAGCCACTGGCCGCCTGGCTGTCATCAGGCTGTCTCAGGACACAACTGGGCTTTGAGTTTGGCCCAAAGAATATCACAGACGCTAGATAAGGAAAACCTGCCTATGGAAAAAGATTTTTTTCTCTCTCTGAGAAGCTAAGATGCAAACCATGACCTTCACCAAATATTGTACTCACTGCCTGAGATTTAGGTCAGATTTCTCCACTGAAGCATTTAAAGGTCAAAACAAGAAAGGGGAGGTCCGGGGCGGTGCACCACCATCCTACAACTTGGGGACAGAACCTGAGTCGTGCGTCTCTTCCGCTCCCCTCCCCAGATAATATTCTCGGAGGACTACCAGCGCGTGGAGGGCCTGGCCTGGCACCGAAAGCACTTCGTGTGCGAGGGCTGTGAGCAGCTGCTGAGCGGCCGGGCGTACATCATCACCAAAGGCCAGCTTCTGTGCCCGACTTGCAGCAAGTCCAAACGCTCCTGAGGGGCTGCCCGTCCACGGTCCCACTGGGCCCCACTGAGGGGGGAAGCCATGTGTGCCGAGCCATCCTGAGGGTCTGACGTGACAGCAAACAACAAAAACAGTGATTTTTTTTTTCCAGTGGGATTATATATACACACATGTTCTAGGTTGGCTGCTGATGGATCCTTGAGGTTCGATAGTTTCAAAGCCAGAAATGTTCTGAGAAGTCTTAGGATGGAGTTATTTTATTTTCGTTGTTGTTTCCCAGCCACCAAACTTAAGACCCAGTTGGCATCCTGCGAGGCATCTCCAGGAGGAGTTTCCCAGAATGCAATTCTGAGTGATCAAATCACATAGCTGTAGGATGTGCTTGCTTTCCGTGAACGTGGGGGCTCCTGCAGGAAAAGGCTGGGATCAAAGATCATTTCTTGCCTCCTTTTCAAGTGGGATTTGCATTTCAAATAAGTGAATTTTTTGGCATGATAGACATATCAATAAAAGTTTTATGGAGTCCACATACACCCTGATCTAATTATTGATGCCACGGCAGATTTCGCAGCATCCATTTAGCCCGGGACCCTGAATGCTGGTGCTGGCAGAAGGCACTGTAAGCGTTAGTTCAGCTCTTTGTTAATTGTGTCTCATCAGATCTCCTTTGGAAGTGTAGGTCCTCTGGCAGCACCCCTGTCCCCCAGTTCCAGGTACCCCCGGATCACTGACAGAAGCATGAGCATCGTGTTTCATGGGACACCAAAGTGCAGCCTCTGGGAAGTGATCAGCTGCTTAAAGAGCAGGGACCCGACTCAGCTGCCCTCAGAGCCCAGACAGGTATAATGAGGGAACCCCTTTAGGAGCAAGAACTCCAGACAGAGTGTGGGGGCAGCCGTACTGGGCCACCTAAGCTAAACCAGTGGGTGTCCCGTGGGACATGGTGACCAGTGGGACCAGACCCGAAGAAATACAGAATTTCTGTGAGAAATCTCTCCAGTTTTTAAGCGTTGCCAACTGAACACTGAACAAGCCAAACAGAAGAGGTCTTGGAGCTGTATTTTCTCTCTTTTTATGGCCTCTCTGAGCATTTGCACACCCAGATTAGTTTTCTTCCCACGATTTCTGAGAAAAAAACATCTCTTTTTCTACTGGGGATGTAAGAACAAAAACACACGAGCTTCTAGAAGTTCACAGCTTGGTCACCAATGGCCGCCTTTCTGTTACGTGTTTCCTGTATCTCCCCACCTAAGTTGCCCTCTCATCTGCAATACCCCAGGAGTGTGCTTGCAAGTCTGACCAAACCTACTGCAATTTTCTTTTATGGTGGTTTTCGGCTTCCCGCTCCTCTCCAGCCACCCTCAGTGTCCCTGCAAGTCCATCTTCTCAAAGAGAAGCTTTGGGTGGGTATTCCTCACCCACCCTCCATGGCTCCCCATTCTCCCCTAAGTCAAGAACCAAGTTCTCACTCTAACACTTGAATCCCTTACAAACCTTGGCTTGACTCTCCTTCTGGCCTTCTCTAGTTTTCTATGTCCCTATTTCTCCCAGACATTCACAAACTCCCTTTCATCAAAACCTCTTCTGTGCTTTTGTCAGCTCTGTCCTGGTTACTTGAAGACCACTGTCTATTGAAATTTGATCTGTCCCACAAGCTGCTTCTCAAACATGACCTGCTTCTCAGTCCCTTCCTGGGAGCACCAATGCAATATTCACTCATTTGTTCTCTCATTCATTCACTCATTCATTCTGCAAATATTCACTGAGAACTACAGAGTTGCATTTCCCAGGCTAAGTACAGGGGATACAAAGCTCACAGAAAGAGCAATGCCCCCTGCCCTCTGGATTTTACAGTCTTGGGGGAGATAGACTTTGAACAAATAGTCCCACAAGTCAGTGTAATATTACAGCTACTGTGGATGCTACCCAGCGAGGTACATAGGAAAGAGACTGGACCTGGTCCAACCAGGGATGTCCAGAGAGATGCACCTGGTGGCACTTGAACTGAGACCTAAAGGGTTAGTAAACTCTGAGCAGGCAAAGAGGGAAAGGAAGACAGTTACACACGGATACATGGGTGGATGTGCAAAGGCCCTGTGGCTGAGCAGCATCACTTTATTCTACGCCTATTTATTGGTATTAGAAATACAGTGGGGACAGTGGTCCCTGAAGATTGGTGTGGCAGGTACAGGGAGGGAGGTTGGTGCTGAGGCACAAGAAGTGCACCAGCTTTGTGGCAATGGGAAAAAGTGGTCTCTGTCCGAGGAGCCCTGGGGAGTCTTCAGAGTTTTAAGCAGGGGTTAGTGATGGCTGGCCAGACAGATCATCAGATACATGATCTCTCGGTTGACACCCCAGCATGATGCCTATGACTTTTGTCCTGGTGGCACTATTGACACCATTGCAGGTGGAAATCATGTCCCCAGCAGAAGCCCCACTAGACGCCACCCAGAGTGTGCTGTTGCCTGCCCCACGGTTACTGACAGCACCCCATCTTTGCACTTGGGACACCTGAATCCTCTCTGATACTTCCCTGCCCAGCTGATGGGACATTCATTACAGCCCCTCCTCTCCCATCATCTTTTCCCCCATCACTGAGGTCTTATTTCTCCCTGCCAGAGACTCACACTCTCTACACAGAAACACAGTCCCCCCCTCACGCTCCTGTACAAAAACATGCAGGGACTCCCTGTTGCACATGCAGAAGCAAGCTGGAACTTCTGAGCTTTGTATCCAAGTTTCTGAGTCTTCCTGCTCCCTTCAGGAGCTGGATGAACAGCTTGCAGGCCCCCGGATGTGCCCCATGCTGTCTCTACCTCGGCACCATTGCTCAGGCTGTCCCCCTCTCCTTGAGTTCCCTACACTGTGCTCAGCTGCGGCCGCTTCCACAGGGCCAGCACAACTGAGTGGGATTCTGCACCAGAATTCAAACAACTATGCTTTAAAATGTTGCAAGGTTAACTTGTCCGTGATTTTATCCCCCAGGCCAGCAGGACGAGCAGCCCCCACCCCCCATCACTACCACTGTCCAGGGAGGCTCCCCTGGCCTTCCCCTCCCCTCTGCGGTGGTTTAGGCTCATCAGGGCCCTCACAATACCCCAGACGTACAATGACCAGTGCACTGATTCTACCATCATCAGTAATTCACAGAAAGCTCCCCCTACGAACCTCTTGAGAGGTAGTCTCATTATGTTTGGCTCCCCAATCCTAAGGGGATCGACTAAATGAGAGAACCAACAGTCTAGGGCTCCTGGGTGATTCACTGTTGGTAACAGCACTGGGCCCAAAATGGCCTAAAGCGAACATAAAAATTTCAGACTGAGATAGACACCCTTGGCTGCCTCCATATTACCATTCTCCACCCCACCTCCTTCTTCCTGCCAGAAAAGCCTGCTTCCTATTATACAAACTCACTTTCCCAGGCTCCTTTGCAGCTGGGGAAAAGGCGTGTGACTCAGTCCTAGTCAGCTGCTACTCCATTTGGACGCTGCTTACAAAAGTTCCCACCCCCACACCCCCGCTTAATGAAAAGAAATAGCCCTGCTTTCTTTTTCTTTTGATATAATTTCAAACTTCAAACGAGGTTATGAGAACAAAGAACTCTTCTCCTTGAACCATTTGAACCATTTGAGGGTGTTGCTGACACAATGCCCCATCACTCCTGGATATTTTGCAAATAACTTACAAACAAGAATGTTCTCCTACCTAACCCCCAAGCGACCATCAAAATCAGGAACGAACATTCTATCATCTAATCCTCAGATCCAATTCAAGTTTCACCAACTGTTCCCACAAAAAGATCTGGTCCAGGATTGTGTTCCATTTAGCTCTCTTGTCTCTTTAGTCTTCTGTGATTCAGAAGGGTTCCTTGTTCTTCCCTTGACATTTATGATCTCAGCATCCTAAAAGGTTAAAGGCCACTGATTGAGTACAGTGTCTGTCAAGTTGCCTTTGCCTGACACTCTCTCGTAAGCACATTCAGGTTACGCATTTTTGGTAGGAATGCCGTAGAAGCGAATTGCACACTGTCAGATGATACAAGATTTGTATCTGTTCCATCAGGGTTGATATTAAATCCAAGCACTTGATTATGTAGGTTTTTCCATCGTAAAGTTACTCCTTTTCTGTTTGTACTTAATGAGTATTTTGTGGGAAGGTATTTTGAAACTATTTTAATATACTGTTCCTCATCAAAATTCCCCCCACTGGTTCTAGTATCCATTGATGTTGCTTGACTGAATTATTACTGTGAAAGTTGCCAAATGTTGGTTTTTCTAATGCAGTCATTCCTTCCATGTTAATTAGTTAGCATCCTACTATAATAAAAAGCTCCATCTTCTCCCTATTTATTCACTTTTTTGTATCAGTTTGGAGTTACATATTTCCATTTTATTAAATTGTTTATCATCTATTACTATCACTACTTATTTTCATCCTCAGATTGTCCCAAATTTGGCCAAGGCAAGTTCCTTCACGTTGGCTGTAATGTCCTTTCAACAGATGCCAATCATTTTTTAAACACAATTTTTTATTCTAGCATAAGAAGGGATTCCTGGCTCATCCTGTTTTGTTGTTTTTTTGACCCCAACTTTGGGAATCAGCACTTTCTTGAGGAGTGTCCTCCTTGTAAACTGAGTACCAGGGGGTTGCAACTCCAACCCATCTTGGAACCTTGAGGAGACAAGTGAGCAAGCCAAAAAGTTGAGGACGATGCAGCCAAGAGTCCTCGGGTACGTCGCCGAGTCATTGAACTCATCTCTGGACTTCTC